>JBBDGP010001127.1:3357500-3957500 GCA_037952835.1 Lithobates septentrionalis
AACTATGTAGCTTTAAATACCACCATTGGGCTTTGGAACTGTGAACAGGTTTGCGTAGAATCCTTTTTAACCTGTCCTGTGGCAGTACTGGTACAATAACTACTTGGGACAAAAGGTTTTTCAGGGCCTTTTGCAAATCAGACTTCCCCTTGACAGTTTTTGGTTGGTCTGAAAAAAAAAAAAAAAAAGGGTGAGGTAGGGGAGTTTTGCACTTTTTTTGTACCCTTTTTGAATGCACCAGTTGAACCCATAGACATCCCCCAACTCTTAGAAGTGAGGGCGCCCCTTTATTGTGAAGAGGGGTTTTTGTGGAGGGCCTTGTATCAAAAGGAAGGGCTGAACTTTTTGACATTTAAGTCTGCTTTTGAGGGTCGAGGTGCTCTATGTGTAGATTAACTAGGAGTACTTGAGAAAGGGGGTTTTGTCACCACCTTCTGTGGGAGTAAGACTTTCCAACCTATGAGCTCTTTGAGGAACTGGTCAAGTGCCTCAAACAGACGTCTTTCTTGAAAAGGCATATGTGTAAGGCGCTTTTTATACAGGCAGCTTCCGCTGTCCATACCTTTTTTAGCCATGAGATTTTGTGCATACTGTATGAATATAGATTAGAGCCACTCTGGATATTTGTCTCTTGATAAACTCCAGGGCATCTACAGAGAAATGAAGACCAGAAGGCAGTTGCAATTGCTCCGCAATAGCAGGATGCTACAATACAGGGTCATGTTGGTTATTCATTGTATGAGTCAAGTTAGCTGCAGTGCATACAGAAATACAGGGAGTCCCCGACTTGTGAACGATTCCTACTTACGAACGGGACGCCGGGCACATTCGATGGAACCTTTTCGACGGCGGGCACATTCGACAGACCCTTTTTCGATGGCGGGCACATTCGACGGAACATCTGAAAATGACATATCTGCCGTTCTGCCCATGCTGTTCCGACTTACGAACATATTCGACTTAAGAACAAACCTACAGTCCCTAGACCGTTCGTAACTCGGGAACTGACTGTAGCAGTGTGACCAACCGAACCGGGACAGAGACTTTTGGAGGGGACTAGGGGCAAGCATCCTACCCACTGACTATGGGCCCTGGTTTTTAAGGGAACATTATTCTTTGGGAAGTGTGTGCCTGGGGGACCCTTGGAGTGGTCTTGCTTCGGATTCAAGTCCGTTTCCCCAGAACACAGACTGTGGGAACTGGAGGACCCATATACATAATTGGGGTCTCTATGCCCCAAACCAGCAAAGGAAGCATCCCACTGTCATCTGGTGGCAGGCAGTGGGATGCTTCTGCGACATCCAAACCATCATCGGGATCTGAGGTCTGCTTAGCAGAAGAGGAGAGGTACAGATACCAGCCACCATGGAAGAGGAATTCATAAGAAAACTGCAAGTGATACAGCTGCAGCACAGGAGACCAGTACCAACGCAGGTCCTGCTGGGATGGTATGACTCTGTCCACCAGCAACTCTGGAAGGAATCGCTAGACCGATAGCAGCGCCACCAGGGAAAAATTCTCCTCTCCGCCCAGGGTTAGAAGGTGGCGGTGGTTCTTCCCCAGCAGAAATCAGAGATGCAGGGAGGGTAGGAAACCATTCCCCCTCAGCGGCAGATCCACAGTCTGGGAGTGGAGGAAGCCGGCCCCCCTCGCCAACAGCCAGAGCGGATGATGTGGGGTCCCCAGCAGAAGCGCTGGCATTAGGGCAGAGTGCTACCAACCTCTGCCTGGCATCGGCAACAACTCCGGAGTTCCAGGGAGCCGAGGCAGGCGGTCCCTCTCCCCAGCAACAAGCTGATGTAGTGAAGCTCCTACTTGCTGGCAACAGGGCAGAGCACCGCTGGCCTTTGCCTAGCCGCTTTAGTGTCTCCACAGCTTCAAGGAGCCAGAGCAGTCGGCCCCTCTCCCCAGCAGCAGACTGAGCTCTTGAATGGTAAAAACCATCCAGCTAAAGTGCTGGCACCCAGACAGAGATTCCAAGGCCTCTGTCCCCCACACCTACCGATGACAACTGTTCCCTGCAGCCAAGAATGGAAATAATGTGGACCAACTATATGGGTTCACTCTGCCTGACTAATGCAGGTCCAGACCAGGTGAAGGTTTGGGACCTTGTTGGTGTACCTTTTTGATTGGGGAGAAATATGACAGACCAAACTGGAACAGAGGCTCTTGAAGGGGACTAGGGGCAAGCTTCCTACCCACTGTCTTATGGTCCCTGGCTTTTAAAGGAACACTACGCTTTGGGAGGTGTGTGCCTGGGGGACCCTTGGAGTGGTCTTGCTTTGGATTCAAGTCCATGTTTTCCCACAACGCACAGACTGTGGGAACTGGAGGACCCATATACATATTTGTGGTCTCTATGCCCCAAACCAGCAAGAACTGCTTCAGTCTGTGAATATAATTAACTCAAACAACCAGATGCTGGGGGTCTCCTGATGTATTATGTTTAACCACTTGCCGACCGCTGCACGCCAATATACGTTGGCACAATGGCAGCAGTCGGCAAATGGGCGTACCTGTATGTCCCCTTTAATTGGAGGGGCTAGTGGGCGCACGCGCGCTGCCGTGCACAGCGTGACCATGCCCGCGGGACCCGCGGACTCTATGCCCGCCGGTCTCCTGGCAATCGTGTCACGGAGCCACCGAACGGGAGATGTAAACAAGACATTTCCCCGTTCAGCCTTGTGACTTGACAGAGATCACTGCTCCCTGTCATCGGGAGCAGTGATCACTGCCATGTGAGTGGAAGTCCCCCCCACAGTTAGTCCCTCCCTATGACACACTTAACCTCTTAATCGCCCCCCTAGTGTTTAACCCCTTCCCTGCCAGTGTCATTTACACAGTAATCAGTGCATTTTTATAGCACTGATCGCTGTATAAATGAGACTGGTCCCAAAATAGTGTCAAAAGTGTCCGATGTGTCCTCCATAATGTCGCAGTCACGATAAAAATCGCAGGTTGCCACCATTACTAATAAAAAAAATAAAAAAAAATAACAATGCCATAAAACTATTCCCTATTTTGTAGACGCTATAACTTTTGCGCAAACCAATCAATATACGCTTATTGCAAATTTTTTTTAACAAAAATATGTAGAAGAATACATATTGACCTAAACTGAGGGAAAAAATGTGTGTTTTTTTTTTTTTTTTTTTTTTAATATATTTTTGGGGGATATTTATTATAGCAAAAAGTAAAAAATATTGCTTTTTTTTTTTTAATTGTCTCTCTTTTTTTGTTTATTGCGCAACTAATAAAAACGACAGAGGTGATCAAATACCACCAAAAGAAAGCTCTATTAGTGGGAAAAAAAGGACGTCAATTTTGTTTGGGTGCAACGTCATACGACCGTGCAATTGTCAGTTAAAGCAACGCATTGCCGAATCACAAAAAGTGCTCTGGTCAGGAAGGGGGTAAAATCTCCTGGGGCTGAAGCAGTTAAGGTGTTATGTGTTAAGCATCTTTCTCCCATTGTGTGCCTCCTAGGTGTGCATTCCCATTGTTAATTGAGTCACCTATTGTTTCTGTCTGTCTGCTCATCTTGGAGATGAGATTAATATTGTGTCCACATTACCTTGTTATCGAATTATTGTGGGATGTTATGCGTTTGTTAATCTGCTTATGGTTTAATTGGATCATTGTGCATGTTAGCTGTTCTTTAGCTACTGTATGTTAATTGCCTTACTGTTCGCATGATGTGATCAAATTCTTATCTGATATGGTGTACTATAAATGCTGTGTGAGTTTTCAATAAAGAGTTACAGCTTGTACCTGAGCTAGTGCCGCCTAGTATTATGGGTGCAATATGCCGCTATAATACCTGATTCCTGGTTCCAGACTGGAGGAAGCTATAATCTTGACATAAGCACCCATGCTGGGTGCTGGGCGGTTCCGTCACAAGCAGCAAGAGCTGGTTTTGGCGCTGCCAGGTTAAAGAGAGCTTTTAAGAAAGTCTCAAATTTTCTGTATTTATAATCTTTAACTGCTTGCTGCCTGCCCACCGTCAAATGACGGTGGGCCGGTGCAGCTCTCGTTCTGGAACGCCGTCATATGATGGCATCCCAGAACGGCTGCTCTTGCGTGCCCGCGGGGGCACGCAGCACGGCAATCTCGGCCGCGCCGTGTTGCTAGGACACGGCGTGACCCCGATCTCTGTGAAGAGCCACGTCCACGGCTCTTTAACCATGTGATCAGCTGTGTCCAATTACAGCCGGTCACATGTAAACAAGGAGATGCCGGTCATCGCTCTCCTCGCCTCACACTGACAGAGTGTGCGAAGAGGAGAGCCGATCACCTGCATCTCTTCACAGGGGGACATCTAGGGGTGTAATCAGGGCACGGATCATCGGTGCCCTGATTACAATAAATAAATACAGTGTCACAAAACAGTGCCCAACATTACCCACCAATGCCAGCATACAATGCCCACCAGTGGCAGCACTGAATGCCCACCACTGCCCACAAGTGCCACCAATCAGTGCCCATTAGTGATGCCAGTCAGTGCTGGCAATCAGTGCCGCCTATCAGTGCTGCCAATCACTGCTGTTGATCAATGTCGCGCATAAATGCCACCCATCAATGCCCATCTGTACCGCCTATCCATGCCGCCTATCCGTGCCCACCAGTGCCGCATATCAGTGCCACCCAACAGTGCCACCTATCAGTGCCCATAAGTGCGGCATATTAGTGCCACCTCATCAGTGCCACCTCATCAGTGCCCATAAGTGCCACCTCATCAATGCCCACCAGTTCAGCCTATCGGTGCCCATCAGTGCCGCCTCATCAGCGCACATCAGTGAAGGCAAAAAATTACTTGGTTACAAAATTTACAGTGATTAAATACCACCAAAAGAAAGCTCTATTTGTACAAAGAAAATGATTAAAAATTTGTTTGGGTACAGTGTTGCATGACCGCGCAATTGTCATTCAAAGTGTGACAGCTCGGAAAGCTGAAAAATGGCTTGGGCAGGAAGGGGGGGTGTAAGTGCCTGGTAGGCAAGTGGTTAAAGAATACGTTCACCTTTTAGAAATATGCTACATTAGGGGTAGGCAACCTTTTGACCATCTATATACAGAGTGTAATGTGATGCTTGCTTGTGTAGAAATACAAACTAAACTTAAGTTGTCAAAACATTATGTAATAACCCTGCTGGGTGCTAAGCTCAAAATACCAGTGCTGCAGGGATCTTTTACCAAATGTGCAAATCTCGCAAATAAACTAAATTCCATATTACAAATGATCATAAAATAATTGAAATTAATACCCCTACTGGGTAGTGTAACTAAATTACCAGTGCTACAAAAGATGCAAGAAAATGCGGAAATAAATATTATACTGAGTCCATCAATAAAGTGTCAAGATGTATCAGTCCAATTCAGTGATAATCTTTCACACAATGTGTCCATAAACCAATGGGTTGTAGATCCAGTGACATGAGGTTGTGCAAGTCCGATCAATTTTCTCTGTGGTGTGGTCACTCTCCCTTATACCATAATCCACACTGTGTGTACCAGTAGCTTACCTCATTCTTTAGACCCTAGGGTCTAATCGCGCGTGGGTGTAGATGGTTCCTCTCCATGAGTGGCTGTGTCCAGTAGTAATGCGACACTGTAAGACCATACAGAGCTGTCCGCACTTCCTACCACTATGTAATTACCGTATTTACTCTAGTATAAGCTGAGTTTCTCAGCCCATTTTTTAGGCTGAAAGACCCCCCCTCGGCTTAAGTGAGCCGTACCTTTGATTACTAAAACAGCGGGTGTCTCCCGCTGTGTTATGCAGTCTGTTAGGCCGTCCATTGTAACAAAGCCCCGCCTCCTCGTCCGTGATAGAGTAACACTGATACAATGCTGGGCAACTGTATCAGTGTTCCGTCTATCACGGACGAGGAGGAGGCGGGGCTTTGTTACAATGGACGGCCGAACAGACTGCATAACACATTGAGCAACGCCCGCTGTTTTAGTAATCAAAGGTGAGGCTGCAAATGGGCATTGTTTACCCAGTAGCTGATGCATTTTCCCACCCATGGCTTATACTCGAGTCAATATGTTTTCCCAGTTTTTTGTGGTAAAATTAGGTGCCTCGGCTTATATTCGGGTCAGCCTATACTCGAGAATATACGGTACCTCTCCTCCAGTGTGTATGATGCAATTATATAAGAAGATAGACCCTCATAGTGTAGTATTAAAATATATCGTAGTAAATACATGTACAATATAGTATCAGCAGCATCAAGAAACATGGAACTTCTGGTCTCAGCCGAAAACCGGAAGTGACGTCACCCGGCTCCCCCCTAGGGTAAGCCTGTCACAGTGGGCATACTGCCAAAAGGGTCTTTGGTGACTGGGTTTCAGAACGATTGACCAAGGCCCTGGACCTGTACAGCACCCTGCGGCTAACTCAGTGTGTTGCAGCAAGTACCAAGGTGAGCACCCCACACAGTATCCAGTGTCCAAAGCAAAATTACAGGCTGTCCCCACATAGAGTCCGGGTATGGTTCTCCGAGTTCTATCAAGGTTGTGCCAATCTGGATACACTACTTCGGTGTAGACAAAAGAAGTCGGTGAGAGTTTATTGAAGAATTGGAAGATAAAATAAAGAAAAATAAAACCTATTTCTTTCTCGGACATCACGGGACACAGAGCCACAGTAATTACTGATGGGTTATATAGGTATCACTAGGTATTGGACACTGGTCACACCCTAATCAGGAAGTTCAACCCCCTATATAATCCCTCCCCTTCCAGGGATACCTCAGTTTTTACGCCAGTGTCTTAGGTGTTGGACGCGCAAAGATGTCCTGTGCTGAAGCTCCAAAGGGAATATCCTAGATCCTATACTGGGGCAAGCCAGGCGAACCGGATCCATTCAAAGTGTCTTTCATGGCCGAATTGGATGGTACCCGGGCCTCGTGTCCGAAGAAACTAGGTTTTACCTGTAACGCATCTCTTTTTAGAGAGCTGGACCCTGCAGATCAGAAAATGGCTTTAAACTTCCTAATTTCTGGCGAGGTGCTTTACAGGGCCAGAACTGAAGGATCCCCCTACTCGTAGGGGGCCCCAGTCTCTGACGGTTTTCACAAACGGAGCCCACCGTGAGAGGTGAAGATTGGGTCTGTGTAAACTGAACCCTGCGGCTGGATAAGGTAAGAGGAGATTCCACAGAATTTTTGAATTCTAGTGGCTTTTCTCCTTTAAGGTAAATGCATGCTATGCCTATTGTGACCACCGGGGGCAGCCAAGAGCACTAACCTTCTCATGCTTGATTCTGTCTCAGCGTCCAAGGTAAGATGGTGGGGGGTTTTCTCTGCTGGGATGTTCCCCCCCAGGCTAGGGAGAGGCTTAGGTGTGCTGTAAGGCGGGTTAGACCGCACTGTCACAGCCGCTGCCGCCGCCATTGCAATGCAGGGCCCATCACTGCCGGCCTCCTCCTTATTCCCCCACCCCCAGCCTTCCTTCAGGCTTGTCAGGAAGGGTCGGCTCGCGTGGGAAGCGCTCGTTTTTTAAAAAAATGAGAGGCGGGCGGCAGCACAGCGTCAGCGTGCTCAGACGCCCACAGTGACAGAAAGCCTGGCTATTTAAAGCACACTGTACAGGTGCTCTGAGCCTTGGAGGCACACAGAGCTGACAGTTGCATGTAAGGTGGGACACAGGCATTCTCCTAGGCTGCTTTTACTGAAGTAACACCAGACTGAGCATTGGGTAGCAAGGCTTTTAGCCAGACTACATCGCTCAGCAGTCAGTGTTCATTTTTTGCTACCTCACACCTTGTTGCTTTGCACTATGGGTAGAAGAGGTTCAAGCACCCCAAGAACCAGAGACACTGGGGGATCTCGTTCAGGTTCTGAGGACCCCCTGTCTGCTACACCCTCCCCTCCTGAGGGACCAGGGGCGGCTGGACAGGGAGAGCCATTGGGGTTAGGGGCTACACTTGCTGCCGGCACTTCAGCCCCTGTGTACATTACACAAGAGGTTTTTTCCTCAACCATTACTGGATTAGAGAAAAGACTAATGGCCGTGATTACATCTTCACTCAGTGGAAGAAAACGCACTAGGCCTTCCTCTGTTTCCCAAGACCCTCAGACAGAGGAGCTCTGGGATAAAGGAGATGAATCCCTTTCAGAGGATCGGGACGGGACGGATGATTCCTCTTTGGAGGAATCAGGTGGAGAGGGACTCTCTGCGACTTCCCAAGAGGAGAAAGTCTTAGTGCAGATCCTCACTGGATTGGTCCGCTCCACATTTAAGTTGCCCCTACCTGAAACTGCTACAGAATCCTCTTCTGCTTTGGGGTCACTGAAACCTTTCCAAGCAGCACATGCTTTTCCTGTTCATAATTTACTTGAAAAGCTCCTTTTTATTCTGAGTGGGATCACCCAGATAAGCGATTTCTTCCGCCGAAAAAGTTTTCTACACTTTATCCTATGGAAGAAAAATTTATTAAGAGGTGGGGAATGCTGGCCATTGATGCGGCCATTTCCTCTGTAAATAGTAGTCTGACTTGTCCTGTAGACAACGCTCAGATGCTCAAGGATCCTGTGGATAAAAAGATGGAATTCTTATTGAAGGATGTTTTTTCCTTAGCAGGATCAGTGGCCCAACCTGCAGTAGCAGCGATTGGAGTCTGTCAATACTTAGGAGACCATGTTAAACAGGTCATCAAAGTATTACCTGAACAGCAGGCCCAGGGGTTTGCTAACCTTCCTGCGGCTTTATGTTATGTTGTTGATGCCATCAGAGATTCTATCGTGCAGACCTCTCGCCTGTCGCTTGGGTTGGTGCATATACGCAGAATCTTATGGTTGAAGAACTGGTCAGCTGAAGCACCATGTAAGAAGCTCCTGGCTGGGTTTCCCTTCCGTGGTGAAAGGTTGTTTGGAGAGGACTTGGATAACTATATCAAGAGAATCTCTTGTGGGAAAAGCACTCTCTTACCTGATAAGAAGAAGAGTAAGCGTCCCTCTTTTAAGCGGACTCTTTCCCCAGCGCCAGGGGCATCAGCCTCCAGGCAGTCACAACGGTCTCCTCCGTCTGGGGCAAGAAACAAGAGTCAACCCCAGGGACACGAAGTCCTGGGGGAAGAAGTCTTCTAGACAAGGCACTAAGGCCTCTTCATGAAGGGGCGCCCCGCTTGCTCGAGTGGGGGGGGAAGACGGCTGCAGCTCTCAGGGCCCTGGCAGGAGGACTTCCAGGACAGATGGGTAATCTCCACGGTAACCTTAGGGTACAGACTGGAGTTCTAAGAAATTCCCTCTCCTCGTTTCCTCAGATCAGGTGTTCCCAGAGAACCAGAAAAGAAGCAGTCGCTCCTTCTAGCGATAGAGCGACTTTTGTCGCAAGAGGTCATTGTGGGGGTTCCCACAAAGGATCAAAGATTGAGGCTCTATTCCAATCCTTTTATGGTCCAAAGACCAAATGGGGATGTCAGACCCATTTTGGATTTAAGAGATCTGAATCGATTCCTAAGGATGCAGTCCTTCCGTTTGGAATCAATTCGGACAGTAGTCTCCACCCTGCAGGGAGGAGAATTTTTGACATCAATAGGCATCAGAGATGCAGGCCTACCTGTGCCCATTTTTCCTGCTCAACTGAAGTGTCTGCAGGCAGAGATCACTGCTCTAAGGGAGCTGATTCTGACAGTCAGGACCAAGAAGGGTCCTTCTGTCCGCCTTTGTATGAGGCTGCTGGGGAAGATGGTGTCTTCATTCGAAGCAGTTCCCTATGCTCAGTTCCAGTCAGGACTGCTGCAACACAGTATTCTGTCGGCCTGGAACAAGAAGGTTCAGGCATTAGACTTTCCAATGCACCTGTCGCAGGCGGTGCATTAGAGCCTCAGTAGGTGGATCCTCTTGCAGGCAGGACGGATGCGTTTGGGATTCCGTGGCATCGGTTCTCACTGATTTATGCATTCCCTCCTATTCTGTTACTGCCACGGCTCCTTCGCAAGCTCAGCCAAGTAAGGAAGTCGGCACTTCTGGTGGCCCCCGTTTGGCCCAGGAGAACTTTGGTAGGCAGAAATAGCAAGGATGGCGGTGGGTTCCCGGTGGACCCTACCGGTACGCCCAGACCTGTTATCTCAAGGTCCAGTGTTCCAGCCTGCCTTACAAACGCTAGATTTGACGGGTGGGCTATTGAGACCCACGTTCTGAAAAGTCGTGGGCTTTCAGGTCCTGTCATATCTACCTTGATCAATGCAAGGAAGCCAGCTTCCAGAATGATTTATCATAGAGTCTGGAAAGCTTATGTATCCTGGTGTGAATCCAGGGGTTGGCATCCCAGGAAATATGTCATAGGGAGAATTCTTGATTTTCTACAATTAGGATTAGAGATGAAGCTGGCCTTGAGTACCATCACGGGCCAGGTCTCGGCCTTATCAGTGTTGTTTCAACGGCCGCTTGCTTCGCATCCTCTGGTCCGAAACTTTATGCAGGGGGTGATGCGTCTTAATCCTCCGGTTAGGGCGCCCCTAAACCCCTGGGACTTGAACTTGGTTCTATCGGTGTTACAGAAACAACCTTTTGAACCAATACGTCAAATTCCTTTGGTCTTGCTGACGAGGAAACTAATTTTTCTGGTAGCCATCTCTTCTGCTAGAAGAGTATCAGAAATAGCAGCTCTTTCCTGTAAAGAGCCTTACTTGATTATACACAAGGATAGAGTGGTACTGCGCCCTCATCCTAGTTTTCTACCGAAGGTGGTTTCAGATTTTCGTCTAAACCAAGACATTGTTCTGCCCTCCTTTTTTCCAGATCCCTGTTCTTCGGAAGAAAGGTCACTACATTCTTTGGATGTAGTAAGAGCAGTCAAGACCTATCTGGAGGCAACTGCTCAGATTCGCAAGACGGATGTCTTGTTCGTGCTGCCGGAGGGTCCCAATAGAGGACAGGCAGCGTCAAAAGCGACCATTTCTAAATGGATTTGACAATTGATTATTCAAGCTTACGGTTTGAAACGGAAGGTTCCCCCGTTTCAGATCAAGGCACATTCCACAAGGGCTATTGGTGCTTCTTGGGCAGTGCATCACCAGGCCTCTATGGCTCAGATCTGCAAGGCCGCAACCTGGTCTTCAGTTCATACATTCACCAGATTCTATCAGGTGGATGTGAGAAGGCATGAGGATATCGCCTTTGGGCGTAGTGTGCTGCAGACAGCGGTACAGGGTCCTCAGGTCTGATAGCACCCTACCGGGTTGTGATTTCCCCCCCCTCAGTCGGCATTGCTTTGGGACATCCCATCAGTAATTACTGTGGCTCTGTGTCCCGTGATGTCCGAGAAAGAAAATAGGATTTTTTATAACGGCTTACCTGTAAAATCCTTTTCTTTCGATGGACAATCACGGGACACAGAGGTCCCGCCCCTCTTCTAATACACTTATATTGCTTTGCTACAAAACTGAGGTATCCCTGGAAGGGGAGGGATTATATAGGGGGTTGAACTTCCTGATTGGGGTGTGACCAGTGTCCAATACCTAGTGATACCTATATAACCCATCAGTAATTACTGTGGCTCTGTGTCCCGTGATGTCCATCCAAAGAAAAGGATTTTACAGGTAAGCTGTTATAAAAAATCCTATTTTTTTGGTAAAATATATAAAGGATTGATTTGCAATCCAAAACCAAACACCTTAAAATTGTGCACACCTGCAAAATTGCGCAAAATCATGTCACCCAAAATTGTCCATAGGCAACAGGTTATCATTTTAGACTTTGCTGTGAATTATGGCCCTAGAATTCTTTCTCACACCACCATTCACAGCAATGCCTCACATGTATGTGGTGCAATGTTTGCAACCTTACTTAATTTGCTAACCTCAATATGTCTACATCACCAACAAAGACTGTTCAAGATATTCAACCTCTTCCTTGAATGGCTACAATTTAATTAAATTGTTTATGAAACATAGACTTCTTTGTCTTCATTGCCCTACTCATCAGAGATAATTAACCTCATTTCATCAATGTCCTGGTCTCAAAGTATTTCCTCTTCGGTTAGTTTTCATTTGCATCTTCCCTTAGTAGTGTGTGCCTAACTGCCCTAACAAAGGTATTTGCTGTGGCAACGTCAAGACCAGCCACTTGATAACCCTCCCCATCCGAGCTTGAATCTGAAAATGAAACAGATCCAGAATTTTCAAGGGAAATTCTTGTAGATGGGCATGGCCGAGAGTCAGTATTGTGAGAAGTAGAAACCGACTCTTGCACAGAGGGCCACATTTGACAAGCGAATGATTCAGTAGTGTCTCAGAACACTTGTTTCATTCAGGACACAAGTGCAAATTGTCTGCCTCTTTATCTCTTGTAGCCATTATGAAGCAGTTTTTAAAAGCTGTCTCTCCAGGCAACACTACCTGGTGCCTGACACCCAACTGGCGCTCATCCTGTAAGAAGTCCTCCCAGGCGGTTTAAATTGGTGCAGATTGGTGGTAGGCTGGAGCTTCAGCATTCAACATTAGGCACCAGAATCAGAAATTGTTGTTTGTTACTATGGACTTGGTTTGCAAAGACCTCCTTCATTGAAAACTGTTTACTTTTGTGCAGAAAAAAACCTTGCATGGATTGTCCCTGTCTCATTCACGGTTTACTGCTGCCAATACCAGTTGATCATGTCTAGGGTTGCACCAATATCGGTGCCAATACTAGGCTTTTTTGTAAGTACTCGCGAAAATGCGCCAATACCCGAAACCGAGAAAAGAATATGTGCCCCGATCTAGGGGGTACTGGGGGTTGGGTGGGCTCGGTCCTGCCAAGCCCTTGACCACCCCTGACGCTTGCCTGCAGTCTCCCATTTTGAGCACAGCACTAAGAGCTCCTTCTCCCCATCCCATTCCCTTTCAGCTACCATGTGCACAGTATATAGCTAGCTACTGCCACTAATTGCTGTTCCTACCATAGACTTTTTCACAGGTCAGAACTGCAACCAGTAGCTAGCTATACACTGTACACATTGTAGCTGTAAGGGAATGGGATTTCAGCGTGTGTGTGTGCTGGGTGGGGAGCAGGAGCTCTGCCTGTGCCCTCCTGTCAGCCCTGTACTGTGCCCTCCCTGTGTTGTGTACTCTTGCCCTCCCTGTGTTGCATCCTCCTCCCTGTACTGTGCCCTCCATGAGCCCTATTTCACCCCACCGTCAACTACCCTGCCCTCACTTACCCCTCTACTCCCCACCCTGTCCTTACCCAGCTCTCAAACTAACTTTCATTTCACTTATGCAAACAGTTTTGACATGTGTTAATATTTTTATACTCGACACACAGTTTTAGCTTTTTATATTTTTTCGTAGGCCTCTTGTTTTATAGCAACCAGTCTGGCTTTCAGACTTCTTTATGATGGGTAGCTTCTCTGCTACTAGGGGCAACACAGTGTTTCCATCCAGCCAATTTGGATGTTTAAAGATTGTGTCCTTGTATATTAGGGACTTCAGGTTGATTTTTTTCGTTTTAACTGCCCATTGTCAGGTCAGATGATACATATGTTGTATGACATTTCATATTTTCAATATTAATATACAAGTTTTGTTTTCTATTTTGTCATATAGGACAGAGCTGACAGCAGCTCAGGAAGGTGCAGAAATGAAGATTACAGAACTGGAACAGAGGCAGCAGGAACTGCAAGGCTTCATCCAAAATCTTTCTTTGGACTTGCAGAAGGTCAGTGACTCTTACATAATTGCATTCTATGCATTAGGGTATGAAAACCTCCTAGCTGCAGATCCCCTCCAGCCCCTCCTTATACTTGCTTGAGCCCCATCTTGATCCAGCAATGTGCATGAGAGCAGCTGCTCTCTCAGGTCTCTCTCTCTTCATTGGCTCCACAGCAGCGGGAGCCATTGGCTCCTGCTGCTGTTAATCACAGCTAGTGAGCCAATGAGGAGAGAACAGGGGCAGGGCCGAACCACTCTGTGTGTGAAATGACAATTCACAGGAGCGTGGCTTCTAAGCGAGCCTGCTCGAGTGCCTCCATAACAAGAGGCTTGCTATTGGGGGCACTTTGCAGGGGAGAGAAGGCAGGAACGCTGGCAGGGGACCCAAAAAGGAGAGGATGAGGCTGTTCTGTGCAAAACTATTGTTCAGAGCAGGTAAGTATATCATGTTTGTTTTTTTTATTACATTTAGAATCCGTTTAAGAGCGTATGGATATTCTGAAAAGGAAAAAAGATCCAATTTATTGATGTGAGCTAAAAATATTTCAAAACCTAAAAAAGGTTTGCAAGCCTAAACAAGTCTAGGGTGTGGATGCACAACACCATGCAGCACGAATGTCTGTACAAATATCTAATTATGATTGGAGCCAACTATTTGTTGACCTCTTGTTCAGCCTACTCTAAACCAAAACTATACTTTATGTTCATAGCAGCAAAAGTGTTTTGTATATGGGGGCTATATCTGGACTATATGTTACACATTGCCTCCAGGCAAAAGAGTTAAATCCTTTGAAAGCAACCTCAAGTGAAACTCGGAAATCATTATCTGGACAATCGCTCATCTCCAGCTGCTGTGTTCCATGCAGCCATACAAAATTGTCCTGTATGCCATCTGAACATGATATGCCACCACAAGAACAATATGTGTAAGGCTGTGGTCCTTGCTGCATATCATCAGCCGGCCACCTCAGACTATTACAAGGGACGTTCAAGTCATACTGGGACTTTTTATTTCAGAGGTATAAAACGGGGATACTAGCGTGGCGGTACTACACGCTGAAGTAAGTGGCCAGTGTGTCCTATTACTGATGGGTGGCACACATGTCTGGTCCAGTCCAGAGACTGTTAATCGAGATGGCAGACAGCAGTGTTAGTTCATGCATGGAACATTGTCTGGTGATGCAGTTTCTTGTGAACGAAGGCATACAACCCGTGGAAACTTCAAGCACAGTACGGTGATGAGACGCTCAGCCGCAGTAAAACATTTGAATGTTGTAAATGTTTCAAAGATGGCCGTAAGTCCATCAGTGACAATCCCGGCCATGGTGGTTCCCAGCCCACAGCAGTCATTGCTGTGAACATTCGGCCCATGGAACCTGGATAATCGACGCATGACCTGTCATGAAATTGCACAAGACACGAGGTCAGCATTTCAGCACTGATGACGAAGTGAAGCAGGCTGCCTTTAGGATGGTTCAGGCGTACTGACAAATCTGTACTGACAAATCTTTCTATGCTGAAGCTTTCCAGGAATTAGTTAAACACTGGCATAAGTGTATAAAGGTAGCAGTGGAGTATGTATAAAAATAAATGCAGTTTCCACTCCTTGAAATGTATTATTTTATTATATAAATTTAAAAGGCCTGGTTTGACTTTAAACGCCTCTTGTATAATTTACACAACAATATCCAGATTGCACATTACTCTATGGGGACTATGGAGTTCTTTCTGATTTTGGTCTGCGCTTAAAGTGTTTGTTACCCTAAAAGAAAAAAAATCTTGTTGCCCTAAAGCACAGTGCTTGTACTGTGTAACTTGCCCCCCCCCCATATCGCCTAAAAAACCTGGCTGATCCTTCCTGACTATGCCCTACCCTCTGTAAACTGACCAAGGTATATCATGGCTGAGCCCTGACACTGTGGTCAGTTTATGTGCCTCCGTCATCTGCAGCCCTGCTCTCTGCTCTCCTGTGTCCTCCCCCTCCCCTCCCTGTCTGACGGCTCGGTCCACTCCACGATCCTCCCCTCCTGGTGCAATCAAATCTATAATATAAGCATGCCATCCCCTTTGTTATATAACGCTATGTGTGCCTGTGCTGTATAAAGAAAATGCCCAATTATACCGTATATCGGAGCGGCTCCCAACGCTCACGTGACTCCTCATATTTCTCTCCTCCCCGGCTGACATCAGCGAGTGCTCTGCCCCGCCCGCTATAGCTGTTAGCCCGGCAGAGGAGAGAGCTGAGGAGTCACGTGAGCGCCGTTGTTCGCTCTTGCTAGCGGATGCCATTTTGCTGAAGCCTGGAGCCCCTGAACTGCAGTAAATCAAGATGAAAAACGAAACCCATCGATTTAATGATTTCAGAAAACAGTTACATTCCTGGAACTCCAGGATTGCTAACTGTCACATTTGCTTGTGTCCTCAACCAAACTGTTAAACCATCAAATAGCTGATGTCATATCTGATCACATGTGCAGCACCATGGCAGTTGCAGATCAATCAGAAGCAGCTTCCCTGGATGTAAAGGATATGGGGGTTTCATTCTGCTTTAAGGCTGCCAGCAGATCGGCCTTTGCAAATTCAGCAGTGCCTAAAAATAGAGAGCAACTAAGCATGTGCAGAGCAGGATGAGGCCGTATTGGATTTGAAACAGTATATGCACTTATTTTTATAGTTTTACATAGCTATACCTGCAAAGGAGCCGCCCTAAAGTGATCTAGCACGGCTTAATTTTCTGACTAAAGTTCCACTTTAAGTTTGAGTTATATGGCAGATACAGCATGTGAGTCTGCTTTTTTGTTGACAACATTCCCTGTTTACATGGCTATTGGAAGCTTAAAGCGGAATTAAACTCTGCTATATTTGTTTAACCTCCTCGCATCCGCGCTATGGCCGAATGACGGCCACAGCGCGGACCTGCATTCCCGGGAGGCCGTCATATGACGGCCTCCCCTGTGCACGCTCCCTGCGCGCACCCTGCAGGGCGCGCGCCGGGCGCGCTGTGATCACCGAGTCACTGAGACTCGGCTGATCACCGATCCGAGTAAGGGGCCGGTCCCGGCCCCTCACCATGTGATCAGCTGTCAGCCAATGACAGCTGATCACATGATGTAAACAAAAGATCGGTAATCGTTTTTTTTATTTTTTTACTCACGCTGACAGCGTGAGTAGAAAAAAAAGCCGATCACCGGCTAGGATGTGAGGGACATCGGTCCCCAAGTGGAAGAGGCACATCTGTCTCATCAGTGCCACCTAAAAGTGCCACCTAACAGTGCCCACAGTGCCACCTAATAGTGCCCACAGTGCCACCTAATAGTGCCCACAGTGCCGCCTATCAATGCCCACCTGTAGTGCCAATCAGTGCCACCCGGCAGTGCTGCCCATCACTGCCACCCATCAGTGCCCATCACTGCCGCCCATCAGTGCCCATCACTGGCGCCCATCAGTGCCCATCACTGCCGCCCATCAGTGCCCATCACTGCCGCCCATCAGTGCCCATCACTGCCGCCCATCAGTGCCCATCACTGCCGCCTATCAGTGCCCATCACTGCCGCCTAATCAGCGTACATCGATAAAGGAGAAAAATTACCTGTTTAAAATTTTTTATAACAAAATATAGAAAAATAACAATTTTTTTTTTTAAAAATTCAGTTTTTTACATTTTTTTTAACAAAAAGTAAAAACTGCAGAGGTGATCAAATACCACCAAAAGAAAGCTCTATTTGTGGTGGAAAAAATGGTAAAAATGTCATTTGGGTACAGTGTTGTATGACCGCGCAATTGTCATTCAAAGTGCGTCAGCGCTGAAAGCTGAAAATTGGGCTGGATAGGAGGGGGTTTAAGTGCCCGGTAAGCAAGTGGTTAAATACATGGGCCCACAGGAGGTTTATGCTAAAAAGTGCTAGTACGTACTGTTGTCAGCGCTCCTGCTGGTAATGACTCTTTCACTTTCTCCTTGGCCTTCAGGATACTCTTTCTTCAGCTGCTTAAATGTCTAGGCTGGGGTGACATCACTCCCATGCATACGTGTGGGAGTCACATCATCATGGCACAAAACAGTTTCATAAATTTACACTGAGATGCACATGTGTATCTCATTGTACATTACCACTGAGAGGCAGGGAGAAGGGTTTATGACAGAAGAGACTGATAGGGTCTCTTCTGTCTTAAAAGCCCTACCGTCAGCAGTTTTAATTATTTAATTATTTATTTATGTATTTATTTTTAGTTTTAATTCTGCTTTAATATATTTCTCCTGGGTAACATCTCACCCTTATGTGGCTTTTAAAAGCTACCTTGATTTATGAGATATCAACTGAGGTGTCGCCTGAATTTAAAGCACTGCCACATTTACAGTTTTGATGATCTGAAAACTAACATCTATCATATGGATGGAAAAATAATTTGACAGCCAACCTCTTATTATATGCAGCCTGCATAAGGCATACCAGCTGGCGATGAGGGATTTTTCATGGGGGATAATATATAGCCCAGATACAGTGTATCCCATATACAAAAGCCCCTTTGTTGCTATATTTAGAGTAGGTTGAACAAGGGGTCAACATACATTTGAGTCCAATTAGAATTAAATATTTATAAAGGTAATAATCCTGCATGTTGTTGCGTACCCACACCCTAGACTTGTTTATGCTGTTTTCTTATTAGTTTGTTTTAATATAAATAATATTGGATCTTTGTTTTGTTTTTTGAAATATCCATATTCCTAAATTCCTTCTTTTTTTGACTCCTCTTGTGTTTGAGGCATTTTGAGTTGATTTAAAAATTAATTTGTATTTAAAGGCCAAGTCTTCCCTAAATTTAATAAGTGCACCTATATTAATTAAAATAAGTGCTTTTTTTTTTCCTCATAGGAGCCTGGAAAGTGTAACCGCAATCAGTGGATAGCGGGTACAATGCTCAGGCTCCTGCAACTTCTTTCTTAAGCCACTGGTCCGTACCGAAGTGTGTTAACAGAATACTTTGAGAGGCAGGCTCATACTACAGTTTATGCAGTTTTACCAGAAGAAGGGGGTATTCCATGGAGTGGGCATGTTATGAGTGTTGTACATGTTTTTTTGGCACTTGCTATCTAGATGTACTCCTTGAGAGAGGTTGGAATCATGCAGCCATCAGTGGCGGCTGGGAGTAAACAATGTTCACACAACGTCACACAACTGGGTCCACCTTTTTTGAAGCCAATTAGAACCTCTAGCTCTAATCATGGGCTTAAAAAAAAAAAAAACATTGGAATCCATGCGTCTGGTGCCCTGCTTTACGGGTTGCCACTAGCAGCAATTCTCTAAGGCTGCACTATAATAGGTTTCCTCTGTTTGTTGTTTGTACTCTTATTAGTGCAATGTTACTAAGTTCAATGTCTGAAAGACACAATGGGTGTCTTCCTGCAGCTACGTTATTTATTGGCAACTACCCTGGCTGCTGTCCTTTTTGCATATTCTCACAAGGTTTTTGTGCTAAAATAAATTGAGTTGCTTTTAAAATATGGCCACAAATATACAGTTTGACTTTATCTTTAGGCTCAATCTGTTGGCTGTAGCAGTGAGAAGAGATTAACTGAAGTCCAGGAAAAGTATGACGCATTAAATTTGTACCATGAACAGTTCAAGTCCAAGGTATGGTTTGCCATTTACTCAGATCCCTTGAATGCATTACAAGATGCTTAGAGAACTCCAGTAAAAACTTGCACCCGATAGCATGGTTTATAGTAATGTAGGTGGGAAACCGCATACCATTTAGAACTGGATGGTGACCCAGTAAAAAAAAGAGCCAAAATACAGAGACATAAGCTTGATGATGGATACAAACCTTTCTGACAATAAGTACATTTGACAGATAACTTATTCCAGTTAGACAGGTTTGCAGAGGGAATAGAAGAGCAGGCTAGCAAAGGTACAAAATGTCATTCTTGTATGTGTGCGCTGTAAAATATTTTGTACTGTTTATAGGTCTTACAGCAGCACCATCTTGAATTTAAATGCATTGTATGGTGTGCCCCCCAAATATGTTCTTGTAGGCTAGCAAAGGTGACGCTAGCCAAGGGGACAATATTTTTTGGTATTTCTTTGAGCAGTTCCTATCTTAAGTAAGTTTTTCTCTCTCAAACATGACTTTGACAGTATTGCACCATTGCAGAAAGGCGGTAGGACCAAAGGACCACCAGTGCTGTGCTATGAGCTTATTTACAAGAAACAATAAGCGCACCAACAGCAATTTGGTTGATGGTGGTACCACATCCTAAGGGATAATGGTCATAAAAAATAATTTGACATCACCAAAGCATATGGATTAAAGTACCATTAGCACTGGAGCAGCTGGGGCAACATAGCAAGTCAATCCTGTTCCAGGAGTACAGTATTTGGGAGATAGTACACAGTATGTAGAAATAACCGCAGTGTTAGTTTTTGGGAAGGAGCAATAAATACAGCAGGGATTGCTTCCAGTGCTGTTGCCCATTGGTCCTCATCTATATCACCTACATCCTGCATCCAGCTCTCTCCACATCACAAATGTACCTTAGATCTCACTGCCTAGTGGCAGTGAGATCTAAGGTACTTTTGTGATATGGAGAGGGTAGAGGTAGATTGTTTCCTATAAATCCCCTCTTGGTAGTATCTAAAGGGTCCACCATTTTGAGAATTACAGAAGGGTTATAAACCATCAGGGATAAACATGATTGCTTATGTAGGGTGTGGTGAAGTTGTAAGTATTGAAAGACTGATTTATGAGAGATTTGCAATCAAAGAGAGATTGAAAAGACAACACGTCTTTGTCGTGCAATTGATGCATAAATATGATGCCTTTCTTCCCCTGGTCAAAACTCTCTATTTTGACTAGTTTGGGATAACTGGGATTGTCTCATCCAGAGAAAGGCGAAACACCCCAGCAAAGCATGATCCAATTTGCTTACTGCAGGGAAAAAAAGTCCTTCCCGATTCCCCCCCCCCCCCCCCCCCAATTGGATATTCCCTGGATCAACTTTACCTATAAATATTTTAGTACCCTGTTATATTATATTATGTATAGTGTCTTTTTTTTTTTTTTTTTTTTTTTTTTTTAAAGCAATCTACTTTCTTGCATTCGACTATGCATGAAACTAACACTACACTACACTAATAGATGTTTTGTCAATAATGTACCAGGTGGGAGTTGAAATTGAAGAAAAGGACTTGTTAATCATGCAACTTCAAGAGAAAATCAACATGTTGGAAAAGAATCCTAAAGGAAGTTTCTCTGGTGACGAAGGACAACAGGAGGTGCTGAAGGAGGTGATGAAATTGCAAGAATGTTGCAAACCTAGTGATCAGTACATGTCTTCCTGCCAGCAAAAGCAAATAATAGATTGCTTATGTAGTTTAGGTTCTTGAGCAGTTTCAAAGATGGTCACCATTTGGTAGTACATTAAGCAATGAAGAAACCTCCAAAGCTATTGTGACTGTCTACTCGCCTAATGCATTTTTTTTATCTTATTTGTTAATTGCCTAGTAGAAATCTGACTCCCTGCAGGTAGAAGGCTGAGTGTTCGTCATAGTAGCCTTTCTTGGGGTTAGGAAGGGGCTATAGCCCTTAACTTTTACTTGGTGATCAGCTTTCTTTAAGCATCTGGGCCAGTGTTTCTCAACTCCAATCCTCAAGGCGCCCCAACAGGTCATGTTTTCAGGATTTCTCTCAGATGAAACAGCTGTGGTAATTACTAAGGCAGTGAAACTGATCACATCACCTGTGCAAAATAATGGAAAGCCTGTAAACGTGACCTGCTGGGGCGCCTTGAGGACTGGAGTTAAGAAACGCTGATCTGGGCTATCCAGGGCATTCAAACAACTCAAATGGAAAGAAATTTTATGTGTAATTGAAATGCATCTGTCATCAGATATAGTTTTCATGTAAAGTGCAGCAAGCAAAGAAATGTGTCAGTGTAACACGTATGGGTGTTTATTACGTTTTAACAGCAATCAGTTAGATCTGATTAGAGTTAATAAATACCTGGAAGTGTCACTGACACATAGAATACTGTTTTTTTTCTCTCCACAAGCATGCCATTATCTTTGTTCATGCATCACCCAAGGTCATTTCCTAGACTGTGATGCCAGCTTCAAGACAGCCATGTAAATCATAGTGTCTCTGTAGTTCTTGGCTGTGTTCCCAAATGTCTGACACAAATCAGCCCCTGTCCCAGCTGTCACGGTCTAAGAATGGACTCTCCTGTGTCCTGTGATGTACTCCAAGAAGGGAATGTTACAAGTCATTCAGACATCCAGTTTTTATTCATTTATAATACAATGGCTAACATTAGCAAAGAAGGTCTCTACACCAAACAAAAATCACTTAAATGTGTTTTTAGTTCCCTTTGATTGCAATTAAAAATTATTTAGAAGTAGCATTGTATATAAGGTCTAGAACAATTTAACCACAGTGGCTAAATTGTAAATGTATTCAGATTCCCACATCTGACCTAAAGGCTTAACATTTGTGGAGTAAAGAGGGACCCAAAGATTTGCTTAAAAAAAACATGGAATGTGCTTCCAAAAGAGGGACAAGTGAAGTAATGCCTGTATGCAAGTTCAAGTATGTTCTTTTTGTAGGAAGAGTTAAGCAGCAGTGAAGTTGTAAGTGTGGAGATAGCCAAGTCACTGGAGGAAACTCAAAAAGAAAAGGAAGATCTTCAGCAGCAGGTGAGATATTTTTCTGTGTGTTATTGTGGTGTATGTTTTAAGTTTCTACATAAAAACCAAACAACAAACTGAACTGAACAGAACTATCTCAATTTTCCTTTTGGCTAAAATGCAAGGAAGAGGTTGCACATACCTGTATCAGTAGGACATTTAAGGTGCCGTCTAAGAAAATCTTTAGCTGGCATTAATAATGGAGAAGGATCTGGGGGTTTTGGTAGATCATAAGCGCAATAATAGCATGCAATGTCAAGCTGCGGTTTCCAAAGCGAGCAAAGTCCTTTCTTGTATTAAGAGAGGTATGGACTCCAGAGAGAGAGAGATAATTTTGCCCCTGTTCAAATCATTAGTAAGACCTCATCTGGAATATGCAATCAGTTTTGGGCACCAGTTCTCAAAAAGGGGAACTGGAGAAAGTGCAGAGAAGGGCAACCAAACTGATAAGAGGCATGGAGGAGCTCAGCTATGAGGAGAGATTAGAGGAACTGAATGTATTCACTCTTGAGAAGAGGAGAATAAGGGGTGATATGATCAACATGTTCAAATATATAAGGGGTCCATATAGTGAACTTGGTGTTGAGTTTTTCCCTTACGGTCAACACAGAGGACACGGGGGCACTCTTTACATCTAGGGGAAAAGAGAATTCATCTCCAAATACAGAAAGGTTTCTTCACAGTAAGAGCTGTAAAAATGTGGAATAGGCTCCCGCCTGAGGTGGTTCTGGCCAGCTCAGTAGATTGCTTTAAGAAAGGCCTGGATACTTTCCTAAATGTACATAATATAACAGGGTACTAATATTTATAGGTAAAGTTGATCCAGGGAAAATCCAATTGCCTCTTGGGGGATCAGGAAGGAATTTTTTTCCCTGCTGTAGCAAACTGGAGCATGCTCTGCTGGGGTTTTTTGCCTACCTCTAGATCAACTGTGGGTGTAGAATTGGGTATATTGGATTGTACGATATTTTTTATTTTATTTTATTTTTTTATGGTTGAACTGGATGGACTTGTGTCTTTTTTCAACCTGACTAACTATGTAACTATTAATATAAGCCTCAGATTTCTTGGTGTGTCCTTAAGGAATATCAAAAAAGGGGCTGTTGTCCATAGCAATTGATTCGATTTTGGGCATCATTTTTCTGGTACAAGTGAAAAAAATGTCATAACCATACAATACATTCAACGCTGAATAATAGAATATGGTAATAGCATGGCTCCTTTATGAACAAAAAAAATTGTATTTGTAGCCTTTGTCTAGTTCATGTTAGAAGAAGACAAATTAAACCTAGTTTGTTCCTATAGACAGCAGAGACATTGATTTTCTCCAGTTTTTGTAGCTGTACCCAATTTTCTGTTTTTCAAATGGAAACATTTTTCCCTGACGCCTCTCTATATTATGTGCTCTTGCTTCATGGCAGGTTGCAAACTTAAATGTGCAAATTGAAGAGAATACTCGGGAAATCTCACAAAAGAATGAAGAACTAACTAGAAGGGATAAGGAAACTGTTAATTTAAAGCGAGGTAAGATGTATACATCATTTTTATATATATATATATATATATATATATATATATATATATATATATATATATATATATATATATATATATATATATATATATATATATATATATATATATATATATATATATATAAAATATTATATTCACATAAATAAAGGTTTCCTAATCATACATTACAGGGTATAGGATCAGATTCTAGAACATGAGTTATGTAGCTGCGATTGGAGACTGAAAAACAAAGCTGTAAAGCTGTAAGGACAACCTTACTATAACCCCCACTCTCAGCAAGCTTCAGTTTTTAGCTAGTAAATTGAAGTTAATGAATGTTGTCTGTCTGCTCTGAGAGAAGCAAAAAGATGTGTTTTCTTTTCATAATCTAGCAAGTTTCCCATCTACTACATGGCCCCTGTGGCTCCATTTTTTCAGTTTCCCAGATTAGTTGAATCCTCAGCTGAGCTTTGGGGTACTGTACCCAAGATGCATAGTTAGCTATGGGGTACTATACAAGTGGTTTATCCAATGGTGAAACTGGTCTCAAACAGTAAGAGCAAAGATCTGGATGTAGCTTCGTCACTATAATCCATCTTTGGCTAACTGAGAGGACTGCAGGCTGCAGTGGTAAGTCGGGGGTTTTTTTTCCCTATCTGGGAGCCCAGGGTTAACTATGGAGCAGCGACCTATTTGGTGCCACCCTGTGATGGGACTGCTGGTATTTACTTTGACTTCTCTGTGTCACTGTTGATCTCTGTGCCAGGACCACTAGTGTGCCTGCCCAGCCTCCTTTCTGAGCGAGTATACTGCACATGTGCATTCCAATTTGATGATTCATATGTGCAAACCGGCTGTTGCTCTGCTCTCTGCCCCGTTGCTCAGTATCAGAATAGCGATTTTTAAATGTTTTGGCTCTCACTGCCTACAGTGACTGGCTTAAGATACCCCGGTAAGGGTATTCACAAAACCTAGCTGCAGGAGAGGTTAAAAGATCTTTAGTGTCCAAGCCACTATAGGTAGCAGTGACCTGGTTGACCCCTTCACACGTAAGGGTAAAACAAATCTAAATGCCTAAGCACAATTTTTAAACTTTGACGTGTGTTAGTAGAATAAAGTTGAATACTGACCCTGACCTAGATCAAACCTCTGTTTGTATTGCTCTTTCTGAGTATCATATCTGTTCCGATACCTCCAACTACACCACGCATTTCAAACGCAATTTGGTATTCAGTTTCCCTGCTTGCTTCGGGAATCGAGTCTTTACTGCAATATGATTCCCTCACAAAACCACTATCCACTATATATAAGAGCCTACTACCAGCTTTTCATGAGGTTCTAGATAAATCATTGTCCTGCTGGCTCAGTGGGGCTCCGGAGTTTGATACTGAAGACTGGGAGGACATTTGGGAATACCCTATGCAAAACTGGTCTCTACTTAAGACCGGCTAATACAATTTAGTGAGCTTGTCAGAAGTTATCATGCTGATAACAGAGGAATGGAGCAGCAGAAGGACACAGGACTTAGGGTTTTGGCGAGAGATAAGTAAACACTACAGATGTGTCCAGGTCAGATTTCATGAATGGGGTTTACATCCACTTTAAATGTGATTAAAATTGCTGGAATACTGCTAGAATATGCGCTATTTATTGCTTTGGTTCGTTTGGAGTCGGCCATGTTTTAACCACTTCAGCCCCGAAAGGATTTACCCCCTTCCTGACCAAGCCCTTGTTTGCGATACAGCATTGCGTTGTTTACCTGACAATTGCACGGTCGTGCGACATTGTACCCAAACAAGATTGACATCCTTTTTTTCCCACAAATAGAGCTTTCTTTTGGTGGTATTTGATCACCCCTACTGTTTTTATTTTTTGTGCTATAAACAAAAGAAAAAGTGTCAATTTTGAAAAAAAAGCTATATTTTTTACTTTTTGCTATAATATATCCCAAAAAAAAAAATTCTTCCACAGTTCAGGCCAATATGTATTCTTCTACATAGTTTTGGTAAAAAAAATCGCAATAAGCGTATATTGATTGAATTGCGCAAAAGTTATCACGTCTACAAAATAGGGGATAGATTAATGGCATTTTTATTGATTTTTTTTTTATTTTTTATTAGTAATGGCGGTGATCTGCGATTTTTATCGTGACTGCGACATTGCTGCGGACAGATCAGACACTTTTGATACTATTTTGGCATCATTGTCATTTATACAGCGATCAGTGCTATAAAAATGCACTGATTACTGTGTAAATGTCAGTGGCAGGGAAGGGGCTAAACGGGGCTATCAAGGGGTTAACTGTGTTCCCTCAGCATGTTCTAACTGTAGGGGGGATGGGCTCGCTAGGAGATGACAGAGATCACTGCTCCCGATCACTGGGAGCAGTAGATCCCTGTCATGTTGCTGGGCAGAACAGGGAAATGCCTTGTTTACACAGGCATCTCACTGTTCTGCCTCTCTGTGGCACGATTGCGAGCCACCGGCGGACATAGAGTCCGAGGGACCTGCGGGCACGCTCCCACGGCGGTCGTGGATGATGCAGCGACATACGTGCCAACATATATCGGCGTGAGACGGTCGGCAAGTGGTTAAAACATACAATTGCACAATGTATTGGCACAGAAACTGTGAATGTGACTTTCTTTTTCTCCTCCCGGACACCGTTCTTATAGTATTAGAACTGCTGATAAAGCTTTCACCTATTTTATTGTAATAAGCAGCAAAAAATTTGCAAAGCTTTCAAGGATGCAAAAATTTTGTTAGTGGGATTCATCTGTGAATATGAATATGTTTTTTTATGAAATAATTTAGAATAAAGTTCAACAAACATGTTGAGCAGTTGGAATTAGTAAATCAATTTATCTGATCTTAATTATTTTGTATTTTTTTTTCTCTTCAGATTATGATGCTCTTCTATTGCAAATACAGCAGCTACACTCAGACCTGGAGATCTACAAATCCAGAGAAGCCCAAAGGGAGGAGTTTTCAGGAAGACATGCCAGTTCTGTTAGGGATCAGCTACAAGAACAGGAGGCAGTCCTGCAGGCTACTGAGTCACAGGTATGAATAACTAGTATTACAAGTACTTTTATCTGATTGTTTATACATTATTTCTAACTTCTGATACATTTAGGACCATAGGCGGCCACGTCCTGAATTTATTCTATAGAAACAGATTCTCTTAAATATACAAGACACAGGCTGGATATTCATAGACCTGTTTTTTATAGCGTGTACACTTTTAACCCTTCTCCACTCTGTTAGACCTCAGTTTTTTGCTAGCGTCCTTAGGGGGTGGAAGTCTTCCCCATTACAGAGAAATCAATCTATGCTAAATTTATTATTTTACTTTGGATTCTTCAGTCAACTCTGCAAGCAACTTCTTACTGTCATCTATAACAACATTGGAAGCAGTAAATCCGGATTTGTGAAACCTTGAAAAAAAAACATGGGAACTATACCCAGACCCCATGCTGTGGTGATGGCCTATAATGTTGCTTCAGGCACTGAATCCTGCTTGAGCACTAAGGCTAATCGTTGTAGTTAGCCACAGGGTGCTATACTGGTTCAGGCCTTTATGGAACCCAGGCCTCGAAGAACGCTCCTAGGGTATGCCCACAGAGTGATGGGCAAAGTCTGGACAATAGAGACTGGTGACATGGACAGGTAATGCAGAAACACCCTGTTATCGGACTGATACTATAGCGTTAAATGTATTGTGTATCCTGAATATTATTTGTTTTATGTTAAAACTATAAGGATACCTAAAATGTATTCATTTATGGAGTGTAAATCTTTTCAAACTTGGTAAAATTCCACCATTTAGAGCTTGGTCTCAGGTGAATGTCTAGGTGTTTATTCACACCACAAGTCACACTATTACCACCACTTCTGCCTAGAACCCTTTTATATTCGGGCACGTTCTCACACCCTTTTGCCATGAGGACTTCGCTAAGGGATATTTCACTTTTGCTGTGTACTGGTGGAAAACAGGTGTAGGTGAACCGGGGCAAAAGTTCCGACATACGTTCACTCTATCGATAGCCTGCGCAACACTTAAACCAGTCAGAGTGACAATGCTTCCCTTGCACAGGAGCAGGAACCCTGATTTCCACATCCGATTTCCAGCATTATCTCAGGCACACACAGCAAGATGCCTTGGTAAGGGTACCAGGGCACACTTCTATGCAACCATGTCAGAATTTCTTGGACAATGGCTATAATACAGCCATCACTGTCCAGGCACACTCTCCACCCCCACCATCCCTACCGGAGTCAGAAACTAAAACGGCTGCACTGCAAGAGGTCGACCTAGAATTAAATGAAGAGCACTCTGAGGCAGTGTTGAAATACAGTTTTCCTTATCGTACATCATGGGACACAGAGCCTTAAGTAATTACTTAATTGGTTATAGGCCACCTTAAGGTGATGGACACTGGCATACCCGATCCAGGCAGTTCACTCACTATATAACCCCTCCTCCTTCCAGGAGCACATCAGTTTTTTCGCCAGTGTCTAAGGTGTTGGTCACAAGTGAAGATGTGCTCTGAGGAGCTCCAGGAAGGATCCTGCTGGATTTAAACAGCCTCCATAGACCAGATCCATCCAAAGTGCCTCTTTGTAGGGCTTGACCCCGAGACCCAGGGCTTAGGTCTTGCTCCATTACCTAAAGCTTTCCTGGTGGGGTGCTTTTACAGGTCCAAGGGAGTGGAGCCCCGTTTTAGGGACCCGGTCTTTGAAGGTTTGCTAAAGCAGCCCGCCGTGATGGGTGAAGGTTGGATAGTCTGTTAATTCAGCAAATCCTGTGGCAGGGATATGGTAAGGGAAGAAACTTGGGTACTAAAAACGCCTATGTATTCTTCTTTAAGGGAAAAAATGTTGTCATGCCTTAATTCTCCACTAGAGGGAGTCTAAGCGGTAGTAAACCCCCTGATTTTTTTTTTTTTTTTTCTACACCTGTAAGGGAAAAGGCATAATGAGCTAGTATGCATCGCATACTAGCTCATTATGAAATACTTACAGTGGCTTGCGAAAGTATTCGGCCCCCTTGAACTTTTCAAACTTTTGCCACATTTCAGGCTTCAAACATAAAGATATAAAATTTTAATTTTTTGTGAAGAATCACCAACAAGTGGGACACAATTGTGAAGTGGAACGAAATCTATTGGATATATTAAATTTTTTTAGCAAAAAACTGAAAAGTGGTGCGTGCAAAATTATTCGGCCCCTTTACCTTCAGTGCAGAAAACTCACTCTAGAAGTTCAGCGAGGATCTCTGAATGATCCAATGTTGTCCTAAAAGACTGATGGTGATAAATAGAATCCACCTGTGTGTAATCAAGTCTCTGTATAAATGCACCTGCTCTGTGATAGTCTCAGGGTTCTGTTGAAAGCGCAGAGAGCATCATGAAGACCAAGGAACACACCAGGCAGGTCCGTAATACTGTTGTGGAGAAGTTTAAAGCCGGATTTGGATACAAAAAGATTTCCCAAGCTTTAAACATCCCAAGGAGCACTGTGCAAGCGATCATTTTGAAATGGAAGGAGTATCAGACCACTGCAAATCTACCAAGACCTGGCTGTCCCTCTAAACTTTCAGCTCAGGCAAGGAGAAGACTGATCAGAGATGCAGCCAAGAGGCCCATGATCACTCTGGATGAACTGCAGAGAACTACAGCTGAGGTGGGAGAGTCTGTCCATAGGACAACAATCAGTTGTACACTGCACAAATCTGGCCTTTATGGAAGAGTGGCAAGAAGAAAGCCATTTCTCAAAGATATCAGGTGGATGTAAGGAGGTATGAGGATATCGCCTTTGGGCGCAGTGTGCTGCAGGCAGCAGTATAGGTCCTCAAGTCAGGGGGTACCCTCCGGGTTGTGTCTCCCTCCCCTCAAGTAGCATTGCTATGGGACGTCCCATTAGGTAATTACTTAAGGCCCTGTGTCCCATGATGTACGTTAAAGAAAATAGGATTTTTATAACGGCTTACCTGTAAAATCCTTTTTTTTGGAGTACATCATGGGACACAGAGGTCCCTCCCCTCTTTTTTGGGATTTAAGCATATTGCTTTGCTACAAAAACTGATGTGCTCCAGGAAGAAGGAGGGGTTATATAGTGAGTGAACTTCCTGGATTGGGTATACCAGTGTCCATCACCTGAAGGTGGCCTATAACCCATTAAGTAATTACTTAAGGCTCTGTGTCCCATGATGTACTCCAAGAATAGGATTTTACAGGTAAGCTGTTATAAAAATCCTATTTTTCTGGTATTAATATCGATATTCTGTAAATTATATTGATGAGAAAAGTTCCAAGAAAATCCGTTCAGTTCTCGTGTAAAAACTCAAAAATTGATTTAGTAATAAAATAGAAAAATATTACAAGAACGATATCAAAATGTAAAAATAACATCAATAATGTAAGATGAAGATTGAATCAGATGTTTGTCTTTGTGTGTGTGTGTGTAGCTGTGGCAGCTTCCTTCAATGTCTGCCTGAATCAGTCTGCCCAACTATGTTTCTATTTCTAGCTTTTACTCCTAAAATCTGACCTTTCCTTCCTAAAAAGGCTGGTTTAAGGTTCTTGTTTGTCTTGCAGTTCTACAGAAAACCGTGGGCTTTAACCTCCTCATGTAATGGTGGGAGTTACTCGGTCTCTATGCATTGGCAATCCTGAGGAGAGGGCAAGAACAATGTGTGAAACTATTTTTAGTATAGGATATAACTTCTTTTAACATCCGATTCAAATACTACATAAATTAGTATGGATATTATATTAATTGAAAACCCAAGAAATATTGTAATATAAAGAACTTATATTCTCATATATACACACAAACTTTTCCATCTTGAAGCGGAGTTTCACCCAAAAGTGGAACTTCCGCTCATCTGATTCCTCCCCCCCTCCGGTGCCACAATTGGCACTTTTCGCGGGGGACAGGATACCCACGGCTGTTGACGTGTGTGTGTGTGTATGTATGTGTGTGTATATATATATATATATATATATATATATATATATATATATATATATATATATATATATATATATATATATATATATATACACACACACACACAAGATATTGGAAACCGTTTTCAGATTTTGGTGATTTTGGTCCATATTGACTTGATGACATCACACAGTTGCTGCAGATTTGTTGGCAGCATATCCATGAGATGAATCTCCCATTCCACCACATCCCAAAGGTGCTCTATGGGATTGAGATTTGGTGACTGTAGAGGCCATTGGAGTATATTGAACTCATTGTCATGTTCAAGAAACCAGTTTGAGATGGTTTGAGCTTTGTGACGTGGTGCATTATCCTGCCAGAAGATTGGTGCACTGTAGTCATAAAGGGATGGACGTGGTCAGCAACAATAGTCAGGTAGGCTGTGGCATTTAAACAATGCTCAGTTGGTACTAAGGGGCCCCAAAGTGTGCCAAGTAAATATCCCCAACACCATTACACCACCCCCACCAGCCTGAACCGTTGATACAAGGTAGGATGCATCCATGCTTTCATGCTGTTTATGCCAAATTCTGACCCTACCGTCTGAATTTCGCAGCTGAAATCGATACTCATCAGACCAGGGAACGTTTTTACAATCTTCTATTGTCCACTTTTGGTGAGCCTGTGCAAATTGTAGCCTCAGTTTTCTGTTGTTAGCTGACAGGAGTGGCGCCCAGTGTGGTTTTCTGCTGCTGTAGCCCATCTGCTTCAAGGTTCGATGTGTTGTGCATTCACAGATGGTATTCTGCATACCTTGGTTGTAACAAGAGGTTATTTGAGTTACTGCCCATTCTCCTCTGACAGCAACAAGGCATTTTTGGCCACACAGCTGGCGCACCCTAAATATTTTCTCTTTTTCGGACCATTCTCTGTCAACCCTAGAGATGGTTGTATGTGAAAATCTCAGTAGATCAGCAGTTTCTGAAATACTCAGACCAGCCCGTCTGGCACCAACAACCATGCCACATTCAAAGTCACTTAAATCTCCTTTCTTCCCCATTCTGATGCACAGTTTGAACTTCAGCAAGTCGTCTTCACCACATCTAAATGCATTGAGCTGCTGCCATGTGATTGGCTGATTAGCAATTTGTGTTACCAAACAGTTGAACAGGTGTACCTTTATAAAGAGGCTGGTGATTGTATGTATGTGTGTGTGTATTATATAATATTCACACACACAGTACACCTCTCACATTTTTGTAAATATTTTATTATATCTTTTCACGTGACAACACTGAAGAATTGACACTTTGCTACAATGTAAATTAGTGAGTGTACAGCTTGTATAACAGTGTAAATTTGCTGTCCCATCAAAATAACTCAACACACAGCCATTAATGTCTAAACTGCTGGCACCAAAAGGGAGTACACCCCTAAGTGATAATGTCCAAATTGAGCCCACCAACCGGTGTCATGTGACTTGTTAGTGTTACAAGGTCTCAGGTCTGAATGGGGAGCAGGTGTGTTAAATTTGGTGTTATCGCTCTCACTCTCTCATACTGGTCACTGGAAGTTCAACATTGCACCTCATGGCAAAGAACTCTCCTAGGATCTGAAAAAAATAATTGTTGCTCTACATAAAGATGGCCTAGGCTATAAGAAGATTGCCAAGACCCTGAAACTGAGCTGCAGCACAGTGGCCAAGATGATACAGAGGTTTAACAGGACAGGTTCCACTCAAAACAGGCCTCTCCATGGTCAACCAAAGAAGTTTAGTGCACGTGCTCGGCGTCATATCAAAAGGTTGTCTTTGGGAAATAGACGTATGAGTGCTGCCAGCATTGCTGCATAGGTTGAAGGGGTGGGGGGGTCATCCTGTCAGTGCCCAGACCATAAGCCACACACTGCATCATATTGGTCTGCATGGCTGTCATCCCAGAATGAAGCCTCTTCTACAGATGATGCCCAAGAGAGCCCGCAAACAGTTTGCCGAAGACTAGCAGACTAATGACATGGTTCCAATGCGTTTTTCTGGCGCTTTAGCATTAAAAAAAGCGCTTGTAAAGCGCCTGAAAGAAGCCTCATCTGCAATCCCAATATGAAAGCCGAGTGCTTTCACACTGAGGTGCTGCACTGGCAGGGCGTCAAAAAAAGTCCTGCAAGCAGCTTCTTTGCAGCGCTTAAGCGAGGCTTTCTGACTCCGTGCCTGCTACTATACAACATCATTCCAAGATCCATCTATACCTCTACAGCCACTATCTTTGCCCAGCAACAGGCCTATCAAGATCCTCTGTCACAATATGGATTAGGACTGACATTCCCTTATGGGGTCCATAATCCATATGTTTGCCTCTGCATGCACACATGGCTAACCCAGATCACTTCTTGGGCTAATTATTCCCTTTCCCCGCCCGTCCCCCCGCAGCTTGAGCCTCCAAGGGTTGACACCTAGATACACCTCCTTAGACACACAGTGTATACATGAGATACAGCAATTACTGTGGAGGTGTCTCACTGTGCCAATTAACTTGGCGTTCTGACTATTTTGTATTTTGTGTTACGTGTTCCTGTACCCTGTTTGTGGTTGTCATATGACACCAGGGAGGGAAAATGGCTAATTGGACCCAATTTGGAAATTTTCACTTAGGGGTGTACTCACTTTTATTGCCAGTGGTTTAGACCTTAATGGCTGTGTGTTGAGTTATTTTGAGGGGACAGCAAATTTACACTGTTATACAAGCTGTACACTCACTACTTTACTTTGTAGCAAAGTGTCATTTCTTCAGTGTTGTCACATGAAAAGATAGAATAAAATACTTACAAAAATGCGAGGGGTGTACTCACTTTTGTGAGATACTGTGTGTGTGTGTGTGTGTGTGAGTATGTATATGTGTGTGTGAGTATGTATATGTGTGTGTGAGTATGTATATGTGTGTGTGAGTATGTATATGTGTGTGTGTGTGTGTGTGTGTGTGTGTATATGTATATGTATATGTATATATATATATATATATATATATATATATATATATATATATATATGTATATATATATATATGTATATATATATGTATGTATGTATGTATGTATGTATATATATATATATAAGTATTCAGACCCCCTTAAATGTTTCACTCTTTGTTATATTACAGCCATGTCCGCCGGGCACCCGCGATTGCCCGTTAACCGGGCCGGCATGTGGATCTGTGTGTGTAAACACACAGATCCACAGCCTGTCAGCTCTGAGGAGAGCGATCTGTGTTCCCAGGACGGAGGAACACTGATCGGTCTCCTCCCCTTGAGCGTCCCCTCCCCCTTCAGTTAGTAATCACTCCCTAGGAAACATATTAACCCCTCCCCGCCCCCTAATGGTTAACCCCTTCACTGCCTGTCACATTTACACCGTAATCAATGCAATTTTATAGCATTGATCGCTGTATAAATGTGAATGGTCCCAAAAATGTGTCAAAAGTGTCTGATGTGTCCGCCATAATGTTGCAGTCACGGAAAAAAATCGCGATCGCCGCTAAAAAAATAAATACATTTTTTTTTTAAAAATGCCATAAATCTATACCCTATTTTGTAGACGCTATAACTTTTGCGCAAACCAATCAATATACGCTTATTGCGATTTTTTTTTTTTTTTTTTTTTACCAAAAATATGTATAATACATATCGGCCGAAACTGAGGAAAAAATTTGTTTTTTTTAAAAAAAATTGGGATATTTATTATAGCAAAAATAAAAAATATTGTGTTTTTTTTCAAAATTGTCGCTCTTCTTTTGTTTATAGCGCAAAAAATAAAAACCGCAGAGGCGATCAAATACCACCAAAAGAAAGCTCAATTTGTTGTGAAAAAAGGACGTCAATTTTTTTTGGGTACAACGTCGCACGACCGCGCAATTGACGTTTAAAGTGCGACAGCGCTGAAAACTAAAAATTGGCCGGGAAGGAAGGGGGTGAAATTGCCCTGTATTGAACCGGTTAAAGTGGTGTTCTGGCCCAAATTATACTTTTTAAATAAAAATACCCCTATAATACACAAGCTTAATGTATTCTAGTAAAGTTAGTCTGTAAACTAAGGTCTGTTTTGTTAGTTTATAGCAGTAGTTTGTTATTTTATAAACTTACAGCAGGCCGTGGCCATCTTAAGTCTGGGCATCTGAAGCCAGACTGTATTTCTTCCTGGATCTCATCCTTGCAGATCTCAGACATGCTCAGTGAAGCACAAGCAGTCTAATAGGTTTCAGGTCAGGTTTCCATAGCAACGGCAGTGTCAGAGGAAGTTGCCGCCCCTTCCCAGAAGGCATTGCAAACAGGAAATAATGCGATGGGGCGCGGCCAGGGAGGGAGGAAGTAAAAAATGAATACAGCAGATAAACCGTAAGTGCTGAGAAAAAAAATAAAAAATCCAATTTGTTTACAGTGCACAGTTTAGTGAGGGATGCTGAAGAGTTGTAAAAGTGGGTGGAACTCAACTTTAAGTTCATTTTTTTTCCTCATTGTACACACAGCACCCCATATTGACAGAAAAACACAGAACTGTTGACATTTTTGCAGATTTATTAAAAAAGAAAAACTGAAATATCACATGGTCCGAAGTATTCAGACCCTTTGCTCAGTATTTAGTAGAAGAACCCTTTTGATCTAATACAGCCATGAGTCTTTTTGGGAAAGATGCAACAAGTTTTTCACACCTGGATTTGGGGATCCTCGGCCATTCCTCCTTGCAGATGCTCTCCAGTTCGGTCAGGTTGGATGGTAAATGTTAGTGGACAGCCATTTTTCCACCGGAGATGCTCAATTGGGTTTAAGTCAGGGCTCTGGCTGGGCCATTCAAGAACAGTCATGGAGTTGCTGTGAAGCCACTCCTTTGTTATTTTAGCTGTGTGCTTAGGGTCATTGTCTTGTTGGAAGGTAAACCTTCGGCCCAGTCTGAGGTCCTGAGCAATCTGGAGAAGGTTTTCGTCCAGGATATCCCTGTACTTGGCTGCATTTATCTTTCCCTCGATTGCAGCCAGTCGTCCTGATCCCGGCAGCTGAAAAACACCCCCACAGAATGATGCTGCCACCACCATGCTTCACTGTTGGGACTGTATTGGACAGATGATGAGCAGTGTCTGGTTTTCTCCACACATACCGCTTAGAATTAAGGGCAAAAAGTTCTATCTTGGTCTCATCAGACCAGAGAATCTTATTTCTCACCATCTTGGAGTCCTTCAGGTGTTTTTTTAGCAAACTCCATGTGGGCTTTCAGGTGTCTTGCACTGAGAGGCTTCCGTCAGGCCACTCTGCCATAAAGCCCCGACTGGTGGAGGGCTGCAGTGATGGTTGACTTTCTATAACTTTCTCCCATTTCCCGACTGCATCTCTGGAGCTCAGCCACAGTGATCTTTGGGTTCTTATTTACCTCTCTCACCAAGGCTCTTCTCCCCCCGATATCTCAGTTTGGCTGGACGGCCAGCTCTAGGAAGGGTTCTGGTCGTCCCAAATGTATTCCATTTAAGGATTATGTAGGACACTGTGCTCTTAGGAACCTTAAGTGCAGCAGAATTTTTTTTCGGAACCTTGGCCAGATCTGTGCCTTGCCACAATTCTGTCTCTGAGCTCTTCAGGCAGTTCCTTTGACCTCATGATTCTCATTTGTTCTGACATGCACTGTGAGCTGTAAGGTCTTATATAGACAGGTGTGTGGCTTTCCTACTCAAGTCCAATCAGTATAAACAAACACAGCTGGACTCAAATGAAGGTGTAGAACCATCTCAAGGATGATCAGAAGAAATGGATAGCACCTTTGTTAAATATGAGTGTCACAGCAAAGGGTCTGAATACTTAGGAACATGTGATATTTCAGTTTTTCTTTTTTATAAAATCTGCAATGTCAACAATTCTGTGTTTTTCTGTCAATATGGGGTGCTGTGTGTACATTAATGAGGAAAAAAATGAACTTAAATGATTTTAGCAAATGGCTGCAATATCACAAAGAGTGAAAAATTTAAGGGGGGCTGAATACTCCATCCCCACTGTGTATATATATGTGTGTGTGTGTGTGTGTACAGTTTGGTACATTTTGAGGACATAAGCACATACTAGTGAGCTCAGCAACATAAAAAAGGCCTGAACATCCACAGAAAACAGTGGTGGATGTTCGCAGGATCCTCTCTATGGTAAAGAAAAACCTATTCACAACATCCAGACAAGTGAAGGACACTCTCCAGGAGGTAGGCGTATCATTGTCAAAGTCTATAATCAAAAGAAGACTTCAGGAGAGCAAATACAGGGGGTTCACCACAAGGTATATATATATATATTACTGTGTGTGGGTATATAATATTTGTGCAATGTTTTTCACAGAACAGCCCCTTACCTCCTTTTCTGTTGTCCCCCCACCAGAGCTCTCCTCTACTTCCTTAATGCTAAGTGCCATGGCAAGCTACTCGCTATCAGGATACTTGTGCAGGTGCACACACACACTGATCGGCCCTGCCCCATGTCCTGACTTTAGAACCACTTGTTGGCTTATAACTTGACAGCCGATCTATTTTTACATTCTAGAGAAAGGGATATGGTTCTTACCTTTTTAGCCTGGTTGAGTTTGTTTGCAGGAGATTTTACAGGGTTTCACTTTGCCTACACCATTGTTGGCTGCCATTGCTTTTGCTCAAAACTCACTCAGTGATTGAAACCACATTGGGCAGGATCCTCTACCCGTGTCCAGGAGGGCAGCAACTCACATAGCCTATTCCCATTATGGCTTGAAAGAGTGGGCAGACTGATACAGCATCATAGTTTTTGTCAATAGCACTGTTAAACAGTGCAGGAAGCTGGATCCTCTGCTGCTACATTTATTTATTTATATATATATATATATATATATATATATATATATATATATATATATATATATATATATATATATATATATATATATATATATATATATATATTTTATATTTGTATGTAAATTCTATATAGATTTGGTTCAAATATCTAAGTGTATATACATTTACATTTTCAGAAATGCTTGGAGGATTTCAGTTTTTTTTAGAATTTTATCTTTGAAGACATTTCAAAACACCCCTTCCGTAGAGTGTTATTTCTTCCTGCTAAATTATATTTTCTAAACTCAGGAGCAGGCCACAAGAGAAAAAAAACACCAGGGGTGATTCAGCTCGTCGGTGTGTGCACTTTTATAATCTTTAAAAGAACATAAAAACACCAAAGAAAATGTAAATAAACTATCATAGTTTTCAGCCACTTATTCAGATCAAATATTTGTGATAATATGGGCTGCAAAAAGGTTTGTTGCCTTCATTCTTCAATTTTCTTTAATGTATACTTTTTGTGCATTATATAATTGATCAGGTTTCCTCACTGCAAGATGCAGTTTCTGCTGTGCATAAACCCCTCAAGGGCACCGCCAGCCGAGAATCCAATGGTGGGCTCGACGTAGGTGACGTTATGCAGCTACAGAGGGAGAACCAGGAGCTGGAGCAACAGATTGCAGAAAAGAATAAGGTGGGAATTATTATTATTATTAATATACAGGATTTATATAGCGCCAACAGTTTACGCAGCGCTTTACAACATTGGGGAGGACAGTACAAGTACAATACAATTCAATACAGGAGGAATCAGAGGAGCCTGCTCGTTAGAGCTTACAATCTAGGAGGGAGGGTCAAGTTATACAAAAGGGTAATAGCTGTGGGGGATGAGCTAATGGAGAAAATAGTGCAGTTGTTAGATGGAGGCAGGATAGGCTTCTCTGAAGAGGAAAGTTTTCAGGGATCTCCTAAATGTGGATAAATTTGGAGACAGCCTGACAGATTGGGGTAGGGAATTCCAGAGGATGGGCGAGGCTCGGGAGAAGTCCTGTAGGCGGATATGGGAGGAGGTGATGAGGGAGCTAGAGAGCAGGAGGTCCTGGGAGGAACGGAGAGGGCGATTAGGTTGGTATTTTGAGACTAGGCTAGTGATGTAGCTGGGGGCAGAGTTGTGGATGGCTTTGTAACTTATTGTTCGTATTTTGAATTTAATTCGTTGAGCGAGTGGCAGCCAATGGAGGGATTGGTAGAGGGGGGTAGCAGACACTGAGCGATTTGTAAGGTGGATGAGTCTGGCAGCAGCATTCATGATGGACTGAAGGGGGATAGTCTATTTAAAGGTAAGCCAATGAGGAGGGAGTTGCAGTAGTCGAGGCGAGAGATAACCAGGGAGTGAATCAGGAGCTTTGTGGTTTCGTTGGTTAGAAAGGGACGTAGTTTAGAGATGTTGCGGAGGTTGAGGCGGCAAGCTTTGGAAAGTGATTGGATGTGGGGCCGAAAGAGTTCAGAATCCAGGATAACACCTAGTACCCTGACATGTGGGGACGGATGGATGGTTGTGCCATTGCTCTTGACAGACAAGTCAGGGGAAGAGGCACGTGAGGGAGGAAATATTATAAGCTCGGTTTTGGACAAGTTGAGTTTGAGGAAGTGGTGTGACATCCATACAGATATGTTGGTTAGTAAGTTGGTGATGCGTGAGGAGACTGATGGAGTGAGTTGAGGGGTGGAGAGATAGATTTGTGTGTCATCAGCATAGAAATGATATTGAAAGCCGTGAGAGGCTATCAGATGACCCAGGGAAGAGGTGTAGATTGAAAATAAGAGGTCCAAGAACAGAACCTTGGGGGACCCCGACAGAGAAGGGAAGAGGAGTGGAGGAAGTAGAATTGTAAGTGACACTGAAGGTGCGTTGGGATAGGTAGGATGAGAGCCACTGAAGAGCACAGTCATGGAGACCAAAGGAGTAAAGTTTTTTGAGGAGGAGGGAGTGGTCAACCGTGTCAAAGGCAGCTGAAAGATCCAGAAGTAGGAGTACAGAATAGTGTCCGTTGGTTTTTGCAGTTAGTAGGTCATTTGTGAGTTTTAAAAGAGCAGTTTCTGTGGAGTGTTGAGGGCGAAATCCAGATTGAAGGGGATCAAGAAGGTTATTCTTAATGAGGTGGTCACTCAGTTGGTTGTAAACCAGGCGTTCAAGGAGTTTAGAGGAAAAGGGGAGCAAGGAGATAGGGCGTAGGTTGTTAGGATTGGTAGGGTCCAAGGACGGCTTTTTAAGTATGGGGGTGACCAGTGCATGTTTTAGAGCATTGGGGAAGACGCCAGAGGTGAGGGAGAGATTGAAGATGTGGGTTAGAGAGTGTAGGATGGAGTCAGAGGGCGACCATAGCATGTGAGAGGGAATAGGGTCCAGGGGACAGGTGGTTAGGTGGGCGATAGAAAGGAGTTTAGCAACTTCGTCTTTAGTAGCAGATTTGAATAGGGGGAGTGTCAGTTCTACCTGTTGACATGGGGTCTTAGCTGGGGGAGATACCTGTAGAGTGGAGATTTCATCGCGGATTGGCAGGAAAGGCATAAGAGCATGAGAAAATAAAATCATGTATTTATATTATGTATTGATTGTTATATCATGTATTTAGTGAAATGCTTTTTTTTTATATACCGTATATACTCGAGTATAAGCCGAGGTTTTTCAGCACATTTTTTTGTGCTGAAAGTGCCCCCCTCAGCTTATACTTGAGTCAAGCACTTTTCTGCAGCAAAAAATGTCATTTTCAGAATCGACTTTGGGGCCCCGTATTTTGGGGCCACTTGGTGCTAGGAACCCCAAATTTGGTGTGCTAACCCACTGGAACTAGTACCACAACATGTCCAAAGCTGGTGTTCCTAGCACCAAGTGGTCCCGAGCTACGAGGCCCAAAATTCAGAATGTCATTCTCTGCTGCAGAAAAGTGCTTGACGTTTTCTGAACCGATTTTGGGGCCCTGTATCTCGGGGCCACTTAGTGCTAGGAACCCCCTATTTGGATATATTGTGGTGCTTTGTACACCAAATTTGGGGTTCCTAGCACTAAGTGGCCCTGAGATACGGGGCCCCAAAGTCGGTTAACTGTGTCCACCTGCAGCAATGTCATTTCAGGACCCTTTGGGTCCAGAGACCCAAAATTTTGGCTGCAGCCAGGGGGCATCTAGGAACCCTTAACTACCAAGTTTGAAGTTCGGGGGACCTATGGCTGCAAATGAGTGAGTGCATGCAAATGGGCACAGTGAGGCTGCAAATGGGCATTGTTGACCCTCTTTTCCACTTGCAGTAGCTGCGCATTTCTCACCCTAGGCTTATACTCGAGTCAATAAGTTTTCCCAGTTTTTTGTGGTAAAATTAGGTGCCTCGGCTTATATTCGAGTCGACTTATACTCGAGTATATACGGTATATATATATTAAGACATTGACACAATTCTAATCTTTTTGGCTCGGTTAACGGTGTAGGAATTACAACAGTTTGTATATGTGCCTCCCACATTTTAAGGGACCAAAAGTAATGGGACAGATTAACTATCATCCATCAAACTTTCACATTTTAATACTTGGTTGCAAATCCTTTGCAGTCAATTACAGCCTGAAGATTGGAACGCATAGACATCCCCAGACGCTGGGTTTCATCCCTGGAGATGCTCTGCCAGGCCTCTACTGCAACTGTCTTCAGTTCCTGCTTGTTCTTGGGGCATTTTCCCTTCAGTTTTGTCTTCAGCAAGTGAAATACATGCTCAATCATATTCAGGTCAGGTGATTGACTTGGCCATTGCATAACATTCCACTTCTTTTCCTTAAACTCTTTGGTTGCTTTCGCAGTATGCTTCGGGTCATTGTCCATTTGCACTGTGAAGCGCAGTCCAATGAGTTCTGAAGCATTTTGCTGAATATGAGCAGATAATATTGCCCGAAACACTTCAGAATTCATCCTGCTGCTTTTGTCAGCAGTCACATGATCAATAAATACAAGAGAACCAGTTCCATTGGCAGCCATACATGGCCACGCCATGACACTACCACCCACCACCATGCTTCACTGACGAGGTGGTATGCTTTAGATCATGAGCAGTTCCTTTCCTTCTCCATACTCTTCTCTTCCCATCACTCTGGTACAAGTTGATCTTGGTCTCATCTGTCCATAGGCTGTTGTTCCAGAAATGCGAAGGCTTTTTTAGATGTGGTTTGGCAAACTCTAATCTGGCCTTCCTGTTTTTGAGGCTCACCAATGGTTTACATCTTGTGGTGAAACCTCTGTATTCACTCTGGTGAAGTCTTCTCTTGATTGTTGACTTTGACACACATACACCTACCTCCTGGAGAGTTTTCTTGATCTGGCCAACTGTTGTGAAGGGTGTTTTCTTCACCAGGGCAAGAATTCTTCGGTCATCCACCACAGTTGTTTTCCATGGTCTTTTGGTGTTGCTGAGCTCACCGGTGCGTTCTTTCTTTTTAAGGATGTTCCAAACAGTTGATTTGGCCACACCTAATGTTTTTGCTATCTCTCTGATGGGTTTGTTTTGTTTTTTCAGCCTAATGATGGCTTGCTTCACTGATAGTGACAGCTCTTTGGATATTGAGAGTTGACAGCAACAGATTCCAAATGCAAATAGCACACTTGAAATGAACTCTGGACCTTTTATCTGCTCCTTGTAAATGGGATAATGAGGGAATAACACACACCTGGCAATGGAACAGCTGGGCAGCCAAGTGTCCCATTACTTTTGGTCCCTTAAAAAGTGGGAGGCACATATACAAACTGTTGTAATTCCTACACCGTTCACCTGATTTGGATGTTTCATTTCAAACCCATTGTGGTGGTGTATAGAGCCAAAAAGATTAGAATTGTGTCAATGTCACAATATTTATGGACCTGACTGTGTGTGTGTGTGTGTGTGTGTGTGTGTGTGTGTGTGTATATGTATGTATGTGTGTGTGTGTGTGTGTGTGTATATGTATATATATATATATATATATATATATATATATATATATATATATATATATATATATATATATATATATATATATATATATATATGTATGTACATATATATACACACTATGTGTGTGTGTATAGATATATATTTATATAGATGTATCTCTATCACCAATTAACCTGTTTACAAAATGTGGAACCGATTGTGTGTTGTAAAAATGTATTCAAATATGTATTTATGTTGTAAGAATAGTGTAGTAAAAGACTAGTATACTGCCTGGAATTGAATGTTGACTGAACTGAATAAACAACCATTTCCTAACATCAACCACATTCTTTTGTTCTTTATAGACTATTAAACAGCTTCAGCAGAGGATGGTGGAGCTAAAGAAGACTTTACAGAAAGAGCTGGTGAGAGACTTTGTAGATCTGTATCCATGCTTTGTATGCTTTGATGATTAGATTACGGTACAGTCTCCCTGCTCTTTTTCTGTTTTGTCTTTATTATTACTTCTAATACGACTCTATCTGCTTGGAAGCAGGAGCTATTTGCTAATGGGAGGTGTAAATAAATTTGCAAACCTGGATTGAACTGGGAAGGGAAGTGATGGGAAACAGTAGTGTGGGAGTAGGGTAAAAAGGGAAGGTTGTGAAAATTAGTGAAGGTAGCTATCAGTAATGCTTGAGTGAAAAGTAGATAGCAGTTATCAGTTGCTATTGGAGTGTGATGGGAACAAAGTGGTGAGGTTTTTTAAAATAGAGAGATGGCGATAACGGCGTTCGCTTGTACCCAAAGGATCCCCTGTCCTCTTGGGTCTCATGTTCCTAGTGCCCACGGCTCTCTCAGTGGCACCATGTTACAGGGTTGAAGGGGGGTGTATAATTATTGCAACAATTGAAGAATGAAAATTACAATAAACACTTTAACAAGTGTTTGTGAAACAGTTGCAAAATAACCTATACACTTGGTAATAAAAAAGCCGATAAGTGACTGAACCCTTATTCCTATACTATGAGAGGTCTTGTCTAAGGGGAGATGCTAGGACAATAGTTTGGCAGTCTGTGGCACACCGTCCCCTACTGGCCAGTGAATTGAGGTCCAAATCTGTAATTGGAGCAGTCAATATTACATTCCCCTGAACTTAGCTTTAGGTACCAGCACCTAAAAGTATTGCCCTGAGTAGGCAATACTGTTCCTTTAAACATGGTGTAGAAGAATTGGGCCGGTGGCCTTTCATCTACTCCTGAGTTGACTTGTCTCCTACTGCTCTCGATCTGGGACTCAGCGGTGTCGGTGAAGTCTTTTCCACAAGACATTTGTAGACCTCACATCTGGCCTGGCTTCCCTCGCACACGCTGGTCACAATACTGATCGGCTGACACTCTGTGGTTCCGCTTGGATACACTTGGCTCAGGAACGGTGAACCTACTTTGGTTCTTTCCGGGGCACTTACATCAACTCCAGACATTACCAGTAACTGCATGCCTGTTTGTTTCCTACCTATGTGAGTAGCCATTTGCTTGTACATTCAATAAATGTTGAATGTGCTACATGAACTGCTACACTTAGGCCCCTTTCACACTGGGGCGGTAGGGGGCGTCGGCGGTAAAACAGCGCTATTTTTAGCGCTGTTTTACCGCGGTATTCGGCCGCTAGCGGTGCGGTTTTAACCCCCCGCTGGCGGCCGAAAAAGGGTTAAAACCACTCGTACAGCGTGGCTATAGCCGCGGTATTGCCGCGGTATAGCCGCGCTGTCCCATTGATTTCAATGGGCAGGAGCAGTTTAGGAGCGGTGAATACACTGCTCCTTCACCGCTCCAAAGATGCGCCTTGCAGGAGATTTTTTCTTCTCCTGCCAGCGCACCGCTTCAGTGTGAAAGCCCTCGGGCTTTCACACTGAACAAACAGCGGAGGCTGTTTAGGGGCGGTTTGCAGGCGGTATTTTTAGCGCAATAACGCCTGCAAACCGCCCCAGTGTGAAAGGGGCCTTAGTCTGGCTAACCCTGCTGTTTCCTTTTTTTTTTTTTTTTTGTTCAGAGAATTGCTTCACTCTATGGGGAGCTGCCACTATTATTGCCACTTTATGATCTTTTATATTTATATTCATTTTCATATATGGACTTTAATGTTTTAGAACTTTTTTTCTTTTATGGTTTCAATGCATATTTTGAGTTTTTCCTGAGCCATTCTTTTTTTCTGTACAGCCTTACAAGTGTCTGGTGTTCTCTCTCGCCTTACTGGAGAGGGAGAACAGCTACAGCACTGGCTTTGTTTGAGCTGCAGCAGAAAATGTGTAACACCTGTTAGTGATAGCATGGTCCATGCAGCTGTAGTCCAGAAAGTGCCTCCGACTAGAGTTGCACATATTTACCCTTCATATGGACACAAACTGCAATTTTCAGTGGTGGGCTGTCCATAAGGGGTGCCGCCCCTCTAATCCATGCGCCCGGCCCCTGATCTACATGCAGGGTGTCGGACGCATGGATTTCAATGGGGTTTTTTTTTTTCAGAGAAACATGATTGGAGCCTGAGGCTCTAAATGGCTTCAAAAAAGGGTGGGCTCGGGGCGCAGAGCACTGCGCCCTGAGTCCACCCAGTTGTGTGACGATAGCGAATTAATATTCACTATTGTCTTCCTGATTCTCCTCCCGGCTTATCAGGAAGCGGGTCCTACAACCCGATTTGGCCGAGGAGGAGGAAGCCGCTGAGGAGGAGATGCAAGGGAAGCTGCTGAGGACGGGCAGACGCAGAAAGGAGCCAAAACTACCCGCAACCCAGATGGGGTAAGTGCGGGGCTGGTGGACAAACGAGTGATGGGGGGTGGGGGGGATTGACCGACCAAACTGTTTGTTGAAGGGGTGGAGGGTGGAAGTGGTGGATGTTTTGAAAAAATGGAGCACCAGCCGCCACTGAATTACATACCTGGGTACACAAATTCCTGTGAACCCCTATTACATCGTAGACTGAATGTTTACCTCCTTTTTACACACAAGTAGAAAATACTTTAAATCTTGGGAAAGAACACAATTACATGGTTCAGCAGGTTAAAATTAATTTATTGCCCAGGGTGGTCTACCTGCTGCAAACCCGTCGTACTCCCTTAAGGTACAAATTTTAAAAAAATTCATATAAGCAGGGGATGTGCCCTGCATCGCAAAAGATGTATTGCTCCTCCCCAAGTATTAAAGGGGTGTAAGCTTCCCTGACCCAATTCTGTATCACGCTGCTAACCACCTAACCCAAATAATTGATTGGTGCTGTTACCAGGGTAACAAATTGGGTCGCCACTGAACACAACTTTCTTCTATTCCTCTTATCGGGTACATCTTGGGCAGATAGGTCTAAATATACCCCTTTGATCAACTTTTTCTAATATCTGCTATAAATGTGATGTCACACAGTACACATCCCCAAGGTTACCCATCATATGTCATCCCCAATTTTCCTTAAGCCACAATTCTAATGTTTTAAACTCTTGGGTGGCCATAAGACATTCAGGGTGCATCATTTTACCTTCTCTTCAGGCTGGCAGATACCAGATTCTCTTTGACCAGACACGGTTGTACTGGACTTTTGTGGAGGCGACCAGCTTTCTCATTTCTTACACTAACTACCCGATTATGGTATAAGACATTAAAGTGTTAGCGTTAAAACCTTCCTATGCATTACATTGTCCCTGATGCATTAAAATGCTTTGCTACATTTAGCATATAACTACATACTTTTTAAGCTGTTCTTATAACTGCCCTCCCCTCTCCTCCCCTCTCCATCCTGTCATCTGCACCCAACATTGAATAATTGACCCCTAAAACTCACAAACGAGCACTCCCGACTTTGTTCCCTACCCCCACATATGCAGTCCACTGTCTTTCACTCTCACTCAATACTGAGCTGTGGAAGAGTGCAGACTGTGCATACATGAGTACATTCTGCCATCTGCAGGACAGAGGGGGACAGACAATTATCTGAGCAGCTTAAAAAGTAAGCATTGATTTGCAAAACAGAGCACATCATTGTAATGCATTTTTTTCTATTCATTTTTCCTATTAGTATAACTAAAGGCAAATTTTTTCTTCAAAAGAGTGGGATTAGAACACCTCTCAGCTTTTCTTGCTGTCTGTACCCCTATTAGGAAGATTCACTCTTTGTCCTGTTTATCGTTACATAGTTGCCAACAGTCCCGAAAATCCGACCCATGTCCCCCTCAGACTTTGTCCTGGCAGAATCCCAAAATTAAAATCTGTCAGACAGCTGACCGTTCCCAGTTCAGTCACTATGGCACAACACATACTGCGGCATCGGGTAACACGGGTCATAATGGACACACTGACAGATTCCCCTCCCTACCATCTCTGCCTCCAGGAAGCCAGGTGGTGGCTGCCTTTTTGCGTGATTGGTCAGTACTAGTGGGGGGGGCATGGCCAGCTGAGGGTGATCACGCCAGCCTGCCTTAATCCGATCAGTTGCAGGAGCACGTGATGGGGCAGAGGATGCTGCAGCTGAGCTACACAGCGGACCCGGTAGACCTCAACACAGCCTGGACACACTGACTGCCCGGGCAGCTGCAGACCGACCAGAGAGAAGCAGGGACACAGGAGGAGAGAGTGGAGAACAGACCAGTCAGAGGACTGAGGAGGTGCAGGCTTGTTGCTTTTAAATCTTTTGAATAAAGTAAAATATTACAGTATTAACCTGGTTAATTTTTCTACAAATGCACCGTGGTCCCAAACATGTATAAAAACTGATAGTGCAGACCCTTGTGTGGTGGCATAATGGCATCCCAGTTTAGCCTTGGTCACACAAAAAAACACTCACTGAAAACCTAAATGGCTGTAAGAGAAATGTACACTTTTCCTTCTCTACTCCTCTACTCAATGGAGGCCATGGCATGGGTACAGCTCCCCCGATTTTTTTAGGTTTCTGAGAAATATATAGAGCACCCACACAGTGACAATGTCAGGGCCTGTAGATAAGAATCGCAAAAGCATTGCATTTTGCATGCAGGATGAAGAAGTGTAACGCTAATATGAGAAATGAAATAACCACATGATATGTACAATGAAGACCCTACATCATCCGTTTAGCAAACAATAACACCAAACAAAAAAAAGAACATCAAAAGTGAACGAATTGTAGTCCTCTGTGGGTATGTGACTTCATACAGAGTGAAGAAATTAAAGTCCTCTATAAGTATGTGACTTTGTACTTAAAACATATCATCAATGTGCACGTGACATCTGGAATAAGGACAATGGGGAAGCTTACCGGAACGTTTGAACCCAAAGAAACGTGTTCAATTGGGTCAAACAACTTGAGTGGTAAACAGCTGACAGGATTCTGTGAAAGTTGAGAAAAGATCCTGGGATGATCTGTGAGCCGGTATGTCCCTCAGGGGTGATGCCCAGAATGCATGGTAGTTAAAATGCATGGGAAGGAACACAAGAAGGCCACATAGTGTAATTCCGTATAAAAATGTATGCCAAATTTATTAAAAAGAAAGAAATACACTCACATGGAAATGGATAAAACAGCGCTGTGTAAGTAAAATGGCGGCAGTGGGGTCCTACGTGAACCCAAAGAACATACGTTTCTTTGGGTTCAAACGTTCCGGGAAGCTTGCCCATTGTCGTTGGTGGTGTTCTTATTCCAGATGTCACGTGCACATTGATATGTTTTAAGTACGAAGTCACATACTTAGAGGACTTTAATTTCTTCACTCTGTATGAAGTAACATACCCACAGAGGACTACAATTAGTTCACTTTTGATGTTCTTTTTTGTTTGGTGTTATTCTTTGCTAAACGGATGATGTAATGGTCTTCATTGTACATATCATGTGGTTATTTAATTTCTCATATTAGCGCTACACTTATTTAGTTTTTCTGATTCATGCACATATCCTACTGGCCATTTCTGGAGACCTCACTTAAAAAAGATATTGATAAGATGGAACAAGTTCAGAGACAGGTAACAAAAATGGTGCCTGGGTCCAAAAAATGAAATGCCCACCAAAAGGCCCTCACATCCATTATTTTATATCATGACAATTAAAACTAAAATGTAATTTATCAGCAAGTCAGATTTACATGCAACACGGTGGTGGTGGGGGGGTTCAGGCAGAGGCAGTGGTGGTGGTGGGGGGGGGGGGGGGGTTCAGACAGAGGCAGTGGGGGGATTCAGACAGAAGCGGTGGTGGTGGAGGGGTTCAGTCTGAGGCAGCAGTGGTGGTGGTGGGGGGTTCAGATAGAGGCAGATGTGTTGGTAGGGGGAGGGGGGGGTGTAGTCAGAGGCAGCAGTGGTGGTGGGGGATTCAGACACAGGCGTGTAGTTTAGACACAGACAGGGGTGGTGGGGGGGAGGGTTTATACACAGGCTGGAATGGTGGGGGGTTTATACACAGGCAGGAATGGTGGGGGGGAGTTAGACACAGGCAGGGGTGGTGGGGAGGGTTTAAACACAGGCAGGGGTGGTGGGGAGTGTTTAAACACAGGCAGGGGTGGGGGGGTTTTAGGCACAGGCAGGGGTGGGGGGGTTTTAGGCACAGGCAGGGGTGGTTGGGGGGTTTAGACACAGGCAGCGGTGGTTGGGGGGTTTAGACACAGGCAGCGGTGGTTGGGGGGGGGTTAGACACAGGCAGGGGTGGGGGGGGTTTAGACACAGGCAGGGGTGATGGAGATGGGATCAATGGCTCTGGCACTTACTTGCTCTCAGTGTCAGCCGTGTCTCTAGCTATGGGGTCTCCATGCACAACAAAAAGCTCCTCCCCTTCACGCTGTCAGCTGACTTTCTCTTGTTCCGACATGGCCTCCGTCTGCAGCAATGGGGGGGGGGGGGGGGCGCGTGGAGAGGATGGGTGTGCAGTCCACCGTGTGGGTATGGCAGTGAGTGCTCTGCCATTACCTCTAACAGCAGCGGAGCCAAGCCACCCTCACAGTGGGATAAGCGGCAGTCCCCCCACAGTGAAATAAGGAGCAGAGCGGGCGGGAGTTCTGCCACTGTCTTCTTGGGCGTCAATGTGCCGTCCATCTAAAACTGCCATCCAGGTCCAACAGACCCACCGGGACCCATGGTAGGGCAAGCCCTGGGGATAAAACATATCAAAAGTGACTTCAGGAACTTAATCTGTACAGTCTGGAGGAAAGAAGGGAAAGGGGAGACATGACTGAAACCTTTAAATACATCAAGGGGGTGAATATCTTTCAGGAAGGCAGTTTTTTTTTTCAATATGAACCCAAAATCAAGAACACAGGGACATGACCTTAAACTAACTGGAGGGAAGTTTAAAACTAATCTTGGAAAGTATTATGTTACTGAAAGTCTAGTTGATGCTTGGAATAAACTACCAGCAGAGGTAGTGAGACAGCCAACAGTAAATGGCTTCAAACATGTTTGGAATAAACAGATCTATAGGACCGACAACAAAGTTAACAGAAAAAAAAACAAACAAAACAATGAAAAAAAAATGGTCAGACTCGATGGACTACTTTGTCTTTTATTGCTGTCACTTTTCTATGTTTCTTACCCCCCAGAGGGTGCCCTCCTGACCACCACCCAGTCTTATGCCCCAGTGACACCCACTCCTGTGCCCTGGTGAGGCCCAGTCCTCTGCTCTGGTGAGGCCCAGTCCTCTGCTCTGGTGACAACCAGTCCTCTGCTCTGGTGACAACCAGTCCTCTGCCTTACTGATCCCTGTCCACTATCCTACGTTCTAATGATCTCTGTACACTGCCCTACATACTACGGAACTCTGTAATCTGCCCTACATTCTACTGACGGCTGTACACTGTCCTGCAAACCATGGACCTCTGTATACTGCCCTACATACTATGAACCTTTGTACACTGCCCTACATACTACAAACCTCTGTACACTGCCCTACCTACAGTCAGGTTCATAAATATTGGGACATTGACACAATTCTAATATTTTTGGCTCCATACACCACCACAATGGATTTCAAATGAAACGAACAAGAGGTGCTTTAACTGCAGACTTTCAGCTTTAATTTGAGGGTATTTACATCCAAATCAGGTGAATGGTGTAGGAATTACAACAGTTTGTATATGTGCCTCACACTTTTTAAGGGACCAAAAGTAATTGGACAGTTGGCTGCTCAGCTGTTCCATGGCCAGGTGTGTGTTATTCCCTCATTATCCCATTTACAAGGAATAGTTAAAAGGTCCAGAGTTCATTTCAAGTGTGCTATTTGCATTTGGAAGCTGTTGCTGTCAACTCTCAATATGAGATCCAAAGAGCTGTCACTATCAGTGAAGCAAGCCATCATTAGGCTGAAAAAACAAAGCAAACTCATTAGAGAGATAGAAAAAACATTAGGTGTGGCCAAATCAACTGTTTGGAACATCCTTAAAAAGAAAGAATGCACCGGTGAGCTCAGCAACACCAAAAGACCCAGAAGACCACGAAAAACAACTGTGGTGGATGACCGAAGAATTCTTTCCCTGGTGAAGAAAACACCCTTCACAACAGTTGGCCAGATCAAGAACACTCTCCAGGAGGTAGGTGTATGTGTGTCAAAGTCAACAATCAAGAGAAGACTTCACCAGAGTGAATATAGAGGGTTCACCACAAGATGTAAACCATTGGTGAGCCTCAAAAACAGGAAGGCCAGATTAGAGTTTGCCAAACAACATCTAAAAAAGCCTTCACAGTTCTGGAACAACATCCTATGGACAGATGAGACCAAGATCAACTTGTACCAGAGCGATGGGAAGAGAAGAGTATGGAGAAGGAAAGGAACTGCTCATGACCCAAAGCATACCACCTCATCAGTGAAGCATGGTGCTGGTAGTGTCATGGCGTGGGCATCTATGGCTGCCAGTGGAGCTGGTTCTCTTGTATTTATTGGTGATGTGACTGCTGACAAAAGCAGCAGGATGAATTCTGAAGTGTTTCAGGCAATATTATCTGCTCATATTCAGCAAAATGCTTCAGAACTCATTGGACGGCGCTTCACAGTGCAGATGGACAATGACCCGAAGCATACTGCGAAAGCAACAAAGACTTTTTTAAGGGAAAGAAGTGGAATGTTATGCAATGGCCAAGTCAATCACCTGACCTGAATCCGATTGAGCATGCATTTCACTTGCTGAAGACAAAACTGAAGGGAAAATGCCCCAAGAACAACCAGGAACTAAAGACAGTTATAGTAGAGGCCTAGCAGAGCATCACCAGGGATGAAACCCAGCGTCTGGTGATGTCTATGCATTCCAGACTTCAGGCTGTAATTGACTGCAAAGGATTTGCAACCAAGTATTAAAAAGTGAAAGTTTGATGGATGATTGTTAATCTGTCCCATTACTTTGGGTCCCTTTAAAAAGCGGAAGGCACATATACAAACTGATGTAATTCCTACACTGTTCACCTGATTTGGATGTAAATACCCTCAAACTAAAGCTGAAAGTCTGCAGTTAAAGCACATCTTGTTCGTTTCATTATAAATCTATTGTGGTGTTGTATAGAGCCAAAAATATTAGAATTGTGTCGATGTCCCAATATTTATGGACCTGACTGTACATTCCCTATTTAACAATACCACTTTCTCCACCAAGGAAGTAATCTCAGACATAAACACACCCCTAAGCCACGCCCGATAATTAGCATAACTAACCACGCTCATATTTCGCCACTTCAAGCCATGCCCATAAATTATTACCCCCACCCCTAATTAGCATATTACTCTGCCTATAATGGATCCCTGGACATACAGAAAAAAAGTGTGCCTAAAATCTTTTTACCAATGTTGACAACTATGCTGTTATTAACCACTTAACAACCGGCCCATAGCCAAATGAAGGCTACAGGGCGGTTGCTTAACTCTGGGAGGGTGTCAAGGGACGTCCTCCCAGAATTCCGCTCTCGCACACCCCCTAGGGCGCGCATCAAGAGCATCCGTGACCGCCGGGTCCAGAGTACCCGGCGCATCACGGATCTCGGTAAATGGCCGCTAATCGTGGCCGTTTACCATGTGATCGCTCCGTCAAATGACGGAGCGATCACATGTAAACCGGCTTCATGTCATGACGCCGTTTCCGCTCCTCCCCTCCTGTGTACCGATCGGTACATTGTGAGCGGAGAGGGGGATGGATGGATGGTAGCAGAGCTGTGGGCTGCATCTGTAGTGCCCACAGCGCTGCACAGTGACATCCAGCCAGCCATCCATCCATGCTCAGCCATCCCTCACTACTCTGCAATGCTGTGCAATACTATGCAATGCCCCACAATACTCTGCAATGCCCCACAATACTCACGAGACGATATCCCCTGCTGTGCCCAGCAGAGTCATTCCCTCCAGTTGAGTAGCGATTATTCTCTCTTCATTTCATGGTTTGATGTCTATGGAGCCATATTAACCCAGAGTGGAGATCGTATCTAGCTTGCTATGCAGAGCCCAGGGGGTGGCTACCCCTAATTAGCATATTACTCTGCCTATAAGGGATCCCTGGACATACAGAAAAAAAGTGTGCCTAAAATCTTTTTACCAATGTTGACAACTATGCCGTTATTAACCACTTAACAACCGGCCCATAGCCAAATGAAGGCTACAGGGTGGTTGCTTAACTCTGGGAGGGCGTCCAGGGACCTCCTCCCAGAATTCCGCTCTCTCGCGCGCCCCCTAGGGTGCGCAGTCGAGAGCATCCGTGACCGCCGGGTCCTGAGGACCCGGCGCATCACGGATCACTGTAAATGGCCGCTAATCGCGGCCGTTTACCATGTGATTGCTCCGTCAAATGACGGAGCGATCACATGTAAACAAACCGGCGTCATGTCATGATGCCGTTTCCTCTCCTCCCCTCCTGTGTACCGATCGGTACACTGTGAGCGGAGAGGGGGATGGATGGATGGTAGCAGCGCTGTGGGCTGCATTTGTAGTGCCCACAGCGCTGCACAGTAACATCCAGCCAGCCATCCATCCATGCTCGGCCATCCCTCACTACTCTGCAATGCCCTGCAATGCTGTGCAATACTCTGCAATGCCCCACAATACTCTGCAATGCCCCACAATACTCTGCAATGCTCTCTGCAATGCCCCACAATACTCTGCAATGCCCCACAATACTCTGCAATGCCCTCTGCAATACCCCCCAATACTCTGCAATGCCCCACAATACTCTGCAATGCCCTCTGCAATGCCCCACAATACTCTGCAATGCCCTCTGCAATGCCCCACAATACTCTGCAATGCCCTCTGCAATGCCCCACAATACTCTGCAATGCCCTCTGCAATACCCCCCAATACTCTGCAATGCGCCACAATACTCTGCAATGCCCCACAATACTCTGCAATGCCCCACAATACTCTGCAATGCCCCGCAATACTCTGCCATACCCTGCAATACCCTGAAATACTCTGCAATACCCAGCCATACTCTGCAATACTCGGTGATACCCAGCCATACTCTGCCATACTCTGCCATGCTCAGCCATACCCCGCAAAAGTCTGCAATACTCTGCCATAACCCGCAATACTCTGCCATACCCAGCCATACTCTGCAATACTCGGTGATACCCAGCCATACTCTGCCATACCCAGTCATACTCGGCGATACTCTGCAATACCCAGCCATGCTCAGCCATGCTCAGCCATACTCGGCCATGCTCGGCCATGCTCAGCCATATTCTGTCTCCGTATGTGGCCAGGCTGTGGAAGTCTCACACATGTGGTATCGCCGTACTCAGGAGGAGTAGGAGAATATATTTTGGGGTGTCATTTTTGGTATGTACATGCTATGTGTTAGAAATATTGTATAAATGGACAACTTTGTGTTAAAAAAAAAAGCGTTTTAACCACTTCCCGCCTGCCGTCATACGACGTCCTTGACTTTGTGCGGGGATATCTGAATGATGGGTGCAGCTACAGGCATCATTCAGATATCAGCTTTTTCAGCCGGCAATTCCCTACACCATAAGAACGATCATAGCGGCTGTTACACTGCTTGATCGTTCTTACGGGAGGCGAGAGGGGACCCCCCCTCCCGCTGCCCTCTGGTGCTTCTACCGACTCACCGCTACGATCAAAGCCAGGATCGTTTTTGGTTTTTTTTTTGGTTTTTTTTGTTTGTTTGTTTTTTTTATTTCAGGCACAGCCTAGAGGTGAGATGTGGGGTCCTATTGACCCCATATCTCACTATAAAGAGGACCTGTCATGCCATATTCTATTACAAGGGATGTTTACATTCCTTGTAATAGGAATAAAAGTGATCAAAAAAATTTTTTTGGGGAAAAAAGTGTCAAACTAAAATAAATAACGTAAAATGAACAATAAAAAAAAAAAATTTAAAGCGCCCCTGTCCGTGTGCTCACATGCAGAAGCGAACGCATACGTAAGTCCCGCCCACATATGAAAACGGTGTTCAAACCACACATGTGAGGCATCGCTGCGATCGGTAGAGCGAGAGCAATAATTTTGGCCCTAGACCTCCTCTGTAACTCAAAATTTGTAACCAGTAAAAAATTTTAAAGCGTCGCCCATGGGGATTTTTAAGTAGCGAAGTTTGGCGCCATTCCACAAGCGTGTGCAATTTTGAAAGGTGACATGTTAGGTATCTATTTACTCGGCGTAACTTCATCTTTCATATTATGCAAAAACATTGGGCTAACCTTACTGTTTTGGTTTTTTTAAAGCACAAAACAGTTTTTCTTCAAAAAAAAAAAAAACGTGTTCGAAAAATTGCTGCGCAAATATCGTGCGAGATAAAAAGTTGCAACAACAGCCATTGTATTCTCTAGGGTCTTTGCTAAAAAAAAACATATATATAATGTTTTGGGGTTCTATGTAATTTTCTAGCAAATAAATGATGATTTTTACATGCAGGAGAGAAATGTCAGAATTGACCTGGGTGCTCCAGAACGCCTGAAGGTGCTCCCCTGCATGTTGTTCCTCTGTATGTGGCCACGCTGTGTAAAATCTCACACATGTGGTATCGCCATACTCAGGAGTAATAGCCGAATGTGTTTTGGGGTGTAATTTTTGGTATGCATATGCTGTGTGTGAGAAATAACCTGCTAATATGACAATTTTGTGGAAAGAAAAAAACTTGATTTTGCAAAGAATTGTGGGAAAAAATGACAACTTCAAAAAACTCACCATGCATCTTTCTAAATACCTTGGAATGTCTTCTTTCCAAGAAGGGGTCATTTGGGGGGTATTTGTACTTTTCTGGCATGTTAGGGTCTCAAGAAATTAGACTGTCAGTAATTCAGGTGTGATCAATTTTCAGATATTGGCACCATAGCTTTTGGACTCTATAACTTTCACAAAGACCAAATAATATCCACCAATTTGGGTTATTTTTACCAAAGATATGTATCTGTATAAATTTTGGCCAAAAATATGAAGAAAAATTACTAATTTGCAAAATTTTCTAACCGAAACGAAGAAAAATGCATTTTTTTTACAGATTTTTCTGTCTTTTTTCTTTTATAGCGCAAAAAATAAAGAACCCAGCGGTGATTAAATACCACCAAAAGAAAGCTCTATTTGTGTGAAAAAAAGAACAAAATTTTCATATAGATACAGTGTTGCATGACTGAGTAATTGTCATTCAAAATGTGAGAGCACCAAAAGCTGAAAATTGGTCTGGTTATTAAGGGGGTTTAAGTGCCCAGTGGTCAAGTGGTTAAAATTGAAAGTAACAAAAAAATCGAAAATTTTGTGTTGACACCATAATGGTAGTAAAGGGGAGATCTTACATGGGAACGCCAGGTCTGGTGACATGGTTACACCCTGGGATTCTCAAACTTTGGAGGGATTTTCTCTCACTTCCTGTTTTGGCTATGGGACAGAAAGTGAAGGGAAATCCCCCAATGGGACATACAGTGCTGTGAAAAAGTATTTGCCTCTTTCCTGATTTTGCAAATTTGTCACACCTAAATGATGCAGATCATCAAACAAGGTTTAATATTACACAAATAACCTGAATAAATACAAAATGCAGGGGGGGGGGGCGTGTCCGGATGTAGAGCGCACCAGACGTGTTGCTGAGGAGCTCAGAAAATCCTGGCTAAATCCACTGCCATCCTGTGCAAAAATCAACATACAGAGCCTCAGAACTCTCCCCACTTAACCCGGGACATCACCCGCACTGGACCTGGGGAAAATTGTGGAGCCTGGTCGCGCTGATTAAACTATACTCGGCTGCGGCCGGCTCCACACAGCAACAGCCGCCGCCATCTTGAGGCCTGTGAGGCCTCCGACGTATCCGGGCTGAAGTGCCGCAATCGGCGGAGCGGAGGGCGGCCAATCCCCCTGTCTCCACGACAGCGGTTCCTGGGGGCGACTATCCAGCGCGGAGGGCCGAGGGGCCACCGGCAGCTCTTTTCAGACGGCTCCCTGACGCCACGGCCCGCCGCCATCTTGCGGCCTACGGATCCTCGGACATCCCCGGGCTCGGGTACCGCGTTCGGCAGAACGGGAGGCAGCATTTACCTCCACACCTCTAGCGGCGGTCCCCGGGGGGCTGCTGGGCTGTGTGGAGACCCGAAACAGATCCGCCAGAAAGAATTTTGAGCGCCCGAGGCCCGCTGCTATCCTGTGGCCTGTGGTGCCTGGCCCACCCTTCATCCTAAGGTACTGTGCCCCATAGAAGTTGTGCTGCTTTCCACAAGATATCATCCCGGCAAGGACTGACTCTCACAGTGGGCCCTGACCCTGTGCACCCTCTGTCCCGCTCCCTGTGTATCCTGCTGACTTCCTGCTGTCCCTCATAGAGTATAAAGCCCCCCTTCAGAGCAGAACACACTGCGGATGGGTCCACCCAGGACCTGCTGTGCACATCCAAAAAAAAAGGCTTCTCACACCGCTCCTTCAGTGGCCGCATCGTCTGGGCGCCAGCTGGCGGCTACAATGGCGGCAAACGCACGGACACAGGGGCTACGGAGTCCCCAACGGGAGCAGAGATCCTGGCAGCCATCACGGCATGTAAAGAAACCCTGACTACCAAGATAGACTTCCTAACAGTAGACGTAAGTCTCACTCATCAAGACATGGATAAATTCCGATCACGTTTATCCGAAGTAGAGGACAGAGTCTCCACGGTGGAGGATGCGATCCGGTCGGATTCCAGAGAGGTGAGGGCCTTGCAGCTTCAGGTGAAGGCGCTACAGGAACGAGCCATAGATACCGAAAATCGCCTTAGGCGCAACAACATTCGCATAATTGGTTTACCTGAGAGAGTTGAAGGCTCCAAACCGGCAGAGTTTACTGAACAGCTATTATCCACCTTGTTTAATCTGGGTAATATGCCACCCACTTTTGTGGTTGAAAGAGCCCATAGAGTCCTACCACTCCCTCCGAGACCCGGGGCCCCTCCACGCCCCTTCCTCCTACGCTTGCTAAACTACCGGGATCGTGACCGTATCTTGGCGGCGGCGGCCCGTACCATGCCGAAAAATCAAGTATGAGAATACTAGACTGTCCTTCTTTCCTGATTTCTCACAAGAGGTGCAGCAGCGCCGCAAATCTTTCACAGATGTCAGACGCCGACTTCGAGAGAAGGGAATACGTTTTGGCCTTCTATATCCCAGCAGATTGAGGATCACTGACGGTGACACCACCCGCTTCTTTGATACCCCCGAAGCCGGTGCGGCATGGTTGGATACCTGCTAGTGTCATGTCAACAACTGGAACTTTTATGGCTCTATGATTTGCTGGACCCAGCTACATACCCCACCTTCATATAAGGATCCTCATTTTTGTCCCCTCTAGATTCCCAGCACAATTTATTTTCAGCTCCCACATTCTTCTGCATTACTGTACCTCGACATTATCCTAACTTTATACTCGGTACACTGTGATGTTGAACCTAACGCTAGCGTCTCCTGTCTGAGGAGCTCCAGCAGCGCCCATACAGACTTTTTGTTTTTTTCGTTGTTTTTGGTTCTGTTTTTTTTGACCACTGAACGGTGATCAGCCCACAGGCGCTCTGGTTTCTTGGGATCCCCCCCCCCCCTCATCGATCCAGAGATCACCACTCACACCCATGTTCCCTATAGACAGAGTATGGTAAATGGTTATAATCCACTCCTAGATACCTGTTCTCTGAGACTCACCAGCTACGGGAACTAACGGAGGCTTATCCTCTGATTCTGGACTGACATGTTAGTGTAGTGCACTGAACTAAGGTTGCCACTACAGTTCTAAGTTTTCTTTTGTTTAGGGGTAAAACTATCCCCAGCCTTCTCCCTCGTTTTGGAAGAGAGATGGGGCATAGTAGGAAAGGCACATCGTGCCTGGGTTTGTTTGAAACTGTTTTAAAGGTTTGTATCTTTTTTTCTTTTTTTGGTACAAGGTTCTGGATAAGTCTAAATGTTGCTAACACATGGTGTGCTGTATCAAGGATTTTGCTCCTTTCCTGGAATGTCAGAGGTCTTGGATCAAAATTCAAGTGAGCTCTCCTCTTCCAGTACTTAAAATCCCACTCCCCCCAACTCATTCTCCTTCAAGAGACCCATCTTATGGGCAGCAAAATCCTGGCATTGAAAAAACTGTGGATACAGAGGGCTATCCATGCCACATACTCTACATATGCAAGGGGTGTGTCGATCCTTATACACAAGAACTTCCCATGTGTGATTGAATATGTGTGCACGGACCCACAGGGTAAATTTGTTATTGTTGTATTTACACTATGGTCTCACAGATATATTGTCATTAATATGTATATGCCTCCACCTTTCTCACCTGTATTGTTATATGCGGTTATGGAAAAGATTGCACCCTTCTGTCCTGGGAAAATTCTAATTATGGGGGATTTTAATGCTATCATGTCCCCGGAATTGGATAGACCTGCTCCGCCTAAGCATCATTGCGCGGATCTCTCTGTTTAGGCTCAGGCAGTAGCCCTCGAGGAGATTTGGCGGTGGAAGCACCCTGCCACCAGAGTCTACTCGTGTTTTTCAGCATCCCGTATAGACCTGGCCTTTTCTAACCCCCCACTGTTGGCAGATGTGCTGGAGACATCCTACTTACCAAGTGGTTTGTCTGATCACAGCCCATTGGTGGTGACGCTTCGCTCTCCTGCATCCCGGAGTGCTGCACTGTGGAGGCTGGGGGTTTACTGGGTCTCCCATCCTGAAATAATTGAAATTGTACCCCCCTTGCTAGCTGATTACTGGGAGCGGAACACTGGGTCCTCCTCCCCTGAAATCACTTGGGATGCATTTAAAGCATATACGAGGGGAAAATATATCTCATCCATTGCCCATATTAAAAAGAAACAAATAAAAGAAACCCAACTATTACAACAATCGGTGACCAAATCATACCTCTACATACAGCTCGGATCCCACACCATTTCATTTTGACTCACTTATGGCAGCCCAGAGAGAACTGAATATTCACCTGACAGAGGTCACACGACTTACAGCTCATAGGAGCAGACAAAGAACTTTTGAACAGGGTGACAAAAATGGTCGCCTGCTGGCCCTATTGGCGCAAAATGACCAACCGCTCACACTTGTCTCCAACCTGCGGACTTCTGATGGGGACACGGTGACTTCCCCCTCAGAGATTCTGCAAACATTTTACTGCTTTTTACGAAAGGCTGTACACTTCCACGTTGCCCTCTGATTTTCAGCCTGGGCGGCTGCGGGACCTGTTAGATCCCCTGGCGCTGGGCTGGCTTTCGGACCAGGAGCGTGAGACGCTAGTTAGGCCATTTACAGCCCTGGAAGTTCTGAATGCCATTCAATCCTTCCCCACTGGTAAGGCATCGGGGCCAGATGGCCTCCCGATTGACTTCTATAAGTCGCATGGAGACCTCCTGGCACCCCTGTTGGCCCAGTTATTTAATGGGTGTTTGAAACATGGTAAGCTGCCCGACTCAATGTATCACGCATATCTGACTCTAATTTACAAACCCTCTAAAGACCCAACCTCTTGGGCTTCATATCGGCCAATTGCATTGCTAAATAACGACTTTAAAATTTTGACCAAATTACTTGCTCTACGACTATACCCCCTACTACCTTCAGTCATTGATTCGGACCAAACTGGCTTTATGCCCCGTAGATCCACTGATGTCAACCTCAGAAGATTATACACCAACATACATGCCCAACACCACAACACGGGTTCGAGAACTATAGCCTCACTTGACATAGAAAAGGCTTTTGACACCGTAGAGTGGCCTTTTCTCTGGGAAACACTGCGTAGAATGGGATTCCCCTTGTTATTTATTCAATGGCTCCAGGTAAAGTACAAATGCCCCACTTCATCGGTAAGACTGGGGGGTGGACTATCAGCTCCCTTTAAGCTCACTAGAGGAACCCGACAGGGCTGTCCTCTCTCTCCAGCTTTATTTGCCTTAGCTATTGAACCGGTGGCGGAGGCGCTGCGTACTTCCCCACATATTAGAGGTCTCCGTATTGGCTTGCTGGAGGAGAGACTGGCCCTGTACGCGGACGACATGCTATTGTTCCTTAATGATGCTGGTCCGTCCTTGCAGGGTGTTCTGAACGTGCTGGATGCTTTTGCGGGGGTTACCGGACTAAAGGTTAACTGGTCCAAATCCATACTTTTTCCGATAGACCAGGAGGCCAAAACCACCTACCCACCAAACTGTTCCCTAAAATGGGTTGAAACGTTTAAGTACCTAGGGGTTCATATATCCACACAAGCATCGGATTTCATCCCACTTAACCTTACCCCCACACTCCTGGACACTAAGACAAAACTTAAATCATGGAGTAACTTACCTCTATCAGTTTGGGGACGAGTAAATCTCCTCAAAATGAAAATTATCCCCAAACTCACATATCTGTTCCGTCACTCCCCTCAGTGGATACCAAAATCATTTTTTAAAAAACTGAATCAATTGTTCTCATCCTTTATCTGGGGATCCTCACCACCCAGTTATAGGCTGTCAACCTTGATGCGGCCATTAACGCAGGGCGGAATGGCATTTCCTGATTGTTATAAATATTTTTTAGCTACCCAACTGGTGACAGTGGCCTGGTGGCTGCACCCGGATAAGACTAATTCATCCACAGCCCTAGAGGCCACGATAGTGGGCTCGTTGGAAGCACTGCAATTTCTGGTATTCAGAGGCCCTAGAGCCCCATATCCTCTGACACCCTCTATGCATACCACCCTGCGGGCTTGGCGGGCAGGACTAGAAATAGAAAAATACAAATCAACCGAGATCTCTCCTAACGCCCGATCTGGTTGAACCCTAATTTACCACACATCTACAAACTTCCCGACCCCTTCGCATGGACCAAATATGGTATAAAAATGCTTTCTCACATAGTGTCACAAACTGCATTATCTCCCCTTGCACACCTTTCCTCTATATATAACGTGCCTCAGTATTATCAATTTCGCTATCTCCAACTGTTTCCACGCGCCTCCTGCATCCTGGTTCAGTTGGGGCTGCAGAAAACACTCAGAACAAGGTGTGCAGAGAAACCTACCTCACAGTTGTATGCGCATTTGGTCTATGTCTCTCTCCCACCTCTAGATAAACTCTGGTCTCGCTGGCAGATTGACATACCCTCACTGGACAATGATGATTGGATGATGTCTGGGATTTTCCTTTCAGCTCTTTAGTGTCAATGCGGGATCGGCTGATCCAATTTAAGATGCACAGAGCGTATATTACTCCACATAGACTTCATAAAATGAACCCTACATGTTCATCGGAGTGTTGGAGATGTGGAATCTCCCCAGGAGATTTCTCCCATATTTTCTGGCATTGCCCTGCAATTCAGCAATATTGGAGTGAGGTGATTGACACGGTCAATAGAGTAGCATCAACCACATTACCACAAGCCATGGAAATCTGTCTTCTGGGACTAATCGAAACACTTGTACCAACAATAGCAAAACGCACATTGGTCGGGTTATTACTATTCTATGCACGGAAAAACATTGCCATACAGTGGAAGAAGCCCACCCCCCCTTCTCTGACACAATGGAAAAGTCTGGTAAATGATAACCTTCCTTTATATAAAGACACATACTTCAATAGAGGGTGCCCGATGAAATATGAGAGAGTCTGGCGGACATGGTTAGATGAAGCGGAAACAGCTTGTTGAGTTTCTAAAATAACATGATGGGGGTTGCAAATAATAATAAAGTATTGAGGGGTTCTGTCCTGTTTGTCACGATTGGGAGTGGGGACTTGACGCATCAAGGAACCTCTAAAAAGATCTAAGAAGTAAGACATGGGTTTAGCTTGACATATGTTAAATACAAATTATAGTATCTCACCATGTAACAGATATGATACCTTGTATAAGCACCATAGTTTTGTGAGTTGTGTATGTATTGTTTGTCTTGAAAAATGCAATAAAAATATTTATAAAAAAAAAAAAATACAAAATGCAGTTTTTAAATGATCTAATTTATTAAGGGAAAAAGCTGTCCAAACCTGTCTGGCCCTACGTGAAAAAGTAATTGCCTCCTAAACCTAATAACTGGTTGTTATGCAATAACTGGCAATGAGATTTTCACATTGCTGTGGAGAAATTTTGGCCTGCTCTTCTTTCCAGAATTGTTTTAATGCTTCCACATTGGAGGGTCTTCGAGCATGAATGGCCTGTTTAAGTTCATGCCACAGCATCTCAATTGGTTTTGTGGACTTGCTGGTGTGTTTTGGATCATTGTCCTGCTGCATAACCCAAGTGCGCTTAAGCTTGAGGTCATGAACTGGCTGGACATTCTCCTTCAGGATTTTCTGGTAAAGTGCAGAATTCATGGTTCTCTGTGATGACCTGAAAGTGAATAACTACACCAAGTTCACTATATAGACCACCTATGTATTTATGCATGTTGATCATATCCCTCGTTAATCTCCTCTTCTCAAGAGAGAATAAATTCAGTTCCTTTCATCTTTTCTCATAGCTGAGCTCCTGGCCGCTACAGGCATCATCCAGATATCTTTTTTCAGCTACCGATTCCCTACAGTGTAAAAGCCATCCAGCGGATGATTAGCCGCTGGATGGCTTTTACAGGCAGCAGAAGGGGGGGGACGCCCATTGGCGCCTCTCCGGGTTCTGCTGTTCGATCGGGAAGCCGGAGATCTGATCTGGTGGTGGTGCCAGGTTACCACAGCTGGCTGAGGGCAGGATGTTCCCAGGTCATCTCCATGACCCTGGAAGGCTGGAAGCGACTTCCATCTCTGGCAGATGTAAACACTGCCATTTCTTTATCGTACATCACGGGACACAGAGCAGCATAGTAATTACTATGTGGGTTATAGGCCACCTTCAGGTGATGGACACTGACACACCCAAGACAGGAAGTTTCCTCCCTATATAACCCCTCCCATACAGGGAATACCTCAGTTTTTTTCGCCAGTGTCTAAGGTGTTGGTCACGGTTAAAGAAGTGCTATGAAGAGCTCCGTTGGAGCAATCCTTGCTGGATCAAGCAAGTTATGCAACCATTCAAAGTGCCATTGAGGCCAAAGTGGATGGTACCAGGGCCTCGTGAAGGAAGAGCGAGGTTTTGCCTGTTATGCCTCTCTTGGAGGGCTGGACCCTGGGACCCAGTTCTTAGACTTTGGTATCTGATACATAACCATTCTGGCAGGGTGCTATACAGGTCCAGGGGAGTGGAACCCCTATTAAGGGACCCGGTCCTTGAGGGTCTTTTGACACAGCCTGCCGTGATGGGTGAAGATTGGGTCTGTCTGGTTACCAGCAGAATCCTGCGGCGGGAGAGGTGTGTGAAGATGCCTAAGGAACTTGATTCACTTATGGATTCTTCTTTGAGCAAATGTGTCATGCCTAGAAATCACCACTAGAGGGTGTGAGAACCATACCTGATCCATGTCTCTGTGTATACACTCTGTGTCAGCAAGAGCTTATGCAGCTTCCTCCAGGATGGTCGCAGCCACTGTGTGTTGAAGGGCGAGGGATTGCTGGTTTGTCCCCATAGCAATGCACAGCACGGCATGTGTTTTTCTCCACACACCACCCCCCCCCCCGCAAGGGTGAGCGCACTGACGACATACAGCTCTTGTCCTCCCCCCTCCTAGGGTTATGGATGGCTCTCTCCTCTTCTCCTCCTTCCATTTCCCCCCACACCGATATCCCGAGGAGCGCTGTACACGCAGGAATCATATTTTACATAAGAGGCATTCCGGAGTGGGTGTGAGGGGCGTGGCTTAGCACGGCAGCCAGTACGTGGTTTAGGCGTCCACGTTTTTTCACGGTACAGGCGCAGGGCAGCTCAGTCTATAAAACTTTTTGTTCAGAGATGTACCTGACTGCCAGATGGACACAGCAGTGATTTTGAGTGGCATGTAAGCTGGTGTATACAGGCATTCCCAGAGACACATTTTGCTCAGCATCAGGCTGAACATTTTTAACAACATTTGTTTGCTGGACTATAGCTCAGCAGTGCATGCATTTGTTTTGTATTACCTCTGTTGCTTAGGACTATGCCTTCTAAAAAGACAGGTGCAACCCACGCAAAAAAGCTCCCAGGGCATCTCTATCAGGCCCTGAGGATCCTAGCCTCCACTGTGCCTTCCTCCCCGGAAAGACCAGAGGTGCCTGGCCAGAGTGAGCCGTTGGGATTGTCAGGTGCTTCAGCTGTTTCCAACCTTCCAGCCCCTGTCTGTTACTAAAGACGTTTTGTCCTTGGCTCTGGTGGGGTTGGAACAGAGGTTAGCTGCTTTAATCGCATCCTCTTCCCAGAGTGGAAGGAAACGCCATAGATCTCCCTCCCCCGCTCCGGGCCCTCAAGCAAGGGAGCAGCAGTGGCAGGAGGAGGATGAGTCACCCTCCGGGGACCGGGAAGAGGGACAGTCTGATGATTCGTCTTCTGGGGAATCAACTGTAGAAGAACCTTTTTCAGCCTCGTAATCTAAGAAATTGCTGGTGCAATCACTTACAGAAATGGTCCGCTCTGCGTTTAAGTTGCCCTTAACCGAGCAAGCCGAAAGGCCCGTTTCTTCTTTGGGTTCTCTAAAACCCCCACAGGCTGTTCACTCCTTTCCTGTTCATCCATTGCTGGAACAATTTGTATATGCTGATTGGGATCACCCAGATTTTCTCCCTCCTAAAAAAATTCTCGGCACTTTATCCCATGGAAGAAAAATTCACCATGAAGTGGAGTTTACCAGCAGTTGACGCTGCTATCTCCTGTGTGAAAAAAACTCTAACTTGTCCTGTGGACAATGCTCAGATGTTTAGAGATCCAACGGATAAAAGGCTGGAGTCTTTACTGAAAATCTCCTTTTCTATGGCAGGTGCAGTAAATCAACTTGCAGTTGCGGCAATAGGCATTTGTCAATCCCTAAAAGACCAGCTGAAGCATGTTCTCAAGGTTATTCCTGCCCAGCAGTCCCGGGACTTAGCCGAACTGCCAAGGGCATTATGTTTTGCAATTGACGCTATTAAGGATTCTATTCATCAGGCATCTCACCTTACACTCCTATTGGTGCATATGCGAAGGATCCTGTGGCTGAAAAACTGGTCAGCTGAGGCGCCATGCAAAACGCTTTTGGCTGGGTTTCCATTTTATGGGAAACGGCTGTTCGAGGATGATTTGGACAAATACATCCAAAAGATTTGAAGTGGGAAAAGTACCCTTTTACCAGTTAAAAGAAGAAGTAAACGTCACTTTTTTAAACTGGCCTCCTCTCCAGGACCAGGGGCAACTGCCGTCAGATTCTAGAGGTAAACCTCAAGGTCCAGCCCAGGGACAGAAGAAGTTCTGTGGGCAGAAACCTACAAAACAGAACCCCAAGGCCTCTTTATGAAGGAGCGCCCCCGCTCGCTCAGGTGGAGGGAAGGCTTCTGCAGTTCTCAGGGACTTGGCAGGAAGAGATCCAGGACAGATGGGTCATCTCCACAATATCTCTGGTTTACAAACTAGAGTTTCGAGAGTTCCCTCCGCCTCGTTTTCTGAGGTCAAGCATTCCTAAAGGCCCAGGGAAAAGAAAATCTGTTTCTGGTGCTAGACCGGTTGAGGTCTCAAGGAGTGATCATAGAAATTCCCACGGAAGAGCAGGGGTTGGGGTTTTATTCAAATCTCTTCACGTTACCGAAACCAAATGGGGATGTCAGCCCATTCTACATCTCAAAGATCTAAATCAATTCCTAAATATCCGCTCCTTTCGCATGGAATCACTCTGGTCTGTCGTTTCCACCCTACAGGGAGGGAAGCTTCTAGCGTGAATCGACATCAAAGATGCATATGTGCCTATTTTCCCTGATCACCAGAAATTTCTGCGATTCGAAGTAAAACGACACCATTTTCAGTTTGTAGCCTTGCCCTTTGGTCTAGCTACTGCACCCCGGGTATTTACAAAGGTTCTGGCCAGGTTAATGGCTCAGGGTATAACAGTAATGGCATACCTGGACGACCTGCTCCTGATAGACCAGTCGGTAGCCTGCTTGGACCAAAGCATGGTCAGCACAGTCAATTACCTGGAATATCTGGCTTGGATTCTCAATCTAGAGAAGTCATCTTTTGCAACCAGTAAGGAGGCTGGAGTACTTAAGTCTGATCATAAACACAGCCCAGAGGAAGGTGTTTTTGCCCCAGGCAAAGATCAGTGCCATAAGGGAACTGGTCCAGGTGGTCAAGATGAAGAACAATCCCTCCATTCGCCTTTGCATGCATTGCTTGTTAGGGAAGATGGTGGCTTCATTCGAAGCTATTCCCTATCCCCAGTTCATTCAAGACTGTTACAAAACAATATCCTATCTGCTTTGGCACAAAAAGGTCCGAGCTCTAGATTTCCCAATAAGTCTGACCCCATAGGTGCGCCAAAGCCTCAGTTGGTGGTGCATGACCAAAAATCTGCAGACAGGGGAAACCCTTCATGCCAGTTACCTGGAAGGTGGTAACAGATGCCAGCCTTACGGGTTGGGGAGTGGTCCTGGAAGAGACAACAGTCCGAGGGAAATGGTCCAAAGCCGAGAAAGCCTTACCCATCAACATCCTAGAGATTCGGACTGCACGCTTGGCTCTGAGGGCCTGGACGTTCAGGTTGCACAGTTGCCCTGTCAGGATCCAATCCGACAATGCCACAGAGGTGGCCTATATCAATCACCAAGGGGGTACTAGGAGTCATACAGCCCAGAGGCAAGTGAACCATATCGTGGCTTGGGCAGAGAAACATGTACCGTGCCTATGGGCAGTCCATTCCAGGAATAGAGAATTGGCAGACTTCCTGAGTCGCCAGCAGTTGTTGCCGGGGGAATGGTCTCTTCACCCCGACATCTTCCTGGATATATGCCAAAGATGGGGGACCCCGGACATAGATCTATTGGCATCCAGGTTCAACAAGAAGTTGGACAATTTTGTGCCAAGGACAAGGGATCCACTCTCATATGGGACTGATGCGTTGGTAACCCCTTGGAATCAGTTTTCACTGATTTATGCATTAGCCCCAATTCAGCTACTACCATGGCTTCTTCGCAGGATCAAGGAGGAAAGGAAGCCGGCAGTTCTTGTAGCCCCAGCATGGCCCTGAAGATCCTGGTATGCAGAGATTGTAAAGATGGTAGGGGACTCGTGGACCCTTCCACCACGTACAGACCTGCTTTCACAAGGACCAGTGTTTCATTCTTCCTTAAAAACTCTGAATTTAACAGCTTGGCTATTGAATCCCACATTCTAAAGGGGATGGGAGTGGAAATGAAGCTGGCCTTGAGTACTATCAAGGGTCAGGTCTCGGCCTTATCGGTATTGTTTCAAAGACCACTTGCTTCGCGTTCCTTGGTCTGGGGTTTTATGCAAGGGGTAATTTGGCTTAATCCATCGGTTAGGTCCCCTTTGTGCCCTTGGGACTTGAATTTAGTTTTGTCAGTACTACAAAACAGCCTTTTGAGCCGATAAGGTATACTCCTTTGGTCCTTTTGACAAGGAAATTGTTTTTCTGGTTGCTATATCCTCTGCAAGGAAGGGTATCGGAGCTTGCGGCTCTTTCTTGTAAAGAGCCATATTTAGTTATTCACAAGGACAAGGTGGTGTTGCGCCCTCATCCGATTTTTTTTTTTTTTTTTGCCTAAAGTGGTATCAGGTTTTCATCTGAACCAGGATATTGTTCTACCTTTGTTTTTTCCAGAACCTCGTTCCGCGGAAGAGAAGTCACTACATTCCCTGAATGTAGTGAGAGTAGTTAAAGTCTATTTGAAGGCGACTGCTCAGATTCGGAAAACCGATGTTTTGTTTGTATTGCCAGAGGGTCCCAGGAAGGGACAGGCAGCGTCGAAATCTACTATTGCTAAGCAGATTCGGCAAGTTATTATTCAGGCTTATGGTTTGAAAGGGAGAGTTCCACCTTTTCAAGTCAGAGCGCATTCTACAAGAGCAGTAAGTGCTTCATGGGAAGTGCATAACCAAGTGTCCATGACCCAAATCTGCAAGGCTGCAACCTGGTCTTTAGTCCATACATTCACTAGATTCCATCAAGTGGATGTGAGAAGGCAGGAGGATGTCGCCTTTGGGCACAGTGTGCTGCAGGCAGCAGTATAGGTCCTCAAGTCTGATTGCGCCCTGCTTTATTTTTTGTCTCCCTCCCCTCAGATAGCTTTGCTTTGGGACATCCCACATAGTAATTACTATGCTGCTCTGTGTCCCGTGATGTACGATAAAGAAAATAGGATTTTTATAACAGCTTACCTGTAAAATCCTTTTCTTGGAGTACATCACGGGACACGGAGGTCACTCCCCTCTTTTTGGAATATATGTATATTGCTTTGCTACAAAAAACTGAGGTATTCCCTGTATGGGAGGAGTTATATAGGGGGGAAACTTCCTGTCTTGGGTGTGCCAGTGCCCATCACCTGAAGGTGGCCTATAACCCACATAGTAATTACTATGCTGCTCTGTGTCCCGTGATGTACTCCAAGAAAATGATTTTACTGGTAAGCTGTTATAAAAATCCTATTTTTTTTTCCCCCCTAGAAAGCAGAGATCATAGTTTTTGTTTTATTTTTTGATCTTGTGTTTTCCAGGGTATTGGAAATATCGGGGGTCTTATAGACCCTAGATGTCTTCATAAAGAGGACCTGTCCTACATTATTTCTGTCACAAGGGATGTTTAAATTTCTTTTGATAGGAATAAAGGTTATAGAAAAAATAAAAATTAAAGTGTACAGTGTAAGAATAAAAACAAAGTAAATAATTATTTTAAAAAATGGGAATATAATTTGTAGTGTGTTTGCGTACAGTCCATTTGAACCATTCCCATTTCTGATCAGAGTTCCTTGATGACAATATTCCCTCCCAGTCTAAAGCAAGCCATAGATTATACAATTTACTTTCCTTCTACCACAGGAAAGAAAGAAAATTGCTCTATTACCTCCCGCAGCACTAATGTATTCTGCTGGTGGGGAGCCTTCCCTGCCGGCAAAACGCAGTGATCACTGCTGGCAGCTTTAGCCACTGGCAGTGATAATCGCATGCAAAAAATGCAACATGCTGGTTGTACTGAAGTTGATCAATGATTCAACTTCAGTACAACCAGCCTGCCCATAGATGGATCGAATCTCAGCCACTCCCTGCTGAACTGGCCAAGATTCGATCCATCTATGGCCGGCTTTAGTCTTCAAGAGATCCCTCAGACTTGGAAAATTTGCTTTGTTAAAGTGTTTATCTTTCCAGTATGTGCTTGTTTATAGCTTTATGATAAATGAAATCATGTTGGTCACTGCTACCCACTTGTTCTTTTATATGAACATTAGTAATAGGCTCTGGGGCTCTGCACACAAGTTTTTTATCTTCATGCATAGAAAGTAAAAAACCTTCAGCACCACTTTAATGTAGGTTAAAAATGAGAGGTAAGGTATGCCCTAAATGGGCAATCTTATATGAAACTCTTATGACTATAGTGGGCCTCATTATTAAAGGAACTGAGGGTGGTTTGGTCTCAATTCGTGTTAACCATAACAAGCAGATGATTTTATGTTTAATCTACCTCCATGTGATTGATGCAGAGAAAGTTCCTTTGTTAGGCTAACAAAAAGGCCCTATACAGTATGTAAGTGTTATACATGTTTTTTTTTTGTTTTTTTTGTTATAGTTTGCTGGTATCAAGTAACATTTTTGTAATACTGCATACATTGTGGCATCACATTATTCCACTATGGTCTTTGTGCCTGATGGATGGCTGTAGTCTAGAGTTAATTCCTATAACAACATTTGAAATTCTTCAATATCTAATCTGAACTGTCATTTTTAGAAACTAAAACCAGAACCAGAGATAATTGATGTGCGAGAGAAGCCAAATCCTGATCCACTGGCAACCTCCCTCACGGTGACCAGCTCGTCTGACCTTACTAACTTACGAGAGTTAAACTTGGAGTACTTGAAACATGTTGTGTTGAAATTTATGTCTGCTCGGGAAGCAGAGGTAAGCAACATGCAGAATGATGGCAGCAAATTGTTACTTTTAAAGAGACCCTGTCGCTAGAAAAAAAAAATTAGAATGCAGGGAAAACGTAAAGGCACCTGGAGCAGCTGAAAATAGCTCTCAAATATAACTGAATGCCTTGTCTAGATATATGTATCCCACATACAGCCAAAACTTGCCAAACGTGGATATCAGCCCCAATTTTTGTATACAAAATCCACAAGGCAAATGGGGAATGGTGAGGAGCACCAGGGCTTTGTGACACCCAAAGAGGTAAATAGGTCAATATGTACACACAAGTTAGCTTAAAAGCAAATATTTATTTAGAAAAGTCTAAAATATCCCCTCTACGTGTAAGTAGGGGAAATAACTCAGCATTAAAAGATGCATGACAAATAGCATATGAACAACAAATACAAAATGATACAATGCACCCAAAACAGATATATTAGATGGTACGTTTTCAAAATGGCCCCAAAGCGTTTAGACTAATACGGTCTTCCTCAGGGGATTGCCCATAGGTAGCACATCAAGAGTTGTCTAGAGTAAACACATTTAGAGAGTATACTAGAGATCCAATTACAGCATTTACAAATACACATTTTTTTAACTGATTAACAGGGGAGAAGGAACACAAGCCAGGATGTAAAAGCACTATGCCTAACAGAAAAATTGACACAAGAGGACACGTATCCAAAAAGCAAAAACTTTTGTGGGATGAAAATATGTAGCCATTTCTGGATATTGGCCATACCTTGTTGGGCAGATGGAACAGCAACCATATAGCCAAAGAGGTCGTAGTAGTAGGGCACGATTGGAGTTACTCAAGGGATACACAGAGGATCAGTGGGTAAAGATCCACAAACAGGTGAGAGAGAATCTATAACATACAGAAAATAATACAAAAAATCTCCCTTAAGAATACTAAAGATGTCAAACGGCGTGAAATTGTTAAGATTTGCCCAGATACTTCAAAAAGCGCAGCTTACCAGTGGATAGCAACAAGTCCCAGACAGAGACTACAATTAACAGCCCTACACCTCCAGCCACCATCTACTCAAAAGAGAGAGGTGTGGAGGTGAGCAATATAAAAAAGGTGTGGGAGAAGTCATGTTGACCCTAAAGAGCCAATTCAAATCCTTGGACCGTCCTGCTGGAAGTGACACTCAAACCAAAATCGCAAATGGCGTCACAACTGGAAACCGGAAGTGGCCGAACCGCCATGATGGAAACTGGCAGAATTCAGGAGAAAAAAATACATCGCCGACACGCAGAAACCAGGAAATGAAAACATTCACTGTGGGGTGCAAAGGAGGGCAGGCGACCCCCCCCCCACTCCATGTAAAGCACCCTAAATGTAGCCCCCCCCCCCTGGAGGGGGCTATGCGTGCCAGGGACGCATGGGCTGGCTGTGGGGGGAAAAATAAAAAACGTATCCGGTCAAATCTCAACAATTTCATGCCTTTTGACATCTATAGTATTAAGGGAGTTTTTTGTATTATTTTTTCTATGTTTTCTATGATTTTCTCACCTGTTTTATAGTTCTTTACCCACAGATCCTCTGTGTATCCCTTAAGTAACTCCAATCGTGCCCTACTACTACCACCTCTTTGGCTCTATGATTGCTGTTCCATCTGCTCAACAAGGTATGGCCAATATCCAGACATAGCTACATATTTCCATCCCACAAAGTTTTAGCTTTGTGGATACGTGTCCCCTTGTGTCAATGTTTTTGTTAGGCATAGTGTTTTTACATCCTGGTTGGTATCTTTTGTGCTTGGGACACATGGGCTGATACTGTTCCTTCTCGCCTTGTGCATCTCCCCTAGCTCTTCACCGCCCTTGATAACCTCCAGCATCTATTGCATTGACTGTATGTTATGAGCCATGTAAGTTTGATCTGTTAAATGTACAAACTGCTCCTATTTTACCTGTAATTGGATCTCTAGTAAACTTACTATATGTGTTTACTCTAGAGAACTCTTTTTATGTGTTACCCAAGGGCAAATGCCTGAGGGAGACCGTATTGGTTGAAATGCATCAGTCCATTTGGAAAACGCACCATCCACTATATCTGTTTTGGGTGCATTGTATCATTTTGTATTTGTTTATATGCTATTTGTCATGCATCTATTAATTTTGAGCTATTTCCCCTACTTACACGTAGAGGGGATATTTTTGTTTCTAAATAATGAAATATTTGCTTTTGTGCTTACTTGTGTGTACATATTGACCTATTTACCTCTTTGGGTGTCACAAACGTCCGGCGCTCCTCACAATTTCCCATTTCCCTTGTGGATTTTGCTGAATGCCATGTCGTTTTGATGGGCAAAGCTCTAAGTCCCGGACAATCACATTTTTTTTTTTTTTAACCCATTATTGTGACGGTGTGCCTGTCTGGACAAAAGGAATGAGCTGGTCACTGAAAGCAGCAAGCAAGCTTTTGGCAGTAGAAGGAAGTGTCAAACCTTTCTCTGTCAGAACGGCAAAAAATTCAGCCTTGTCTGAAGGCTTTTTTGAAGTTTCTGCAGGTATATTTAGGTACCCCTTGTTGCCTGCATTTTTCACTGCAAAAGTTTTTTTTTTTTTTCGAGTCAGCCTGTTTATACCAAACTAATCATCTGGCATGACCCAAATTTACCCACAAACCTCTATCTCCTCCCACCTTTTACATATGTTCTAGCAATAATTTTTTTCTATAATCTTTAAAAGTACTGAGAAACAATGTCTGTTAATCTTTGCAATGTCATCACCAGCCTAAAATCCTTGCAGGGACAGCTGCTCGGAGAAGGGACAAATAGGGCTCCCTAGGTCAGTTTCTTATGATGTAGGCAAGCCCAGCAAAATCTACATCTCCCAAGATGCTGTTGGGAGTCAAGATAGCAGAATTATTGTGCTAGGAGAGAGACATGATATAGCATAGGAAAGATACAAATAGAGAGAGCTAAAGGTTGCTGCATACCCCGAATAATATATTATGGGAAGGTTCCCCCAGAAGGGGTTTTTTAGCAGCAAAGTACATAGATTTCAAAGAATTCAAAAAATGAATGCACTTGATAAAATTTTATTTATTGACGTATAGTAACACAAAGGTTAAGATATGAACTCAGCCCGGGGGTATGCCCATGAGGTGCAAATATTAAAACATAAATTGGCATTATACAGCAAACATGTCAATTAAGACAAAAGCTGACGCGTTTCAGCCCGATTTGTTAGGGTCTTCTTCAGAGGATGAATTTGCTGAAAGAGACTACATTTAGCATGTCAAGTGGAAAAAACGCATAAATTATCGCATTAGCGCAAACAGCTGTTACATATGTTTTTACCTATATGCATACGGAGGGACCTTCCAACCGAGATTCCCAAAGAGGACTATCAGACAGTTCCGCACGCCGGCAGATCAGAGGGCCCCTCAGGGTAGAAACGGACCCCACTCCATGCGACTTACAAGGAGTTACAGGCCAAGGCCTGCAAGGCCTGGCCTGCAGAGAGGGGCCGGCACCTGCGGCAGAATTCCAGAGCATCAGTACAAGTGGTATGTACATAAATTATATTATGTAGCATTATTAATAAATTATTGAATATGTAGTTAACTTATACTTGTATCTTAGTTTATATGTCTTAGTCAGACCAAAATGCCATAAGAGAAAATTAAATTGAGTAGAGTTTTTTTCAAAATTAGATAGGAAAAGAAAAAATGTGAATATATTCGATATATTTTAGAACATATGGACTAGTTAAAAAAATGGGTGCAAAAGTGCACTTGGTGACAAAGGTGACTAAAAATGTGAACAAGAGTGAAGGAATGTGTGAAAGGAAAAAAAGGAAGGGAAGGGCAAAAGGAAAAAGAAAAAGAAGGGGGGGGGGGAGGGATGGAAAGAAGGAAAAGAATAAAAGAAAGAAAGAGAAAAAGGGGGGAAAGGAATCGCATGTTGAATTGAAAGTGAAGTGAATGAAAGAGAAAATGGTGCACGTGCTTGGGAAAATACAAAAAAGAGAAAAGTGTGGGAAAGATATAGCCCACCAAAAGAGAGGGTATTAAGTGAAAGAAAACACAAATGAATAGGTGAAAGAGAAGTGCGAAAGAAGGGGAAAAAAAGGTGCTGGAAGAGTAAGAAAAAATTATGAAGAAAAAAGAAAAGAAAAAATAGGGAAGAGAAAAAGCTGCGAGTGCAGGCAATGATAAAAATAAAGATAAATAGGATACACTAAAAGGGAAGGTGAAATGTGTGGAAGAGGGCAAGTGAGGAGTGCAGGCTAAAAGGTGAAAAGGAAAATGTGGAAATACAAACACAAGGAGTGAGACATGTGGGAACCAACATAAAGAAAAAATATGTGAATATTATATATATATATATATATATATATATATATATATATATATATATATATATATATATATATATATATATATATATATATAGAGTGAAAAATAGCACAGTGATGATAATTCCTAAATGAAGGGTACCTTGTACTGAAGAAATGCACCAGGTACCCCAAAAGTGAGAAACTGTAAAAACCTCTTGGGGGGTATTGATGGATTGGTGAGTCTGGTGATAAAAATTGTGAAGATGAGGATTATTACAGAAATAGTTCAATATGAAGAAAGGAAAAGCATGGGCTTAGTGGTGTACTTACTGCCTCAAAGGAGAAATGGCATATGTTTGGCTGTCCAAGAGCAGGATGTAGGGTGGCCACCTAGCAGAACAGCCCACATTCTGCAGTTTAAATAGTATCCACTGATGGCATGCTCATCACTGAAAGACGCCGCAGGTGACGGAACCCCCTCCCACTTACCTGACAGGCCGAGCCGGAGCAATGGCCGCCCCAGGCGGCCGCGTGTGGCTCCCTCGGCGTTCTGAAAGACGGAAGTCCCGACCCCTGCTGTCACTTCCGCCAGAGTGATGTAATTGCGCAGCGCACACCCATGTGAACACAGCGCATGCGCGCCCGGAAGTGATAGGGGGACACCGCCGGCAAGGTTTAACACTGGCGAACGTAACCAAAAGGAAACGTTCATCCAGGATAAGTGGGAGCCAGAAGTAAATGGCTGCCCCCCCTTGTCCACCAAGGGCACCCAATATCTGACAGCGCAGGGGTCTGAAAGAAAAAAGGGAAACATTTATAGAAAAATAAAAAGGAGTAAAATGCAATTTTTATACAATAGTACATATATTAATTAATGCACGTGATCACAACAGGCATCAATACCACAGGGCATGCAGCGTGGTAATTGCCCACAGTAAATATGTATAACATAGAAAAACATTTAGAAGTACAAATATTAGCATAGTTAAAAAGGAACACATCGAGATTTGTCCAATGATACCAAAAGCAAGTCATAAATGATTTAGTAATACAGCAAAAAGTAGCAATAACATAATGGTAATAGTATTATTGTAATTAAACGAATAAAGTAATTACATATTGATGTGTTTTACCAGAGGAGAAACCCTTGAAAAAAGGGGCGAATTAAATTAATTTGTTTAATCCTGGATAAGAGGTGGAATGTAGTCTAAAGATCCATCTTTGTTCTAATTGGAGTAAAGTTTTGCTCCAATCACCGCCCCGATCAAGAATATGTACTCGATCGAGTACAGTGAAGGAGATCTTGGGTACCTTGTAACCATGGACTTGCACAGCATGTCGACCAACTGGGAGTTGTTGATTCCCTATGCGCATACTGTAAAGATGCTGGGACATGCGTTTCCAAAACTCTTGTTTAGTCTTACCTACTTAGAAAGCATTATACTCACAAACCAGAAGATATACTACCCCCCCGGGTATGGCAATTCACAAAGTGGGATGGCCTGAACGTTTCCCCATTGGGAGGGGTGAAAACTTTCTCTCTTCTCACAAAGGGACAGTGGGAAAGAGCCCAGTGCCAAACAGTGTTGTCTTTTCAATTCATTTTTAAACTCGCTTTGCAGAAGTTTATATTTGAGCGATGTTGCACTTTTAAAAGTAATGCAGTGATTGATACAAACGTAGTTTTGGGGTCGTCAGTATGTTCCAATGTTTGGATATTATATCTCTTATTGCCTTGTGTTTGGAAAAGCGTAGAATGATCCTAGTTGGATCTGAGATGGAGTTATCTCTCGACCTATGTTTGAACAGTAGTTCATTTCTTGATTGAGCAGTGGTTTTGTTGTATGCTTTACGCAGGCATGACCGACTATAACCACGTGCCAGAAGGCATTCCTGAAGATTTTATGATAAAAGGAGAGACACTAGGGAGAGGAATAGGCTGCACACCCCAAATTACAATAGCAAAAAGGGAATTTGTCCCCCAAGAACGACAAGGGTTTTTAAGCAGCACAAGACTTGTATCAAGGTATAAAATATTAAATTTATTGTTGAATATATGACAATAGAGTAAAAACCATGAACTGTGTATGGCACATTAAAAGAGCGCAGATACATGTACAGGGCTACATATGAAAGTTGTACATAACAGGTGCTTGGATAGCACTGACGCGTTTCGACCCCATCGGGTCTTCTTCAGAGGAAATGCATGCACTGTTGAAAAATGACATATATAGGAAATAATTGCGGTACAGGAATGTACAAATGTGTATAAAGATTATCAAAGTTATAGACATAGTTACCCAATATATTCGTGTAGCCAGGTCTCCTGAATCTAAGGCTTTTCAAAAGGGGGCCTCTATCAGTTCGGTCCCCACCTGGAATCCCCCGGATGGCCACCACCCCGATAAGGGGGAGCCAAGCAGCAAGGGTGTCACTTACGGTGAACTACACACTGGAAGTACCCCACATCCGGCACGCGGCATGTGTGGGTCAGCGGCACCTATGATCCAAACATCGTGCAATAACATCAATCATGGTTTGAAAAAGATGTAACGAATTTTCCTATTTTATATAGACATTATATGAGTCATCTGTTAGTGATACTCATAATTTTATCGCATTTTTTTGTTGTATGGGGTGCTATTCCCAAATATTGGAATGGTTCGAATACGTGTCAATTAAATTACTGAAACATATGAGTATGCATTGAAAGGTAGCCAGGGGGACAGATAGAGAAGGGGGGAAAGGGGGAAGTGGGGGGGGGGGAAAGGGGGAAGGGGGGGGGGGAAAGGGGGGGGACATGACGGGAGGGAGGGAAAATCAGAGGGAAAGAAAGTGAGGGAGGGGATGTGCCGGGTGATGGGAAGGATAAAGGGAGGAAAGATAGCGAGGTAGCTGGGAAGGGACATGGGAAAGACAAGTTGGAGACTAAAGGCGGAAAAGAGGGAAATGGCCACCTGATGAAAGAATGGTATAGTGGAGAGTGAAGACCCCGTGTGGGGGGATGGGAGTGACAAAGTGGTTAGGAGGGGTGAAGAGTGGTGAAAAAGTAAAACGTGAACAAAGAACGATGGAATAACAATGTGAAAAATAATACAATATGCACTGGGTGAGAGTGGAGGTGAAGGGTAAAAAGGCTGTGAGGCCAAGTGGTGGGGAAAAAAGTCATAATGGTGTACCTTATATGTCCAGCATGGGGACAGCCATATACAAGTGGTCAGTGAGAGCTTGTATAGGGAATGTGTGCGGTGAGCTGTAATAAAGAAATGGGTAAGTGTATGAAGCAAAGCAATAGCGTATAAGGTGATGGTGGTGCCATAAGGAGTGCGGAGTTACCTGAGATGAGGAAGCACGAATGTGGCTGTATTTCCTGTAGAGATAATGAGGATCAGAGAGAGGATTCCAAATGAGTCCACTCACCTTTAAGTATACAGCATGTAATGCTGATTGGTTGCCGATGGAGGACCACAGGTGCACACCGCCCCCCCCCCGGACCCGCCCACCAGCGCAGGGACATGGCTGACGTAGTCAGCACTCTGGTGTAGTTCCCCCGGCGTTCCGAGGGACAAGTCCTGGCACCGCCGTCCTTTCCGACGTAAAGACGTGGCGTCATGACGTCACGTGTGTGCGCGCGCCCCAGGGTGCGCGCGCAGACACGGACGTAACACCCGGAAGGATTCGGGACGCCGCTGGCAGGGAGAGGACACGTCACAGGGGGAGCCACTCCCCTGATGGGCGTGTGTATAGGCGCTAATCATGCGCCTGTCTCACCCTGCCAGGAAGAGACACCATGATGCTGGCAAACCCCCGGAGGGGGAAGATGGCCAGACCGGGAGCCCAGGTTTGAATCTACATGACAAAGGAAGCCTACCAGTGGTATTAAATTAGCTATATACATGGCATCAAACAGTGAGCAGAGCATATCAGGAATTATCTCGTTTTAATCATAGGAAAAGAATAAACATATTAAATAAAGACTGGTTATACAATAAAAATATACAAAGAACTGGAATTGAATGGAATTCACTCATGGGGTTCGTATGGTACCACCACACCAATCCTTTCCAATACAACACAATCTAATTTATACATGCATCATCAGTATGTGCAATAAAAAGTTGCATGTAGGATCGTATCCATAACTGGGGGAACATATTTTACATACGGTGGTGCATATGTGGAAAAAAGGGCAGCACAGCATGTAAAATATGAGACCTATAACAGAGAGGAAGTGACTGTGGGGTAATGTGTCTGCTGGCATCCCATTTACTGCGTTTTGCCAGAGACAAAACCACGAAGAAAGGGGGCAAAGGAAATTGACTCGTTGAGTCCCGGGGGCGATGTAGCCTGTAACTGGAAGATCCATTTTTGCTCGTTTTGGAGCAGGACCTTATTCCAGTCACTGCCTCTGTGTGGTATTTTTGCCTTGTAAAGCACTGTAAAAGTTACCTTAGGGGGAACTACACCAGAGTGCTGACTACGTCAGCCATGTCCCTGCGCTGGTGGGCGGGTCCGGGGGGGGCGGTGTGCACCTGTGGTCCTCCATCGGCAACCAATCAGCATTTCATGCTGTATACTTAAAGGTGAGTGGACTCATTTGGAATCCTCTCTCTGATCCTCATTATCTCTACAGGAAATACAGCCACATTCGTGCTTCCTCATCTCAGGTAACTCCGCACTCCTTATGGCACCACCATCACCTTATACGCTATTGCTTTGCTTCATACACTTACCCATTTCTTTATTACAGCTCACCGCACACATTCCCTATACAAGCTCTCACTGACCACTTGTATATGGCTGTCCCCATGCTGGACATATAAGGTACACCATTATGACTTTTTTCCCCACCACTTGGCCTCACAGCCTTTTTACCCTTCACCTCCACTCTCACCCAGTGCATATTGTATTATTTTTCACATTGTTATTCCATCGTTCTTTGTTCACGTTTTACTTTTTCACCACTCTTCACCCCTCCTAACCACTTTGTCACTCCCATCCCCCCACACGGGGTCTTCACTCTCCACTATACCATTCTTTCATCAGGTGGCCATTTCACTCTTTTCCGCCTTTACTCTCCAACTTGTCTTTCCCATGTCCCTTCCCAGCTACCTCACTATCTTTCCTCCTTTTATCCTTCCCATCACCCGGCACATCCCCTCCCTCACTTTCTTTCCCTCTGATTTTCCCTCCCTCCCGTCATGTCCCCCCCCCCTTTCCCCCCCCCCCACTTCCCCCTTTCCCTTCCCCCCCCTTTCCCCCCTTCTCTATCTGTCCCCCTGGCTACCTTTCAATACATACTCATATGTTTCAGTAATTTAATTGACACGTATTCGAACCATTCCTATATTTGGGCATAGCACCCCATACAACAAAATATGCGATAAAATTATGAGTATCACTAACAGATGACTCATATAATGTCTATATAAAATAGGAAAATTCGTTACATCTTTTTCAAACCATGATTGATGTTATTGCACGATGTTTGGATCATAGGTGCCGCTGACCCACACATGCCGCGTGCCGGATGTGGGGTACTTCCAGTGTGTAGTTCACCGTAAGTGACACCATTGCTGCTTGGCTCCCCCTTATCGGGGTGGTGGCCGTCCGGGGGATTCCAGGTGGGGACCGAACTGATAGAGGCCCCCTTTTGAAAAGCCTTAGATTCAGGAGACCTGGCTACACGAATATATTGGGTAACTATGTCTATAACTTTGATAATCTTTATACACATTTGTACATTCCTGTACCGCAATTATTTCCTATATATGTAATTTTTCAACAGTGCATGCATTTCCTCTGAAGAAGACCCGATGGGGTCGAAACACGTCAGTGCTATCCAAGCACCTGTTATGTACAACTTTCATATGTAGCCCTGTACATGTATCTGCGCTCTTTTAATGTGCCATACACAGTTCATGGTTTTTACTCTATTGTCATATATTCAACAATAAATTTAATATTTTATACCTTGATACAAGTCTTGTGCTGCTTAAAAACCCTTGTCGTTCTTGGGGGACAAATTCCCTTTTTGCTTCCTGAAGATTTTGAGCTTCTTTGTTAAAGAGAGCATCACTTGAACAGTTCCTGCATAACTGCAGGTACTGCCCATATGGGATGGATTTTTTATGGGGTGTGGGGTGGAAACTGCCTGCATGTAATACCGTGTTTCTGGCTGTGCTCTTACGGTAAAGGGTAGTAGATAATTTTCCCTCAGTGTCACGTGTGACCCAGACATCCGAAAAGGTAAGCATATGAGGATCGTGTGTAATAGTAAATTTCAAATTATAATCATTATGATTGATAATATTGAAATATTCCATCAAAGTTTCCTCAGGCCCCTCCCAGATGGCGAAGACGTCGTCAATGTACCGGAGCCACGTGGATGTGTGGTTCGTGTACTCAATGAGGTCCTCGCCACCCAAGAGGGCCTGCTCCCACTCCCCCTTTTCCCCTTCTCTTCTGTTCACTTCCTTTTTTTCCTTTCACACATTCCTTCACTCTTGTTCACATTTTTAGTCCCCTTTGTCACCAACTGCACTTTTGCACCCATTTTCTTAACCAGTCCATATGTTCTGAAATATATCTAATATATTCAATTTTTTTCTTTTCCTATCTTAATTTTGAAAAAACCCCTACTCAATTTAATTTTCTCTTCTGGCATTTTGGTCTGACTAAGTCATATAAACTAATATACAAGTATAAATTAACTACATATTCAATAATTTATTAATAATCATGCTACATAATATAATTTATGTACATACCACTTGTATTGATGCTCTGGAATTCTGCCGCAGGTGCCGGCCCCTCTCTGCAGGGCAGGCCTTGCGGGCCTTGGCCTGTGACTCCTTGTTAGGTGCGTGGAGTGGGGTCCGTTTCTACCCTGAGGCGCCCTCTGATCTGCCGGCGTGCGGAACTGTCTGATGGTCCTCTTTGGGAATCTCGGTTGGAAGGTCCTTCCGTATGCATATAGGTAAAAACATATGTAACAGCTGTTTGCACTAATGCGATCATTCATGCATTTTTTCCACTTGACATGCTAAATGTAGTCTCTCTTGCAGCAAATTCATCTCTGAAGAAGACCCTAATGAATCATGTCGAAACGCGTCAGCTTTTGTCTTAATTGACATGTTTGCTGTATAATGCCATGTACAATTTATGTTTTAATATTTGCACCTCATGGGTATACCCCCATGCTGAGCTTATATTTTAACCTTTGTGTTACTATTAGGGATGGGCCGAACACCCCCCGGTTTAGTTCGCATCCAGAACATGGGAACGGACTGAAAGTTCGCGCAAACATTCGAACACCGTTAAAGTCTATGGGACTCGAACGTGAGAAATCAAAAGTGCAAATTTTAAAGGCTAATATGCAAGTTATTGTCCTAAAAAGGGTTTGGGGACCCGGGTGCTGAGGCATTCGGTCCGGAGTCCTCTTGGTCACTAAGGATGACCTGATCTGCAGCCACCTCCTCCCAGCCACGTACAAGTCCATAGGTTTCTGAGGACTAAAAACGATCCCTTAAAGACTGCTGCTGATGCTGAGTGCCAGGCTCCACCTCCATGCTGACACAATCCTCCTCCTCCTCCTCCTCTTCCTGTGTAATGGGCAGGCCTGCAGGAATACTGTCTGGATAAAGGGGGCCTTGAGAGGTAAGGAAGTCCTCCTCTTCCTCCGTCTGTTCTGCCTCAAGTGCCCTGTCCATTATTCCATGCAGCATGTGCTCCAACAGGAAGACAAGAGGGACAGTACCACTGATGCATGCACTTTCACTGCTCACCATCCTCGTGGCCTCCTCAAATAGTGACAGGACAGTGCATGCATCCTTGATCATGAGCCACTGGCGTGGCGAAAAAAAGCCAAGCTCTCCTTTGCATTCCTTTTGGAGGTCAGCCAGCCGAGCAATGGCGTTATATGACCGGCGGAAATGCCCACAGACTTTCCTGGCCTGCCTCAGGAGATCCTGTAAGCCCGGGTACCTGCACAAGAACCGCTGCACCACCAAATTAAGGACGTGAGCCAAACAGGGAACATGGGTGAAGTGTCCCTGTCGGAGGGCGGAGAGGAGGTTGGTGCCATTGTCGCAAACCACCATTCCTGGCTGAAGCTGGCGTGGCGTCAACCACCCCTGAGCCTGCCCCTGCAGAGCTGACAGAATCTCAACACCTGAAGTTTACTAAAAACAGTACACCTGGAATGGCCTACAGTCAGGTGTAGGCTTGGCTTAGACTATATATATATATATATATATATATATATATATATATATATATATATATATATATATATATATATATATATATATATATATATATATATATATATATATATATATATATATATATTACGCACACACACACACTCACACTCTAGTATATATGAAACAAAGAAAGGAGGCGCCTCTGGGTGCAGACATAAAAACAATTTTAATAAACAGAGCAGCAACAAAGATAGCACTCACATTTGAGTTGAGTTAAAAAGGCATATAAGGGTCCCAGATGTAACTGAAGGGGTCCGTGAGGTCAATTATCCCTGCCATGGATGTGTAATCAGACTGGTCTTTCAGATGCACTGTGTCCACCGGCCAGCAAAGATGGAGGAATACCAGAATGAGGCTCGGAAGGCAAACAGCAATCCAGGCGAAGGAAAGCACATGCAACACGTTTCCTGAGTCAGCAAGCCGTGAATGGCATGACAGTTGCACTCCTTTGTCAAGCTTGTCCCCTCCAAAAGCCTCTGGCTAGGTCTGTCGCGCATATATATATATATATATATATATATATATATATATATATATATATATATATATATATATATATATATATATATATATATATATATATATATATATATATATATATACACACCCTGCAGCTAACTGAATCAACTGCCTGCCTGAAGTAGATTAGAAACAGTGCAGCAGGAACGGTCTGCAGTGAGATCTAGCTAACTGAATAAACTGCCTGCTCAAAGTAAGGTCCGATGTGCTGGCGGCCTTATGAAGTGTGGGGCGTGTACTTAACCCCTGAGCCATAATTGGCCAAAGGCACGCTGCCTTTGGCCAATTATGGCTCTGTTTGCTTATGGCGCTGTGATTGGCCAAAGCATGCGGGTCATAGTGCATGCTTGGCCAATCATCAGCCAGCAATGCACTGCGATGACGCAGTGCATTATGGGCCGTGACGCGCCGCTCGAATTTGTCTCGAACGGCCCATAATGTTCGCTCTTCGTTGAACGATCGAAAAGCCGATGTTCGAGTCCAACTCATGTTCGACTCAAACCACCTGCCCTCCCTAGTTACTATACGTCAATAAATAAAATTTTATTAAATCCAATAATTTTTTGAATCCTTTGATAACTATGTACTTTGCTGCTAAAAAAAACATCTTCTGGGGGAACCTTCCCATAATGGAGAAAGATGTGATATATGCAAGTGGAGAGGAAGAGAGAAGGGCAAGGGATAGTTTGAGCACTGTACTCCAGCAGCAGACAACTCCATCAGGACTGGTAATGCTGCTTGAGATTTTATTACTTTGAGTAAGGCTCAATGCACACTAGGGTTTTTTAATCTCCTAGAAGCTGATATTGGCATTTTTTCTGCTCCTAAATAGTGTTATCCTTTTTTTGTTTTTTGTTTTATTCTATTTTTTGAAGGCAAAAAAGAAAAAGGGCATCCAGAGAACACCTTCAATGGGCAGAGCAGAAAAAAATACAACCATGTACACACAGGGAATTACTTCACAGGGCATAGCACAACAGAGACCATTATCCATCATGTTATCCATGTTGAGAAATTGCCTGGTAACGGAAGCTCTGCCATTGAAAACAGGGTTGCCTACAGGGGGGAAAAAAAAGAAAAAACAAACCCCCTTTTAGGGAGTTTTTGTACAGGCAAAAACTTTAAGTAAGAATACTAAAAGAGAGAAAGACATAGCAGAGAGTTAAAAGGTAAAAAAAAGGTGGGGGGACGGGAGGGAGAGGGTGGAATTCTGAAGGGGAGTAGTCCTATAACTCTCTACCCGATGGGTCTGTGGTCAGTAAGTGTGTTGTGGGAAATTGGAATTGTGTCTAATAAAACCATGTTTTACCAAAGCGTTCTTCCTGTTTTCGCAAGATCTTCCATAGCGCACATTATTTCTTTTACTGCATTGATCCATTGTGTAATCAGTGGGGTTCGTCCAGTTTTCCAATTGGACGGAATGCAGGACCTGGCAGCATTTAGGTGGATTACCAAAGATTTATGGTATTTTCGCTTTGGAAGCATATTGAGATGGAGGAGGCATGCTGCAGGGTCATTTTCATTTTGCCAAGGAAAAGCTTGTAAGGTCCGAGATAAGTTCACACACCTTGGATTACATTTTTGTAATCCATTTCATGAAGTTTGGAATTCATTGGATTTCTGGTGGTAAAGAGTATTTAAGGTAACAAATCATGAGAAAATGTCCATACACAGATGTACTGCATATCCTTTTTTAGGTTGTGCTGTCCTAGCGCTCACTTACCTAAACATTTGGACATGCAGAATATCCCTGTTCAAATCAATTGAAAGTGTCTTCCTGGGTTGTTATTGTCATTCAATAGGCCTTTTAATGTCCATTAAATCATCAAATAATGTATAATGCAGATCAACACATCGAACAAATGTGCACTAACACTATTTAAAATAACAGCTCAGTTGCCTGCTGTTTTTATGAACATTTGCACAGCAGGATTTTGGCATCATATGTGGCCATGAGTCTGAAAAAACATTTCCTTGCAACAGCTGGCATATTATTTTTGACAAATCAACGGCATCTTAGAAGAAGCCATCTAAATGCAGCAAATAATTTGTTATAAGGCTATTCAGAACATTTCTTGTAATTTTTTTTCCAGGCTTTTCATCTGATCAAAGCTGTATCAGTATTGCTCAACTTCTCTGTGGAGGAAGAAAATCTTCTTAAAGAGACTTTAGAATATAAGGTATGTGTGTGCTATGTTAGTTAAAGCCCAACTACAGCAACACCTCCTTCTTTTTTTTTTTTTTTTTTTTTTTTTTTTTCTTTTTCAATTCGTAGTCCATGAGCCCCCGCTGGGGAGATTTCTTCTAACTTCCTGTGCTTGTGACAGCAAAAAAAAAAATGTAAGTGAGCAGTTGTTACTGTAACTGAAAACACTATCTGCGCCAAAAACCTATGTTCAATGAGAAAAGTGCCAAGCCAGTTGTATAAAGTCCAGAAAATAATTTTATTAAATGCTTTGTTTTGCTCTAAAGGACCATCTTCTTTAGGACTAATAAAAAAAAATGGCATAGAATTTACAACAAATATCTATATGGTTCTCATCTATAAAATTTTAAAAGTTCTACAAAGATAAATATTTAGAAAAAACAATGTAAAGTCAAAGCCAAAAAGCGATCACAGTAAGGTCACAGTAACCAGTTGCATACTGGCTGTAAATTAAAATAAATAAAATGGAATCCAATACAGAATGATTATATACAACGATTAATAAAAAAAAAAGCTATGATAATGATGAGACCCCTGTATAATTTTTATGACTGACATGACAATAGGAGGATTATAAGAAATTAGTTACATAGTTGGTAAGGTTGGAAAAAGACAGTAGTTCATCCAGGTCACCCTGAGTGTTTGTGTTCATTTATGTCACTACCGTTTTCCATTGCCTGTACATTGTGCCAAGAAACATCCTAAAGTATTTTTGAATTTATCTACACTCCGTGCTTACAACACTAACTGTGGAAGGAAGTTGCACATCCTTACTGCTTTCACAAGTTTTGCAAATAAATGATTTTTCTTTATACATTTAGGCCAAAATGTATAATGCTTCATATCTTTGGTAGAAATAACCCCAATTAGTGTATATTATTTAGTCTGTGTGAAAGTAATAAAGTCCACAAGCTATGCTACGTATCACTGAAAATTGATCAATCCTGATGTTCTGACTTCCTATCTTAAAAAAGCCCTGAAATGTCAGGACAGTACAAATACACCCCCCCCCCCCCCCCCGATGACCCCTTTTTGTTGGAAAGTAGAGTCCAAGGTATTTAGTAGGAGGCATGGTGACTTTTTTGAAGTTGTAATTTTTTTCCCACAACTTTTGGGAAAATTATGTTTTGGTTTTTTTGTTTTGGTTTTTTTTTTTTCTACACAAAATTGTCATATTAAGTTTTTTCTCACACACGGCATAGGCATACTTGCAATTGCAACCCAAAATACATTCTGCTACTCCTCTCCAGTATGGCGATGCCACATGTGAGACTTTTTCACAGCCTAGCCACATAGACAGGCCCAACATCCAAACAGCACCTTCAGGTGTTCTAGGGCCATAACTTATACATCCTGACTACCGATCACATATTTGAAGGCCCTGTAGCACAAGGATAGTGAAATTACCCACAAAATTACCACAATTCTTGAAAGCACACAACCCAATGTATATTCTATGAGGCAAAATGAGTCTTTTGAACGTGTCAATTTTTTCCACAAGTTTTTAGAAAATGTAGAAAGAAAATAAACTTATTTTTTAACACAAAGGTGTCAATTTATAAGATATTTCCAAAACACAGCATGGCAAAAATTACACCCCAAAATACATTCTGCTGCTACTCAGTGGTGTATTTAGGTTTTGTGCTGCCCTAGGCCTGACTAAATGCATGCACCCCCCACCCCATCCTGCCGAGGCCACACCCTTTCCTGATAAAGACCCACCCTATCATCTGTAAACCACACCTCTTCCTTTTTAGGCTTATTTGGCACCTTTCAGGGGGGAACGGGTACCTGTTTCTGACAGGTACCCTTCCCCACTCCCGGGAGACTGCGCTGTCCCCTCCTCCTTCCTCCACTGGGCCATTCAGAAAGTGCAACGCGCTTTGCACATGTGCAGTAGGGAACCGGTCGGTTTCCCTTACCATGAATGATAGTGGCAAAACCCGAGAGCCAATCCGAAAATCGGCTGAGGTGTCGACATCGCTGGATCCCTGGACAGGTAAGTGTCCTAATGTTAAGCGTAAGCAGCTACAGTATTTGTAGCTGCTGAGTTTTAATGCTATCACGGGGGGGGGTCTCACTGTGCCCATCAATTGCAGCCTCACTGTGCCCCATCAAACGCAGTCACTGTGCCATCAAACGCAGCCACTGTGCCCCATCAAATGCAGCCACTGTGCCCCATCAAATGCAGCCACTGTGCCCCATCAAATGCAGCCACTGTGCCCCATCAAATGCAGCCACTGTGCCCATCAAATGCAGCCACTGTGCCCATCAAATGCAGCCACTGTGCCCCATCAAATGCAGCCACTGTGCCCCATCAAATGCAGCCACTGTGCCCATCAAATGCAGCCACTGTGCCCATCAAATGCAGCCACTGTGCCCATCAAATGCAGCCACTGTGCCCATCAAATGCAGCCACTGTGCCCATCAAATGCAGCCACTGTGCCCATCAAATGCAGCCACTGTGCCCATCAAATGCAGCCACTGTGCCCATCAAATGCAGCCACTGTGCCCATCAAATGCAGCCACTGTGCCCATCAAATGCAGCCACTGTGCCCATCAAATGCAGCCACTGTGCCCATCAATTGCAGCCACTGTGCCCATCAATTGCAGCCCCTGTGCCCATCAATTGCAGCCCCTGTGCCCATCAATTGCAGCCCCTGTGCCCATCAATTGCAGCCCCTGTGCCCATCAATTGCAGCCACTGTGCCCATCAATTGCAGCCCCTGTGCCCATCAAACCCAGCCGCTGTGCCCATCAAACGCAGCGGCTGTGCCCATCAAACGCAGCGGCTGTGCCCATCAAACGCAGCGGCTGTGCCCATCAAACGCAGCGGCTGTGCCCATCAAACGCAGCGGCTGTGCCCATCAAACGCAGCGGCTGTGCCCATCAAACGCTGCGGCTGTGGCCATCAAACGCTGCGGCTGTGGCCATCAAACGCTGCGGCTGTGGCCATCAAACGCTGCGGCTGTGGCCATCAAACGCTGCGGCTGTGGCCATCAAACGCTGCGGCTGTGCCCATCAAACGCTGCCACTGTGCCCATCAAATGCTGCCACTGCCAGTGCCCATAACACTGATATAATTTATTTAATCATTATACCTGCTGTCCTGGGGGTTTCCCTCGTGCTCCTCTCTCTCCTCCATCTGACGTCACAGCCAGATCCCGCCCCAGGGCCGAGGAGAAGATTCACTGCAGGGGAGGGGAGGCGGAGCTTAAGGCTCCACCTGTCACCTGCTGCTTATGGGGGCGCGAGTGACACACGCCGCCCCCCCCCCCCCCGTATGAGAAAAAAAACCCACCCATCTTGCCGATTCCCGGCTGCGCCTCCCGCACACATGCAGCCCATGGCGGCCGGCTTTCTTTAACGGCGCCGCGATGTATGGGCGTGCTTGGCAGAGAGTGGGGGGGCCTGAGGTACACGCCCCCACCCTCTGCCAAGCACGCCCATACACCGCGGCGCTGCTACAGAAAGCCGGCCGTCGTGGGCTGCATGTGTGCGGGAGGCGGCAGCGGGAGCCGGGATTCGGCAAGACGGGTGCGGGGGCTTCCTCTCATGCGGGGGGCGGCCCCCCGCAAAGTACCGCCCTAGGCCTTGTTGTCCTAGGCCAAAACACAGCCCTGCTGCTACTCCTGAGGATGGCAATACCACATGTGCAAAACTTTTTCACAGGCTAGCCACATAGAGCAGCCCAACATCCAAGGAGCACTATCATGTGTTCCAGGGTCATAAATTACACATCGTATTTCCTGACAACCCATCACACTTTTGAAGACCCTTCATATCTATAACACATAGCATGTACATACCAAAAATTACACCCACAAATACATTCTGCTGAGCAAAGGATAAACAAAATATTACCTGTGGTTTTAGTAGTGCAGTGGTCCACAGAGGACAGCATTGGTCCAGGTAGCAGGCAACGACATGGTCAGCAACAGCAAAAGGAATCATCCAGGCAGCAGGCAGGTATACTATCTATAGTCAGTACAGGCAGCAGGCAGAGAAATGGTCAGCACAGCCAAGTATTGGTCCAAGCAACAGGCAAGAACATGGTCCATAAGAAGTCCTGGGTCGTTGCAGGCAGAGATTTGGTCAGCACAGCCTATGTATTGGTCCAAGCAGCAGGCAGGAACATGATCCAAAAAAAGTTCTGGGTCATTACAGACAGGAGGCAGAGATATGGTCAGCACAGCCAGAGTATTGGTCCAAGCAGCAGGCAGGAACGTCAAGATTAGGGCCTCGATCAGGAAAGAATGGGCACTGGGTAGAGGCTTCTTCCCACCCAAATCTCTTCGAAGTCTCCATACCCTCATCTGGAAATTACAAAACCCAGAGAAAACCAAAAACTGTTTTTCTGTACTCCAGAACACTATTCTAATTACCCTCGCATATGTGAGACCTCTGTGTTATCTTGAATCCCACTATTACAGTAGCAGGGAAAAAGATCAGTCCAAGCAGCAGGCAAAAAAGCATGGTCAATTAACAAGCACAAGTAGAAGGCAGAAACATGGTTGATAAAGAATCCAGGACCAAATGTGGAACAGACCATGGACTTTATAGGCACCACAATAACATATTAAAAATTCGATAAGTTTTATTACAAATTATATAAATCAACATTGCTAAAAACGTTTTCTATTCAAAATACAGCAATGTTGCCTTAAACCATATAACACGCCACCTATTATACCAATAACACTTGGCTATCTATTCATCAAATGAACCATGGAGCTGGGTCCATTGGTGTTGCATCAGATGTAGCGTTGAAGAATAGGAGGTGTGCTGTAACTCAGCTCAGCTCTACATGTTGCGTGTAAAAACTCTTCTTAAATTTACCACGCTGGGTGGTACTGAAGCAGCGGAGCTCTGCAGTGGATGTTCTTTTACATGGTGACTATATGAAAATACTCTACGATATAAGGAAGTGTATGATGGGTTTGGAAAACCTCTTACAATCCCAGTCACCAATACAGCACCCAAGCCAAATCTACCTATTTGTATCTTATGTTGGTATAATATTAATAACAAAATTTATAGAGCTGGGTTTGCTGCGCAATCTTCACCATATTTAGATCAGTACAATTTCTGGCAATACATCCCTGTGTTCTCTGCTGTATCCTGGATATCTGCCCTCTTGTATGCTACCTTGATTGAAAAGATAATACATGCCTAAGCTCCTGAAGAAGCGTTTTTACGCGCAATGTGTAGAGCTGAGTTACGGCACACCTCTTATTCTTCAACGCTACATCTGATGTAACACCAATGGACCCAGCTCCATGGTTCTTTTAGATGAATAGGTAGCCCAATGTTATTCTTATAATAGGTGGTGTGTTATACGGTTTAAGGCAACATTGCTGTATTTTAAATAGAAAACTTTTTTTAGCATTGTTGATTTATATAATTTGTAATAAAGCTTATTGAATTTTTTTTACAAACTTTTATTAGGTACAAATAGTGGTACAAAGCGTGATATCATATATCCAGAGAAATACAAAGTAAAGGAATCATCATTACAGTAAATTAAATTATGTTGATATATACAGTGTGTGATCAAATTATTTAAACAAAGTTACACAGCTTACTGTCCGGTTGTTGTTGTTGAGATACATCTAGTTCAAATATTCCTGAGTGAGTTTTTGATTATAAAAATTATTTATTCAGGGTTTAAGAATTCTGCATGAATAAACCAAGGGTCCCCTTTTTTGTCAAATAGATGTTTTGTATTGTTTAGGGTATGAAATATTTTTTCCACGAGGATGATATTATTAATTGTTTTCAGTTGGGTTAAGGGTAGTGAGGAAGATTTCCAGTGGTATGCAATAAGCCAGTGAATAGAAACACATATTGTGTGAACCAGTCTCATGTGATAGGTAGTTAGTCCTTTGATAAGGGGTGAATAATAGACAGTTGGAGAGAGAGAGGAGTATGTTATTTCTTTATGGTACATCATGGGATGCAGAGCTATAGTATTAACTACAGTCAGGTTCATAAATATTGGGACATCGACACAATTCTAATCTTTTTGGCTATATACACCACCACAATGGGTTTGAAATGAAACCAGCAAGATGTGCTTTAACTGCAGACTTTCAGCTTTAATTTGAGGGTATTTACATCCAAATCAGGTGAATGGTGTAGGAATTACAACAGTTTGTATTTGTGCCTCCCACTTTTTAAGGGAACAAAAGTAATGGGACAATTGGCTGCTCAGCTGTTCCATGGCCAGGTGTGTGTTATTCCCTCATCCCATTTACAAGGAGCAGATAAAAGGTCCAGAGTTCATTTCAAGTGTGCTATTTGCATTTGGAATCTGTTGCTGTCCACTCTCAATATGAGATCCAAAGAGCTGTCACTATCAGTGAAGCAAGCCATCATTAGGCCGAAAAAACAAACCCATCAGAGATAGCAAAAACATTAGGTGTGGCCCAATCAACTGTTTGGAACATCCTTAAAAAGAAAGAACACACCAGTGAGTTCAGTAACACCAAAAGACCCGGAAGACCATGGAAAACAACTGTGGTGGATGACCTAGGAATTCTTTCCCTGGTGAAGAAAACACCAACAATTCACAACAATTGGCCAGATCAAGAACACTCTCCAGGAGGTAGGTGTATGTGTGTCAAAGTCAACAATCAAGAAAAGACTTCACCAGAGTGAATACAGAGGGTTTACCACAAGATGTAAACCATTGGTGAGCCTCAAAAACAGGAAGGCCAGATTAGAGTTTGCCAAACAACATCTAAAAAAGCCTCCACAGTTCTGGAACAACATCCTATGGACAGATGAGACCAAGATCAACTTTTACCAGAGTGATGGGAAGAGAAAAGTATGGAGAAGGAAAGGAACTGCTCATGATCCAAAGCATACCACCTCATCAGTGAAGCTTGGTGGTGGTAGTGTCATGGCGTGGCCATGCATGGCTGCCAATGGAACTGGTTCACTTGCATTTATTGATGATGTGACTGCTGACAAAAGCAGCAGGATGAATTCTGAAGTGTTTCGGGCAATATTATCTGCTCATATTAGGAAAATGCTTCAGAACTCATTGGACGGCAATTCACGGTGCAGATGGACAATGACCCGAAGCATACTGCGAAAGCAACCAAAGAATTTTTTAAGGGAAAGAAGTGGAATGTTATGCAATGGCCAAGTCAATCACCAGACCTGAATCTGATTGCATGCATTTCACTTGCTGAAGACAAAACTGAAGGGAAAATGCCCCGAGAACAAGCAGGAACTAAAGACCGTTGCAGTAGAGGCCTGGCAGAGCATCACCAGGGATGAAACCCAGCGTCTGGTGATGTCTATGCATTCCAGACTTCAGGCTGTAATTGACTGCAAAAGATTTGCAACCAAGTATTAAAAAGTGAAAGTTTGATGGATGTTTGTTAATCTGTCCCATTACTTTTGGTCCCTTATAAAGTGTGAGGCACATATACAAACTGTTGTAATTCCTACACCGTTCATCTGATTTGAATGTAAATACCCTCAAATTAAACCTGGAAGTCTGCAGTTAAAGCACATCTTGGTTTCATTTCAAATCCATTGTGGTGGTGTATAGAGCCAAAAAGATTAGAATTGTCGATGTCCCATATTTATGGACCTGACTGTATATGGGTATATAGGCACCTTATGCTGGATTTAAACAGCCTCCATAGACCGGATCCACCCAAAGTGCCACTGAGGCGAAAGTGGATGGTGCACGGGCCTTGTTTAGGCCTTGTTTAGGAAGAACGAGGTTTTGCCTGTAACGCCTCTCCTTGTAGGGCTGGACCCCGGGACCCAGTGCTTTTTGGTCATGCTTACATTACCTAAAGTTTTTCCTGGCGGGGTGCTTATACAGGTCCAAGGGAGTGGAACCCCCCCCCCTCCGATAAAAAAGGGACACGGTCCTTGAAGGGTTGCTATCACAGCCCGCGTGATGGGTCAAGTTTGGTTCTGTCTGTCTTCAGCCGTATCCTGTGACGAGGATAAGGTAAGGGAAGACACCTAGGAACTGTAAAAATTCCACCTATGCTTTTTCTTCCATGAGTAAAATGTTGTCATGCCTTAAGTCTCCACTAGAGGGAGTAAATGCACATACCTTGGTACGTTGCTTCTCAGTCAGCTCAGTGTCCCAGCTAAAGAGCATGTGTGTGGTCTCGGCCAGCCAGGGGGGATTCCTCATCTAGAACAAAGTTTGCCAACAGCATGTTCTTTCCCCCCCTGGGGGGAACTGAGGGGCTGGGAGGTACAACAGTATTTTGTACCCCCCACCCTCGGGGGGTGCGGCGGCTTCCCTATGTTGATTTTTTTATGTCCCCACAGAAGCCCATAAGCGTCAAGCTTGATTCCCCGCCTCCCCTTTTTCCTCCCCTCTCGCTGGGTCTGCCGAGAAAGGCAGACCCGAATGCCGTCCGCACAGGCGCGCGCGGACTGCTGGTAGTTTAAACGAGGGGGGAGGGGTTATGAGTGGAGGGGGCGTGGCTTAGAGCAGAGAAAAACACTCTCCTCAGCCGAGAGATGGAGAGTATGGATGTCTGGCACACAGGACACAGGAGCAGTGGGGGAACGTAAGGCGATGCATACAGGCATTTCCAGTAGAGGAAATACATTTTACTCAGCACCAAGCTGAACTTTATTAGCGCCATTGTATTGCTAGACTATTGCTCAGCAAGTAGTGCATTTACTTAGTGCCTCTGCTTTTGTGCTTAGGACTCTGCCTCCCAAAAAAGACACCACAAAGACCTCAAAGAAGGTACCAAAGATTTCACCCCCAGGCACTGGGAACTCCAGTCGTGCCTCCACACTGTCATCTTCTCCTGAAATACCAGATGTAGCAAACCAGGGTGAGTCATTGGAACAAATTGGTGGTGCAGCTGCTTCTCACATCTCGGCCCCTGTATACGTGACTGAAGATGCCTTTTTCTCCGCCCTGCTGGGCCTAGAGGGAATATTAGCAGCTTTAATCGCATCCTCCATCCAAAAGTATAGGAAGCGTGGTAGATCCCCCTCCCCCACCTTAGACCCTTTACCAAGGGAACAGTGGGTAGAGGATGAGGTGTTACCCTCTGGCGATCAGGGAGAAAGACAAACCGGTTACGCAGAGGAAACATCGGTGGATGAACCCTTTTCAGCCTCGCAATCTGAGAAATTGCTGGTACAATCTCTTACGGAGATGGTTAATTTCACTTTCAAGCTACCTCTAACTGAGTCAGCTGAAAGTTCAGTTTCTTCTTTGGGTTCCAAAAAGCCTTTGCATGCATTTCCTGTCCATGCATTACTAGAACAGCTTATTTATGCTGAATGGGATCACCCGGATAAGCATTTTCTCCCTCCAAAGAGATTCACAGTACTCTATCCCATGGAGGAGAAATTCATCAAAAGATGGAATGTACCAGCAGTTGATGCTGCTATATCCAGTGTGAATAAAAGTCTAACTTGTCCAGGAGACCATGCACAAATGCTTAGGGATCCCACAGATAAAAGGTTGGATTTGCTGTTAAAATCCTCTTTTTTTCCTTGGCAGGTGCGGTTACTCAGCCTGCAGTCGCTGCAATAGGCATTTGTCAATCCCTAAAGGACCAGTTTAGACAGGCCCTTAAGGAGGTTCCTGTACAGCAAGCTAAACTGCCAGGCGTGTCCTGCCTTGTGCTTGTGCTAGTACACATGCATAGGATCCTGTGGTTAAAAAATTGTTCAGCCGAAAGCACCATGCAATAGGCTCCTGACTGGGTTTCCTTTTCATGGGGATCAGCTATTTGGGGATGATTTGGACAAATACATCTAAAAGATTTCAAGTGGGAAAAGTACTCTTTAGCCAGTTAAGAGAAAGAATAAATGCCCTTCTTCATTTAAGTGGACTCTTTCTCCTGCACCGGGGCATCCGCCTCTAGGCAGTGACGACGGCCTCCGCCGTCAGTCTAGAGGAAAGCCTCAGGTTCAGGCCCTGGCACAAAAGAAGTCCTGGGGGCGGAAACCTGCAAAGCAAAGTTCGAAGGCCTCATTATGAAGGAGCACCCCCGCTCGCCAGGGTGGGGGGAAGACTTCTGCAGTTCTCAGAAGTCTGGCAAGAGGAAATTCAGGACAGATGGGTCGTCTCCACGGTGACTCTAGGGTACAAGCTAGAATTTCAGGAGTTTCCACCGTCTCGTTTTCTGAGGTCAAACGTTCCCAAAGATCCAGGGAAAAGGCTATCTCTGCTTTGGGCACTAGACTGATTACTGACTCAGGGGGAGATCATACAAATCCCCACAGAAGAGCAAGGTTTGGGGTTTTATTCAAACCTTTTTACGGTACCAAAACCAATTGGGGTTTTCAGACCCATTCTAGATCTAAAGAATCTAAATCGGATTCTAAAGATCCATTCTTTTTGCATGGAGTTGATCAGGTCGGTGGTTTCTATCCTACAAGGAGGAGAACTTCTGGCGTCTATCGACATCAGGGATGCATATCTGCATATCCCTATTTTTCCCGATCACCAAAGGTTTTTGCAGTTTGAGGTAGAACAGCATTATTTTGAGTTGGTAGACTTGCTCTTCGGGCTAGCTACAGCACCCCGGGTGTTTACAAAAGTTTAGGCTCCACCTCTAGCCAGGTTAAGGGCACAGGGCATAACAGACTTGGCGTACCTTGACAATCTATTGCTAATAGACCAGTCAGTGGCTAGTTTGGAGCAAAGTGTGCGCATTACAACCAAATACCTGGAAAGTCTGGGGTGGATTCTCAACCTAGAGAAGTCTTCCTTAAAACCTCTAAAAAGGCTGGAGTACTTGCGTCTGATCATAGACACAGCCCAGAAAAAAGTGTTCTTGCCTCAGGCAAAGATCAGCTCCATAAGAGAGCTGATGCAGATGCTCAGGTGGAAAAGAGATCCCTCTATTCGCCTTTGCATGAGGTTGTTAGGAAAGATGGTGGCCTCATTCGAAGAGGTTCCCTATGCCCAGTTCCATTCGAGACTCTTGCAAAGCAATATCCCGTCTGCTTGGAACAAAATGGTTCAAGCTTTAGACTTGCCAATGCGGCTGTCCCCAAGGGTGTCCCAAAGCCTCAGTTGGTGGTTGGTAACCCAGAATCTGCTGAAGGGAAAATCCTTCAGACCATTTATCTGAAAGGTGGTAACGACAGATGCCAGCCTTTAAGGTTGGGGAGCAGTGCTAGAAAAGACAACTGGCCAGAGACAGTGGTCAAGGATAGAAAGGACCTTGCCCATCAACATCCTAGAGATTCGGGCAGCAGGTCTGGCTCTGAAGGCCTGGACATTCAGGTTACGGGGTTGTCCTGTCAGGATCCAATCCGACAATGCCACAGCTGTGGCTTAGATCAATCATCAAGGGGCACCAAGAGTCTCGTAGCACAGAGGGAGGTGACCCATATCCTAACTTGGGCAGAAAGGAATGTTCCGTGCCCATCAGCAGTTTTCATTCCGGGAGTAGAGAATTGGCTGGCTGACTTCTTGAGCCGCCAGCAGTTGCTCCCGTGGAATGGTCTCTTCACCCCGACATTTTTCGGGCTATTTGCCAGAAATGGGGGACTCCGGACGTACATCTTCTGGCGTCCAGGTTCAACATGAAGTTGGTCAACTTTGTGTCATGGACAAGGGATCCACTTGCATGCGGAACAGATGCGTTGGTGACCCCGTGGGATCAGTTTTCACTGATTTATGCATTCCCCCCTATTCAGTTGCTGCCACGACTTCTTTGCAGGATCAAGCTGGAAAGAAAACAGGTAATTCTGGTAGCCCCAGCATGGCCCAGAAGGTCTTGGTATGCAGAAATTATAAAGATGACGGTGGAGGATCCATGGTCCCTTCCACCACGGCCAGACCTACTCTCTCAGGGGCCGATATTCCATCCTACCTTACAAACTCTAAATTTAACGGCTTGGCTATTGAAACCCACATTCTGAAGAAATGTGGGCTTTCCGGGTCAGTTATCTCTTGATTAATGCCAGGAAGCCAGCTTCCAGAACTATATATTATAGAGTCTGGAGGGCTTGTGTTGCCTGGTGTGAGTCCAAGGGTTGGCACCCTCGGAAGTTCAACATAGGCAGAATTCTTGCCTTTCTACAGGTAGGGGTAGAGCTGAAGCTGGCCTTGAGTACTATTAAGGGCCAAGTATCAGCCTTATCGGTCTTATTTCAAAGACCGCTTGCTTCGCATTCTTTGGTCCGGGTTTTTATGCAAGGGGTGATGCGGCTTAATCCACCAGTCAGACCTCCTTTGAACCCTTGGGACTTGAACTTAGTTTTGTCAGTATTACAAAAACAGCCATTTGAACCGATACAGCATATTCCCTTAGTACTTCTGACAAGGAAGTTAGTATTCTTGGTTGCTATATCCTCAGCAAGGAGGGTTTCGGAATTGGCGGCTCTTTCTTGTAAAGAGCCATATTTGTTTATTCACGAGGGCAAAGACGTGTTGCGTCCTCGACCAAATTTTCTGCCTAAAGTGGTCTCGGGTTTTCACCTGAATCAAGATATTGTCCTGCCAACATTTTTTCCAAAACCATGTTCTAGGGAAGAGAAGTCACTACATTGTCTTGATGTGGTGAGAGCCGTCAAAGTCTATTTAAAGATGACTGCTCAGATCCGGAAGACTGATGCCTTATTTGTACTGCCAGAAGGTCCTAAGAAAGGACAGGCAGCGTTGAAATCCACTGTCACTAAGTTATAATTCAGGCTTATGGTTTAAAAGGTGTAAGATTTCACCTTTTCAAGTCAAACAGCACTTGACCAGAGCAGTTAGTGCTTCTTGGGCCGTGCATCACCAGGCCTCCATGGCTCAGATCTGTAAGGCCGCAACTTGGTCTTCAGTACATACATTCACCAGGTTTTATCAGGTGGATGTAAGAAGGCATGAGGAATATCGCCTTTGCGCGCAGAGTGCTGCAGGTATAGGTATAGGACCCCAAGTCTGGGAGTGCCCTACGTATTGTCTCCCTCCCCTCAAATAGCATTGCTATGGGACGTCCCATATAGTTAATACTATGGCTCTGTGTCCCGTGATAAACGATAAAGAAAATAGGATTTTTAAAACAGCTTACCTGTAAAATCCTTTTCTTGGAGTACATCACGGGACACAGAGGTCCCTCCCCTCTTTCTGGGGTTTAGGTATATTGCTTTGCTACAAAAACTGAGGTACTCCTGGTAGGAGGAGGGATTATATAGGGTGTGAACTTCCTGTGCTGGGTATACCAGTGTGCATCACCTGAGGGTGCCTATATACCCATATAGTTAATACCATGGCTCTGTGTCCCATGATGTACTCCAAGAAATGGATTTTACAGGTAAGCTGTTATAAAAATCCTATTTTTCTGAGATTTTAGATGCAAATTTCTCAAGTAGCTTCCATAGCTGAGATACCTTCTCACATTCCCAAAAAATGTGTGAAAATGAACCTGTTGAAACACAACCTCTAAAACAATTCTGAGGAACTGAGGGGAAAATGGAGTGGAGTTTTGCTGGTGTATAATGCCATCTTGTGAGCAACTTTATTGCTTTCTCTCTGATTGTGATTGATCTCGTGCATTTAAGTAAATTGTTGATACAGTCGGCCCAATTTTCTGTGGATAGAGTTATCACATTCTTGTTCCCATTTGAGCATATAGGGATGTTTGTCTTGACTATATTAAATAGATTTGAATATATTTCAGATATCAGACCTGCAACTCTTGGAGAACTAAAACATATTTTTATATAGAATGTGGGTGATATTGTATTTTAATCTAAATTAGAAATTAGATTTGCGTTTCCCCGCATCTAATTCGCATAGTAGGAGAATGTGACTGGCTCCCTATGGAGCCGGTTCACATATCTCAGGGGCGGCTGCGGAGCGCACTGCACAAAAATGCTGTGCGTCTTTGGCTCAGTTTCAGGGCCAAATTCAGGCATAGAATCGGCCCTGATTCATCCCTGAAACAGGGAACAGGGACGCACAGCGTTCCTGTGCGATCCGCAGCACGTTATATTGTGAACCCGGGCTGCAAGTTTCTTATCTGGAGGAATCTCCTGAGTTCACTATTAGGGATTTTATATTTTATTTTTAGTGATGCAAAAGAGGTAAATGTAGTGTCTTCTGTGAGTGTTTTGAGGGTGGTTAAGTTATTATTGATCCACCATATGAATTCCTCCGTGTCTTGGTGGGTTGATAAGAATTTGGGATCACCTATAAAAGAGGCGTATGGGGGTGTGGTTGACATCATATTCAATTTTTTATAATGTAATTTCCAAGGTTGATAGAATTTGCGACTAACTGATTAAGAATTTCTAAGGTATGGTATGATACTTTTTTGCCCCATAAAAGACCGGCAATAGAAGAATTGATTCTTTTTCAAATTTGACCCATGGGATTTTAGAGTTTTGGATGTGCTATTGGGCCCATCTAGCTGCTAGATAATATAACCAAAAATCTGGGAGGCCTAGTCCTCCACTTTTTTTGTGATTCATATAATACTGTTTGGAAATACGTGGATAGGACTCTGACCATATGAATTTGTCACAAAATAAGTATAGAAGCTTTGGTGGAAGTGTCATTTTTATAGCCGTTATTCTACCCAAAAATGAAATATTAAATGATTTCCATCATTTCATTATCATTCTTAGTGTTTGTAGCATGGGTAGGAAGTTTTTAGCAGCTAGATTATTAATATCTGGGGTGAGATAGATACCCAAGTCCGGGAGGTTCTCCATTGTCCACGTGAAATTAAATGAGGGTCGAATGCGATCTAGTTGGGATGGGAGTATGTTTATAGGCATGCCTAATGATTTTGATATATTTACTGATAGCCCGGAAAGTGAAGAGAAAATGTTTAACGTATGTAGTAGGTTTGGTAACGTTATGTTAGGTCGTGTGAGGAACAATATCATGTCATCTGCATACATATTAAGTTTATATGTATTATTATTTGAGTAACCTTTTATATCTGGGTGCTGTAATATTGCAGCGGCTAACGGTTCGATCGCAAGGGCGAATAATAAAGGTGAAAGGGGGCATCCCTGTCTGGTGCCTTTATCCATCTTGAAAAACTCTGAGTTACAACCTGGTAATCTTATCCTGGTTGAAGTGTTGTGATAAAGTGCATGAAAGGCACGGATGAATTCTCCATGAAATCCATATTTTTCAAAACTATATCTAGGTATCTCCATGTTGTCCACTGTCAAATGCCTTGTTAATATCTAGGCTTAATAGAAGTACAGGATGTGATTTAATATTAGCGTCCTGAATTATTTTTGTTACTAATCTGATGTCTGTGATTTGTCTACCTGGGATAAATCCTGATTGGTATGTGAATATCAGGGAGGGGATTATCGATGCTAATCTATTGGCTAATAATCTACTAAAAATCTTGAGGCCATTGCTAATTACAGAAATTGACCTGTAGTTTTGGGGTAATGTATGATCTTTATTTGGTTTCGGGGCTAAAGATATGTTGGCTAGAAGCATCTCTTCTGGAAATTGATCTCCTTTCAAAATTTTATTGTATAATTTTGTTAGGTTTGGGGTTAAAAGTTGTTGAAATAGTTTTTTAATAAAAGGAAGAGAACCCATCTGGACCGGGTGCTGAGCCTCTTTTGAGGGATTTAATAATTTGAAGGATTTCTTCTGTGGAGCAATTCAAAAGGTCAATCTGTGAAGGGGCAAGTGTGGGTATAGGAATTTTACCTAACCATGTTAGTGCAGTGGGTGGGATTGAGGAAGATGGTTTAGAGAGGAGGTCGGAATAAAATTTGGAAAAAATGGATAGAATATCTTGCAGATGAGTGACTAGTTGGTTTGCATTATTTTTAAGTTTGTAGACATGAGTAGGCTTTATTGATTGGTTTACTTTACGGGCAAACGTAGAGTACGTATTACTTGAAAGGAAAAAATTGCTTTCGACCAGCGGAGTGCCTTCTCTGCCTTTAAATGTTAGTAAGGAATCTAATTTGTTACATTTTTGGGAGATCCTGTTGAAGATATCTGGGTCGTGTGTTGGTGTAGTCCTTATACAATTTGTGAAGATCTCTCGTGAGGGAGTGCATCTTTACCCATTTTTCCCTGTTAGATTGAGCTGCCATCTTAATAAGGCAACCTCTCAAAACAGCTTTGTGTGCTAGCCATAAAGTATCTGGTGAAGTATTTAATATGAAATAATCTTTAATTGACAAGGCTTTTTCATGTTGATGTTTGGAGTCTGTTAATAAAGATTTGTTGAGTCTCCAGGAGTATGGTGTTGAGGAAAGACCTATAAATTGTGTATGAAGAGTGGTTATATGGTGATCGGACCAGGAACATGGATGGATTGATGCATCCTGTGCGTTAGCTAAGCTTATAGGAGTACAAAAAATTATAGTCTAAGCGTGAGTATGAATCGTGTGGGTGTGAGTAGAAGGTATATTCACGTGCCCCTGTGTTTAATGCTCTACATGAATCAATGAGTTGTAAGTCATTAATATGTGTAGAGGTTGTTTTTGAAAATGTTTTTGAGTGCATATTTTGTCTACTATGGTCTAAATTTGGTTGTAATACTGAGTTAAAGTCTCCGCCTAGTATAATATGAGGTGAATGGTAGCGCTGTAAAGTGTTAAATTGTGTGAAGAATGTGGTTTGTGTGTCATTCGGTGCATACACATTGGCATTTGTCAGTTCTCTGCCAGATAGGATGCCTTTAATTACAATAAATCTACTGTCTTGATACTTGTAAACCTGTTGAACCTCTAGAGGGAAGGACTGATGAATAAAGATAGCTACCCCTTTCGTTTTGGTGGATGTTGAGGTAAAGAAAAATTGATTATAAGCTTTATGGAAGAAATTAGGGTGATTGTCTTTCATAAAGTGACTTTCATGTAATAGGATTACTTTTGCATTTAATTTCTTATATTGTAAGAAGGCTTTTTATTTGGGGGATTAAATCCCTATACATTGTGTGAAATAATCCTGATGGTCATGGTGGTGGATTGTATTGTGGGGGAACATCAGGAAGTGAAAATATGTGATAAAAAAAGGACGGGGGTATTATCTAGATTATAAACATTTTTTACTGTTTCTGAGATCAACCTGGTGTACAAGGAGTATGTTGAAAATGCATTTCTCTTAATACAAATGAATAGAAGATGGTTCGGAAAAGTTGTACCATAACTATTATTACAAGTAGAAACAAATATTTTTCTGATAACATATTTAGAGTGTACATTAAATCTGTGATCGGAAAGGAATATGGGGTTGGGAGAAAGGTAGTTCTCCAACCGACCGAGAATACTTGTGAGACCTCCAAGTCTCAATCTCAGTCTAATGGCATTTGAGTCCAAAAGAATAACCGCGAAAAGAAAAAAGTGAACCATTTAAAAAAAATATAAGTAAATGTATTTAAACAAATTGGATTGAATCCATAATAATGGAAGGTGGATAGCGACTGAGTGGGGGTGATTCATGTCGGCATGTGGGCGGATAGCCACGACTAATATATGGTATATTATTAACTGTGCATTTATAACAAAAATAACTCGTTTTTAAGAACTGAGATATGTTTAACTATAGTAACTAAAATAAACGTACTGTAATTTTGGTAGAATATCAAACATCAAAGAAATGCAAGTGTTCCACCGAGAAACGCCTGTATATTAAACCTTCTATAAACTTCAGTAGGTATATTTGTGTCCATTTTGTGTAACCATAGAGAAAGGCAATTGTGAGGGAGGTTTTTCAAACGAGTCTGTGTCCATCTATGGTTGTATACCTCCTCAGTTATCCGAGCCATTGAAAAATCGTGTCATTGGTTGTGAGCTGTAAGATATCAGTGTGGTTAATGGAGGGTAGTCTCTATTTCTTTGGTAGTTGAGAAAAATGCGTAGTTCCATTTAATGCCACAAGATGTCAGCGTTGAGGAATCAAAGAGACCTGTTGAGCATATTAGGTAATCGTGGATGGAATATACTTACAGTTCCAGTGTAAGGCTGAAGATGGCAGTGTTGGATTCCTATTGCGCTAATGATAACAGTGTTAACGGCAAAAACAAAATAATTTAGCATATTGGGTTAGTATAGCAGACTTTACATGTTTAAGCCGTATGTAATATGACTTGTATATCTTGTATCCCATGGCGTACTTTATATCAACTCCAAAAAAAAGGAGGAAGAGAAAAACTGAAGAAACACACAAAAAAAGGATTGATAAATTTCTGGTAAATCTTTGAGGATATAAAGTTAATTCGGGCTTCATTGACCAGCTTTATAATAAAAAAGGAAAACCTGCACTAAAAAGCAATTGGCAAGGAACTAAGGTGCAGCTGCAACAAAAAAAAAACACCAATATCTGTGTATTAAATAAATATAAATACAATAAGTGCGCTTGCAATCAAATGATCATAAAAACTAAATTCATATACTGCTTGCATGGAAAATATATAAGTGCATATATATTGTGCATAGTTAGTGAATCACATAACGCAATCAAACAGTGCTTGAGAATAAGTAAATGGATAAATAATGAAACGTGTATAGACATATAAAGATCAGAATATCCTGAGTGGTGAAAGCGAAAAAATAACTAAATAGAGAAGTCAAGTTCATCAAAGAAAGTTCAGTAAAGATGCATCAGTCCCTTTCAAGAGAGGATCACATATCCACAGGTCTTTGAAAATCACCAATATAAGTGAAACAGAGGAAAAAGTGGTGTGGAGGGATATCCAGGCAGACAGTGACTCCGGGGGATATTACAGATGGACCCTTACCAGGAATGGTGGACCTCCCTGATAGCAAGGTCTCGTGAGCGTGCAGATACAGCCCTCTGCAGGGACAGCTGGATGGTGGCGTCCGGATCAGCCGATACATGCAGCGTTCCAATAGGGGATGATTCCAATGTTTCAACCTGGAGGGGGGCACCCGCTTTTTCACTGTACCTTACTTTATTCTGGATCTTTCTGCAAGCAAGATCCTAGTTCTGTGTCTTGGCTTTACTTGGATATCTTCTGTAGCCTGTGTTGCTTGTATGATGACCCCCGCCTCGTCCTCTTTTTCCTCGGCTTTGTGACCAGACCAGCTTTGTGTCTGGTTCTGCGTCTATCTCCACAAAGTAAAGGGGTGTTCCATATAGGGGCTTGGCAGGGAGTAGAAGGGGTGCGAGGGAGGTTATTGGGGATCCATAGGCTCAACTTGACCAAGATATCCTGACCTTCAGGGATGCATAGCTCCCAACTGTCCCTGATTTAGAGGGACTGTCCCTGATTTGGAGCAATGTCTATCTGTCCCTTATTCCTCTTTGTTTGTCCCTCATTTTGGTCTGATCTATATAGATGTATATAAAATGCACTTTTTATCTATCAAAAAGTGTTTTCCAGTGCTAAACCTTTCATCTGATTTCTAAATTGGTTGGGGTTAAGGGTTAGCCCTTAATGCGTGATGTATGAGCTTATTCAATTTTTAATATGTTGTTATTGTGGTGCCTATAAAGTCCATCATCCTTTCCACATTTGGTCTTGCAATTATATCGGGACGTGGCACTTTTGTACCTCTTTTTGTATCCACAGTACCCCTCTGTGATGATACAAATAAAACCCTCTTGATAAACAATCCAGACGGCAGGCAGAAGCATAGTCGTTAATTAGGCCAGGGTCAGTTCAGGTGGAAGGCAGAAACATGGTTGAAAATGCAGACGGCAGACAGAGGCATAGTCGATAAACAGGCCAGCGTCAGTTCAGGTGGAAGGCAGTGGCATGGTTGGTTGAGACAGCAGGCAAATGATCAGCATAGGTATTGAAAACAGGGAAATTACAGGCTGTTAAAAATATTGGTAAATATTTTAGTGACAATGTGATAACGTTGGAAGCAGTCTCCGATGCATAGGCCCAATTGGGAGGGACATTGGGATTTGGGAACAATGAAAACTGGTGTCTTTCCTAACTCCCCCTCTGCTGCATACCCTACATTTTTTTGGCGGTCTTCTTCCCGTTTCTGTTGGTGAAATATTCTCAGTGAAATGGTGCTCATGAAGGAGCGATTGCTTTCTCGGAGGGATCCTTGCTGGTAGATCAGGGGAGCGACAATGTCTTCTATACATTTGAGGCAGGCGCTGGTTCTTTCTGTTGACTTTTGATAGGTGACATATGCATTAAAAATGGGCAAATGGAAAAAGTAAATTGCAACTTTTTTATACCAGAGGAGGAACTTTCTTATTGATGAATAGGGCTGTAGCATCTGATCGGTTAAATTCTCCCCCCCCCCATGAATCGATTCTTTTGGATGGGACAGCATCTTCTGTGAATTTCCACCGAGGTGTCATTGTGGAAGGTAGACAGGACGTACACATCTCTCTTATACCTCTACTTCACAGCCAATACTTCCTCGTTCCTCAAACTTGCCGATTCCACCCTTTGTAGACTTGTGGTCACTAGACTTTGTGGGAAACCTTTTCTGTTTTGTTCTTGTACCGCAGGCCAAGGTATTCTCAAGGTACAGGTGGCGGAAAAGAAGCAGACTGGTATAATAATTATCTAGGTAGATGTGCTACCCCTTTTGGAACAGTAGGAATGCCAGGTCCCAGACAATTTTTCGCTTGTGCTAGGTTGGCCACTTGGGGCTGGACCTGGGAGTCTTTGCCTTCATAAACACGGAAGGTATGCACATATCCTGTGGAGCTTTCACAGAGTTTGTTGAGCTTCAATCCATACCTGGCCCTTTTACTCAGAATGTATTGCTTGAATCCCAGCTGGCCAGTGAAGTGAACAAGGGATTTGTCCACACAGATGTTTTGGTCAGAGACATAAAGTTCAGCAAATCTCTTATAATTTTTTTTATTTGTGGGTGAATTTTGTATAGTTTGTCATAGGGATGATCCTAGGGTGGGCACTGTGAATTATCACTGAAATGCAGGAAGTGCATGATCATGTCATAGCGTGACCTGGAACATTACAGCTGAAAAAGTTGGCATGTGATGCATACTTGCTACAAAATCCTTTTGTTGGTAATGACAGCTTCAAGACGCCTCCTGTGTGGAGAAACTAGTTGAATGTATTGCTCAAGTGTGATTTCGTCCCATTCTTACACACAGTCTTCAAATCTTGAAGGTTCCATGGGCCTCTTCTATGAACTCTGATCTTTAGTTTTCCGTAGATTTTCTATTGGATTAACGTCAAGTGATTGGCTGGGCCATTCTAGCAGCTTTATTTTAATTTTTTTAAACCAATTGAGAGTTTCCTTGGCTTTGTGTTTGGGATCGTCTTGCGGAAATGTCCACCCTCATTTCATCTTCATGAGATGAAGCAGATTATTATTATAAAGCATGTTTTTGGTACATTTTTATATTCATCCTTCCTTCAATAATATAAAGTTTGCCAGTACCATATGCTGAAAAATAGCCCCACACCATGATGTTTCCACCTCCAAACTTCAATGTTGGTTTGTGGGTGTTTTTGGGTAATGTGTAGAGTGATTTGACCTCCAAACATGGTGTGTATTCTGGCATCCAAAGAGTTCAATTTGGACTCATCTGACCAGACTATCCAGCGAAATCACATATTCGTGAAGGACATAGTTTGGGCCAGCTTGTAAAGCTATGTAAAGTGTGTCAAAAGCTGAAATTCAGCTTTGCTTTAAGGATATTGATCATACAAAGCCATTTATTATCACATAGTTGTTTGGCTCCTTTTTAAATCATAATGATAATACAAATCGCCCAAATGCCCCCAATCAACAGTTTATATACCCTGGGATGTTTAGCCTTGGTACAGACACACACGGGTCAAAATGGCCTTTAAAAGTAAATTTTACACATCTGTGGATTTTTAAATTGCAATTGGTGTCTGTGTATAAATAATCAATGAGTTTGTTAGCTCTCACATGGATGCAATGAGCAGGCTAGTTACTGAGCAATGGCAAGCAGAAAATAACTGTCAAAAGATCTGCGTAACAAGGTAATGGGACTTTGTAAATATGGAAATGGTTATAAAAAGATATCCAAAGCCTTGAATATGCCAGTCAGTACTGTTTAATCACATATAAGGTGGAAAATTCGGGGATCTCTTAATACCAAGCCACAAAAAAAGCCAGGTGACAATATGCCTGACAACACCTTGACATGCGCCTCAGCTTCTGTCACACTGTAATCTGGAGACCGTTGCTAAGGACGTCATGTGACGAAGCGCGCACGACGGCATCACGCTCTTCACGTCACCTACGGGCACACGAGAGGGAGGAACGCTGTATCAGCGTCTGGCTGGATTACCCTCCATCTCGCTTTTTGCTCTGCAAGAGTGACTTTTAAAACTTTGACTTTCTGTCAGGAACTATCAGTATCCTATCCCAGTCACCTACACGGTTTTGGGACATTTCTTTTATATATTTTTTATTTTTTATATTTTTTTATTAATTTGGTTATACATGTTTTCTAAATAAATTGGCTTTACTTTATCACGCTATGGAAGCTCTTCTCATTATGTTTTGATACACGTGGGATCGTAACACCTCCACTAATCGGAACACATCGCAATCAGCAGGAAGCGGAGATTTTCATCTACACCTTATGACAGGCACACTACCCCTGTAAAGGGGATGGGGATCTGGTCACACTGAAGTGACCCCCCGCAACAAGAAGCAAGCAGCGAGTTCCATTCTAACATACTACAGGCGTATTACCCCTGCAGGGGTTCCGGGAGCTGGTGTGTAGACAACCATCAGGGGGAGCACCAAAGTCACCAGGCAATTGTCTCTGCACCAAAGTCACCTTTTGGAAACTCCTAACTTAATTTATGGGACTAATATATTCTGTTGAGGTGTACTGGCTGCAACTCCTAACAATATAAACTGCTATGCATGTATGCAATTTCTACTCCACAAGTTGATGTATACATGGTTTATGTCTAAGGCTATTTAACTGAGGTGCATTGCATACGATATCCTTATTGATCTATGTGCAATATCCACTCCATGATGCACACCATACTTACGGATATGTAACTGGTTTTATTTGGAGGTGTCTTGCAATATAAGGAACATCTTTTGAGCAGGTGCACATGTTGAGGTGCAGCCTTTAGTCCTAGTAGTGACTGTTATATTGCAAACCTCTCATTGTTGGGCAGATAGTCAGATACAATTATATTGGCTTTCAAACTGCACACCTTTAATCACATACTAATGTGAACACACTCATATACAGTATTCCATCCCCAAATTTACCACTTTAGGAGGTATAGACTCCATGTTAATGAATACCATATAGATTTATAAGAGTGTAACGGTTTAAGTACTTCACAAGGCTATCCCGATACAGACCTAATTATTTAGGTTTTCAGGTAGCGCCATACAAGCCCATTTTTTATTTTCACACAAGCTTGATAGGGTACCTTATTGGGCACTCTGTGTAAGAGGGGGCAGCAACCTGTGGTTTCTTGCCGTATAGACTTGTCCTAAGCGCAGTTTACATACAAGTCACTGTAATCTGGAGTGACGAGACCAAAATAAAGCTTTATGGTCACGACTGTAAGCGCTATGTTTGGAGAGGGGTCAACAAGGCCTATAGACAAGAATATAATCCCCACCGTGAAGCACGGTGGTAGCTCGCTGATGATTTGGATTTGTGATGGCTATAGGCACAAGGAATCTTGTGAAATTTGGCAACATGAATGCAGCATGTTGTCAGAAAATACTGACAGACAATGTGCATTCTTCTGCACTAAAACTGCGCATGGGATGTGTGACGGATCCCACAACCGCTTGAGTGCTTCCGTCAGTACACTGCTTCCTCCAGTCTGGACCTTCAAATATTACAGCCCATGTATTGTAACTAGTATAAAACTTTTTATACACTTTTTTTAACACAAGGGGTTAGATAATGAGGTAGGGCTGACTCATGGATACCCCCCCCCAGCAACTACTTGGCTGATAATTATATAATTAACGCAGCGCTTAAAGCAGCCAAGGTGAACAGGCTGCCCGGCAACAAGGGTGAAGCTTATTAGACAATAGCATGTATCGTTCAGAATCAAACAACTAAGAATGGTCTTTGGACAAATCCAAGAAAACAGTCTCTCAAAAATGTAACAAGAAGAGGAATATAGCAATAACAGATAACAGGGTGAATGTGGGCAGCAAAGGTCCCTGCAGTCAGGGTCCGCGATAGGAGGCTTTTGGACTTTCCAGCACAACAATGACCCCAAGCACAAGGCCCAATTGACCCTCCATTAGATACAGCAGAAAAAGGTAAAGGTTCTGGAGTGCCCATCAGTCTTTTGACTTTAATATGGAGCCACTAAAACTCAAAGATCTCAAATGTGCAAATGACCAAGACTTTGAGTTACCTGGAGGCATTTTGTGAGGCAAGACGAGTGGGCAGCTATATCACCTGCAAGAATTTGGGGCCGTTATAGACAACTATTACAAAGGACTGCACGCTGTCATTGATGCTAAAGGGAGCGATACACAGTATTAAGAATGAAGGGTGCACAGATATTTGACGTTTAATTTGTTACTTGTTTTGTTTTATGATTGTGCCAATCTGTTATGAGCTACAGTTGTATATGAATCCTATAGGAAATAAAAGTGTTTTGCCTGCTCGCTCCTGTTTCCTTTAAAAATTATACATACTGTGTATTACCAATTCTCCAAGAGTATGCAAACTTTTGAGCACAACTGTAACACCACCCACTCCATAGGACTCCAGCTTTTGTTAGTGTCCTTTGGTGATAGACCTCTCCTATGGAGACATTTTCTAAACCATTCTTTTTTTTTTTGCTTCACTACTTCGATTGGCATTTCTATCAAGAGCCAACTGCTTATTTCTTGGGAGCTTACTAGCTGTTTTTGGATCGTTGCCCTCAGTGTAAATCATGGGGAACCATACCTGGACCTTGCAGCAGCAGGACTGGTTTGCTTCAGGCACTGGATCTTGCATTCGGTACTCATATTGGAACATAATGCAATGAGTGTAGTTAACTGCTTGGTGCTATACAGGTCCAGGGCCATTCCTATGGTACCCAGACCCTAAAGACTCCTTCTGGGGTATGCCCACTAAGATGGGTAAAGTTTGCTCCCCTCTGGGAACCTTCAGTGTGGTTGAGGCAAGACAGTGTTTTCCTGTATTTGGGGTTGAGGCCTCTTTTTATATGTGTGATGTTACTCACTTTTGCCTCCATTACATTCATGGTAGAAAAAAGACAAGAGTAGTCCACCAAGTCTGCCCATGGAATGAACCCCATATACAACCACACTCTGGTATCTATCTTTTAGCCAACTTCATATCCACTCAACCACCCAAGGGTTAAGTCCTAGCTTGTACAACTTTTGTATTAGATCATTATGTGGAACTGTATCAAATGCCTTGCTGAAATCAAGATATGCTATGTCCACAGCACCACCCTTGTCCAAAACATTGGTAATATAGTCCAAAAAATCAATCAGATTAGTCTTACATGACCTACCCTCAGTAAAGCCATGCTGCTTTGGGTCCAGCAAGTGTATTTTTAAGTAAACAATGATCCTCCTTTTCAAGAGTGATTCCTTTAACTTGACTACAACTGATGTTAATATCGCTGGCCTGTAATTGCCAGCTTTTTACCTTGCTGCCCTTCTTGTGGATAGGTACACTATTAGCTGTCTGACAGTCACGGGGAACTTCTCCTTTTAGAAGAGATTTGATTAAAAAGCTCCTTTAACCACTTACCGACCGCCTCCTGCAGATATACAGCGGCTGTGCAAGCCGTCATACCCGTACGTCGCTCGCGTTCCCGCAGCGATCGGATTCGCTACAGAACCAATCGATCTACAGGTGCAGGTTAATAATATCTGGCCTGGACCTGCTAATCGGATCTGGCGAATGAAAAGCATCCTCTGCCAGTGTAGTCCTCCCCCCTTGTGGAGCCCTTTTCGTTCCAGCGAGCGGACAGAAGACATCTACAGTGAGTACACCAAGCACTACACGGACACCAGGACATGTAGACCCACTTCTCAGCCCCTGATGGTCCCCCCGTTAACCCTTTCACTCCCTGTCAGTTTTACCAAGTGCAGATTTCTTACTGTTCACTGTACTGGTGTCACTTGTGACACTAAACCGCCTTAGGGCAGTTAGTGATAGGCCCAGGTAGGTTCAGGGTACCCCCCATATATTTCCCAATAAAGGTTTAACCCCTTGATCGCCCCCTAGTTAACACTTTCACCCTCTGTCAGTGTCACTAGTATAGTGTACAGATCTATTTTCTGATCACTGTATTTAGTGTCATGGGTGACGCTAATTAGTGGCAGCGTTAGTCATTGTATTAATGTCACAAGTGACATCAATTAGGTGTTGGGGTCAGTTAGTGGTAGCGTCAATCTCGGACATCGTCAGATTTTAACCCTTACATTGCTAGTGTACCATACATCTCCCTTACTAGAATAGTAACGCCTGATCCCTGCTAGCGTTAACAGTTAATTTTTGTAGCTATTCAAGCAGTCCCTGACAACCATGTGCTCTTTTACCTGTGAGTCACACTAGCTGTACCTGTAAATTTAGTGGCCAAAATGTCAAATGAAAGGTACACTAGTGAAGAGGATACTGAGCATGACTGATGAGAGCGCAGGGGAAGCCTCACTGTCAGAAACACAATCTGATTCAGTGGCTAGCACAAGTAGTGCCACGCAGCCACCAAGAGTTTGAACACAAGCCCATAGAGCCCATAGTGCCCTTCCTGGTATGTTTGCAGATCCTGATTGGCAGCCCACCACTTATGCAGCACCCGTACTGCCCCCATTCACTGGCCTACCCGGAATTCAGGTTGAAACAGGGGATTTTACTTCCCTTGACTTTTACAAAATGTTTTTCACAAAAGATTTGTACAGATCTATTGTGGACCAAAGAAATTTATATGCTGGTAAATTTATCGCCGCATATACAAATTTGATCCTTGCCAGAGAATTTACTTGGAAACCTATAACAGTTCCCAAATTTAAGACCTTTCTGTGCCTATCCCTCCTCATGGGCATTATTGAAAAGAGTGAGTTGCGGTCATATTGGTCCACTGACCCAATTTACCATATGCCTGTGTTCTCTGCTGCTATGGCCAGGAATCGATACAAGCAAATCTTGCTGTTCATGCACTTCAACGAAAATGAACCCTGTCATCCTTGGGTCATCCTTGGGTCATCCCTGAATACGATCGGCTCCACAAAATTGTGATGCCCGACTTAGTCTGAGGGAGAGAGCCTGCTTGAGGTCCAATGAGTTACTTGCTGTGAGATGGAAGGACAAACGGAACGTTTTTTCGTCCTGTCTTCCATCCACGCAGACATGGCAGTCCAAATTCCTACGGCGACTGGTGTTGTTGAGAAGCCCCTCTGTGTTCACTAATACAACCTTAAATTGGGAGGGGATGGACTTCAATGACCAGATAATGGGGTCCTACTTAGTTGCCGTAAGGCCAGACACTGATACAAAAAATATCTGTATATTTATTCCAATTGGCTCTTTTCAACGCATATGTGCTATACAAAGCGTCTTGACAAACTGGCTCCTTCCTAAAATTCCAGGAAGAGATTATCACAGCCCTTCTGTTTCCAGATGGTGCTATGGCCCAACTTCCCAATCCAAATGCAGTGAGCCAGCTTGCATGAGGCATTTTCCAGATGTCCTCCCTGGTACCCCTACCCAAAGAGCATGCCAAAGAAGATGTCATGTCTGTAGAAAACGTGGACATAGGCGTGACACCTGCTATTATTGAGAGTGTAATGAAAGGGGATAGTGGTGCTCCCTAGATAACGTAAAGGTGGCCAAATTAATGGTGTGTACCTAAAAAGGTGTGGTATACCAAAAAGTAATGACTAAGTGATAATATATGTGTGCAAACTAGTATCACAACACAAATAGATATGGTGATCAGATAAACTCCAGATACATAAACAGTGCTTAATAATAGTAGTATACCAACCAAAAAATCAAATATAACCCAATCAGGAGATCAAAAATAGCCACAAAAACATAAAAACATTCATAAACTTAGTTGTCTGCTGTAAGTGGGGTGACCACTGAGCAGGCCCACTCCAATACCGTGAATCCACTAACGTGGGTGATATATGAAAAGTGTTTATAAGTGAATGTACAAATAGTCCATACAATATATAATTGAATCTTCACTCAGAAATGAATAGCACACTTGGTGACTTATGTGTTTTCAGAGAAACTTGATACATATATATAAAAAAAGAAATACTAAATAAATGTTCATAAGTAAGTGTGAAAATAATAGTCCATATAATATGATTAAATCTTCACTCAAAATGAGTAACACACAAATGGTGACTTTAGGTGTTTTCAAGAAATCCTTTCGTGACTTTGTGCTCCCCCTCCAGGGTCCCTACTCACCAGATCCACTCACCCCTACAGGGGTAATACGCTTAAGATTGTAACCACTGCGGTCACTCCACCACCATAGTTGTTCTGGTGCCTAAGATATCCTTCCTTTCTTCAGGTCCTTTGTGGTGTGATCTGTAGTAGGTTCCTCATAGAAGGAGAGAAATGTGGGCTTCCATAGTGTAGAAAATTAATGCTTTTATTAAAAGTAATTCATATAGACAGTAACTGGATACAAAAAATATATATGTATAAAAAATATTAGAAAAAAATATTTAAAAACCCGAAAAGGCCTGAAAGGCTAGTAAGTATCACCAAAGAGCCGCTCACCGAACTCTGGTATGATGAGAGCCAGCTAGTGGTAATTACAAAAGCCTAGTAGTGCAGCGAACGCTGAGGACGTCTATGCAAAAATGTCAACAATTCTGTGTTTTTCTGTCAATATGGGTTGCTGTGTGTGCAATAATGAGGAAAAAAAATGAACTTAAATGATTTTAGCAAATGGCTGCAATATAACAAAGAGTGAAAAATTTAAGGGGGTCTGAATACTTTCCGTCCCCGTGTATATGTCGAAGCATAGGGGCAGGGGTGGACATTTGGGGCGGCTTGGCCCTATGCTTCGGCATATATTTTTATTAGAAAATAGTAATAACCTTCGCGCCAGTGGTGTCAATCCCTGATACCATAAGTGAATCACATAAACTAATAAGAGAACATTCCCAACAGTGAAAATAAAAAAATTAAATTAAATTAAATAAATGAAGAAATAGGTAAGTGTTGTACAACCGGTATAAGCTGCTCCCCCAATTTTTGAATAATCAAAAAAATAGATAATCAAAAATCCTGCGCAAGAGCTAGTGACTCTCTTTTTAACTAAAGGAGTCATTGGTATCTGGTAAGCAGATATCTACTACTTCGAGGTGTTTTCCTTTTCTTATTTTCTCCTGGTGATGGAAAACCTTTTTCTAACAGCAGCAAGATTGGGATAATATTGCAAGATATCACTTCAACCACTCCAATCACTTATTTTATGTGGACAATTAATCACTATTGTTATTTTCACTATTATGGGCACTTCATTGTGTAATTTATCATGAATTGTTGTTATTATTTCAATTTTTGGTAATGCAAGAGATATAATTATTCAGTGCACTTGATTTTTATGGTATTTAGCGCCCCCTATCTTTCTTACATATATTTTTATTGGCTTTTCTTGGCAGAGATTTCTTCATCCACATTGATCGAGGTGAATAGAGGAATCTGTTGGGTTCTCTTTTTTTCATTTAACCCACAGGCTGAAAAAAAAGATAATGCGGTACTTGCCTACGGAGGTTTTGTTGGGCAATGATTTGGGACATTTAACTTCAGCCTTCTCCCCGGAAGCCTGCCCTGTTACCACCCGCCAGCAAGCCTGGATGGAGGTGTGCTCCCTGGAGGACAGGACCCAAGTAAGACCTGTCACCTCTGACCTAGACTGTACTACCCCAGCTGTTCCTACCCTGACCTGGGCTTCTCCCCAAGATTTTGCACAGGCAACTCTCAGCGACCCTTCCCTAGCTAGCTATAGGGAAAGGGCTAGATTGGACCCTGGGGGATTGAAGGGGGAGTGGGTCCAGGGATTACTCTGAGGTAACTGAGGGAAAGACAGCCTCCCAAGCGGCAGCTGGTTGTGCCGCAGAAATATCGGCATGACCTACTCCGCATTGGGCATGGCATACCCTTAGCGGGACACCTGGGGATGACCCAGACTCTCCACTATCTGACTCAGTCTTTTTTTTTGGCCAGGGATTAAGGAGGATGTCCAACAGTATTGCTGGACCTCTGACACATGCCAGTGGGTGGGTAAGCATAGGGGCCCACTGAAAGCTCCCCTACACCCTTTACCTATCATTGATAAACCCTTTAGCCGTAGACCTGTTAGGACCATTGCTCCGACCTAGTCCTTCTGGGAAGAGATATATCCTTACCGTGGTGGATTATGCCACCCTGTACCCGGAGGCCATTCGCCTTGGCTAATATCCACACAGAAACTGTGGCTGATGCCTTGCTCCATCTCTCTGCCAGGGTGAGTTTCTCTTGGGAAATCATCTCTGACCAGGGAACCCAGTTCAGTGCTGAGCTCACTCACAAGGGGATAAAGCCCTTACAGAGCTCTCTATATCACCCCCAGACTAACTGACTATGTGAGAGGTTCAACGGAACACTGAAACGGCTGCTTAGGACATTCGCAACCTCTCACAAGGATTAGGAGAGATCTGCCACACCTTCTCTTTGCTTATCGGGAGGTGCCACAGGAATCTACCAGGTTCTCCCCATTCGATTTACTGTATGGGAGATGTGTGAGGAGGCCCCTAGATCTAGTCAGAGCCCATTGGGAAGGGGGAATTGATCCCCAAGGGTCCTCTTTCGTAGCATACATTCTTGAGTTTAGGGACAAGATTGAAGGAGCTCACGGACACTGTCCAAGAGAACCTTCGGGCTGCCCAGAGGCAGCAGAAACGATGATACAATCATACTGCCCGGAACCGCAGTCAGGAAGTTGGTCAGAATTTTCTTGCCCTCAGGCCAACCAAGCAGGACAAGTTACAGGCCACTTGGCAGGGACCTTACCAGGTTGTGGCAAAGCTCTGTGGCACAACCTACCTGGTGGCTAAATGTTTGGATGAAAGAGTCCAATGGACCTTTCATGTGAACATGTTGAGAGAATACTGGGAAAGATCAGGAGAGGTAGCCGCTATATGTGCTCCAGCTGTGGAAGATTCTGAGAAACTTCCCCTACCGGCACTCCCGGAGCAAAATAGGATTACTGCAGGGATAGAGGCGATTTAAGCTTGATGACCAGCTAGGGCAGACGCAGAGAGAACAGGCTAGACGGATGCTTAGTCAGAGAAGGTAAATTTTCTCCACAGTCCCTGGGTACACTACTATGGCAGTGCACCAAGTGGACACCCCGGGATAACTGCCACTAAGACAGGCGGCTTACTGGGTACTTGACTCCGTGAGAGGGGGGATGCATCGAGAGATTAAGGAGATGCTTGAGTTTGGAGTCATTGAGCTGTCCAGCAGCCCCTGGGCTTCCCCGTTGGTCCTCCTACTGAAGTGGGACGGCACGACTCTCTTTGTAGACTATTGCAGATTATATGACAGTACCACCACTGACGCTTACCCTAGGCCCCGGGTGGATAATCTGTTAGATCGCATCGCTCGGGGAAAATTCCTGACAACCCTCGACCTATGCAAAGGGTACTGGCAAATTCCTCTCAATGCTGAATCTATTCTGAAGTCAGTGTTCATCACCCTATTTGGCCTATACCAGTCTAAAGTTATGCTATTTGGGATGAAGAATGCTCCGGCGAATTTCCAGATGATGGTAGATCGACTCCTCAATAGCTTCCAGGACTATGCTTGTGCATATCTGGTTGGGATTGCGAACTACAGCGATACCTGGGAGAACCATGTGGTTCATCTGGGTGTCGTGTTAGACCGCATCAAGGCTGCAGGACTAACCCTTAAGCCAGAGAAATGCAGCATAGGGATGTCCAAGGTATAGTATCTTGGACATCAAGTAGGCCGTGGACAACAACGACCCGAGCCTGCTAAGATTGAGCCAGTTGCCAACTGGCGAACCCCCTGTACTAAAACCCAGGTCCTGGCATTCCTCGGCACAACTGGGTACTATAGGAAGTTTGTCCTGGAATATAGTTCCATCGCTAAGCCCCTGACAGACCTTACTAAGAAGCACCTTCCCCGACAGGTACTGTGGTCCCCAGAGTGTGAAGCTGCCTTCCAACGCTTAAAGAATGCACTAACTTTGGCTCCTGTTCTAGCTGCCCCTGACCCAACCAAATGTTTTTGTGTCCACACAGATGCCTCTACATTTGGGCTGGGGGCAGTACTGAGCCAAGTAGGACCTGATGGTGTTGAGCACTCAGTGGCTTACATAAGTCGGAAGCTGCTACCCAGGGAAGTAGGTTATGCAGCCATGGAGAAGGAGTGTTTGGCGCTGGTGTGGGCTCTCAAGAAATTCCAACCATATGTCTGCGGACGATCTTTTACGGTGCACACCGACCATAATCCATTAATCTGGCTTAATCGGGTCTCCAGTGATTGACGTTTGTTACGCTGGAGCTTGGCCCTGCAGCTTTACAATTTTATCATCCAGTATCGACCAGAAAAGCAGAATGGAAACACTGATGGGATTTCCCGGCAAACTGAACTATAAGACTGTCCCGGACAGCCCCAAACTGATCCGTGGTGGCTCTAGCTGGGTCTGCCAGACAATGGGGCAGGGGGGGCACTGTGTGGGACACTGGCTGCAGGGACCTTTTCTGCCCACATTCACCTTATTTGTTATTGCTATATTTCTCTTTTTATAACTTTTATGAGAAAGTGTTTTCTTGGATTTGCCCAAAGACTATTCTTCGTTTGTTTACATGTTCATTGACAGAGCTGGCCACATTGGCCTCTGGAGCCGGACAGTCTGCTACGGAGGTCACCTGCTATTGTCTGTTTAATAAGCTTCACCCTTGTTGCCGGGCAGTCTGGTTACCCAGGCTGCTTTAAGTGCTACGTTAATTAACATGTTAATTATATCATTGTCCGCTAATTAGTTGCTTTGGAGGGGGGTAGCCTTGTGTTAAAAAGTGTATAAAAAGGCTGCATACTTGTCCAATAAATCATTCCATGTTCAAGCTGTGTAACTGAGCTAGTCTTGTCTGGTTCTTAATTACAATATACGGGCTGTAATATCTGATATCTGAAGGTCCAGACTGGAGGAAGCAGTGTACTGACGTAAGCACTCAAGAGGAGTGCAGGACGGGATCCGTCACAGACGCCTTTCACATAGTGCGGACTCTCAAGCAGATCCGCCTGCTCAGCGGGGGATCTGTCTGCTGATACCCACTGAGCAGGCAGATGACAGGTCAGTGTCCGCTCATCTGATGCAGAGAGGACACGGACACACCCGTTGTTCTCTATGGGGCGGTCGGATGGAAAGGAACCGCCTGTCCAGTTCCATCCGATACCATCTGATCCGAACTGCTAGATGGGTGGGGAATGGGATCCCCATCCTTCTGTTTTTAGCGGACTGGACTGTATCGGATGCAGGCGGGTGAAAACTGACACATGTCAATTTACTTCAGCATCTCCATAAAGAACAATGGGGGGTTTCGATTGGGCCTGCCTGAAAAACGGACAGGCAGATCCGATCGGTGTGCTCGTGTGAAAGGGGCCTAAGGCCTTGTTCACACAGGGCATACACAGCATACCTTTACAGGGATGCACAGGTGTTCCATGCATCTCTGTGCAGGCAGTCCCATTGATGTAATGTGGGATGTAGCAACTGCATGAACAGAGCCATTATTGCTCCCAATTTGACATCCATGTAAGTCGGGTTGCATGTCCCTGAGCTCACACTGTCTCCGTTCGGGGTGGTGTACCCACACGGATGTCAGATTGGGAACAGCAGCTATGCGCCTGTGCAGCTGTTGCATCCCAATTGACAAAAATGGGACTGCCTGTACGGGGATGCATGGAACACCTGTGCATTCCTGTGCGGGTAAACATGGCCCCCCATGGGTGTACACTTTAGTATGCCACATGTGCATGATGCTTTAGTAACAATTTAGCAGGCATTTTGTAAGTTATGTTGTGTTTGTGTACTATTGATGATTTTGGTGTATTTTTAGGAAAAATATTGTTTTGATAAACATTTGCACAAATATCGTACTGCCTTAAAAATCAGTAGCACCTTATTTTTATTCTACTGGCCATGTGTTTTCAGAAAATGTATGATTTGGGGTGTTTTTTTTATAAATTCTGAAAGCTGTAAGTGAAAAAGGAAAACCTCCAGATTTTCTGAGAAACGTTTTGCATATGTCCAATTTTCACTATTTCTCAAAAAGGCGCAATTTAAAATTTACAAATATTTGTTATGTATTAACTCCATACAGGTTATTCTGTTATATTTAGTTGGAATTTAGCAGGAATTTTGTAAAATTAGCTGTGTTTTTATGTGCTAATAAGAATTTTAGTGTATTTTTAGCAAAAATATTGTTTTGATAAACATTTGTGCAAATACTGTGGGGCCTAAAAAATCAGTAGCACCTTTTTATTCCAGAGGTCATATGCTTTCAGAAAATATATGGTGTGTGGGGTCTTTTACAAACTCTGAAAGCTTTAAGTGAAAAATGAAAACCTCCAGATTTTTTTGAGAAATTTTTGGGTAGGTACGATTTTCAACATTATGCAAAAAGGCCCAATTTAAAATTTACAAATATTTGTTATTAACTCCTATACAGTTTAATGTTTTATATTTAGTAGGGATTTAGCATGGATTTTGTAAAATTAGCTGTATTGTTATCTGCTAATAATGGTTTTAGTGTATTTTTTGCAAATATATTGGTTTGATAATCATTTTCTCAAATACAGCAGGGTCTAAAAAATCAGTAGCACCTTCTTTTTATTGTAGAGGTCATACGCTTTCAGAAAATATATGGTTTTGGGGGTCTTTCACAAATTCGGAAAGCTGTAGAGGAAAAACGAAAACCTTCAGATTTGAGAGAATTTGGATATTTATACTTTTGCGTCTGTTCCGTTTTCACCATTTTGCAAAAAATCACAATTTAAAAGTTACGAATATTTGTTATTTATTAACTCAATACAGGTTGAGCTTTTATATTTAGTAGGAATTTTGTAAAATTTGCTGTGTATTTATCTGCTAATCATGATTTTAGTGGGTTTTAAGGAAAAATATTGTTTTGATAAACATTTGCGCAAATATCATGGGACCTTAGAAATCAGCACCTTCTTTTTATTCTACTGATCATGTGCTTTCAGAAAATATATGGTTTTGGGGTTCTTTTACAAACTGTGAAAGCTATAAGTGAAAAATAAAAAAAGCAATTGAAAAATTGCAAAAATGGTCTGGCCACCTAAGTGTACAAAATGGAACACAAGGCCTGGCAGTGAAAGGGTTAAATGGTTTGCTACATCCAGGTCTACCTCAACATAAGTGTTGTGGCCGTTTTCATTTTAGTGATCGCATTGTATTTTTTTCCTTCTATCATTAATGTACCTACAAAATGTTTTTTCCTGACGCATCATGGCAGCACACACATTGGGTTGTGACTCCGCCTCCACAACCTGATAGGACTGGTTAGCTATAAGATTTGAAGAGGAGTCCACCGTTGCATTCTCCTTTTTTTCCCTCACCTGTATGGATTGACTGGTTAGAGCTTGGAACCCCTTACCGATTCGCCCCAGCTAGGTTCAGCCTCTCCTAGTTGGAAGCCCTGACTGTACAGCCTCTAAACGAGCTTTATGCAGGGAACCCCACGCTGATGGTCTCGGGGGTATGCTTTATTATTCACATTTTTCAAAGCCTTAAACAGGTTTAAATTATGTGCAGCAGTCTCCACCTCTTACCTTCTGAGATTCTGTTTCTTGCCACCTGGTAGGTTCCCACTGTCTCAATTATAATTATCATCTTTAGTCTTTTTTTTTTTTTTTCCCTCTCTCCCCTCTTTTTCCTCGTTTGGGTCCGCTGGGCGCTGTAGTTCCTCGCCTTGCCTTTTCCATCATGGCGGCTGGCTCGGACTCGTGGCGCCAGGAAGTGACACAGCCGGCATCCTCTTTCGCCAGCATCCAAAATGGCGCCGGACTCCCCGGATCGCTACGGCGCATGCGCGGCCGTGACGTCAGCGACGCCGGTTTATTTATATATATATAAATGGCATTTTGACGTTTAGCATGTCGTTTGGAGGGTAGAAGCCCACCCTCCACCCCAATCCTGCTCTATTCATTGCTGCCTTGCTGGTCCAACTCTGCTCCTGCTACTGGTAAGTCTCTCTCCCTCTCTCTCTCTTTCCAGCACTGGCTACAAAAAAATATATGTAAAAAAAAAAAAAGGGGGGGGAATTCTTTTCCTTTTTTCTCTCCTTTTATAGACACACTCTGCTCTCTCCTATGGAGGCGGCTGCCACAGCAGACCACTCGCTGACTACAAGGTAAGGGGTCGTATGATGGGTAAGTAATGAAGAGGAGAAAAGAGAGCCTTTCCACTAATACCATCTTTTACCAGTAGTTCCGGCAGGTCATCAAGGTCATCGCATTCTAAAAGAAAAGAGCGTTCACCTTCAAGACACTCTCATTCTCGGAGAAGTCATTCAAGATCCTCCCACCATAGAGATTCAACATCTTCTCACCAGCCTCGAGGTGAGCAGTGTATCCGTCCTGCGGCCAATACCTGCTGGCTCTGCGGAACGCAAGCGCTACCTGGGAAATTGGTATGCCAAACATGCTTCAACGAGGCAACCCGTGATAAAGAAGCTGACGCAAGGGAAGCATCCAACATAATAAGAGAATCAGTAAAAGAATCTATTATGCAGGTGGCAGCATCCGAATCAATTAGACAATCTACTTAGGCCTCAACTTCTTACGATCCTCAAGACCAAGGAGATTCACCAGAGGATGAAGTCCTAATACCCACTTCCTTTGATTTTGCACTAATAGACCCTTTTGCGAGATCAGTAAAGGAGGCGATCGGATGGGAAGAAGAAAAGGACACTCCTTGTAAACTAAGGAAATACTTTCCTAACCTAAAATAAGATCCCGAAACCTTTCCATTTTTTGATGAACTTGAAGAACTAATAAAGGACGAGTGGCAAAAGCCAGATAAAAAATCTGGTCTAAACAATAGGCTAGCCAAGCTTTACCCACTGAGGGAACCAATGGTAAATCCTCTCATCTCAGCACCTGTGGTGGATTCCTCATTAATGCGCCTGGCGCGACATGTAACTTTAAAGATCGAAGATGCCGTCACCTTCAGAGACATAATGGATCGAAAGATAGACCTCGACCTTAAAAAAGCCTATTCAGCGGCAGGAGGGGCCTGCAGGCCGGCAGTTACACTGGCAGCAGTTGGCAGAGCCATCACTAGCTGGACATCTAACATCGAAAAATTATTGCTAGAAGCAGCAGACCAGGAGAAAATCACATCTGCTCTACAGGAACTCAGCTTGGCAGGAGACTTTGTGGCAGAAGCATCAGTGGATATCATAAGATCCTCAGCGAGAGCAATGTTGGCAGCAGTAACGTCCAGAAGAGCGTTGTGGCTAAAGCCCTGGGTCGCAGATGCAACTTCAAAATCCAGTTGGTGTAGAATCCCATACGATGGTACAAACCTATTCGGGCCTAAGCTAGATTCTGCAATCTCGAAAGTTACTGGAGGTTAATCGGGTCTCATCCCCTCTGATAGAAGACCTAAACAGAAAAACCCATCGTTTAGACGTCATCTGCCCGAAAGATATCGAGAAGCAAGGTCTTATAGGCCAGGGAAACAATTTAAACGGAATTGGCAAAATCCACAACCGTCTTTTGTGAGGGTGCAGAAGCCCAAAACCCCCAAATCAGGGGATCAACAAAAATCATTTTGATGGCACGCAAGCCCAACCCGCAATAGTGGGAGCGAGGTTGAGGCTATTTGCTCATGTATGGATAGACCTTACAAGAGACCCCTGGACGATATCCACCATCCAAGAGGGGTCACAGATGGACATTCAAACACAAGCCGCCCAGAGAGTACTACAGAGTTACCAGACTACCATCCTCCTTCCTGAAACGAAAACTAACCAAGTATATCCTGGAATTACTACAAAAGCAGGCAATCGTAGAGGTCCCACGGGAACAGAAAGGCACAGGATTCTATTCTCCTCTTTTTTTTAGTAACAAAAAAGACAGGAGACTTGAGGCCGGTACTCGATTTAAAAAGCCTCAACTAAATGATTCTAGTCGAATGCTTCAAGATGGAAAGCCTTCAATCAGTACTACTAGCAGTAGGGACAAAAGATTGGATGCTCTCGGTCGATTTGTCCGATGCCTATTTGCATATTCCCGTGCACCAAACCTTCCAGAAGTACCTACGCTTCGCAATAGGCCACCAGCACTTTCAGTTTCAGAGCCTCCCGTTTGGAATATCAACGGCCCCCAGGACCTTTACAAAGGTCTTGCTACCACTAATAGCGCAGTTGAGGGAGAAAGGATTGAGAGTCCTACACTATCTCGACGACATACTACTCCTAGCCGACAGCCAACAAACTCTGCTTCTACATCGAACAGTACTAATTACCACACTCCGATTTGGCTGGATAATAAATTGGAAAAAGAGCAACCTGGTTCCTGGCACAAAGAATCATTTTCCTAGGTGCCGAGATAGACACCAGTTCCAACACAGTCGGTCTTCCCCAAGCGAAAAAAGAACCGCTGGTTTAGAAAATAAAGAAACTTCTGGCAGCAGAGTACCTATCGGCCAGAACGTGTCTAAGCATCCTGGGTTCAATGTCTTCCACCTTTTTAATGGTCCAGTGGTCCCAATGGAACTCAAGAACATTCCAAAATTTGTTCCTAAGACAGTGGAACGGGTCATCAATGAACCAGCGGATCATGATCAACCCGGCAGTGAAGAAGTCTGCATGGTGGTGGACTCGAATCAGCAACCTAACACGCAGTCGTCCCATAGTACCGCCACTACCAGAGATAATCACCACAGATGCCAGCCTCCAGGGGTGGGGGGCACATTATCAACAAGGGGCACAGGGTCGTTGGTCCTTTCACCCACAAGGTATAGTTTCAAACATTCTGGAACTCTGGGCCGCCTAGCAAGCTCTACTAACATTTGGACCACCCCTTACATGGAGAAACGTTCTCCTACGCATGGACAACACGGTGGTTGTGAATTACATTCACAGACAAGGAGGTACCCGGAGCAACACGCTCATGGAGGAAATTCGCCCTATAATCGAATGGGCTCAAGTTCATCTGACGGATCTCAAGGCAATATACGTCCCGGCAGTACAGAACCAACTCACGGACGACCTGAGCCGAATATTTATATCAAACAACGAGTGGTCCCTCAATCCTCAAGTATTTGCTCTTCTTACTCTCAAATAGGGGGATCCCCGATATGGATCTGGCAGCAACTCCACAGAACAGCAAATGTTCCCGGTTCCTATCGAGAGCCACGGCGGCAGGGATCGACTGTCTTCATCACCCATGGAGTTTTCACTTAGGATATTTTTTTCCTCCGATTCCCCTAATAGCCAGATTTCTGGCCAGGCTGAGGAGATCGACATCCATAGTCATAGCAATGTTACCGTTCTGGCCGAGAAGGCCATGGTTTGCGACCATCCTACAGCTAAACACAGAAGAGCCGTTTCCGCTCCCAGTGACCCCAGATTTGCTCTCACAAGGCCCATTCCATCACCCATCACCGGAACGGTTACACCTAACGGCCTGGAGGTTGAAAGGGAGAGGCTACTAGACCAAGGGTGTTCACTTAGAGTAGTGAACACACTTCAACAGGCCAGAAAAAGGACAATGAACAACACGTATAGCAAAATCTGGGAAAAATTCACCGCATTTTCGCAGCAACAGTCTTGGAACCCACTCTCTCCTTCAGTCTCTCAAGTCCTAGAGTTCCTACAACTAGAACTGGAGAGAGAACTAGCCTCAAGCACTCTCAAAGTCCAGGTCTCTGCTCTGTCCGCAATGACGGGAACCAAATGGGCACTGGATCCGCTCATAATCCAATTCCAGAAAGCATGCCTGAAAATAAGGCCACCAAGAAAACCAACCTTTCCGACTTGGGACCCATCGATTGTGCTAGAGGCTCTGTCAAGAGAACCCTTCTTCCCTCTAGAATCAGTATCTTTATGGGATCTAACGTTTAAATTATCTTTCCTGGTCACAATAACATCTGCCAAAAGAGTTTCAGAGTTACAAGCTCTACTAATCAAAGAACCACCTCTGGTTTTTTTACCCGGATAGAGTCATCCTCAGACCCTCAGATCAGTTTATACCTAAGGTAGCATCTACCTTCCACTTCAACTCGGAAATCAATCTTCCAGTTTTTCTTTCTTACTAGTGAAGGGGAACCACATCCGTTGGACATTAAATCTGTTATCTCCACCTACTTAGAAGCTACCAAACAATTTAGAAAGACTGAGAACCTTCTAGTCATACCGCATGGCGCAAGAAAAGGCCAGGCGGCCTCCTCAAGGACAATAGCTTCTTGGCTAGTAAAAACCATCAAAAGAGCATACCAAATTCGGCTACTCCCAGTACCGGATGGATTAAAGGCCCACTCAACTAGAGCGTTAGCGACCTCCTGGGCAGCGTACTGTAGAGTGTCCTCAGAAACCATTTGCAAGGCAGCAACCTGGTCTTCCAAAAACACACTACAGAATAGACCCAAGGCTCAATTATCTATGGTTGAGTTCAGGAGATCAATCGTTCAGACTAATTCTTCTATACCCTGTACTTGAGCAAATAAAATCTTCTGAAAGCACCCACCCATGTAGCGAGTTATTTCCCAATGTGTGTGCTGCCATGATGCGTCAGGAAAACGGAAAATTGTATACATACCTTTCCGTAATTTTTCTTTCTTGACGCATCCCATGGCAGCACACAGAATCCCACCCTTCTAAGGTGATAGTTACTGAGAATGCAACAGTGGACTCCTCTTCAAATCTTATAGCTAACCAGTCCTATCAGGTTGTGGAGGTGGAGTCACAACCCAATGTGTGTGCTGCCATGGGATGCGTCAGGAAAGGAAAATTACGGAGAGGTATGTATACAATTTTCCGTTATATTGATCATATCCCCCCTTAAACTCCTCTTGTCAAGAGGGAATACATTCAGTTCCTCTCTTTTCTCATAGTTCAGCTCCTCCATGCCTCTTTCTAGTTTGGTTGCACTTCTCTGCATTTTCTCCAGTTCCCTGATATTCTATTTTGTGAACTGGTGCCCAAAATTAAACTGCATGTTCCAGATGAGGTCTAACTAATGATTTGTACAGGGGTAAAATGATCTCTCTCTTTCTCGAGAGAGAGAGAGTCGATACCTCTCTTAATACAAGAAAGGATTTTGGCTTGCTTTTGGAAACTGCAGCTTAGCATTGCTTGCCATTAATAAAGTGGTTGTAAAGTCAGAAAGCTTTTTTTAATCTCATTGCATTCTATACATTAAGATAAAAAAAAACCTGTGTGCAGCAGCCCCCCTCAGGCCCCCTAATACTTACCTGAGCCCATCTTGATCCAGCGATGTTGGAGGATAGACTCGGCTGCCCAGGACTCCCCCTCCTCATTGGCTCAGACAGTAGCGTGGAGCTATTGGCAAAGTCAGTGAGCCAATGAGGAGAGAGAGAGAGGGGGCAGAGCCAAACCGTGGCTCAGTGTCTGAATGGACACAGAGTGGTGGCTCAGCTCAGGTGCCCCTATAGCAAGCTGCTTGCTGTGGGGGCAGGAGGGGACAGCCGGTGAGGGACCCGAGAAGAGGAGGATCTGGGTTGCTGTGTGCAAAACCACTGCACAGAGCAGGACAAGTAAAACATGTTTGTTATTTTTAAATGAAAAAAACAGACTTTAGTATCACAAGCCTATGATCTACCAGAACACCCAGATCCTTCATTGATTCCCCCAGTTGTACTCCCCTAGTATGTATGATGCATGGCCCCAAGTGCATAACTTTACATTTATCAACATTAAACCTCATTTGCCATATAGTTGCCCAATTAAATGATCCCCATTTGTCAGTACTAGGTCTAGTATATGATCACCTTGGGTTGGGCTTTTTACTAACGGTTTTAGAGAAACCCTATTCATTGCTTCCATTACATGCCTGCTCCTGCTTGTAATAGCGGTTTCAAAACTCCAGTAAATGTTAGATATGTTGAAATTGCCCATAATCAAGGTCTCTCCCTTCATTGCCATATGAGTTATCTTGTCAATCAACAAGTTATTATATCTTCAGTCTGTCATAGGGAGTCTGTATACCATGCCAATTCTAAGAGAAGATCTCTCTCTGGTTGGAAGGAAGACCCAAAGGGTTTTGAGTATTCCATTTGTTTTTTTAATTAATGTTAGGGTTATGCTATTTTTGACATATATGGCAACTTCACCTCCCCTCTTCCCTACTCTGTCATTCCTGTATAGCAGGGATATCTAATTAGCAGACCGCTACAACTGTTGCAAAACTACAAGTTCCATCATGCCTCTGGGTGTCATGCTTGTGGCTGTCAGAGTCTTGCTATGCCTCATGGGACTTGTAGTTCTGCAACAGCTGAAGGTCCGCTAATTGAATATTCCTGCTGTATAGTGTATACCCTGGTATAGTTATTTCCCAGTCATTTGAATCTGTGAACCATGTCTCTGTAATTGCAACAAGGTCCAAGTTGTCCCTAGACATAAGAGCTGTTAACTCTCAAAGCTTGTTGCCGAAATATCAATCATTAGTGCACATGACATGACAAACAGGGCTATCTACTGCTTAATTTTTACCACCAGAAACTTTAGCTGAAGTGACCAGCCCATCAGCCCAGTCCTTAGCAACACAAACCCTCACGTTTTGTTTCAACCTGCTGGGAGTAGAAATGCTCCTCTGCAATTTCATCTCTGCCCCCATTTCTCAATTTAACCACTTCAATACAGGGTACTTCCCCCTTTCTGCCCAGGACAATTTTCAGCTTTCAGCGATGTCACACTTTGATTGATAATTGCACGGTCATGCAACACTGTACCCAAACTAAATTTTTATAATTTTCTTCCTACAAATAGAGCTTTCTTTTGGTGGTATTTGATCACCACTGGGGTTTTTTTTTTTTTTTTTTGCTAAACAAACTAAAAAAAAACAAAATTTAAAAAAAAAAAGTTTCTTTGTTTCTGTTATAAAATTTTGTTTTCTCCTTCACTGACAGGCACTGATGAGCAGGCACTAATGTGTAGATTTGATGGGCACTGACGGGACACTGGTGGGCACTAATAGGTAACACTGATGATGAGGTACTGACAGCCATTACTGATGGGCACTGATTGACACTTTTGTGGGCACCTCTGATGGGGGCTGAGCTCATAATAATGTGCTGATTATCAGCACAGACCCCCCCCCCCGACATGAGAGCTACCAATCAGCTCTCCCTGTCAGCGCAAAACGAGGAAAGACGTTTACTGGCACTTTCTGGTTACAAGCTGTGATTGGTCACAGCTGATCATGTGGTAAAGAGCCTACGTCATAGGCTCTTTACCACAATTGGAGTTGCAGTGCGTCAGAGTGACACACCGCACCACCGATCGCCACGCTGCGGACGCAGCTTATCCTGCTGGACGTCATGACGCCCAGTCAGGATAAAGCAACCACCGCCTGGCCGTCATTCTGCTCTAGGCCGGGCAGGAAGTGGTAAAGGAGTTGTAAAGTCTTATTTTTTTTTCACCTTAAGGTGAAAAACCTTCTGTGCTGCTACTGCCTCCCAGTGCCCCCCTTTTTCTTTCCTGAACCCGATCGTTCCAGCAATGAGCATGATCGCAGCAGCTCCAGCTGCTCTCTTGGGTCCACATTGGATAGATTGATAGCAGCATGGGCCATTGGTTCCCGCTACTGTCAATCAAATCCAGTGACACGGGGGCAGGGCCGATTCCTGCTGTCTGTGTCCAATGGACACAGCAGCAGCACTCAGAAGCGCACCCGCACGGGTGCCCCCATGGAAAGCGGCTCTCTGTGGGAGAACCCAATATAGAAGGAGGGTCCAGGAGCGCTGCCGGGGGACCCCAGAAAAGGAGGATCAGGGCAGCTTTGTGCAAAATCCTTGCACAGAGCAGGTAAGTATAACATGTTTGTTATTTTAAAAAATATATAAAAATATACTGTGATTCTGTACTTGCCAAATATGCTGCAGAAATCTCCCTCCGCTAAGTCTGGCTGTAACCATTTTAACTGTGGGCAGCTGAAGCTGCTGCCTGTTCACTTTCTGGATTTACAGAGGCACACCTCCAGCTCTGCAGCTCTCATTGGCCCTCCTATGACTCATCCCCCCTCCCTTCCTGGCAAGCTCTCATGAGAGTGAGAGAGGGAGCTGTGCATGATGTCATAAGCCTGGCCTTTTTACCAGACAAGAAACAAAGTGGGCTGTAAAAGGTATTTACTGGCAGAAAGTTTTACTATCCAAAGTTAAAACAATAAGGACAGAAGATTTAATAGATATAAAGTTGAAAAAAATTACTGATGTTCCGCTTTAAGGACCCTGTTCTGCTGGAAAGCTTGTGGTGGACATATCCCGAGAAGGAGTCCAATGCCTGAATCAAACATTATATATAATGAGATCCATACAATAGCAACAATTTTTCACACACTGAGGTGTATTGTGTCAAGTTAGGCAACTCCTTCAAAATGAATAGACTGTAGTGTACTTCAGTGCCCAAAAATGTTAGCCCTGCTGCATTTTACAGCATATCACAATGCACATTGAAAACGTTGGAGTACAATAACCCTAGCATTGGTGTCAGTGGCAGTAATATAACTCCCAGCATTGGTATGGACACAAAATAACCCTCAACATTAGTGTCAGTGGACATAACAATAACCCCAAGTACTGGCGTCAGTAGATGTAAAAAGAACCCCCTACATTGACATCCATGAATGCGTTAATAACCCCCAGCATTGGAGTCCTTGAAGATGATAATACCCCCCCAGCACTGGTGCCAGTGGACGCGATAATGAGCCCCAGCACTGCCATCAGTGGATGCAGAAATAATTCCCAACATTGGCCTCATTGGACGCAATAATAACCCCCAAGCATGGGTGTCAGTGAATGCAATAATAACCTCAGCATTGGTGTCAGTGGACACAATAATAACCCCCAACATTTGTGTCAGTGGACATGTGGTGGGCATCAAGATATTGCATGTATAGTCCCTGTAATCCGTGTTTACACTAAATACACCTGGTTGAAAGTCAGTTAATCTAGTTGGTCCTAAACATATGAATAGACTTTGTTGAGTTGGTGGACTGATCATCATAGAGTCAAACTCGGAGAGCATGTGCTTCCTTTTACAACTGCAGAAAAATGTTAAAATTTACATTTTTGTTTTTAGTTTGCTGTGCACATGTTTTGACATGTGGTAGAACGCACAGGTGTGATTAGGCCCTAAGCGAAATGAAGAAATGTGAAAATTGAATTCATATACTTATTAAAAGGTTACATCTGTCCGCTGATCCATGCTGAGCGGGCGGATGACTTGTCCATGTCCGTTCCACTTATGCAGAAAGGACACAGACATAGCCCACTGTCCTCTATGGGTGGTCAGATGTAAAAGGCCCACCTGTCCGTTTACACCCAGCGACGATCCAATCTGCTAGATGTATTGGGAATGGATCCCCATCCGTCTGTTTTTAGCTGATCAGATGTCGGCGGGTGTCAACAAACACATGTCCACTGACACCCGCCGCTCCATAGAGGACAATAGATGGTCCGATCGGGTCTGCCTAAAATACTGGACCCGATTGGTCCACCTATGTGAAGGGGGCCTTAGAGGGATTGTAAATAAACATTGAATTTAAAAAATTAATAATTAATATTTGTGTTTTTTTTTTTTTTTTTTTTGTTGTGTTTTTTTTTTTTTTTTTGTCATCACAGATGTCTTGGTTTGGTTCTAAGCCGGTTCCAAAGGGTACAGTTCGTCCATCGATCTTTAAACCAAGGACAACGTGGTCCTGAGCTCATGGATATACTGGAACTGCCTCCACTTTTCACAGCATTTTTGGGAGATGAATGTTCTTGGCTCTGGAAGGTCTTATTGCATTCTAACTTTTGTCCCTACTGAGTGTTTCAAGACTCTTCCCAAACCTGTTTACACTTCAGCATCTTGAGAGTTATTTGGTGTGATTTTACAGACCTTTCTTGGAAATGGAACAACCTCAAGTCACTCTACACCCAATTCTATGCAATGGAAGACTCCTGCACTGTTCTGTGACACAGTCACGTATAATACCATGACTCCTCTCTGTGTTCCAGTGCCCCTGCTGTGTGATACTTACTTCAGGATTTTATATGTTCGTACTTTTTAAGGGCTTTTGAAGTAAGAGGCAGGATCCTGATCACAGCACAGTGTAATATAAGATATTTTATGGTAATAAGTAGTACTATTCCTGGTAGTTTAAATTCTATAATACTAAGATGTTAATCACTGCTCTGCTATGTTTCAATACTGTAATTTATATGATAAATTATAATTCTTTTATTTTAACGGAATTCTTTATGCGGGTCTCAGTTAAAAATGTTAAATGTTAAAACTGTGATGCAGTTTATACCTGGCAGCATACTCTCCTCTTCCTTTTTGTAAAATGCTTAATGTACACAGCAGTGGCAGCCCACCTGGTCTCTACTTTCAGTTTTTCGGTGCAGTTTAGAAATATTTGTAATCTGGCTGTTTGAAGACAAAACACAAACCTCTTTTAGACAAGTAAGGGAAACGCTTGTTCTCTGTTGTTTAGAGGGTGTTGTATGTGGATGTTTAGAGCCACAGTACATACAGTTGTATCAGTGTTTATGGATATCTGCATAATGAAGGGAAACCCATCTCATTAATCTTATTGAATCAATGCCAACAACTTTTTCCCCCTATCTCACAGGACACACATGAAAGATGGAGGCGCCTACCACTAGGGCTGGAAACAGCACTAAGAGCTTGAGTCAGATAAAACAATAAGCAATCCTATAGGTTATTTTAAAAATAAAAAATCAAGCACATGCTAATATTTACCTTTATCTCCTGGTTCTGTAAATTTCTCTGCTCGCTCCCTGAAGCTACTGTGCATGCCAGGCTCTAGCAGTCTTGTCACCGCTTTACTTGTTCACATTACACCTGTGCTACAAACACTGCAGGACCAGTGGCCTTCAGAATGAGTTTTGGCTGTTAATAGAAGTACATGTGCACATTCCAGCGCTGAGTACTGGAGGACTGGGATGCCATCTGTTACAGGACCACAAAATAAAGTAGGTATTGGTAACTATTTTTAAAAAAGACCTACACATTGCTTATGTGGGAGGGAGTCACTTTTTTTTAAAGCAGGCTATAGTTTATCTTTGAAAGGATGTCCTTAAAGTGGATGTAAACCCTCCATATACCAAGTGTAGTGAACAGCCTCAGCTACACAGGGATGAAACACATCTTCCTACATAAGTTTTACATGTATAGCTTCTGTCTTCATCTTGATACACAGTTTAGGAAGTGCACGTCCTGTTAGAATTTTCTCTTCCTGGTTCCCCTGTAGGAGGAGAATATTGCTAGACACTGTGAGATAGGTGATTGGTGGAAAGACCCCCCCCCCCCCTTCCCACATACACACACGCAGAGGTTGCCTGTGTATCGTTTAGCAGTCTGCTAATCTATTTAAAGGAATCTCCCACAACACTAAAATCTATCTCCTATCTCAGAGAGCTTGTCAAAAGTTATGCTGATACCAGAGGAACGGAGGGGGGCAAAGCTACAGGACTTAGTGCTTTGAAGAGAGATAAAAAAACACTGCAGATATATGTGCCTAGCTCAAATTTAATGAATCGGGTTTACATCCACTTTAAGATGCTAATTCTTTTTCAAGATGCAAATTAAGCCTTTTAATCCAAGCACCCAGATAAGAAATATTTTACCATTCTGTGACTGTAGAACATGCACCCCTATTTACCACTGCTCATGACTGTTTACCTTTGAACCCCCTGCACCCCTTTTCCACACCATTTCCCAGGTCAGTCCAGGCCTGGGAAATGGAGAGTGCAGCATCACCCACAGGTAATATGGTGGGCAGGGTTTGGTGGTGCATTGGTGGCTGGCAGTCAAGGGCCAAGCCAATAGAAAAACACCAAATTGGTCATGACCCATAGTTTAAGAAGCACTGGCTGTTTGTTTCCCTCTTTGAAAGGAGCAGGCACCTTGGTGGAGGGAGACTCATTCTTTCATGTGCTGTTCCAGGTGCAATAAATGTTTATTTTGGACACAGTGGTTTACTTTTGTGTGTTTTTTGTTTTTTTGTTTTTTTAGCCACATCTGCAGAAAAAAGATAAGGCTGCTGTTGCCTTTTAAACCCAAAAAGAAAATTGCTATCTGTAATTCCAGGATAATGGTCAAAACTATTATGCCAGCTCTGTATGAACAAATTTCCTAATAAGTCCGCTGGAGTGTGTAAAGATATTCTGTATGGAGTTTAACCACTTGCTGACCGGCTCACGCCGATATACGTTACCAAGGTGGCACGTTCCCGCAAAAGGACGTATGGGTACGTCTTCCTCTTTAAGAGTCATAGCACGGCAGGGGACCCGATGCACGTGGCCAGCAGGCGCGATCGCCGCCAGCCATCCGCGATCGCGGGCATGAGAGCCAGAACGGGGATTTGTGTGTGTAAACACACAAATCCCTGTTCTGACAGAAGACAGATCGTTTGTTCCCAGTAAGTAGCGATGTCTCCTCCCCCAGTCAGTCCTATCCCCCCACAGTAACAAACACTCACGAGAGAACACATTTAACCCCTTGATTGCCCCTAGGGTTAACCCCTTCCCTGCCAGTGACATATAGGCTGCTTTCACACTGGGGCATTGGGGGCGTCGGCGGCAAAGCACGGCTATATTTTTAGCGGCGCTGTTCGGCTGTGAGCGGGGCGCTTTTAACCCCCGCTATCGGCCAAAAAAGGGTTAAAACCTCCCGCACTGTCCATTGATTTCAATGGGCAGGGGTGCTTTAGGAGCGGTGTGTACACCGCTCCTACAGAGCTGCAAAGATGCTGCTTTCAGGACTTTTTTTTACTGTCCTGCAAGCGCACTGCTCCAGTGTAGAAGCACTCGGGAGTGCGAGAGAGGCGCTACAGCGCCTGTAAAGCGCCTCAGTGTGAAAGCAGCCTTACACAGTAATCAGTACATTTTTATAGCACTGATCTCTGTATAAATGTCAATGGTCCCAAAAATGTGTGAAGTGTCCGATCTGTCTGCCGAAATGTCGCAGTACGGCTAAAAATTGCAGATCACCGAGATTACTAGTAAAAAAAAAAAATGATAATATGCCATAAATCTTTCCCATAGTTTGTAGACGCTATAACTTTTGCGCAAACCAATATGCTTATTGCGATTTGATTTTTTCCTTTTTTTTTTTCCTTTTTTTTTCAAAAAATATTTAGAATACATATTGGCCTAAACTGATGAAGAAATTTTGTTTTTTAAAAATATTTTTGGAGATATTTATTATAGCAAAAGTAAAAAAAAATTTTTTTTTTTCAAAATTGTCGCTCATTTTTTGTTTATAGTGATTAAAAATAAAAACAGCAGAGGTGATCAAATACCACCAAAAGAAAGCTCTATTTGTGGGAAAAAAAAGGACATTCATTTTGTTTGGGTACAGCATTGCATGACCGCGCAATTGTCAGTTAAAGCGACACAGTGCCGTATAGCAAAAAATGGCCTGGTCATTAGGGGGCAAATCTTCCAGTCTGTAAGTGGTTTAAATAGCATTTGTTGTCCACTTTTCAGTCTTGCAGGCCTCTCTTGGCTGGCCTCAAATCTTCTGGTCAACTTTAAAAAGGAAAGAACTTGCAGTGAAAGTTATTTTCAACCTAGCTTCTTTATGGGAAAAGAAAAGATCATATGAAAGTATGGTCTTCAGCTGCAAAGTATCTTTAGAGAATGTGAATGAATTGATTAGAGGAGGTGAATTGTGAAAGCTTTTTCCAAAAAAAGGCAAGCAAGGGAATAGTCCTCAGTAGAGACTGTGGGCTCCCTACAGTTGCTCTTTTTCCTTTTGACTGACTGACCATGCATTGTTTTGCACAATAGGTAGAGGTAGTTGACATGGGGGATCAATCGGTTCTGACACCAAGAACTGCAGCAACGACTTGTGAGCCAATATTTACAAGGTAAGGCGAACAAACAACACATGGGATATAACTACATGAATGCCTTGTTAAAACAAAGAAAACATTTGAAAGTTTACAGTGCCTTTCAGGCATTGCACTTTCTCTTTTTAGGCCATACAAAAGTTTGCCAGACCCCTGTGATTTTTGCTGTCCTTGAATTAAAGCATTGTATGATTCTAGGATTGCCACATTAAGTCTGGATTCTCTGGTAAGTGATGTTGGCTTTGGACACATCTTGAGCTATAAAAGCATGTTTTTTTGCTAGAGAAAAATATTTCCACACATTTAGTTAAAAATGAACCCCTTTGGTATATTGATTTGTATTAATATAAAAACTAAGGCTTAGCAAAAAATAAATAAAACATAAGTACACAAGTCCTTATGGTCTAATGAAGCACTATACCTTGGCTCAAACCTTTATTAGTACACATTTAGTGTTATATTCACAGTTTTGCAAGACTTTTAACCATATTCAGTGCATCCTTAAAGTATTCACAGCGCCTCACTCTTTCCACATTTTGTTTCAGCCTTTTTCTAAAATAGATTAAATTCATTATTTTCCTCAAAATTCTACAAATCATACCCCTTAAAAAAACGTAAAGGATTTTTTTTCCCCCAATCATACTTGCATAGGTGGATGCAGCATCGGTCAGATGCTGTATCTGTGCCTGGTGCCTCTACACTGAGAACCGAGCGATCGAACACCGCCGATCACTCATTTTTCAGAGGTTCGAGAGCAGAGAGCTGTAGACTGTCAGTCACAGCTCTCTGCTCTTCTCCCTCCTCGCTCACTGGAGTGCTGAGCTGTGGAGGGGGCGGAGCAGCCATCTCAGTGGCTCGCTGAGAAGCTAAACTGGGTGTCAGTCCATGCACTTAGCGGATTTAGACTCCGTGGTTGGGATGACGCGGTGCCTGGACTGAAATCGGTGACGTCAGCAGAGAGCTGCTAAAAACTGGTCACAGGAGTGCAAAATGGATTGCACTCCTGTGATCCATAGGAGAAGTCAGGCCAAACGAGGTTTGGCTGCACTTCTCCTTTAATGACAAGGTGAAAAAAGTTTGGAAATTTTTACAAATTTATTACAAATTTAAAATGAAAAAAAATCACACGTACATAAGTATTTACAGCTTTTGCCATGACACTAAAAATTTAGCTGAAGTGCATCCTGTTTCCACTCTTCATCCTTGAGATGTTTCTACAGCTTGAGTGGACATGATTGGAAAAGGCACACACCTCTTTATATAAGGTCCTACAGTTAACACCTCCGAGACAAGATTGCATCGAGGCACAGATCTGGGGAAGGGCACAGAGATTTTCTGCAGCATTAAACATCCTAATGAGCACAGGCAGAACCGCTACCATTGGGCTCAGACCAATTTACTGCCCTCATGCAGGCCATATCGGTGAACTTCATGGACAGTGAAAATCGACCTCCTACAAACCGATATCAGGCTCATGAGGCAAGATACGGACAAGTTCTGAGACCGACTTAAGGAGGCAGAACGGAGAGTCTGGGAAACCGAGGATTCGATTCGGGGGCATCATGCCTCTCTACACGCTTTTGCGGGTAAAGGTAAAGGCCCTGGAGTCCCGAGCTGAAGACAGTGAGAATAGGAATAACAGAAACAACCTTCGGGTGGTAGGCTTACCAGAGGGAGCTGAGGCCAGGACCCCGTGAAGCACCTTCTGTGCATGCTCCTCCCTCAGGTGCGATTTTCTCATTTTGCAGTGGAGAGGACCCACAAAATGCCGCTTGTGAGAGGCCCACAGGGTGCTCCACCACGTACTTTCATATTCCACCTGCTGAACTTCCAAGACTGGAATCTGGTGCTGCAGGAGGCGAAGAAGATGGAGGAGCTGTGCTACGATAACGCCAAACTCATGATATTTCCGGATTACTCAGTGGAAATAGTGGCTCCAGAGAACTCAGTCATGTTAAGGCTGAACTCCGCACCCGGGGATGAGGTATAGCATGCCATTCCCAGCCCACTTATGTGTGGTGGATGGTGAGTCTACCCGATACTTTACTCCTCCTGAGGAGACCTCGCAATGATTTGAGACCTTGCCACAAGCTCACTGACTATAACTGCATGTGTTTTTTCTGTTGTCCTGCTTCTCCCCCTTCATCTGCCTTCCCATGATGTGCCATGCTGATCCCCACTCATGCCCGCTGACTTTTCTCACATGCTTGCTGTCAGGTCCCCTGCTTGCTCATGACCTTCATATACTATTTGCATAAGTGGATGTCAGTGCATGGGGTTCTATTATGCCCTGGTACATTGTTATATTTGCCGCTAGCCCTACTGACACACTACTACTTTGAGTTATTTGGTTCTGCCCTAATCTATCTTACTTGTTTATAGCAGCTGCAAGCTTATCCCTGTCCTCCACTCTGGAACAAGTACTGCACTCGGGATTGATACCTATTACCCCTCCAGAGACCCGGACAACTTTTCAGCGGCAATTAAGCTTCGCACCTTGCTCAGCCCAGAATGCACCATCGGACCCGGAGACTATGGCTATCCTGCCTACACCTATAGAGCCTGTCCTGCCCTGGGATCCACTTTGGCAACTGATGGCAGGTGACCTCTTGAACGTCATGTAGTGGGACCATTTGCTTTGTATTGACCCAGGGTACCATCAGTTAGGTTACTGAGGAGATATGCTCAGTTTTGATGGACCGTGAGATTACCTTATAATATTGACATCTGAGTATTGTTCTGATCTCTCTACTATGTGGCGGACGGGAGTGGAGCAGGCTCTTTAGTTGGTATTTTTTTTTATGTAACCAAGTTTGTGCCCTTAGCAATGTCTACTGGATCCCTTATTGAACATGGCCTGCAGGCAAAAAGTTTGCGGACCAGATTGATCACATTGCGAAGAACTGAGTACTCCGTGTGCTAGCTTATACACACTTCCCCCATAGGAGACTCTCCTAAGGTATAGTTGTTAATGTTTTCTGTTTAAAGTTTGGGGAAAAAAACACTCTGAAGTTTCTTTATCGAGGTACGGTGGGGTTTTATGTTTTTTTGTGTTTTGTTAGGAAATTCAAGTCGCAGTGGTTCTCGTTTTAGGATGCTGAGATGCCCTTCTTTGCCGGGTAACAATTGCTTTACAGGTGGAGATTTTCTATTTATACCGGCTCTATGTGATGTGCCTCTTCCTCCGGGTCTTGAAGACCCTCCTCCAACCGATAACCATAAACAATTTTTCTGATATGGCCCATCTGACTCCTCTCCTGGAATGTTAGGGGGCTAAATGATAAGATCAAATGTCTTTGCCTACCTCAAAAAATACAGCCCCCATATCTGCATACTACAGAAGCCTCACTTGGTGGGAGGTAGGGTTCTAAGTCCAAAAAAGCCATGGGTGGGTCATAACTACCACACCACCTACTCAGGGTATGCCCGAGGGCTTAGTGTGATTCACAAGTCGATCGGATTTTCCACCAACAAAACCGTGGATTTTTGTTTTGACGGATGTTGGCTCAAACTTGTCTTGCATACACACTGTCACAAAAATGTTGGCCAACAATTACGAACGTGGGAACATGGTGATGTACAAGACGTACGAACGGCTCCTGCTTGATTCCGAGCATGCGTGAACTTTTGTGCGGCGGACTTATGTACACATGATCGGAAATTCCGACGACAAAGGTTCGTTGGCGAAAAATTCGAGAACCTGCTAGCCAACCTGCTAGCCTTTGTTGGCGGAAAATCCGACAACAAATGTTCGATGGAGCATACACACGGTCGGACTTTCAGCCAACAAGCTCACATCCAACATTTGTTGTCGGAAAATCCAATCGTGTGTATGGGGCATTAGGTGTTAAAACTGACCCGGAGAGAAGGTACGTGATACTTCAATTATAAAGGTTGTAAAGGCAAAAAAACATCAATTGGCTCAAACACAGTGCATCTTTGAGCAGTTGTAAAAACGGAAAATTGTATACTCACCTTTCCATAATATTCTTTTCCTGACATCTTCATGGCAGCACATACTGGGTTGTGACTCCGCCCCCTCAACCTGACAGGATTGGTTAACTATAAATTTGAAGGGGAGACACCCCGCTGCATTCTCTGTATATATTGCCATATAATGGGGTGGGATTCTGTGTGCTGCCATGAAGATGCGTCAGGAAAGGAAAATTATGAAAAGGTGAGTATACAATTTTCCGTTTTCCTGACGCCTTCATGGCAGCACACACTGGGAAATAACTCGCCAGTCGGGTGGGTGCAAGAAAATATTTATTCCTTATAATGCACAAGAATTGGCTCTAACAACGGATCTACCGAAGTCTGCCATAGCTAAGTGAGCAGAGTCCACTCTATAGTGAGAAATGAAAGTGTGTCTGGAGGGCCAAGTCGCTGCCCTGCAAATTGTCTCCGGTGAGACTCTGCAATATGCTGCCCAGGAGGTAGCCACTGCCCTGGTCGAGTGAGCCCTGATGTCTTCAGGAATTGCCAGATGGCTAATGGAATATGCCTTCTTGATGGATTTGACTAACCAGGAGGTGATAGTATGTGAAGTAGCCGCTTGACCTTGTCTGTTTCCATGAGGAATGACCATGAGGGAATCCGTCTTCCTGAAAGGAGTTTTCCTGAAAGGAGTTGTAGCCGCAAGGTAACTAATGATGGTTGTTTTAACATCCAGCGGATGAGGTTCACCTTGATCATTAGTGAAGGATAGGAGGACGATGTCTTGGTTATAATGGAAGGAAGTTGCTACCTTCGGGATGAAGTGGTCTGAAGGTCTCAGTAACACACTATCAGAAAAAAACATTAGGTAAGGCTCTGATGCCATCAGTGCTTGGATCTCAGATAATCTTTGCTGATGTAATTGCGATGAGAAAAGATGGTTTCAGAGTTAAATCCCACAGTGAGATTGATTCAGATGGAGTAAAAGGAGGATTGGAGAAGGCATCGAGGACTACTGAGAGGTCTCATGGGAAAACTGGTTTCTTGGGAGGTTTGATTTTCAGACATGCTCTCAGGAATTGGATTAACAGAGGGTGTAATGCCCATCTGGTGCCTGTTTTGGCAGACAAAGCAGATACTTGTACCTTTTAGGGTACTTGAGCTTAAGCCCTTGTCAACTCCTGGCTGGAGGATCTCTAAAATTTGAGGAGGCTCTGGAGAAACGGGATTCCATCCCTTCTGCAGTGCCATGGAAAAGAACTTCCTCCAAATTCTTGTGTAGGTGGTGTTGGTGGTAGTTTTTCTGGCTTGCATCAGGGTTGATATAACTTCCTGAGAACAACCTTGTTCCCTTAACCTAGCCCTTTCAACTTCCAGGCCATCAGATGCAACTTCTCCGGAGCTGGGTGTAAGAATTGGCCCTGATATAGCAGATCCTGGGTTATCGGAAGAGGAATTGAAGGCTGAGTTGCAACAGGGTCGTGAACCACAGTCTTCTCTGCAAAAGTGGGATTACAGCAATCACCGTAGCTGAAGATCTCAGGAGCCTGGATAGGAACCTCACAATTAGCGGGGTTGGAGGGAATATGTACCCCAACTTTAAGTTCCATGGGTGAATTAGACAATCTATTCCCACGGCTGATGGGAACAACGGAAAAAAATATAAGGCTGGATGGCCACACTCCAAATATTCACCTTTATTGAAAAGTAAAATCAAGGCATCAAACGTAGGTACAGACTAACTGCACTGCTGCTGACATGTTTCACACCAGGCACGGTGCTTAGTCATAGCTAGAGTGCTAAGTTTACATACAGACATATACACTTGAGTAATTAAACAAATAGACAAGACCTATACGCCATGAGTAATATAATGGGAAGCACCTGTGAACATCTAAAATCCAAGGTTTAACCAATAAACAGATGAAAAAACTCTCTATCCTGGAGATTCCACATATCAAAGATATATGTAATAATAAAGGACATAAACAATCCCCCACTTAGAGAAAAGAGACACCGGTGCAACCTAAAAAAGAAAAACATTTTGGATCTTGGGTCTCCTGTCGGAGGGAATCAACCCAGACTTCCCTCCTGTTACTTTGGAGATAGTGGAATCTAATTTAGATCCAAACAGGTTAGAGCCATCGTATGGGATTCTGCACCAATTTGATTTTGATGCCGTATCAGCCACCCACGGTTTCAGCCATAAGGCCCTTCTCACCGTGACTGAGGCTAGCATTGCTCTTGCTGAAGACCTAATGATGTCAACTGATGCTTCTGCCACGAAGTCGCCTGCCAATTTAATTTCCTGAAGAGAGGAGATTATTTTCTCTAATTTAGTGCCATCTTGAAGGGCTCTTTCTACATTGGTTGCCCATCCTGAGATGGCTTTAGCTACTGCCGCCGTGGTAATCGCTGGCCTGCAAGCGCCCCCGGCCGTGGAATATGCTTTTTTTATGTCCAGATCCATTTTCCCATTGAGAACGTCAACGACGGGAGCCTTACTCAATGAATTGACTTTTGATTTAAGGGGTACATTTTGGCAAGTCGGTTGGTAAGACTGGATCGCTTATCAGTCCTTTCCCATTCATCTTTAATTAGATCCTCCAGTTCACCTATAAAAGGGAAGGATTCTGTTTTTTTTTTTTAAGTTTGGGAAATATTTTCAACCTTTTTGTGTTTCCACTTTGTCTTCTTTCCAGCCGATCGCTTCTTTAACTGATTTTGCGAAAGGTTCAACTAGGGAGAAAACGAACCCTGCGGACATCCCCTGATCTTCATCTCCGGAGGAGGATTCTGACACTTGGGTGCAATGGAAATTTGCTGATGACGTGCTGGGAGCTGGCCTGTCCGTTAGTGGTGCTGTTGTCTCCAGTATGGATTCCCGCACTGACTCTCTTATGAGCTCCATAGCCACCCTTGCGTCTGATTCCTTTTCTTTTGTTGCTTCATTGAAGCATGAGCGGCAGGCTAATTTATCTGGCAAGGCAGGAGCGCCGCATAATCAGCAAGCATTTGCTGCAGGACAGGTGTGGCAGCTCTGGCGGTGTGATGAAGGTGACCGTCTGCGGTGTGACCGACTGATGGGAATGGCTTTGGCGTGAGCGGCTATGCCTTGATCGGTGGTGGCGGGAGGAAGATATTGAACGGCTTCTGCGGGACCTCCTGCTTGAAGCATGACTTGAGACTCCTTCGTCCATGCCTGGAACTTGTGGCTCTTGACCTAGTAGGGCTGCCAAAAATGCAGCGTTAGTGGTCCGGCTCTTTTTTCTCCCGTTCTTCAATACTTATCAATGGTGGACGGCCTCTTACCTAGTTTGTTGATGCCAGTGGAATCCATAGTAAATAGAGATAGGCAGCCTGAAAGAAAATAAGAAAAAAGTGGGGTTTTTTTTTTTTTTTTGTTTGTTTTTTTTATAGAAAGGAAGGGCTGGAGAGAGCCCTGGAGCAGCTGGTAATTCTTACCGGAGTCGCTGAATCAATCTGGCAAGGCAGGAGCGAATTCCAGTTTCCTGTGCGGCTACAGCATTATACACAGGAAAAACTGGGTTTTTAAAACTGCCGTCGCCATCGCAGCAAGATGATGCTCCCGTGCAGTAGCGTCGCGGCATCATCTTGGAGTAGGGCACATCCTCTCATTGCCAGTTACCTCACTCCTGCACATGCTCAGAGCGGAGGAGGAGGCACGGTGGCCATGATCTAGATCATATATCATATTGCTTACCTTTGATGACCTCAAGAGAGCACAGAATCTACCTAACCAAATGTTACTCCAATATCTTCAACTGCAGCATGCTTTTTAGGGCCCAGTTCCCTTATCCTTTAATCTTAGAGCTATCTAATGTTGAAAGTATACTCAGATCAACAGATGGGGATAAACCCATCTCGGCCCTCTACTCTATATTGGCTGCTTTTGATACTTCCAAGGTTTCACAGTTGTTCTTGCTCTATCAGGATGACATACCTACACTAGCAGATGATGATTGGGAGGAGGGCCTGCAAAGATACCTTCCCCTGATGATCTTGACATGTGATAGATTTACCCAGCTTAAGTTCTTACACTGGGCCTACTATTCCCCTGCCTGTTGGGCAAGAATTTACACTACCAGAACAGTGGTCTGTTCTTAATGTGGTTCTGACAGTGGTACCTTCTTTCATGTTGTATGGTCCTGCTTGTGATTGCAGAACTTCTGGAATGGAGTGGTAAATGACATCAACCTTATTGCCAAACTAAAGACCTGTGTGACCCTATACCCCTATTGCTAGGTATTTGTGACACATTAGAAGCCGCTCAGTCCAAAAACTGTTTGTCTTCTATGCTAGAAAGGCGAGCCTCCTCCAATGGAACCAGCTTCAACCACCAACTATACAGCTATGGAAGTCCTTAGTACATGCAGCTCTGGCTTTATACAAACTGACGTATTTGGGACGTAATTGCCCAAAAAAGTTTAAGATTTGGGCTGCATAGGTTGAGGCTAGGCAGTTGACTCTTGCGTAGGGTTCGGAATCTCTCTCCCCCCCCCCTTTTTTTTTTTTTTTCTTATTTTTACTTTTATATTTGGGATATTTTGAATTTATTTGATAATAAAGGATATCTCCTTGGCTTCCCCACTGGTCACTCTCCTCCTTCTACCCTTTCAGAAGTATACCTTTGTCCCTTATATGTGAACTGGAGCCGGTCACAATCTCCTACCATGCGAAATGGCTGCGGGGAAACCTGGATCCAACTTGCATAGGTGTGAACCCAGCCTCAAACAAACTTCTTTCACATTGTCATTATGGGGTGTTGTTAGTAGATTTTTTAGGAAAATAATGAATTTAATCTATATTAGAATGAGGCTGTAACATAACAAAATGTGGATAAAGTGAAGTACTGTGAATACTTTCCGGATGCTCTGTACATTTTCCAGTATAAAAGATATTTGTTTGACATTTCATGGAATAATAGTCTACTTCTTCCGAGGGGCATGGCAGCAGCCAACATTTCTTCAATTGAAATGGGCTAAGGATAGTAATGCACACAATATCTATTTACTCTAGTATGCAGATAAAATGTATTGTCACAGTTTTGCATTATTACATTCAGGTGCCATTTTCCTCTTGTCCCATATCATTTTTGTTGGAAATGTCCCTTAAAGGATAGGTTCACCTTTTATGTAACATGTTGCTGTGCTCCAATCCCCGTACCCTCCTGATCCCCCGTTGTGACAGCTGGCGGGGGATCCTCTCCATGCACCTTCTGTCACCATTATAAGAACAGTAGGGCTCTGCTCACACAGCTGCGTCATTCATACAGATCTGTAAATGAATAAACTACAAGTCCTGTCTGCCACAGGAGCTGATGAGAACTTTCTTAGTTCATTAATTCCTCTTGGAATTCAGTAACTATCTGCCCAAATGGGAGGTACTGGCAGACAGTTGTACTGAGTGTCTGCAAGAACCTGGCATTGCACCCATGATCCACTGATCATGGATGCAATGCTTTACAGGCTGCAGTGTAAAAAAAAAAAAAAGATAAATGCACTTTTTTTTTTTTAAATGCAAAATCATGTGTTTTTTTTATTTGTGTTGTTTTTTTGTTTTGTTTTTTACAAAAGGTGAACTTGTCCTTTTAGGCTGGCCTTTTACTGCATTGTAAAACACTGGTCATTAAAGGACACACAGAAAACAATTGTCCCATTCACAATGCAACACTATGCAGATATCCTGCATTTTATCCCAGAGCACTGTACAAGATTGCATTTCCCTGCACTGCACAGGGAAATTAAGTGTACTCAGGTGAGGGAAAAAAAAGGGAGCTGTGTGTGCTCCAAAGTGGACAGCTACCAGAGCGGAAACCGCATCGGTTTACCTTCTGGCAGCTGTACGTAGTGTGTGTGAACTGGTCCTTAAATCATTTATTATGTTATAAGGAGTCCAAATATAAACAATCATGTAAAAAGAGAAGACAAACAAATAAACCTATTACAAAACCAACTTTGCTAAGCATATACATCTAATAGGCCAACATTGACACTTATTAAATTTATAAACTGGAGATAGGAGATAAATGCAAAATATAAATTGATACACCACCTTAATGCAAATTCACTTCAAATCAAGTAATAACCTCCAAAATATGTTGATATACATCGATCGCTGCAATTGTTAACCTGTATGCTTATACCTTAACTTAACTACTTTGAAATGAGAAACCTTCATCAATGGGGGTCCAGAGACAAAATCTACTAAAAAAAAAGAAGAAAAAGAGAGAAAAAAAAGGGAAAGAGAAAAAAAAGGATTAAATGATTAAATATAACTAACTCAAACTCAGAACCTTCACTCCCCCCCCCCCCCATTCGCCCCCCTCCCCTCCCGAAGTGCCCTCATCAGGGCCCAGCTCATCTTATAAATCCACCCTCCTAACCTATATAGAAATGCAATCAGCATTATGAGGGGTGCCCGAGCAGGTCGTCCAGGGCCGCCAGGTATCCCTACACTCCTCTCTACCATGGAGAGACGCTGTCAAAAATTCCATTGTCCTAATTTCGTCTATCTTGGAAAACCAGTGTTTCAGAGAAGGTGTAGTCGTGGACTTTCACGAGTCTGGGATACAAGCCCAGGCAGCATTCAGCATTTGCACTAACAACGTCTTTCTGTAATGGTGAAGGGGTTGTTCATTTAAATGCAAGAGATAGCCCAAAGGGTTCGACCCTAGGTCAACAAATGTCAATTTTTTAATCATCTCCCCCACATACTTCCAGAATGCTGTAATTAAAGGGCAGATGTAAGGATCGATGGTAAGAGATCAGATCAGGCAGACCAATCCCCCCCCCCCCCCGAGATATAGGCAAAACCAACAGGGAATAGAGAGATCTACCGACTTTGCTGCTCCAGAGAAATTTAGTTAACAGTGTCCGGCATGAGAGAAAAAAAGCTTGAGGTAGTTTAATAGAAATCGCTTGCATTACATAGTTACATAGTAGGCGAGGTTGAAAAAAGACACAAGTCCATCAAGTCCAACCTATGTGTGATTACGTGTCAGTATTACATTGAATATCCCTGTATGTTGTGGTCATTCAGGTGCTTATCTAATAGTTTCTTGAAGCTATCGATGCTCCCGACTGAGACCACCGCCTGTGGAAGGGAATTCCACATCCTTACCGCTCTTACAGTAAAGAACCCTCTACGTAGTTTAAGGTTAAACCTCTTTTCGTCTAATTTTAATGAGTGGCCACGAGTCTTGTTAAAGCTTTTTCGCAGAAGAGAGTTTATTTCTATTGTAGGGTCACCAGTACGGTATTTGTATATTGAGATCATATCCCCTCTCAAGAGTCTCTTCTCCAGAGAGAATAAGTTCAGTGCTCGCAACCTTTCCTCAACTACGATCCTCCAGACCCTTTATTAGCTGGACAGCATACTCTAGGTGCGGCCGGACCAGAGTCTTGTAGAGTGGGAGAATTATCGTTTTTATCTCTGGAGTTGATCCCTTTTTAATGCATGCCAATATTCTGTTTGCTTTGCGAGCAGCAGCTTGGCATTGCATGCCATTGCTGAGCCTATCATCTACTAGGACCCCCGGGTCCTTTTCCATCCTAGATTCCTCCAGAGGTTCCCCCCCCCCCCTGAGTGTATAGATTGCATTCATATTTTTGCCACCCAAATGCATTATTTTACATTTTTCTACATTGAACCTCATTTGCCATGTAGTTGCCCACCCCATTAATTTGTTCAGATCTTTTTGCAAGGTTTACACATCCTGCGGAGAAGTTATTGCCCTGCTTAGCTTAGTATTGTCTGCAAATACAGAGATTGAACTGTTTATCCCATCCTCCAGATTGTTTATGAACAAATTAAATAGGATTGGTCCCAGCACAGAACCCTGGGGAACCCCACTACCCACCCCTGACCATTCTGAGTACTCCCCATTTATCACCACCCTCTGAACTTGCCCTTGTAGCCAGTTTTCAATCCATGTACTCACCCTATGGTCCATGCCAACGGACCTTATTTTGTACAGTAAACGTTTATGGGGAACTGTGTCAAATGCTTTTGCAAAATCCAGATACACCACGTCTACGGGCCTTGCTTTATCTAGATGGCAACTCACCTCCTCATAGAAGGTTAGTAGATTGGTTTGGCAAGAACGATTCTTCATGAATCCATGCTGATTACTGCTAATGATACCGTTCTCATTACTAAAATCTTGTATATAGTCCCTTATCATCCCCTCCAAGAGTTTACATACTATTGATGTTAGGCTAACTGGTCTGTAATTCCCAGAGATGTATTTTGGGCCCTTTTTAAATATTGGTGCTACATTGGCTTTTTTCCAATCAGCTGGTACCATTCCAGTCAGTAGACTGTCTGTAAAAATTAGGAACAACGGTCTGGCAATCACTTGACTGAGTTCCCTAAGTACCCTCGGATGCAAGCCATCTGGTCCCGGTGATTTATTAATGTTACGTTTCTCAAGTCTAATTTTAATTCTGTCCTCTGTTAACCATGGAGGTGCTGCCTGTGTTGTGTCATGAGGATAAACACTGCAGTTTTGGTTACTGAAGCCCCCCGATTCACTCGTGAAGACTGAGGAGAAGAATAAATTCAATACCTTCGCCATCTCCCCATCATTTGTAACCAGATGTCCTTCCTCATTCTTTATGGGGCCAATATGGTCTGTCCTCCCTTTTTTACTGTTTACATACTTAAAGAATTTCTTGAGATCTTTTTTGCTCTCCTCCGCTATGTGTCTTTCATGTTCTATCTCAGCCATCCTAATTGCACCCTTACATTTCTTGTTGCATTCTTTATAAAGTCTGAATGCTGAGGATGATCCCTCAACCTTGAATTTTTTGATGGCCTTCTCCTTTGTTTTTATATTCATTTTTACATTGGAGTTAAGCCATCCAGGACTTTTGTTCGCTCTTTTAAATTTATTACCCAATGGGATACATTGGCTAATGCCCTTATTTAATATGCTTTTAAAGCAAACCCATCTCTCCTCCGTATTCTTTGTTCCTAATATTTTATCCCAATTTATGCCTTTTAGCAAGGTTTGTAGTTTAGGGAAGTTGGCTCTTTTTTGAAATTCAGTGTCTTTGTATTCCCTTTATGTTTCCTATTTGTGTGATTTATACTGAAACTAATTGACCTGTCAGCGCTGTTACCTAAATTGCCCCGTATTTCCACATCCGTGATCAGGTCTGTATTGTTGGTAATCAGTAAATCCAGTAATGTTTTATTTCTAGTTGGTGCGTCTACCATCTGACCCATAAAATTGTCCTGCAAGACATTAAGGAACTGCCGAGCCTTAAATGAATTAAGTATAGGATCTGAGGAAGCAGTGTCATCTTAAATGCATTACACCTCCCAAACCACGTGAGGGTAAGGGTCTGCCATAGTTGAAAATATGATTGCATTTTCGATAATAATGGGCAGAAGTTTGTCCCATATAGTAGGGCTGTATTCGGGGTCAATTTGACCCCCAAGTATTTCAAAAAGGACTGAACCCATTTAAACCGGTATACACCTTGTAGGTTAACAATATACTCCTTGGAAAGGAGGATACTCATCGCTTCACATTTAGCGTCATTTGTAGAAAATTTAGAAAGATGCTCAAACTGAGCTAGACATTGAAGTAAGCGAGGTAATGAAACCTCCAGATTGGTAAGAAAAAAGAAGAGGTCATCCGCATATGCGGCAATTTTATGCTCCGTATTTGAAACCTGAAGACCACTGATCAGGGGGTCTGATCTAATTTTGCTGAGAAAGGGTTCTAAGGTTAAAACAAACATTAATGGAGTAAGAGGACATCCCTGTCTCGTCCCATTAGACAAAGAGAAATACTCTGAATGGGCCCCATTGACCAGCACAGCCGCGGTAGGGCCAGTATATAATGCCTAAATCCATGACAGCATTCGCTCCCCTAGGCTGATATAAATAAGAGTAAATTGAAGATATTGCCAATCCATCCGATCAAATGCCTTTTCAGCATCTGTTGATAAAAGGAGAAAGGGCCGGTTCTCTGAATGAGCAATATGAATCAAGTCTATCACCCTTACAGTGTTGTCCCTGGCCTCTCCCTGTGGGATAAAACCTGCCTGGTCTGCGTGAATAAGATGAGGAAAGTGTGGCAATAACCTATTCGCTAGTATTTTTGAGAATAATTTTAAGTCAACATTTAAAAGAGCTATAGACCGATAGTTCCCACGTTGAGCAAGATCTTTATCCTGCTTAGGAATCACAATAATGTGGGCCCTCAAAGCGTCCTCTGTAAGCTTGCCATTAGCTGAGATGGAGTTGTAAGCACGTAGGAAGTAAGGAGACAGAACATCCTGGAATGTTTTATAATATATGAGATTTAACCCGTCGGGACCGGGGGCCTTCCCTGGTTTAGAGGATTCTATCGCCAAGGCCAGTTCTTTATTTGTTATAGGGGCCTCCATCCCTGCAATTACCTCCGACGGAAGTAGGGGCATACCTGATGCTGTCAAAAAAGAAGAGATTAAATCTGCCCGGGTAGAGCATTCCTGGGTTTGGGTATTTTGCAGATTATAAAGCCTCCAATAAAATTTTTGAAATTCATGAGATATAGCCGCAGGGTCTGACAGCTTAATGCTGGAGTCGGCCGTGATTTGGGCGATGTGATTTTGTTTGTGATCCTTTCAGTGCCCTAGCTAATAGAACCCCCGGTTTATTTCCATACTCGTATATAGACTGTTTATATCGACTGTTTCTCCCTTACTTCTGAATTCACAATTTGATTATACTGCTGACATATGAAGAATAATTCTTCCTGTGTCTGCTTAGCAAGTGTTTTTTGTGAATGGACTCAAGTTTACCAATCCTCACGAGTAACAGCTCATTTTCCAACTGCCTTAGTTTTTTTTATACTGGCTCCGTGCTTAAGAAAGATTCCTCTTATAAAGCATTTATGCGCCTCCCACAATACAGTCGGAGATGTATTAGGTTGGTCATTATGGCTAAAATATTCTGCTAAACCCTGTAGAACCTCAGTCATGGTAGTTGGGTCCTTTAACAGTGTATCATTAAGCCTCCAAGACAGGGTCCTTGTAGCCACTATATTTAAATCTATATCTAAGTGAGCCGGCCCATGGTCAGCAAGAAAAATTAGATCTATCGAAGTTGCTCGGACTCTATCCAGCTCTTTTTGTGGAAGAAAAAAATAATCAATTCTTGAGTATGATGAATGAAATGAAAAAAAAAAAAGTATAGTCTGACATTGGGATGTTGTAAACGCCATACATCTACCAGTTGAAGATTTAATTCTGCCTTTAGTCGCTTTAAATAAGAGAATGATAGACGAGATACACCCCTTGAGACATCTAGGAGTAGATCATATACAATTAAAATCCCCTCCTAAAATCAATACCCCATCCTTATGCTCCAAAATCAGAGGAACCAAAGACCTTAGAAAGAGCAACTGATTAGAGTTAAAAAAAAATATACATTAACCAAGGTTACCTGAGTAGCACCGATTACGCCCTTAACTATCAAAGATCTACCTTGCTCATCGCTAATATATGTACCTAGTGACCATGGAACAAACCTTGCTATAAGAATACTGACTCCCTTAGCTTTAGATATTGGGGATGGGCTATGGTATACCACTGGGTAGGCTCTATTACTCAATTTAGGGATTTTCCCAGCCTGGAAGTATGTTTCCTGGAGGAATGCAATCTGACTTCGCATTTTGGTCAAGTTTCTAAGTAGTCTAGACCTTTTTTCGGGGACATTAGGCCCTTCACATTAAGGGAGGTTAACCTGACCGTGGTGGGCAGTTGTGCCCAAAGCAGGAGCGATGTCATGTTGCCTCCTAAGGAGAGAAAAAAAAATTAGGGGGGTGGGGGTCGAGCAGAGGGGAAACAGAAAAAGAAGCAGTAGACGATAAAAGGAAGAGAAAAAAAAAACCCCACAAAACTCTCCCAACTAAGCCCAAAGGGACTGGGAGAAACCTATTTGGGGGGCTGTGCTGCCAGTGCCCTTAAAAAAGAGAAAAAAAACAAGCCAAAGCACTTCCTCCTCCAAGGGCATTAATGCTAAATAGGTACCTCTAGGCCTATTGTAGAAAAACTGGGGGTCCAAAAAAATTTCCAAAACTATTCATGGAGAACTCAAACCAACATAGTCCACATAGATATACTCTGTAAAGTAATATCAACACAGTGACACAAACAAAAAAAAAGGAACCCCCATAGAACCCAGACTTGCTCAGTCCAGCCAATTTGGAACTTGTATTGGATCACACCCTAAAAAACTACAAAGTTCTTTAAGATGCTCCTGTGTGTGAAGTAAAAAAGGCTGACTGTCTTTAACCCTCAGATGGAATGTAGCCCCTGAAGCTTTAATCTGATCCAAGTGTGGACACATGCATCCTCTCATGCGTCGTGTATTCCTAGATAAATCCGAGGACCATTATCCGTACTCCTGCATGTTTAATCTGGCCCAGCTGCCATGCTCGATGCATAATCTCATCCTTTATATTAAAAAAATAAATGCGACAAAGAACATCTCGTGGACCCGACCCCTGGAGGCTCCTATATGGCGTGACTCTGTCTGTTATAAGCTCAGCTGATGAGGGTTTGCCCAAGATTTTATTACAAATAGACTATTTACTGTATTGTTGGTCTCAGTTCTGTGTCATCGACATTTTCTGGAATACCTCTAAAACGGATATTGTTCCTTCGGCTATGGTTTTCCAGCTCCTCTACCTGTAGAAGAATTGAGGTAAACTTTTGCTGCGCTGCAGAGTTTGTTAATACAAGTTCATCCATGCGCATATTCACATTATTTACTGCAGATTTTAGGTTAGTAACCCTGGTCTCCACAATATCCAGCTGTTCCCGCACCTCAGAAATCTCTTTCCATAAGGCCCCTTCTAAGCGTAAGGGGAGTGAAAGCAATATTGCCTCAACTCTGGATCTTCTGTCCATGGATGATGAATGCTCGGTTGAGCTGTGTTTAGAGGAGCGGATGTTCCTGATTGTATATTGACGATACTCCCAGTCTCGTTTAAAGATACTGAGGCATGTGATTGAGTAACAGTTGCTATGTGTTTGGGTGCCTCCATTATTGCTGGCATGATAGCAGAGGGGGCATTATAGCCAATAGGAGGGGTTGGTAGGATAGATGGCAAGTTCACCGGTCCTCCCGTTCTAAGTTATCCGCCATTACCAGAATCAGGGAGAGGTTGTCTCCACTGAGCCGCTGGTGCTTCCTGTTTCCGGGGCTACCATAAGTCCCTGGTTACCCCCCCCCCCCCCCCCCGAGCCCTCTGAGCCCTGATGGGCCTCTCTTGAACTAACAGCTACTATATCAGCCGTTATCAGAGGGATTTCCAGAAATGTTCTTGTTTTCCTGGTGATGTTCCATATCGACCATATCAGCAGGGGGGGCTATAGTTTTAGCGTTTTGGGTATTTCAAGCTATTGCTGAGGAAGGAGTAGCTTTTATTTTTGTTTTTCCAGAGATTAACCACTTCAGCCCCGGAAGGATTTACCCCCTTCCTGATCTGAGCACTTTTTACAATTTGGCACTGCGTCGCTTTAACTGCTAATTGTGTGGTCGTGCAATGCTGTACAGAAACGAAATTTGCGTCCTTTTCTTCTTACAAATAGAGCTTTCTTTTGATGGTATTTGATCACCTCTGCGGTTTTTATTTTTGCGCTATAAACGGAAAAAGCCCGAAAAGTTTGAAAAAAATGATATTTTCTACTTTTTGTTATTAAAAAAATCCAATAAACTCAATTTTAGTCATACATTTAGGCCAAAATGTATTCGGCCACATGTCTTTGGTAAAAAAAAGTCAATAAGCGTATATTGGTTTGCGCAAAAGTTATAGCGTCTACAAACTAGGGTACATTTTCTGGAATTTACACAGCTTTTAGTTTGACTGCCTATGTCATTTCTTGAGGTGCTAAAATGGCAGGGCAGTACAAAAAAACCCCAAATGACCCCATTTTGGAAAGTAGACACCCCAAGGAAATTGCTGAGAGGCATGTTGAGCCCATTGAATATTAATTTTTTTGTCCCAAGTGATTGAATAATGAAAAAAAAAAAAATTACAAAAAGTTGTCACTAAATGATATATTGCTCACACAGGCCATGGGCATATGTGGAATTGCACCCCAAATACATTTAGCTGCTTCTCCTGAGTATGGGGATACCACATGTGTGGGACTTTTTGGGAGCCTAGCCGCGTACGGGGCCCCGAAAACCAAGCACCGCCTTCAGGATTTCTAAGGGCGTAAATTTTTGATTTCACTCCTCACTACCTATTACAGTTTTGAAGCCCATAAAAATGCACAGATGGCACAACCCCCCCCCCCCCAAATGACCCCATTTTGGAAAGTAGACACCCCAAGCTATTTGCTGAGAGGCATGTTGAGTCCATGGAATATTTTATATTTTGACACAAGTTGCTGGAAAGTGACACTTTTTTTTTTTTTTTTTTTTTGCACAAAGTTGTCACTAAATGATATATTGCTCAAACATGCCATGGGTATATGTGGAATTACACCCCAAAATACCTTCTGCTGCTTCTCCTGAGTACAGGGATACCACATGTTTAGGACTTTTTGGGAGCCTAGCCGCGTACGGGGCCCCGAAACCAAGCACCGCCTTCAGGATTTCTAAGGGCGTAAATTTTTGATTTCACTCCTCACTACCCATCTGTTTTGAAGGCCATAAAATGCCAAGATAGCACAACCCCCCCAAATGACCCCATTTTGGAAAGTAGACACCCCAAGCTATTTGCTGAGAGGCATGGTGAGTATTTTGCAGCTCTCATTTGTTTTTGAAAATGAAGAAAGACAAGAAAAAAACATTTTTTTCTTTTTTCAATTTTCAAAACTTTGTGACAAAAAGTGAGGTCTGCAAAATACTCACTATACCTCTCAGCAAATACCTTTTGGTGTTTTCTTTCCAAAATAGGGTCATTTGGGGGGGGGGGGGGTTCTGCCTCCAAAACTGTGATAGGCAGTGAAGAGTGAAATCAAAAATTTACGCCCTTAGAAAGCCTGAAGGCGGTGCTTGGTTTTCGGGGTCCCGTACGCGGCTAGGCTCCCAAAAAGGCTCACACATGTGGTATGCAGGTACTTAGGAGAAGCAACAGAATGTATTTTGAGGTGTAATTTCACATATTCCCATATTCCCAAAATTTGTCTTTTTCCCGCAATTTGTGTCACAATATAAAATATTCCATGGACTCGACATGCCTCTCAGCAAATAGCTTGGGTGTCTACTTTCCAAAATGGGGTCATTTGGGGGGGTTTTGAACTGTCCTGGCATTTTATGCACATCATTTAGAAGCTTATGTCACACATCACCCACTCTTCTAACCACTTGAAGACAAAGCCCTTTCTGACACTTTTTGTTTACATGAAAAAAACACACTATATTGCCCAAATGTTTGATGAAATAAAAAAGATGATCTTAGGCCGAGTACATGGATACCAAACATGACATGCTTTAAAATTGCGCACAAACGTGCAGTGGCGACAAACTAAATACATTTTTAAAAGCCTTTACAGGTTACCACTTTAGATTTACAGAGGAGGTCCACTGCTAAAATTACTGCCCTCGATCTGACCTTCGCGGTGATACCTCACATGCATGGTGCAATTGCTGTTTACATTTGATGCCTGACCGACGCTTGCGTTCGCCTATGCGCGAGAGCAGGGGGGGGGACAGGGGTGCTTTTTTTATTTTTTTTGCTTTTTTTTTTTGCTTTTTTATCTTATTTTTAAACTGTTCCTTTCATTTTTTATTTATTTTTTTAATCATTTTTATTGTTATCTCAGGGAATGTAAATATCCCCTATGATAGCAATAGGTAGTGACAGGTACTCTTTTTTTGAAAAAACTGGGGTCTATTAGACCCTAGATCTCTCCTCTGCCCTCAAAGCATCTGACCACACCAAGATCGGTGTGATAAAATGCTTTTCCAATTTCTCAATGGCGCTGTTTACATCCGGCGAAATCTAAGTCATGAAATGCTCGTAGCTTCCGGTTTCTTAGGCCATAGAGATGTTTGGAGCCACTCTGGTCTCTGATCAGCTCTATGGTCAGCTGGCTGAATCACCGGCTGCATTCTCAGGTTCCCTGTTGGGACAGGGGAGCCAGAGAAAAACATGGAAGACGGTGGGGGGGGATTCCCTCCCACTGCTTGTAAAAGCAGTCTAGAGGCTAATTAGCCACTAGGATTGCTTTTACATGAAAGCCGACCGCTGGCTGAAAAGAATGATACCAAGCTGATGCCTAAACCTGCAGGCATCATTCTGGTATAACCACTCATACCAGTACGTTGCTGGTCCTTGGGCATATATTGTAAACCTTTTTTTAATGCAGCCTGTGGGCTGAACGAAAAAAAGAGATTGATTGGTGGGTATGCCCACCATTAGAATACCTCCCTTCATCCACCTACTTCTAATGATGGGCATACATGCACCGTATATATATGCCGAAGCATGGGGGCATCCTCCAGCAAAAGGCAGGAGCAAATCGCTCCTCCACCCACTGCTGCCCCCACACTTCGGCATATATGCTGAAGTATGTAACTGTGGTGGTGAAATCACCTCCGACAGCGCTGGAATCACGGCTTTATATATCGTGGGAGCAAACGCTGTTGCTGTCAAGATAAATAAATTCGCTCTGCAGCTGAATGGCGTACCTGAAAACAAAAAAATGGTTACCAATAAAACACAATAAAGTATAAAAAAATTGCATATCTGAAAAGCAAACATGGTAAAACATAATAACAATAAAACATTGCAGAATAGAATACAGTAAAAAATAGCAGAAGAATAGAGAGAGAGAGAACAACAAAACGACAACTATTTTTGTTTTTTTTATTTTATATTTTTGTGTTTTTATTTATTTATTTATTTTTTTACACTTTTTTTTAGTAACTTTAACTTTTGTAACTGGTACCAGGTTTGGGTCTCTCAAAATGCGATGGCATCTTGGGAGACCCTGTGAAAGTGTGTCCTAGTCTGTGCAGTGCTGTACCCTACGCTAATACTCAACTAGTGTATGGTAGCGTTCAAAACATTCACCAATGCATAGACCAGAATTGTCAGGACAGGAGAGACAATAATACCGGGTGTCACGCCTATATCCGCGCTTGCTGCAGACACAACATCTTTTTTGGGGGGCTCGTTGGGTAGGGGTACTCGGGAGGACATAAGGAAAATGCCTCTCATGCAGCCGGCTCACTGCATTTGGTTGGGGAAGGTGAGGTGGAGCACCGTCTGGAAACAGAAGGGCTCTGACGATCTCTTCCTGGAATTTAAGGAAGGATCCAGTCTGGCCTGAAGCTCTGTATAGCACATAAGCATTCAGCAAAGCCAATTGAAATAAACAGACACTTTTTTGTACCAGCGTCTGGCCTTACCGGCAACTAGGTACGGCGCAAACAACTGGTCGTTGAGGTCCACCCCTCCCATATTTTGGTTATATTCGTGGACACAGAGGGGTTTCTCCACACCAGTCGCTGTAGTAATTTGGACCGTCGTGTCTGCATGAAGGGAGGTAAGAACGTAAACATTCTTCTTATCCCTCCACTTCATAGCGAGCAAGTTATTATACTGCAAGCAGGCTCTCTCCCCCAACCTAAGACGGGAATCTACAGGTGCCACATGCTCCAATCTGTTGATCAAAAAGGTGACTAAATAGTGGCACGCTCGTGTAATAATTGTCCACGTACAAGTGGTACCCCTTTCCGAATGAGGGTGACACCAAGTCCCACACTATCTTGCCAGCGCTTCCTATGTAGTCAGGGCAGTTTGTTGGCTCTACATGACTATCTTTGCCCTCGTAAACCATAAAACTAAATGTATAGCCTGTGGCCCTGTCACAGAGCTTATACATCTTGACCCCGTATCTGGCACGCTTGCTGGGAAGGTACTGTTTGAATGACAAGTGGCCAGAAAATGTAATCAGGGACTCATCAACGCAGACAACTTGATGGGGAGTAAACAAGTCTGCAAAACGTTGGTTGAAGTGGTTTACGAGCGGCCGAATTTTGTAGAGCCGATCGCATTCAGGGTCTCCACGAGGACGACAGAGTTCATTGTTGTAGTGCATGAACCGCAAAATCTGCTCGTATCGTGCCCTGGTCATGGAGGCAGAGAACACGGGTATATGGTAAATTGGGTCAGTGGACCAATATGACCGCAACTCGCTCTTATTTATGCCCATGTTGAGGGAAAGGCCCAGAAAGATCTTAAATTCGGAGACCGTAATTGGTCTCAAATCTCTGGCAAGAGAGGACTGGGGAATAGTGGCGATGTGTTGACCAGCGTATAAATTGCTTTGGTCCACAATAGATCTATAGAGATCTTCGGTGAAAAACAGCGAATAAAAATCCAGTGGCGTAAAATCAACTGTTTCCACCTGAATTCCGGGTTGGCCAGTGAATGGGGGAAGTACGGGTGCTGCAGAAGTGGTGGGTTCCCAATTCGGATTGGCGAATGCAGCAGGAAGGGCACTATGGGCACGACGGGCCTGTGTTCGTCTTCTTGGTGGCAGCGGGACACTACTAGTGCTTGCCACCTCGCCAGCTTGAACTGCACTTATGGGACTCGCCACGTCACCACGTGATACTGCAGTGCTGGATGTACGACCAGGGTGTACTAGGCCGCTGGTGCTTGCCAGTTCACCAGAAGGAATAGCGGCGCTAGTACTAATCTGCTCCATACGAGGGACCTGCGGTTCTTGCACTTCAAGGACAGAAGAAGAAGATTGGGGTCTGGTACGCCTGACCTTGGCAGGGACCATAACTCCGTCGTCAGAGCTATCTGTCATGGAGCCGCTGTCCTCTACAGGATCGTATTCTGAGCCTGAATCTGACAGATGAGTGACTTCCTCTTCACTATCTGTCATGCTCAGAAACGTGTAGGCCTCTTCACTAGTGTACCTTCGATTTGCCATTTTGGGCTCTAAATTTAGGGGTACATTAGTGAGACTCACAGGCAAAAAAGCTCCTGACTGTTAGCGACTGATTCAAAACGCTACCAACTGTTAGCGATCGCAGGGATCAGGCCTGACTCTGCGAACGCTGCAGTTATGTGTGCTTAGTGTTTTGTAAGTGTCAGTGATCGATCGATACTGCACTTGGGTGGGCTGGGCAGGGCTGGGCCGAGGGGCAAAACGCAGGTGCTAGCAGGTATCTGGGCTGATCCCGCTAACACTGTGTTTATGGGGACCCCAAATTGCTGGGGACGCTAGTATAGATCTGATAGGATCAGATATTGATCCGTTCAGATACTATACCACTAAGGGAGGTGTATGCTGCGTACGTGGGTGTTAGCGGTACTGGCGCTAACCTGACGCTGCCTGGGGCGACGCAGACCTTATCTGACCCTAAAAACGTAACTTATATCACCGCCGGGCAATTAGGGGGTTAAACCTTTATTGGGAAATAAACGGCGGGTGCCCTGAAACTATAATAAACTATAAAAAGCAAACTAACTAACCAGTGTCACCCGTAACAGTTATATGGTGATCACTGGTGAAAGGGTTAACTAGGGGGCAATCAGGGGGTTAAAACCTTTAGTAGGTAGCATATGGGGGTCCCTGTCGCTATAAAACGCTGACGGCGAACCTATATAGTTACCTCCCTAACTAGCGTCACCTGTGTCACTAATACAGCGATCAGAAAAACGATCGCTTAGTGACACTGGCGATGGGGGGTGATCAAGGGGTTAACCTTTATTAGGGGGGGTTAGGGGGGTACCCTGGACCTAAGGGGGGTACCCTAGACCTAAAGGGGGCTAACCCTAACTGCCCTAACACTTATAACTGTCACAAACTGACACCAATGCAAAAAAAAAACTGCTATTGGTGTCACTGTGACAGGGGGTACAGGGGGGTGACTGGGGGGTAAAAAGTGTGCCTGCGTGTTCTACTGTTAGTGTAGTGTTGTGCAAGCTCACATTGATGTCTTCTCTCCTCGGCGCCAGAACGAAAAGACCGGCTCGAGGAGAGATGACATCACTTCCTCTGCCTCTGTTTACATTACAGAGGCAGAGGAAGGATTTCATTCGCCGGGAGCGATCGCGAGGGGGTGGCCACGAATGGATGGCCTCCCCTTCACCTCTGATCGCCCGGGAACAAATGCCGGCCACCTCGGGCAGCGGGGGGGGGGGGTCCGATCGGATCCCCCGCCCGCGGGAGGCAGATCACGTACAGGTACGTGATTATGCCTGCCCGTGCCATTCTGCTGACATATATCAGCGTGAGGCGGTCGGCAAGTGGTTAAAGAAGGAGCGGATAAGGAGGTACATATACCGATGAAGCCTATTTGGTCTAGACAGTTTGGTCTGTTTAACTGTTGTTCCTGTAATTTGTTCTGCTTGCTTCCTATCCCTAGTCATGCTCTTGCGATATATTCAGTAACGCAGAACTGGCTAAAGGACTCCCCAAGAAAAACATTTAAAAACTGACCAATCCTATGAGGTCGGTACTATGACCGGTATGTCCAGTTCTAAACCCCGAATTGAGCTAGGTTAGTCGGGACTAGTCTAAGCCAAAGTAGAGCTCGGCCAGACTGGATCAAGCTAGGATTAACAGGTTAGGCTGAATTGATGTATCCTAACAATGGGGGTGCCAAAACAAAAACACAAAGCGAAAAAAAAAAAAAACAGCACTGAAAGAAAAAAATAAGTAGGCCGAGATATAGAACAAATATATATGCAAATATTTGTATCCCTATATACATATATAATATAAACATTTTTTTATATATATATATATATATATATATATATATATATATATAAAATATACACAGTGGTATTCAGTCCCCCTTAAATTTTTCACTCTTTGTTATATTACAGCGAGGAAAGACGAAGAGATCTGGAAGCCGCACACCGGTCTGATAAGTGCCTTTATTGATAGAAAGCTGGTTCACAAAAGTGTACAAGACACTACAGCAGAAGTGTACAGAGAGCAGAGAGATTACTCATGAGTAAGCACTCGTTATGAGTGCGAAACGCGTCAGCTGATCTCTGTACACTTCTGCTGTAGTGTCTTGTACACTTTTGTGATCCAGCTTTCTATCAATAAAGGCACTTATCATCAGACCGGTGTGCGGCTTCCAGATCTCTTCGTCTTTCCACGCTTCATCCTGCATCAGCCAGCACCTGGGACTCTCTGCCTTGAAGGATTTATACTTGTTTTTCCTTCCACTTATTTGAACCCACCTGAGCGGTGGAACCCTTTCTGCTTAGTTTGCATCACTGGATTTGTTATATTGCAGCCATTTGCTAAAATCATTTAAGTTCATTTTTTTTCCTCAATGTACAAACAGCACCTCATATTGACAGAAAAACACAGAATTGTTGACATTTTTGCAGATTTATTAAAAAAGAAAAACTGCAATATCACATGGTCCTAAGTATTCAGACCCTTTGCTCAGTATTTAGTAGAAGCATCCTTTTGATCTAATACAGCCATGAGTCTTTTTGGGAAAGATAGAGAGAGAGTGCAGCGCTGGACAAATATCACAAATAGTGTGTGTGACCCATTTACAACGTGGACACGCACTGCGCATGCGCGATTCTGTTTCTAATAGCAGTGGAGCTTCTCTTACTACTTATCCCTGCTAGGAATTTTTATGTGTTTGCATTTTTTTTTTCAAATTCTTTATTTTTTTGAATATCATGTATTACATGCCACATGAAACATTTCGTTTAATCTTCGTGTCCATTCATATGACTCCTTTTTATCGTAATATAACAACATAACACATTTCCTTACAAAATGATTCTAAATCTCCTCTGTTCCAAAGGCATGTATATTTTCCCTTTTCTTTTCCCATACCCCTTGTACCCCCACCCTCAAAAAACCCCTAAAAAAAAAATTAAAAAAAAAGAGGAAGCACTGTCAGGGGGTACCCCCTCCTCATTTCCATTCAATCCTACATAATCTACTTCTCCTGTTCTCTAATTCTATAATCCACTAGAGGGGACCAAATCCTCCGATATTTCTCGTCTTGTTCTTTCAGCATCATGGTCAAGTTTTCCATGTATTGAATTTCTATAATTCTGGCCCACCACTGGGTTTTGGTCGGAGGGACTGTACTCTTCCACAGAGCTGGTATACAGGCCTTTGCAGCCGTGAGAATGAGCAGGGAGTTCTTATATTTTTCCACCAATAAGGGAACATCATTTAGTAAGAATGCAGCCGGGTTATTCCCAAGAGACACACCTGTGATATCCTTAATCGTTTCCTCGACCATTTCCCAGAAACTCTTAATTTCCTCACATTCCCAAAATATGTGTAGCATCGTACCCACCCCTCTCTTACAACGCCAGCACCTATCTGAAGCCTGTGGGAAAATTTTTTGAAGAACTGATGGTGTTCTGTACCATCTAGTAAGGATTTTATATCCTCCCTCTTGGTATCTACTAGCAATCGATGTCTTATGTATAGATTTTAACATTTTAACCTTCTGTTTTTGCGAAAACGTTACCCCTAACTCTGTCTCCCATGCTTGCATGAAATTGAGCTCCTGTGGGGCTTCCAGGCTCGTTAATATTTCATAAAAGTGTGATAGAGAGTGTCTCATACTTTCGCCACTTAAGCATTTCCGCTCGAAACAAGATAACTCCCGTATCACTGGATATGTTTTAATTTTTGAACGGATAAACGCTCCTAACTGCATGGCCCTGAAATAATCCAGGTCCGATGTCACTTCTCCCTCTATCTCACCTCGTGTCATCAAACGGCTATCCCTAGAAAAGTCTATAAGCCTGCTTCTCCCCTTGTGTTTTAATACCTCATAACTCCGATCTGATAAGCCTGGTTGGAAATCTGGGGAGCCCAATACAGGGGTCATAGGGCTCGGATAAGGTGACAGGTTTGTTTTTTTGAAAATCATATTAATGGAGCGGATGGTTGCGCCTGTTAGCGGATGTTTTTTCACTATAGTGGGTAATTTCGATTTTGCTATCCATGCTATTCCCTCCAGTGGAATTTTAACCGTCGCTTGTTCTAACTGTACGTGTGGCTTCCTTACGGAGGCACACCATTCCACCACTCTAGCTAACTATAGGGCTTCCTGGTATCTCACTGGGTCTGGAAAGCCAATACCTCCTTTTTCTTTTGGGAGCAATAAAATGTTTCTCCTTACTCTTGCTGGCTTCCCTGCCCAGATGAACCTCAGGAACCTGGATCTAAGGTCCTTTAGGAAGTTCGAAGGGATCTTTATTGGCAAGGTTTGCAATAAGTAAAGGAGTCTAGGCATCACGTTCATCTTTATAATATTTGTCCTTCCAAACCAAGTGAAGGTTTCCCTATCCCATCTCCTAAAATCCTGTTTAATTTGTCTTAGCATCGGGGTATAGTTTAGTTCAAACACTCTACTAAGCTTCTTTGGAATTTTGGTCCCCAGGTAACTATGTGTTTGCATTTTAAAGTTTGAATAAACTAGCCAAGATTCTCTGCACTATTGGAGTCTCCTTTTTTCTTTTGAAAATCCACGGAACACCTTCGCTGGATCTATGGAAGTGCACATCTATTGCTGTGTGGTAATTGCCTCCTGGGAATGCATCATCTAAGGTGTCTCTTGTTGCTGCCGACTGGCTATCCATGAAGGAAGTTGGTGAGATTCCAGCAGTGTTTCCTGTGGCTTTGATTACTCTACCAAGCCTGTTTTGACCCCCCTGAATAAGGGTGGTCGCAGGCTTTCCGGTAAGCCTCCATTGCTTTATTGTCAGGTGGCGGGCAGCACTAGCGGTGAAAATACAGACCCAGGGTCTTGCATTGGATATCTCACTTTTTGGACTTTATTTCACTTTATGAACTATTTTTCATTTTATATTTATTTATATTTTTGTGATATTTTTATCTGCACCACCAATTGATTATTGTTTACTTTTTATTAGATGTTATTATCTATCATTTCATCTGATGCTAATATTAATCACTTATTTATTAGATTTAATTAGTTATTCCTGTACGTTATTGATTCTTTGCCATATCACACACACTATTTGTGGTATTTGTCCAGTGCTGCATTCTTTCTCTCCATCTCTATTTTTTGTGCCCTTGTATTGGGGTTACAGTGTTCAGCTGCAGGACATCCTTCAGGGTTCTTTCTAACATTAATTAATTTCTTTACACTAATTTTTCACACTATTCACCCACCTAGCGCAATTCTCTTTTCTATTTTTTGGGAAAGATGCAACAAGTTTTTCACACCTGGATTTGGGGATCCTCTGCCATTCCTCCTTGCAGATCCTTTTTTAGGTTTCTCCAGAGATGCTCAATTGTGTTTAAGTCAGGGCTCTGGCTGGGCCATTTAAGAACAGTCAAGGAGTTGTTGTGAAGCCACTCCTTCGTTATTTTAGCTGTGTGCTTAGGGTCATTGTCTTGTTGGAAGGTAAACCTTCGGCCCAGTCTGAGGTCCCGAGCACTCTGGAGAAGGTTTTCGTCCAGGATATCCCTGTACTTGGCCGCATTCATCTTTCACTCCATTGCAAGTCGTCCTGTCCCTGCCGCTGAAAAACACCCCCACAGCATGATGCTGCCACCACCATGCTTCACTGTTGGGACTGTATTGGACAGGTGATGAGCAGTGCCTGGTTTTCTCCACACATACCGCCTAGAATTAAGGCCACAAAGTTCTATCTTGGTCTCATTAGACCAGAGAATCTTATTTCTCACCATCTTGGAGTCCTTCAGGTGTTTTTTTTTTTTTTTTTTTTTTTTAGCAAACTTCATGCGGGCTTTCATGTGTCTTGCACTGAGGAGAGGCTTCTGTCGGGCCACTCTGCCATAAAGCCCTGACTGGTGGAAGGCTGCAGTGATGGTTGACTTTCTACAACTTTCTCCCATCTCCCGACTGCATCGCTGGAGCTCAGCCACAGTGATCTTTGGGTTCTTCTTTACCTCTCTCACCAAGGCTCTTCTCCCCCGATTGCTCAGTTTGGCCGGACGGCCAGCTCTAGGAAGGGTTCTGGTCTCCCAAACATCTTCTATTTAGGGATTATAGAGGCCACTGTGCTCTTAGGAACCTTAAGTGCAGCAGAAATTTTTTTGTAACCTTGGCCAGATCTGTGCTTTGCCACAATTCTGTCTCTGAGCTCTTCAGGCAGTTCTTTTGACCTCATGATTCTCATTTGATCTGACATGCACTGTGAGCTGTAAGGTCTTATATAGACAGGTGTGTGGCTTTACTAATCAAGTCTAATCAGTATAATCAAACACAGCTGGACTCAAATGAAGGTGTAGAACAATCTCAAGGATAATCAGAAGAAATGGACAGCACCTGAGTTAAATATGAGTGTCACAGCAAATGGTCTGAATACTTAGGACCATGTGATATTTCAGTTTTTCTTTTTTAATAAATCAATATAACAGTGAAAAATTTAAGGGGGTCTGAATACTTTCCTTCCCCACTGTATATATACATATATATCCCCATATACTTATATACCCATGAACCAAATCAAAAACATAAAGTAGCAGTAGCAAAGGAGTAATGACAAATAACTAATATCAAATTACTAAAGATTATAGCAATGGCTATGACTAGATAGCTATGACTACCAGAACCCCCCAGAGCCCCCTCCCCCAGCCCCAAAGTAGTGCAGTGTCAGCAGCAACTGCAAATGGCTGTAATTTAGCAGCAACACAACCCGTGATTGTGTTCATACACTGGAAATAATAAGCTAAAATTGACGAAGCTTAACTCACAACAGCCTTCTATACTGCCTCAATAAATAAGGATGAGCCATTTGGCAAGGCTATGTAAAGATATTGAACTTAATAGAACACATAACCCTGGACTTGGTGCAAACCATACATACAGAAAAAACCCAAAACTTGTTAAACCAAAATAGCAAAAGGGAAATGCAGGTAAGGAAGGGAGATAACCAGCCATCCCAATTTGAACATCAAAACCACAGCAGAACAAAGACAGAAGAGCTATGCACTAATGCAACTGAGCTAAAAAAGCAACCAAATATACATTTATAATTTTTCCCACGTTGCTTACTAGAAGTAAGAACAGAAAATGAAAATCAATCATCAATAGCTGGAATATTCAGGGTCTCAAACTTCAGCCATCGGATCCAGACTTCAAAGATATTGAATGGCACTGACATACAAATTCTGCTCGAAACATGGGTTACGGACTCCAGGTACAGTATGAATTACCAGTACCTACTGACTACAGCCTCAGCTCTCACTTTGACATCTGCAAGCTTTTCAGGTTCTAGGCCCCACCAAGAAGGGAATGACCTGAAGCCATGTCTAAACTGACAGCCAAACTTACATGGTTTAATACAAAGGTCAGCAACCCCCAGCATGCTTGCCAGATATGGCATGCAGCCATATTTATGCTGGCACACAGAGAATGCCTGGGACATCCACCTCCCTTATGTCAGCAAAGCCAGCTGACAGTTGCAACTGGCAACACAGGTAGAAGCATGGCTGGAATCATCTCATTGCCTGCCCGCCTTCCCCCCTTCTAGCCCACCTCACTCGACTTGCATACAGCTTACATTGAATTAGTGGATAGCCAGATCTAGGGGGTGGTGCACAGCACCAATCTCACTTCCCCCAGCCCCCACCCAATGGGTGCTGTCTGGGTCAGTAAGCTCTTCCTCCCATCCTTGTGCTGCACTTAGCCATGACACAGGACATGCAGCTTAGTGGCTCTTCCCCACACTGCACACAGCTAGTCAAGGGCGAGTTCAGAGGGTGGTGATAAATAGGGAATACTCGGAATGGTCAGGGGTGGGTAGTGGGGTCCCATAGGGTTCTGTGCTGCGACCAATCCTATTTAATTTGTTCATAAATGACCTGGAGGAAGGGGTAAACAGCTCAATCTCTGTATTTGCAGACGATACTAAGCTAAGTAGGGCAATAACTTCTCCGCAGGTTGTGGAAACCTTGCAAGTTAATGGCTTGAAACCTGAGCAAATTAATGGGGTGGGCAACTACATGACAAATTAAGTTTAATGTAGAAAAATGTAAAATTAATGAATTTGGGTGGCAAAAATATGAATACACTAGGGAGGAACCTCTGGGGGAATCTAGGATGGAAAGGGACCTGGGGGGTCCTAGTAGATAGTAGCAATGGCATGCAATGCCAAGCTGCTGCTAACAAAGCAAACAATATTGGCAAGCATTAAAAAAGGGATGAACTCCAGGGCTAAAGCTATAATTCTCCCACTGTACAAGACTACTCCGCAACTAGAGTATGCTGTGCAGTTCTGGACACCAGTCCTCAGGACGGATGTACTGGAAATTCAGTGAGTACAAAGAAGGGCAACAAAGCTAATAAAGGGTCTGGAGGATATTAGTTATAAAGAAAGGTTGCAAGCACTGAACTTATTCTCTCTCAAGCGTCTCTTCTCCAGAGGGGATATGATTTAAATTTACAAATACCGTACTGTTGACCCCACCATAGGGATAAAACTTTTCCGTGGATGGAAGTTTAACAAGACAAGTGGCCACTCATTAAAATGAGAATAAAAGAGGTTTCACCTTAAACTGCGTAGATGGTTTTTTTACTATAAGAGCAGCAAGGATGTGGAATTCCCTTCCCATGGTTTCAGCGGGGGGCATTGATTAGTTTCAAAAAACTATTCGATAAGCACCTGAACGACCACAACATATAGGGATATACAAGGTAATACTGACATATAATCACACACATAGGATGGACTTGTGTCTTTTTTCAACCTCACCTACTATGTAACCATGTAACCTCGATTGGCCCCGCGTGTAGCTGGCAGTTGCAGTTCTGACCTGTGAAATCCTCTCCTTAGCTTGCAACTGCCAGCTACAGACTGTTCAAATCCAGGTTGTGTCTGGAAAATGATCAGATCTCACAATGCTGTGAAAAAGTATTTTCCCCCTTTCTGATTTTTTTTTTTTTTTGCATATTTGTCGCACTTAAATGACTCAGATCATCAAACTAATTTTATTATTACACAAAGATAATCTGAGTCAATACAAAATGCAGTTTTTAAATGATGGTTTCATTTATTAAGGCAAAAGAGCTGTCCAAACCTACCTGGCTTTGTGTGAAAAAGTAATTGCTCCCTATACCTAATAGCTGGTTGTGCCACCCTTGGCAGCAACAACTGCAATCAAGCGTTTGCGATAACTGCCAATGAGTCATTTACACTGTGGAGCAATTTTGGCCCACTCTTCTTTGCAGAATTGTTTTTAATTCAGCCACATTGGAGGATTTTTCAGCATGAACAGCCTGTGTAAAGGTTATGATACAGCATAGAGCTCAGAGTTCATGGTTCCATCAATTATGGTAAATTGTCCAGGTCCTAAAGCTGCAAAGCAGCCCTAGACCATCACGCTACTATCACCATGTCTGACTGTTGGTATGATGTTCTTGTTATGAAATGCTGTATTAGTTTTCTGCCAGATGGAACGGGACGTACATCTTCCAAAAAGTTCAATTATTGTCTCATTAGTCCACAGAATATTTGCCTAAAAGTCTTGGGGATCATGGGGACTTTAAAATTTCTTATCTGGAACGTGCAGGGCTTGCGTGAGAGGATAAAATGCTCGACGGCCCTCACGTTTCTTAAAAAAACAACACGCTGACATTTTAGTCTTAGTAGAGACTCACGTGGAGGGGAGATTGCAAATGGCCCTTCGCGGACCCTGGGTCGGATGGGCATTTCATTCGACCTACACATCGCACGCGCGTGGGGTATCAGTCTTGGTGGCCAAATCGGTACAATTTGAACTTATAGAGGTTTCCACAGACCCGCAGGGACAATACGTCTTTTTATCTGTTAAACTATATGGGGAACCTTTTCTCATTTTGGCTTTCTATGTTCCTCCCCCATTCTCCATACCCATAATCTTAGAGGGATTCACATTCATGACCAAACACCCCACAGTCCAGGTGGTCTGGCTGGGGGATTTTAACACCACACTAAACCCCTCGATTGATAGACTTCAACCCTCGAATCCACATCCAATAACCAGCAGAGAAACCAAATTTGCCAAGCTAATTTCCCCTTTTCACCTTGTGGATTCTTGGAGATATAAATACCCGCACAAACAATCATTCTCCTGCTTCTCTTCTTCCCACAACTCTATGTCTAAAATTGACATGATATTGATATCACAAAGTCTCACACCTCGACTACTAGAGACAGTTTTCTCTCCCATGTTGCTGTCCGACCATAATCCATACTGGATTACATTAAGCGTGCCCACTGACAAACCAAAACGGAACTGGCGACCCATTTTGGCTCTCACTACTCCCTGAAGATGAACTTACGAATGAATGGAAGTTGTACTTTAGGAACAACGACCGTTCAGCCTCCATGACAACAATCTGGGAGTCTTTTAAATCTCATGTTCGCATGATACTCTCAGCCCGTATCAATAGAATCAAATTAGATTCTTCTAGAGAGCTCGATAGAGCGGTAATGGTACTATCTCAATCTGAACAAAATTATACGAGTGATCCCTCTCCCGCAAATGCAGACTTAATTAAACTTCAGGCCAGAATAGTAGCCCAACTCCAATATGGGAAGGAACGACACAAAATGTTCTTTGCTAAACAAAAGCTGTTTGAGCACGGGGAAAAGGCTGGCAAACTCCTAGCATACCTGGTACACAATGAAGATAGACCCCGGTGGTAATATCCCTATACGGTCCTGGCGGTCAATCCATTACTGATCCCCTCACAGTGACCTCAATGTTTAGGGGTTCTTTATTGACCTTTACACCTCAAAAAGTTCTGAGGACAAGGGCCCAATGAACTCCTTTTTGGAGGAGACGGTACTTCCTCAGTTAACAGAAGACCAGGTTAACCTCCTCGAGGCACCTCTCACCGAGGAAGAAATAGCGGTGGCTATTGCTGGATTTGCCAGATCCAAATCCCCGGGCTCGGACGGCCTACCTATAGAATTCTACTCTCAATTCAGCGATTTTTTTGATCCCAAAACTTTTAACCTTATATAACCACTTATTTGAGACATTTACACTTCCCGCTTCTATGAGAGAGGCAACAATAGTCCTCATACCCAAACCGGGAAAAGATCCAGGATACCCCGAATCCTACCTCCCAATTTCCTTATTACAGGTAGATATCAAGATATTAGCCAAGGTGCTTTCCCTCCGACTCAATCAAGTTATTCTCTCTCTGATTCATACAGATCAGGCAGGGTTCATGCCTGGTCATAACACCTCGTTCAACTCACGAAAATTGTTTATAAATCTACAGGCCACACATGAAAATGTAGGATCCCGGGTAGTTGTGACACGGCCAAGGCGTTTGACTCTGTGGAGTGGGATTATTTGTGGCAATGCTTGGGGAGGTATGGTTTTGGCCCCAGGTTCCTTAAGTGGATCAAACTACTTTATCAAAATCCCACAGCTAGAGTGGTGGCGAACGGGTGGCCGTCTCAAGAGTTTGACCTCAGCCGAGGCACGAGACAGGGCTGCCCTCTTTCCCCACTTCTCTACGCCCTAGCTGCAGAGCCTTTGGCCGTGTCTATTCGTGCAAACCCCGAGTTTGTGGGTCTACAAATGGGAACCTTAACCGAAAAATTAGCTTATACGCGGACGATACCCTACTATATCTCGCTGACTCAGGTCCTTCCCTTCAAAAAGCATTACAGTTGATCGAACACTTCGGAACGTTTTCCGGTTTAAAAATAAACTGGGAAAAGTCCCAAATACTACCTATAGACAGTTTCCCACCACCTGAATCATGGACAGAGACCCCACTAAAAAGAGCAGATACAATCAAGTACCTAGGAATTCATATATCCAGAGATCCGGCTGATTATATTCCCCTCAATATAGAGCCCCTCTTTTCACTAGTCAAAACCAAAATACGCACTTGGGCCCGTTTAGCACTAGGAGTATGGGGTCGCATAAATCTGATAAAAATGGTCCTTCTCCCGAAAATCCTTTACATACTGTGGCATACCCCAATCTATCTCCCATTAAAACACTTTAAATCTCTTGAAGCTCTACTCAAACCCTTTGTGTGGGGGAATAGCAGACATAAAATCGCATGGCCAGCGCTTAAAAACCCGACAGACATGGGGGGAATGGCCCTACCGGATCTGAACCTTTATTACATTGCATCACAATTATCACAACTATTTCATATAGACAAGATGGATAACGTACGCTTCCTGACCCTTCTTTGCTCCAAAAGAGTGCAACTTACCGGTGATTCCCTTTATGCAATATCGGCAGGATCCAGGAATACTGAGATGGGGGGAGACACGAAGTCCTTGATATACCACTACAGACGTATTTGGGACCTTGCTTCCACTAAATTAGGAATACCTAGACTACACGACCATACACCGATATGGCACAATAGGGATATGACAGAATTTATAAACATACCGGACTCGGAGCTGTGGGAGTCTAGGGGAATTTACTACATACACCATCTGCTATTCAATGGAATCCTCAAAACTTACAACACACTTACAGAGGAATTTTCTCTTCCTAATTTCATGTTCTTCAGATACCTACAAGTAAGACATGCGACCCAAACACAATTCTTGCAGGCTGAGGCTCCGCCCACACTTCATCCCATTATGGCTATTGTTAAAAATACAGACCCACGTGGATTAATATCCACATTTTATAATATGCTTCTAACTCCCACTTCGTCAAAAATAGCGTTTGATTTGAAGCCTCGTTGGGAAAGAGAGGTGGGCCTGATGGAAAATGAGGAATGGGAGGAAGCCCTCGAGACATGCAAAGCAGTATCACTAAAACTCTCAGACAGACTCTCTCAGATTTACATAACACATAGAACATACCTTACCCCAATCCGAGTAGCCAGATACAAACGTAATCAGTCTACCCTATGACGGTTATGTGGACAAGAAACAGGCACGTTCTTCCATTTAATATGGACATGTTCCAAGATTCAACAACTTTGGAAACAGGTTATAACATTTCTACACGATACCATGGGCTCCCCAATAGCGCTAGAACCAAAACAATGTCTCCTAGGGATATTTCCAGACACAGTAGACAAATTTACCAAGGTATTTCTACATGAAACCCTGTTCTCTGTCAGAAAAACTATTGCAAGAAAGTGGATGAGGCCATCCCCCCCCAGTGTGGTGGAGTGGAAAACAGAAGTTAACGCAACCTTGCCATACAAAAAACATATTTACATTAATAGAGGTTGTCCGACAAAATACAATAAAGTTTGGGATCGATGGTTGCAAGAACCTGAAACTTGTACTTAATTATAAGCTCGCTCAGTAATACAACACTTAGATCTTTATAACTAAGACTTTATTCCAGATACACATAGAGAAAGTATAAATCAAAAGACACCATGGTTCATGTTGTTCTCCCATAATGGTCATGTCTGTACTGTACACAATATATCCCCTACAGACTTAAATGTATGTAACAAATATGAAAACGCCACGTTTATATATATATATATATATATATATATATATATATATATATATATATATATATATACGGCACGTGTACTAAATAAAATAAAATTAAACAAAATATGTTCAACGGGGGAGGGGGGGGAGATAATATTACTCATTATATTGATAGTATTTCATAGTTGTATACAATTACTTCTGTGTTAGCACATGTTACTCCTAATATTGACTATATAAACAGTGTATACTTCCTTTGTTTAACATGCATTTTATGTACATGTATATTGGTACAACTCTGTATTTATATGCACCATCTTTACTCAATAAAACCTTTGTTTAATGGAAAAGAAAAGTCTTGGGGATAATCAAGATGTTTTTTGGTAATGTGAGATGAGCCTTTGTGTTCTTTTTAGTCAGTAGTGGCTTTGGCCTTGGAACTCTCCCATTGGTGCCATTTTTGCCCACCCTCTTTCTTATTGTTGAATCATGAACAGTTACTGATCTTACCTGAGGCAAGTGAGGCCTGCAGTTCTTTAGATGTTCTGGGTTCTTTTATTACCTCCTGGATGAGCTGTCGTCATGCTCTTGGAGTGATTTGTGTAGATTGGCCACTCTTGGGAAGGTTCACCACTGTTCCATGTTATCTCCCTTTGTGGATAATGGCTCTCGCCATGGTTCACTGGAGTTCCAAAGCCTTAGAAATGGCTTTGAAACCCATCCTAGAACGATACCTGTACATTACTTTGTTTCTAATCTATTCTAGATTTTTTTAGATTGTGGCATGATGTGTGGCTTTGTGTGATTGATTAGCGTACTTCACTTTGTCAGACAGCTTCTATTTATGTGATTTCTTGATTCAACAGGTCTGGTAGTAATCAGGCCTGGGTGTGGCAAGTGAAATTTAACTCAGCTTTCCAAAAAATTGTGGTTAATTACAGTTCATTCATGATTCAGCATGGGAGGGGGCAATTACTTTTTCACATAGGGCCAGGCAGGTTTGAACAACTTTTTTCCCTTAATAAATTAAATAATTAAAAAAACTGCATCTTGGATTTACTCGGGTCATCTTTGTGTAATATTAAAATTAGTTTGACGATCTGAATAATTTAAGTGTGAGAAATATGCAAAAAATAAATCGAAGGGGGCAAATACTTTTTTCACAGTACTGTAGCAGCTCTGTGGAGTGCAATCCATTCTCTGCCCTGCAGACCCTAGTCCTCTGCCCTGCTAACCCCTATACATTGCCCTGCTGACCCCTGTACACTGCCCTGCTAACTCCTGTCCCCTGCACTGCTGACCTTCCTGTGCCCCCCTAACATGTTTTACTGCACCAGACAGGCTAGATCTAGTTCTGGTCTTCAGTAAGACACTTCAAGCTGCGTGCTCTCATTTTCAACTTGTAATTAACCAGCATGTGGAAACTACACATTGAGGTGCACGAATTGGGACTGATTTGAGGTGTGATAATGCAGGAATTGGGACTGATATGAGGTGTGATGGTGCAGAATTTGGGCATGATTTGACGTGTGAAGATGCAAGAATTGGTGCTCATCTGAGGTGTTATGGTGCAGGAATTGGGTGATCTGAGGTGTGGAGGTTCAGGGATTGGGGCTGATCTGAGGTGGAAAGATGCAGGAATTGGTGTGATCTATGGTGTGAAAGTTCAGGAATTGGGGCTCATTTGAGGTGTGAAAGTGCAAGAATTGGGGCTCATCTGAGGTGTGAAGGTGTGGGAATTGAGGTGAGAGGAGAGAGGAGAGCCACCATCTGCCCGAACCCAGGCAGCACTCAGTCCCTACTATACCAAAACTGAAAAAAAAACAATTTGCCCATAGGACTTTGCAGAGTGGTGCTTAATGAGAAATACAAAAAATACAAAATTTAATTGAGATTTACATGAAAAACATGCATCTACATTTCCACATAGAATTGGAATGGAATAAAAATACAAATTTCACCAGTGTACATTCTAAATGCCAAAATAGTTGGTAGATCGTTATCTATTTGCGGAAGCTGTAATCTCTATGGGTTTTGCGGGACAACGCCCACTTCCTCAGGAGACAGCCAAAGTTGGTTTAAGTGTACATCTGTGGAAAGACCATGTCATATAAATAAGGTATACAGACAATTTAGGAAGTGCATCAATTTTTTAATGAATTGCAACCACTGCCATGTACAGGGTATACTCACACGGCGGTGAAATAAACATATACATCCAGGTAATGGCCTTAAAGGGTGATATCTGGATCTCAATGCTGTGAAAATTCACAGCGAAACTTCCCCCCTGGAGCTGAGGGTTGGTGGGTGACCAAAAAGGCGGGGCTCAGACAGAGGCTCCCCTAGAGAAAAAGAAATGGGACAAGCGATGAAAAAAGAAGGGAAAAAAAGGAATAAAAATAAACAAATAGAAATAAATAGAAAAATAAATAGAAACATTTTTAAAAATGCTGAAAAGCATGCCTGGAAGGGTGCTGTATGTATATAAATACTCTTTATCCAGGATGGATGTGAACTAAGGTGATAATAAGAGGCAAGCAATACACAGGCAAAATGAACGTGAGATGCCTAAAAAAAAAAAGAGAGAGGTGCTGGACCTCAGAGAAAGTGCAAATAAACCAGTTGACAAGAATTAGTGATAAAAAGTGCATACAAATATATATACTAAGCAACAAAGAAGCATACCTTGTTAAAACAAATTAAAATGGGAGGAAAAAAACAGCAGCATAGAGGGATGCTGCATATCCTGATGATCAGACAGGTCTGCGTAGAGGGGACTCCGCCCCTTATATACCCCCCACCCTATGAAGGGCCACCCACCACCCAGCATCATGTAGCAGGTGGAAATAGGAAGACTTCACCTAAAGAACCGCCTGACCAATGGTGGCTAAACCGCCCCTGTGGACAACGGTAAGAACACCATTCCAGACCAGTGTGGGACGCGCTAGGCGGTTGCCACGCCTAGAAATCTCACGCGCATGCGCCGATGGATGGGGCGGCGCTGGTGCATGACATCCAGGCCAGGGAGACCAGGAGATCACGCACATGCTCTATAGGTGCGCCACACGTACCTGACTTTCAGCAGGGGGGGAGAGGGGGAACATGGGCTGCATATCCCTCCTGAAAGGGAGGGAAATAAAACAGGGTGCAGGAATTGGGGTGATCTGATGTGTGATAATGCAGGAATTGGGACTGATACGAGGTGTGATGGTGCAGAATTTGGGCATGATCTGGGGTGTGAAGGTGCAAGAAATGGGGCTCATCTGAGGTGTGAAGATACAGGAATTGGGGTGATCTAAAGTGTGATGGTGCAGGAATTGGGGCTGATGTGAAGTGTGAAGGTGCAGGAATTAGGGTGATATCATGTGATAATGCAGGAATTGAGACTGATATGAGGTGTGATGGTGCAGAATTTAGGAATGATCTTAGGTGTGAAGTTGCAAGAGTTAGGGCTCACCTGAGGTGTTAAGGGACAGGTATTGGGGCTGATCTGAGGTGTGAAGGTGAGGGAACTGGGGTGATCTGAGTTGTGCAGGTTCAGGAGTTGGGGCTGATGTGAGGTGTGAATGTGCAGGAATTAGGGTGTTCTGAGGTCTGATAGTGCAGGATTTTATGATTGATCTGAGGTGTGAAGGTGTAGGTATTGGGGCTGATGTGAGGTGTGAAAGTTCAGGAATTGGGGTGATCTGAGGTGTAAAGGTTCAGGAGTTGGGACTGATCTGAAGTGTAAAGGTGCAGGAATTGGGGTGATTTGAAGTGTGAAGGTTTAATTGTTGGAGCTGATCTGAGGTGTAAAGGTGCTGGAATTGGGGTTGAACTGAGGTGTAAAGATGCAGGAATTGGGGTGATCTGAGGCGTGATGGTGCAGGAATCAGGGTGATCTGAGCTGTGAAGGTTCAGGAATTGGCTGATCTAAGATGTGAAGGTACATGAACTGGGGTGATGTGAGGTGTGATGGTGCAGGAACTTGGGTGTTCTGAGGTCTGGACCAGACCCCTCAGACTTTGGCCCTTCAAGGCCCAGTGTCCCCAGTCCTCTTGGCTGTCAAGGAAGTCCACTCTGCAACTGGTTCCATAGTTCAAGAAACAACGGACAGTCCTGCCCCACTATAATATCGTGTATGAAACTTTTCACCTCACCTCTTGTCACCGAGGTACATCCATAGGCAATGGCCACTGGAACCAGGGGCTACTCCCTAGTGTCTCTATGAATGCATACCACCTGTAGAGTCTTACCTAGTGGGCAGAGTCTTCCAATCACCTTGGCGTGCACCAGTGTAACCATGCTGCCGGAGTTCAGCAGAACAATGGCAGGGAGGTGGTTCACCCACACTTCACATTCAAACTGACCTGCACCCAGGACAAGATGGGTGGCACATGCACTTTAGACATAGAAATAGGCTCTCCGGCCAGCCCTGCATTCCATAGGCTTCTCCTGCCCAACTATGTCCCCAGGACCGGCATCGCCAATATATGTATGTTCCCCATTCTCTGTGGTTCTGCTGAAGATGAGGCGGGTTTGTGAGTTCCAGCACCTGGTGGGGCTTCCCTATTAGCAGGGTGGATATAAATCAATGATTAAAAAAAAATTTAAATATATGGGATTTCTTTGATTTAAATCGATTTTTTTCAAATTTATTTTAATAAAATGCTTTTGGAGTAAAAAATCTATCTAAAGATAGTTTTCTATTTAAGATACATTAATAATTTAGTTTGTTCAGCATGAAATGGAGCTTAGTTATGTAGCATGAGGCTATATATGCTGCAATATTTACATTTTTGGTAAACTCACTCAATGAATCCAAGCGCTGCAACCTCAGATTACAATGCACTGCATTGATGCATTCAAACAATTTCATAGTAACCATGAGATAAAACAAAGTTCAGGAATATTCCTTTATTCCATCATTTTGGAAATCTATGTACACTACAAACTGTATGATTGAATTGGTTCTGATACTGCTGTTTTACTAACCTGACAGCTTTTTATTCTAAATAGGAAGCCTTCATTTTGTTTGCAAATATTGAAGATTCTTTAAGTCCTTACATTTAAAGAGCACCTGTCATTTACATAGTTGGTAAGGTTGAAAAAAGACCATCAAGTCCAACCTGTGTGTGTGTGTGCGCTTTTGTGTCAATATTACATTGTATATCCCTGTATGTTGTGGACGTTTAAGTGCCTATCTAATAATTTTTTTCAATTATCAATGCTCCCTGCTGAAACCACTGCTTGTGGAAGAGAATTCCACATCCTTACCACTCTTACAGTAAAGAGCCCTCTATGCAGTTTAAGGTTATATTACTTTTCTTCTAATTTTAGTGAATGGCCGCAAGTCTTTTTAAATGCCCTATCGCGGAAACGTTTTATCCCTATTGTGGGGTCACCAGTATGATATTTGTACATTGAAATCATATCCCCTCTCAAGCATTTCTTCTCTAGGGAGAATATATTCAGTGCTTGTAATCTTTCCTCATAACTAAGATCCTCCAGTTCCTTTATTAGCTTTGTTGCACTTCTCTGGACTCTCTCCAGTTCCAGCACATCTTTCCTGAGGACTGGAGCCCAGAACTGTATGGCATACTCCAGGCGCGGCCGAACCAGAGTCTTGTCAAGTGAGAAAATTATCGTTTTTATCTCTGGAGTTAATTCCCTTTTTAATGCAGCCAATATTCTATTGGCTTTGCTTGCAGCAGCTTGGCATTGCATGCCATTGCTGAGCCTGCCATCTACTAGGACCCCCAGGTCCCTTACCATCCTAGATTCCCCCCAGAGGTTCTCACCCTAGTGAGTAGATTGCATTCGTGTTTTTGCCACCCAAATGCATGATTTTACACTTTTCTAATTTGTCATGTATTTGTCCACCCCATTAATTTGTTCAGATCTCCTTGCAAGGTTTCTACATCCTGTGGAGAAGCTATTGCTCTGCTTAACTTAGTATCGTCCGCAAATACTGAGATTGAGCTTTTTATCCCATCCTCCAGATCATTTATAAATAAATTAAATAGGTTTGGTCCAAGGACAGAACCCTGGGGGGCTCCACTCTCCACACCGGACCATCCTGAGTACTTACAATTTATCACTACCCTCTGAACTCGCCCCTGTAGCCAGTTTTCAATCCATGTACTCACCCTTTGGTCCATGCCGACATTTATGTGGAACAGTATTGAATGCCTTTGCAAAATCCAGATACACCACGTCTACGGGCCTACCTTTATCTAGATGGTAGCTTGCCTCCTCATAGAAGGTTAATAGATTGGTTTGGCAAGAACGATTCTTCATGAATCCATGCTGATTACTGCTAATGATACCGTTTTCATTACTAAGATCTTGTATATAGTCACTTATCATCCCCTCTAAGAGCTTACATACTATTAATGTTAGGCTAACTGGTCGGTAGTTCCCAGGGGTTTATCTTGGTCCTTTTTTAAATATTGGTGCTACATTGGCTTTTCTCCAATCAGCTGGTACCATACCAGTCAGTAGACTGTTTGTAAAAATTAGGAACAATGGTCTGGCAATTACTTGACTGAGTTCCTCCTTAAGGACCCTTGGTTGCCATCCATCTGGTCCCGGTGACTTATTATGTTAAGTTTTTCAAGTCTATTCCTAATTCTATGCTCTGTTAGCCATGAGGGTGCTTACTGTGACGTGTCATGAGGATAAACCTTGCAGTTTTGATTACTGAAGCCCTCTGTTTCCCTTGTGAAGACTGAGGAGAAGAATACATTCAAAACCTTCGCCATCTCTCCATCCTTTGTAACCATATTACCTTCATCATTCTTTATTCTTTTATCTGTCCTCCCTCTTTTACTATTAATGTACTTAAAGAATTTCTTGTGTTTTTTTTTTTACTCTCCTGTGCTATGTGCCTTTCGTGTTCTATCATAGCCACCTTAATTGCACCCTTACATTTCTTATTGCATTCTTTGCACATTTGGAATGCTGATGATGACCCCTCAGCCTGGTATTTTTTGAAGGCCTTCTCCTTTGCTTTTATATGCATTTTTATGTTGGAGTTAAGCCACCTAGGACTTTAATTACCTCTTTTAAATTTACAGTGTCTTGGAAAAGTATCCACCCCCTTGGCTTTTTACCTATTTTGTTACATTACAGCCTTTAGTTCATGTTTTTTTTTTATAATTTTTTATTTTTCAACAAATATAAATCAGCATAACAAAAGGTATAAGAAAGAGTTATGACAATTTAACATGGAAGCAGTCATAAGATAAGTACAAACAGTGTAAATAAGCTTGGTGAGGATATCTGTACAGATAGATGTCAGCTTCTTCCCGAATTGGGTCATACATACAAAAAAGAAGTTCCATACAGTATCCATGCTTCTATCTCAACTATATGTTCAAACACAGGGATGCTCAAGAAAAACAAGCAAATTGGAGTCAAAAAGGAGCAGAAATGGGAGGCTCAGAAGAAAATTTTGAATCATCCTAAGGTTTCCAGATTTTTCCAAATTGGGGAATTTTACCTTCAATTTTTGCGGTTAAATGTTCCATTTTATGCATATCTGTGATAATGGAAAGAGCGTGGTGTAAAGTGGGAGCGTTGGTAGAAAGCCAAAGTCTAGGGATGGCTCTTTTTGCTGCCAGAAGAACAAAAGACCCTAGTCTCTGTAGTGATTTAGGAATACCCGGGAGAGGCAGGCCTTAAAGAAAATGTATGGGGTTTAATAGAATAGATGTGGTGAAGAGTGATTGCAATAAATTTTGTATCTGAGTCCAATATGCACTCAAGATATGACAGTCCCAAAAAATGTGAAGGTGCGTACCTACGGACCGTCCACACCTCCAGCACAGATCAAAGAGGGATGAATTTTGGGCATGTAGCAATTCAGGAGTTTTGTACCAAAAAAAAATTATCTTAATAGCGGTCTCCTTTTGTGCCACACATCTGGAAACTTGATCTATTTAGCATTTTGGACCATTTTGTCATGTATCTATGTATGGAGTCATTTAAAGGGGGTATTGCCTGGAGTATTTTATATATGGATGAGATTAGTTTTGGTTCGTATGGGCCATTTGTACACAGTAATTCAAAATCAGTGGGTTTTTCTAAGGATAATGAGGGGAAGTTGGATTGGAAAAAATGTTTAATTTGCAAGTAGAAGTATTCTGTAGATTTCGGAAGAGCATGTTTTTCTTTGAGGACTGAGAAAGGTAAAAGCTTATGTGTTACCGGGTGAACCAAATGTCGCAGCTGAAATATACCTGCATATGTCCACGGAATTGTTCGCAAATAAGATAGTCCATCTGGGATGTCTGGGTTGAAAAGGATATTATGGAGAGGGGAGCAAGATAAGGAAAGATGAAATTTGTCCATACACCTTTTCCAGATTGATAGCGTAAAAAGCATCGGGGAAAGGCACAGAGACCTTAGTTGGGGTATGAATTTCTTTGAGGATGGCCATAGCATATAGCATGGATGTACAGGGGCAGTAATCCCCATTTCAATTTTGGCCCATCTATTTGCAGCTTTCCTTGAGGTCCATGCAGTCAGTACTCTAAGATGAGAGGCATAATAATATTTAATAAATCCACCTTTAGCTCTAGGGGAAAGGACTACCGATTGAGCAATTCTATGGGATGCATTGTTCCAAACAAAGTTAAGGCACTTTCTCTGGAGATTTTTCAACTGCGACAAAGGGACTGGAACCGGGAGCGTTTTAAAAAGATACAATAATTTGGGCAGTACCGACATTTTAAGAACGTTAATCCTACCAAGAAGGGAAATTGGGATGGAAGACCAATGTTGTAGAAGTTTAGCAATTTCTGCGAACAAAGGAGGGAAATTAGATTGGTAAAGAGAGTGATATGAAGGGGTAAGATGAATTCCTAAATATTTTAGTGAAGTCTGGCACCATCTATATTTAAATCTGTTTTGTAGGGAGCTGAGTATATCTGAGGGTATATTGATGGGGAGAGCTTCTGTTTTAGTCTGATTAATACAGAAACCTGATAAGGACCCAAATGTGGAGAGAGTTTCGTGTTAGGAAGGTAATGAAATCTCGGGATGTGTGATGGTTAGGAGAATTCAAAAATACACAATAAAAATCAATTGTGTGTGTGATTCCGCGCAAAACCTCTAGATGAACAATTCTAATAAATAAATATAGATGCACAAATGATGAAATTCCTCAAAATATAAATCCACAATTAATAAAAGTATATATATATATATGTGATTGTCCATAAGTGGATAAAAACGTGACTTCAGTGCTGATCAATCAAGTAAAATAAAATAAATAAGATGCATAAACAAGATGTGACTATTAAAAGTGAGAATGCGTTGATAGGAGATCTGGTGACTTTCGTGGTGTTAGATACCCACTAGGGGCTCCCAGAACTCTCACCTTGATGACACAATAAAAGTGCCTATATGAATCCTTTGGAACTGTGCTCTTTCTGGTCCAATCGGTGCTGGCGTTCTGTTCCGTCTATGGGGAGGAGGCACTCCCTCCGGTACATGGACTCCACATATGGGATAATCAAAAAGGAGGGGACTCCTATAGGGTAATATCGTATAGCCAAAGAATTTTATTAAAAATAACTGCTTACATTACAGTTAAAATGGTTGCGCCGAACAACAGTAAAAACAGCGTGGTTGCGATCCCCGCTACGTCACTTCCGGTCTGCGCTACGTGTTTCCGGTTACGTCCTACGCGTTACGTCATATCACGTGACTTCCTCAGGGCACCGGATTGGCTGTTGCCATTGTTTATATAGTTGGGACAGGAAATGTAAAAATCGCCATTTTGTTGTAGACCAAGTGTATGACTATACAGCGGCCATCATTTAGAAGATGGTCGCGCTGGATCTTTATAAATAAAGTTTCCTTATATTCAAACAAAAACGTAAAAAAAGTTCAAACAAGATGTTAGTGTTTGAATGACATCTATGTTGGTAATTGTGCTGTTCATCAAATCAGTGACCCCTCAACGTGCGATCATGCTTGTTTGTTTTTCTAAAATTAGTGTAGTTTAATTTAATCTTAAAAAGTCTTGTTAATATTGTATTGACCCCTCAATATAAAAACTACTTACAATAAAAACTGAGAAGCTAAAAAACGGCTAAAAATATATTAAAATCAATTAATAAAAGTAAATAAAAACAAAAACAAAAATCCATATTCATACTAAATCCTGATGGAGATAAAAATAAAAATGCTTACGCCGTTAAGCACACCGGAAGTGAGATACTGGGTTTACATAAATAGGAATGTCAAATAACTAAAAATCACTTATAAAACAGTTTAAGTCAAATTCTATATTTAACCCTTCAGGTACTAATGTCCTAATTTTGTGTATTCACTTAGACTCATTCTGACTGAGGGTTCTAATTTTGTGATCCCCTCTCCATGATCTGTTATATTTCTCTATGCCCCAAAATAATAGTCCCGTGGGGTCTTTGTTATGTACCAGCACAAAGTGCTTGGATACATTATGTTTCGGACAGCCTTTTATAATATTTTCAATGTGCTCTTTGATTCTAATTTTCAGTGCTCTCTTAGTCCTCCCTACATACTGTAAGTTACAGGAACATTGTAAAATGTACAAGACCCCTTCTGTGTAGCAATTGATAAAATCTTTGATTGGGTAAATGTTTCCTGTACTCGTTGCCTTGAACTCATGTCTCTTGCCTTGAAATTTTTTTGCATGTGTGCATGCATAGCAGTATTTGCAGGGATAAAACCCTTTGCCATTGAAAAAATAAAATTTATTTTTAGGAGGTGGTTCAACCACATTTTTCACAATAATATCCCTCAAAGTGGGAGCTCTTTTATAAATAATAGGTGGCTTCTCAGGTAAGATTTTTTGTAGGTGTTTATCTTCCTTTAGAATGTGTCTCCGAATAATCCTTTCTATATCTTTAGATTGAACATTAAAGTCTAGGATTAAACTTGGTGCCTCTGAAAATAGTTGTGCTTTCTTAGGTGCATGTATCATTTGTTTCCTGTCCATTGTTTGGATCGATCGGATATCTCTTCTGATTTGTGCTTCTTCATAACCTTTATTGACAAATCTCTGTCCAATCAGGTTGGCCTGGGTCTCGAAATCTGCATCTTTAGTGACCCAGGCCAACCTGATTGGACAGAGATTTGTCAATAAAGGTTATGAAGAAGCACAAATCAGAAGAGATATCCAATCGATCCAAACAATGGACAGGAAACAAATGATACATGCACCTAAGAAAGCACAACTATTTTCAGAGGCACCAAGTTTAATCCTAGACTTTAATGTTCAATTTAAAGATATAGAAAGGATTATTCAGAGACACTGGCACATTCTAAAGGAAGATAAACACCTACAAAAAATCTTACCTGAGAAGCCACCTATTCTTTATAAAAGAGCCCCCACTTTGAGGGATATTATTGTGAAAAATGTGGTTGAACCACCTCCTAAAAATAATTTTTTTTTTTCAATGGCAAAGGGTTTTATCCCTGCAAATACTGCTATGCATGCACACATGCAAAAAAATTTCAAGGCAAGAGACGAGTTCAAGGCAATGAGTACAGGAAACATTTACCCAATCAAAGATTTTATCAATTGCTACACAGAAGGGGTAGTGTACATTTTACAATGTTCCTGTAGCTTACAGTATGTAGGGAGGACTAAGAGAGCACTGAAAATTAGAATCAAAGAGCACATTGAAAATATTATAAAAGGCTGTCCGAAACATAATGTATCCAAGCACTTTGCGCTGGTACATAACAAAGACCCCACGGGACTATTATTTTGGGGCATAGAAAAATATAACAGATCATGGAGAGGGGATCACAAAATTAGAACCCTCAGTCAGAATGAGTCTAAGTGGATACACAAAATTAGGACATTAGCACCTGAAGGGTTAAATATAGAATTTGACTTAAACTGTTTTATAAGTGATTTTTAGTTATTTGACATTCCTATTTATGTAAACCCAGTATCTCACTTCCGGTGTGCTCAACGTCGTAAGCATTTTTATTTTTATCTCCATCAGGATTTAGTATGAATATGGATTTTTGTTTTTGTTTTTATTTACATTTTTTAATTGATTCTAATATATTTTTAGCCGTTTTTTAGCGTCTCAGTTTTTATTGTAAGTAGTTTTTATATTGAGGGGTCAATACAATATTAACAAGACTTTTTAAGATTAAATTAAACTACACTAATTTTAGAAAAACAAACAAGCATGATCGCACGTTGAGCGGTCACTGATTTGATGAACAGCACAATTACCAACATAGATGTCATTCAAACACTAACATCTTGTTTGAACTTTTTTTACGTTTTTGTTTGAATATAACGAAACTTTATTTATAAAGATCCAGCGCGACCATTTTCTAAATGATGGCCGCTGTATTGTCATACACTTGGTCTACAACAAAATGGCGATTTTTACATTTCTTGTCCCAACTATATAAACAATGGCAACAGCCAATCCGGTGCCCTGAGGAAGTCACGTGATATGACGTAACGCTTAGGACGTAACCGGAAACACGTAGCGCGGACCGAAAGTGACGTAGCAGGGATCGCAACCACGCTGTTTTTACTGTTGTTCGGCGCAACCATTTTTACTCTAATGTAAGCAGTTATTTTTAATAAAATTCTTTGGCTATACGATATTACCCTATTGGAGTCCCCTCCTTTTTGATTATCCCATATGTGGAGTCCATGTACCGGAGGGAGTGCCTCCTCCCCATAGACGGAACAGAACGCCAGCACCGATTGGACCAGAAAGAGCACAGTTTCAAAGGATTCATATAGGCACTTTTATTGTGTCATCAAGGTGAGACTTCTGTGAGCCCCTAGTGGGTATCTAACACCACGAAAGTCACCAGATCTCCTATCAACGCATGCTCACTTTTAATAGTCACATCTTGTTTATGCATCTTATTTATTTTATTTTACTTGATTGATCAACACTGAAGTCACATTTTTATTCACTTATGAACAATCACGTATATATATACTTTTATTAATTGTGGATTTATATTTTGAGGAATTTCATCATTTGTGCATCTATATTTATTTATTAGAATTGTTCATCTAGAGGTTTTGCGCGGAATCACACACACAATTGATTTTTATTGTGTATTTTTGAAGTCTTTTAGTAGTGAGTGGTGTTCACTATTTTTTGATTTTGCAGCATCACCCATATTTATACACGGTTTAATTATAGTAGCGCAGAAGTCCATCTTAGGATCTCTTACATGGTTAGGAGAATGTCGTCTGCATAAAGAGAGAGTTTGTAGTCCTGATGTCGTAATGGAATTCCCCTGATATTAGGATGGGATCTAATAGCTGCTGCTAAAGGTTCTAGACTTAGTATAAATAATAGGGGCGACAAAGGGCAGCCTTGTCTCGTGCCATTACTGAGAGTAAATCGTTGTGAAATATAGGAGGACAACTGGACTTGAGACGTAGGGAGGGAGTATAGGGTATGTAGAGCTTGTATAAAGGGGCCTGAGAATCCAAATCGGGTTAAAACTGCGAACATGAAGGGCCAACTTAATCTATCGAAAGCTTTTTGAGCATCTAAGCTCAAGACTATGGTGGGACGTTTGGTTCTAGTTATTAGGTCTATCAAATCTATGGTTCTTCTTGTATTATCTCCAGCATGTCTCAAGGGAACGAATCCTACCTGGTCTCTATGGATCAGGAACGTTAATAGTGAGGATAATCTATTAGCTAATATCTTAGTAAAAATTTTGTAATCTGAATTCAATAGAGCGATTGGGCGGTAGTTGTCGGGTAATGCAGGATCCTTACCTGGCTTAGGAATTACTGTTATGTTTGCATGTAAGAATTGTGAATGCGGGATGGATCCCCTGAAGAAAGAGGAGAATAGGGATTGTAGGTAGGGGGTTAAAGTATGGGCAAACGTTTTATAGTAAATGTAAGGGAGACCGTCAGGGCCCGGAGATTTGTGAGTTGGAAGATTTTTAATCACCTCTCCTATTTCCTCCCCAGTAATCGGAGAGTTAAGAGAGGATATATGATCGACAGAGATTTTTGGTAGCGGAAGGGAATCCATAAATTTATCAAACTCAGATTGTGAGAATTGAGGATGCGAGTCAGGACCTAAACAATTATAAAGACGACTATAAAAGTCACCAAAGACTTTTGACATAGCTTTCGGACAGTATGTGGGGGTGCCATCAGATTGTATCAAATGGTCGGGTATCGATAGAAAGGGCCGTGGTTTTAATTTGTTTACCAGAATCCTATGTGATTTGTTTGCGTAATTGTAAAATTTTTGCTTGGCCCATAGCATGGATTTGGAAATTTGGTTCGTATCAAAAGACTTAATCTGATCCCGGATTGAGATGACATTTGTCAATTTTTCCACCGTGGGGGAGGCCAGTAGATTTCTTTCAGCTATCTGCAGTTGAGTAATAAGATCATTTTTAAGTTGTACAGAGTCTTTCTTTAGGCGAGAGCCTATAGCTATGCATTCACCTCTAAAAAAGGCTTTATGGGCCTCCCACAGGGTGGAAATCTCCGAAATAGAGCCATCATTAATCTGGAAAAACTCAGTTAGTTTCTGCTGTAGTTGGGTTTGAGATAGAGGGTTTTTAAGCAAAGATTCATTGAGGCGCCAGTGGCAAGATTTAGTAAAAGACTTTGTCAATAGGACATTGAGTTCAATAGGTGCATGATCCGACCAGGTAATCGGATTTATTTCAGAAGAGACTACATAGGGAAGTAGAGGACCTGTAATAAGGAAATAATCTAGTCTAGAATAAGACTTGTGAGGGTGAGAATAAAATGTATAATGCTTTTGGGTTGGGTGTTTTATCCTCCAGGAGTCAAAGAGGTTATGAGATCTAACTAGTTTGCGAAAGGATGTTGATAATTTCTTGGAGGCAGTTTGCAGGGTGGTTTGGAATAAAGTTTTCCTGTCCCTGGTCGGGGACATGCACACATTGAAGTCGCCTCCCATGATCATAAAAGGCTGGGAGAAGGGTTGTAGTTTCTCAAAAACTTTTTCAAGGAAAACGATTTGTCCTACATTTGGTGCATATATGTTAACCAAGGAAAAGGAGGTAGATAGGTGACTACATTTCATTAATATGAACCTACCATGAGGGTCTAGGTAGGAAGAGAGAATCTTAATTGGGCTTGAGCGTTTAATAAGAATTGCCACTCCCGCTTTTCCAGAGGAATCAGAAGCAATATATGCTACAGAAAAGTGTCTAGAAGCAAATTTAAAGGAGCCCCCGGATTTAAAATGGGTTTCCTGAACCATAATCACTTCTGCTTTGGATGGTTTAAATTCTTTTAAAGCCTGCCACCGTTTGAATCATGTTTTTTTTTTAATCTAAATTAACTATTGTGTTCGGATCCATCACATATAAGTTAAAGTAAAATTAGAAAAATATATACATAAAACCATTTTTCAGAAATAAAAACCTGATAATTCGCATGTGCGTATGTATTCACCCCCTTTGTTATGAAGCCCATAAAAAGCTCTGGTGCAACCAATTACCTTCAGAAGTCACATAATTAGTGAAAAGATGTCCACCTGTGTGCAATCTACGTGTCACATGATCTGTCATTACATATACACACCATTTTAAAAGGCCCCAGAGGCGGCAACACCTAAGCAAGAGGCACCACTAACCAAACTCTGCCATGAAGACCAAGGAACTCTCCAAACAAGTAAGGGACAATGTTGTTGAGAAGTACAAGTCAGGATTAGGTTATAAAAAAATATCCAAATCTTTGATGATCCCTAGGAGCACCATAAAATCTATCATAACCAAATGGAAAGAACATGGCACAACCACAAACCTGCCAAGAGACAGCCGCACACCAAAACTCATGGACTGGGCAAGGAGGGCAATATTCAGAGAGGATGCATAGAGACCTAAGGTAACCCTAGAGAAGCTGCAGAGTACCACAGCAGAGACTGGAGTATCTGTACATAGGACAACAATAAGCCATATGCTCCATAGAGTTGGGCATTATGGCAGAGTGGCCAGAAGAAAGCCATTACTTTCAGCAAAAAACAAAATAGCAAGTTTTGAGTTTGCGCAAAAGGCATGTGGGAGACTCCCAAAATGCATGGAGCAAGGTGCTCTGGTCTGATGAGACTAAAATTTAACTTTTTGGCCATCAAAGAAAAAGCTATGTCTGGCGCATCATGGTGGTGGCAGCATCATGCTGTGGGGATGTTTTTCAGCAGTCGGGACTGGGAAACTGGTCAGAGTTAAGGGAAAGATGGCTTATGCTAAAGACAGAGATATTCTTCAGCAAAACCTGTACCACTCTGTGTGTGATTTGAGGCTAGGACGGAGGTTCACCTTCCAGCAGGACAATGACACACTGCTAAAGCAACACAAGGGAAACATGTAAATGTGTTGGAATGGCCTAGTCAAAGCCCAGACCTCAATCCAATAGAAAATCTGTGGCCAGACTTAAAGATTGCTGTTCACAAGCGCAAAGCATCCAACTTAAAGGAGCTGGAGCAGTTGTGCAAGGAGGAATGGGCAAAAATCCCAGTAGTTAGATGTGGCAAGCTCATAGAGGCTTATCCAAAGTGATTGGAGCTGTGATAACCGCAAAAAATGGCTCTACAAAGTATTGACTTTAGAGGGGTGAATAGTTATGCACATTTACTTTTTCTGTTATTTTGTCCTATTTGTTTGCTTCACAATAAAAAAAAAATCTTCAAAGTTGTGGGCATGTTCTGTTAATTAAATGATGCAAATCCTCAAACAATCCATGTTAATTCCAGGTTGTGAGGCAACAAAACACGAAAAATGCCAAGGGGGGTGAATACTTTTGCAAGGCACTGTATTACCCTTTGGGATGCACTGCCTAATACCCTTATTTAATATGCTCCTAAAGCTCACTTATTTTTCCTCTGTGTTCTTTGTTCCTAGGATTTTATCCCATTTAATATCTTCTAGCAAGGAGCGTAGTTGGTGGAAGTTGGCTCTTTTGAAATTCAGTGTCTTTGTATTCCTCTTGTGTTTCCTGCTTGTGTGATTTATACTGAAACTAATTGACCTGTAATCGCTGTTTCCTAAATTGCCCGGTATTTCCACATCTGTGATCAGGTCTGTATTCTTAGTAATTAGTAGGTCTAGTAACGCATTGTTTCTTGTTGGTGCTTTTACCATCTGACGCATGAAATTGTCCTGCAAGACATTTAGGGAATGGCAAGCCCTAGACGAATGCGCGGTTCCTTCTGCCCAGTCTATATCTGGATAATTAAAATCCCCCATTATAATGACACTTCCCATCCTTGCCGCCATTCCAAGCTGTCATAGGAGGTCCACCTCCCCCTCCTCCCTCTGGTTAGGGGGCCTACAGCATACTCCCAGTGTTATTTTCCCCTCAGTTTCCTCCCTCTGTCCCTCTGTCTCTGTCTACCCATTAGTGATGTCATCCCTCACATTCACCTGTACATCATTTTTGATATACAGGCATACCCCTCCCTTTTTTTTACCCTCCCTATCTCTGCGAGATAGGGAATACCCTTGAATGGTTGCCAGCCAATCATGAGAGCTGTTGAACCAAGTCTCTGAAATTCCCACAAAATCGAAATCCTCCTCATAAAATAGCAGCTCTAGTTCTCCCATCTTGTCCGCCAGACTCCTGGCATTGGTGAACAAGCCTCGTAGTTTTGTCTGGACCTCCATCATGGCAGCGCCCATTAGCGGGCATCCACTCACCTGCTGCCGCCACATCCCTCACCTTATTGTGTCACTGCCGCATCACCAGCCGTTCCATTAAAGTGAATAAGACTGTTGATGAGTCAACACCGGGTCAGAGGAGGAGCCGCTGCGGGACAGAGATGACAATTGCTCTTTAAAAACTATGATTTAAATCAAGCCTTTTTACTAGTAATTTAAATCCTGGTTTAAATCGTGATTTAAATTGACTTAATTTAAATCAAATCCAACCTGCCTCCTAGGCACTACAGCTGGCCTTCAGGCCCTCCACCACGGTGTATCTTTCGACCAACTCCACCTGCGGGTCATCTGGCAAGTACTGGTCCATCACCACCCATTCCACCATCTGAGAGCCTGTCAACTTTTCTGGTTGCAGCCATTTTTTGACCAGCTTCACGAGTTTATGCAACTGGGACCTTGGTGGTCGGTCAGGTTTGTACCTCCAGCGGTGCACCCTCTGGGCCCTCATGGCCGTAGTCACCCCCAGGCGGGCCAGGATCTCTGCCTTCTGTCGCTCATAGTCTCTGATGTGCTGGGTTGGCAGGTCAAAGTAGACGTTTTGTGGATCACCAGTAAGAAAGGGGGCGATAATGCCAGCCCGTTGGTCACAGGGCCACTCCTCTCTCTCTCTCTGCTATCCTTTTAAAAGTGGTGAGAAAGGCCACCGCATCATCATTGGGTGTCAGTTTCTGTAAGACATGATGGCCCTCACGGCTACTTGGTTGCTAGGGACAATGGCTGCTTGCTCCTGTCCCTGAGCAAGACGCTGCACTGCTTCCTGCAAGGCAGCAACTTGTGCCTGTGTGGTTTCCTGCTGGGCTGAAAACAGGGTGGCCAGCAAGCGAGTATTTTCTTATTGTGCAGTTACGGCCTGTGCCAGGGCCTGCCGCTGCTGAATCATTGCCTCCTCATGGCGATGGTTTGCCTCCATGGAGGATGGCTGCTGGACCACAGTGGCTTGCATAAGTACCTTGATGACCTCATCCATGTCTTTTCCTGCTGCTTGCAGTGCCTTAACTAATTTCACCCAAGACATACCATAGGTACTGTCTCTTAAACCATTTGCCGACCGGGCCATAGCCGAAAGCCGAAAGGAATCCAGGGACATCCTCCCGAACGCGCACTTGTCGTGGACCCCCTGGGGCACACACACTCGGGAGTGTCCGTGATGGCTGAGTTCTCTAGACCCAGCGCATCACGGATCGGGGTTAAAGGACAACGCCTTTACCACGTATTCGCTCCGTCCAATGACGGAGCGATCACTTGTCAAGAAACCAGAGCATGTCGGGTTCAGCTCCTCCCTTCTCCTCACACTGATTGGTAAAGCGTATGAGGAGAGGAGGGAGCCAGTGCAGCAGCGCTGTGGGCTGGATGTAAAGTGCCCACAGCGCTGATCTGTGCCCATACATGCCTCATACATGGCTCATTCATGCCCATCCATGACTCATCCATGCTCATCAAAGCCCCATTAATGCTCATCCATGCCTCAGTCATGCCTAATTCATGCTCTTCCATGGCTCATTCATGCTCCTCCATGCCCACCCATGCCACATCCATGCCCACCCATGTCACATCAGTGCTCATTCGTGCCTCATCCATGCCACATCAGTGCTCAACCATGCTACATCAGTGCTCATACGTGCCACATACGTGTTCATTCGTGCCACAGCCATGCCACATCAGTGCTCATCCGTGCCACATCAGTGCTCACTCGTGCCACATCCATGCCACATTAGTGCTCATCCGTGCCACATCCATTCCATATCAGTACTCATCTGTGCTACATCAGTGCACATCCATGCCACATCAGTGCTCATCCGTGCCACATCAGTACTCACCTGTGCCACACTCATGCCACATCACTGCTCATCTGTGGCACATCCATGCCACATCAGTGCTCATCCGTGCCACATACATGTCACTACAGTGCCCATCAGTGCCACTACAGTGCATCACAATTTAGATTAGCAGCAAGGATGGGAAGTGTTATCATAATGGGGGATTTTAACTATCCAGACATAGACTGGGCGGAGGGAACCGCGCATTCATCTAAGGCTCTCCAGTTCCCAAACGTCATGCAGGACAATTTTATGGGTCAGATAGTAGACGCACCAACTAGAACTAAAGCGTTACTGGATCTACTGATTACCAACAATACAGACCTGATCACGAATGTGGAAATACGTGGAAATTTAGGTAACAGCAATCACAGGTCAATTGGCTTCAGTATAAATCACACAAATAGGAAACATAAGGGGGAATACAGAGACACTAAATTTCAAAAGAGCCAACTTCCCTAAACTACAGGCCTTGCTAAAAGGCATAAATTGGGATAAAATCTTAGGCACAAAGAACACGGAGGAGAGATGGGTTTGCTTTAAGAGCATATTAAATAAGGGCATTAGCCAATGCATCCCATTGGGTAATAAATTTAAAAGAGCGAACAAAAGTCCTGGATGGCTTAACTCCAATGTAAAAATGCATATAAAAGCAAAGGAGAAGGCCATCCAAAAATATGAGGTTGAGGGATCATCATCAGCATTCAGACTTCATAAAGAATGCAACAAGAAATGTAAGGGTGCAATAAGGACAGCTAAGATAGAACATGAAAGACACATAGCGGAGGAGAGCAAAAAAATCCAAAGAAATTCTTTAAGTATGTAAACAGTAAAAAAGGAGGGCAGACCATATTGGCCCCATAAAAAATGAGGAAGGACATCTGGTTACAAAGGATGGGGAGATGGCGAAGTTATTGAATTTATTCTTCTCCTCAGTCTTCACGAGGGAATCAGGGGGCTTCATTAACCAAAACTGCAGTGTTTATCCTCATGACACATCACATGAAGCACCTCCATGGTTAACAGAGGACAGAATTAAAATTAGACTTGGGAAACTTAACATTAATAAATCACCGGGACCAGATGGCTTGCACCCAAGGGTACTTAGGGAACTCAGTCAAGTGATTGCCAGACCATTGTTCCTAATTTTTACTGATAGTCTACTGACTGAAATGGTACCAGCTGATTGGAGAAAAGCCAATGTAGCACCAATATTTAAAAAGGGCCAGATTATTAGCAATAATTATTAGCATTATTATTAGCAGTAATCAGCATGGATTCATGAAGAATCATTCTTGCCAAACCAATCTATTAACCTTCTATGAGGAGGTGAGTTGCCATCTAGATAAAGGAAGGCCCGTAGACGTGGTGTATCTGGATTTTGAAAAAGCATTTGACACAGTTCCCCATAAATGTTTACTGTACAAAACAAGGTCCGTTGGCATGGACCATAGGGTGAGTACATGGATTGAAAACTGGCTACAAGGGCGAGTTCAGAGGGTGGTGATAAATTGGGAGTACTCAGAATGGTCAGAGGTGTGTAGTGGGGTCCCCCAGGGTTCTGTGCTGGGACCAATCCTATTTATTTTGTTCATAAACGACCTGGAGGATGGGGTAAACAGTTCAATATCTGTATTTGCGGACGATACTAAGCTAAGCAGGACAATAACTTCTCCGCAGGATGTGGAAACCTTGCAAAAAGATCTGAACAAATTAATGGGGTGGGCAACTTCATGGCAAATGAGGTTCAATGTAGAAAAATGTAAAATAATGCATTTGGGTGGCAAAAATATGAATGCAATCTATACACTGGAGGGAGAACCTTTGGGGAAATCTAGGATGGAAAAGGACCTGGGGGTCCTAGTAGATGATAGGCTCAGCAATGGCATGCAATGCCAAGCTGCTGCTAACAAAGCAAACAGAATATTGGCATGCATTAAAAAGGGGATCAACTCCAGAGATTAAGCGATAATTCTCCCGCTTTACAAGACTCTAGTCCGGCCGCACCTAGAGTATGCTGTCCAGTTCTGGGCACCGGTCCTCAGGAAGGATGTATTGGAAATGGAGCAAGTACAAAGAAGGGCAATAAAGCTAATAAAGGGTCTGGAGGATATTAGTTATGAGGAAAGGTTGCGAGCACTGAACTTATTCTCTCTGGAGAAGAGACGCTTGAGAGGGGATATGATTTCAATATACAAATACCATACTGGTGACCTCACAATAGGGATAAAACTTTTTTGCAGAAGAGAGTTTAACAAGACTTGTGGCCACTTATTAAAATTAGAAGAAAAGAGATTTAACCTTAAACTACGTAGAGGGTTCTTTACTATAATGCCCCGTACACACGGTCGGATTTTCCGATGGACAATGTCCGATCGGAGCGTGTTGTCGGAAATTCCGACCGCGTGTGGGCGCCATCGGACATTTTCCATCGGATTTTCCGACACACAAAGTTGGACAGCAGGAGATAAAATTTTCCGACAACAAAATCCGATCGCGTCAATTCCGACCATGTGTGGCCTGTTCCGACGCACAAAGTGCCACGCATGCTCAGAAGAAATTCCGACACGGGACAGCTCATTCTGGTAAACTTAGCGTTCGCAATGGATACAGCACTTTCGTCACGCTGCAATCTTAAAAATGGTTTAATACAGCGCACTCTCTTCTTCTTTATAATGTGACAAGAATTAAGTCGTTTTGCTGCTCATATTCACAAACACTTCTCACAAACTTTTATTTGTGTTTTTTTAGTGGGATTCCCTCAATATATTGTTATTAGTTGTCACATCTGACAGTTTTATTTATTTATTTATTTATTTATTTTTTTGGATTTTAAGCCTTTTTTTTTCTTTAATGTTTGGATTTTTTCCAAGGCTGATCTTTGTTCAATGTTATTTTTATTTTTACTCCAGAATATTTTTGTGTGTGTTTTGTGTGTCAAGTTACCCCAACACCATTGATATCTTTTATTATTTAATCTCCAGGAGATTGTTTGTTGTTGGTGTCCCTTGTTCATTTCACATTGTATATTTGAAATGTACCTGAATCCTCACAAACAAACTGTCCTTTTTGAAGTAAAACACATAGGAGAGTATAATTCAAAACAAAAATCCTTTATTAAGGTATCAGAACCAAACAAAGAGGAAGGCAACACTGGATCAACATGAGAAATTAGTGAAGCCTGGGACCCCCACGGCAGACAACAATTCTTCAACCTCAAAATTGGTGGCCTGAGGAGTCCATATATAAGGGAGGGCAGTCTGGTCCGGGATTCACAGAGACTCGGATAGCAGCAGATGACATCTGTGTCCCCAGGCTGTGGTACCACAAGAGGCTGCATTTTTTGGCCGACCAGACTGAACCCAGGGCAATCACTGTCTGGTCTTCCTTTCACGCTTCCTTCCGGGCTGTGGCTGTGCAGTTGGAGATGTGGCAGGAGGAGGAGTAGGACCTGGAGGAGGAGGACTGGGGGGACCTGGAGGAGGACTGGGGGGACCTGGAGGAGAGGGAGGAGGAGGACCTGCAGGAGGAGGAGGAGGACCATCCCAAAGATGTGTGTCAGTTGTAATTTGGCCCCTCATACCTTTCTCCAGAGCCTCCAATATGAGGGCCTCACACATGGCTTTTTGGCCCTCCTCCATCCTCTGCATTTTAGATGCTATGAAGGCAGCAATGTTCTCCTCCATGGTGTGGGGTGCTCCCAGGACCTCTGTAGCCCTCCAAAAGAATGCTATAGCCGCCTCCTCTAGGGTACTCCTCCTACTGCCACTTTCTGTTTTCAGGGGGGGTGGAGGGACCTTGATATCAGCCAGCCGGCTCGGCCCGGCCACCTCCTGGCTGAGACTTCCCTGTGTATGAAAAAGGGACATGGTTTTAGTTTTTGCATTATCAATCACAATCCTAAATTAGTACTCCCAACTAACATCTAGTTAACATCATTGATTGGACAAGCAGAAATATTTAGAGGAATGCTATACCTGGCTCAATCTGGGCTCCTCCACATATCGCCTGGAAGGCCCAGGTTGGGCGTCAGAAGCCTCAGCCAGGGGGGAAGGAAGCGTGGAAGGAAGACTTGAGAGGGATGGCCTGGGTTCAGTCTGGCCTGCCAGAAAATGCAGCCTGTCGTAGGACAACATCCTGGGGACATAGATGTCATCTGCTGCTCCGGATCTCTGTGAATCCAGGATTTTCTTGCGCTCCCTCAGATATGTGCTCCTCAGGCCACCAATGAAAATCTTTAAATAAGTGATGTCTGCCGTGGGGATCACCTGCTTCACAATTTCACACAATTGCACCAGTTCTGCCTTCCTCTTTGCTTGGTTCTTGAAATGGGGGTGGGTAATCTCCCACAGACAGGGCAGCTCACTTGGCATATCAATGAATACTAGGGATGAGCTTCGTGTTCGAGTCGAACCCATGTTCGACTCGAACATCGGCTGTTCGGTCGTTCGCCGAATTGCGAACGATATGGGCCGTTCGCGCCAAATTCGTGTGGCGCGTCACGGCCCATAATTCACTGCGGCATCGCAGTGCATTGCTGGCTGATGATTGGCCAAGCATGCACTATGACCCGCATGCTTGGCCAATCACAGCGCCGTCAGTAGAGAGAGCTGTAATTGGCCAAAGCCAGGGTGGCTTTGGCCAATTATGGCTCAGGGGATTTAGTACACGCCCCACACTATATAAGGCCGCCTGCACGGCGGCCCTGTGTAGTGTGTGTTCCGGCGTTCATAGATAGAGAGAGAGAGAGAGACAGTGTCATTTGATTTGAGTTAGATAGATTAGGCAGAACAGTCAGTCAGTTAGCTGCACTTACAGTGTATTGTGTATATATATGCATCCCAGGTGTTGCATATATATATATACACTGTATTCAGTTTAGCTAGATCCGTTCCTGTTATCTTCTATCTAGACTATTTACATTTAGTGCAGTGCGTCCTGCTCACAGTGTTCAGCTAGATCCGTTCCTGCTATTTACATTTAGTGCAGTGCGTCCTGCTCACAGTGTTCAGCTAGATCCGTTCCTGTTATTTACATTTAGTGCAGTGCGTCCTGCTCACAGTGTTCAGCTAGATCCGTTCCTGCTATTTACATTTAGTGCAGTGCGTCCTGCTCACAGTGTTCAGCTAGATCCGTTCCTGCTATTTACATTTAGTGCAGTGCGTCCTGCTCACAGTGTTCAGCTAGATCCGTTCCTGTTATCTTCCTACTGACAGGCAGGCTTGTCTGGTTACAGTATATAAAGCTACCTGAAGAAAATTACAGGTGTTCTATCCCAGCTTAGTGCAGCTACAGGCCATTAGTATGTCTGGAAGGCCAAGAAGGAGAGGCAGACAGTCACAAGCCAATAAGAGAGGGCAAGCAGGCTCTGTGTCTAGTGCTGGTCGTGGAGACTGTGCATCCTCATCAGCACGTGGCCATGGGACACGCTTGGCCTTTTTTTCGGCAGCTGGCCGTGTTGAGCCGCAACATGCGGAAGACTTGGTCGAGTGGATGACCAAGCCGTCCTCATCCTCCTCATCCTCTCTCACCCATGCCCAGGGTGCTTTGTCTGGCAAAGCAGCGGCCTCTTCCCTCAGCTCAATGTCATCAGTGACTCCTTCCCTAGCTCCACCATGTCCTCCTGAGGATTCCCTCGAACTGTTCGACCACAGTGTTGGGTACATGCTCCAGGAGGATGCCCAGCGTTTGGAAGGCTCTGATGATGATACTGAGCTCGATGAAGGCAGTAACATGAGCACGGACAGAGGGGGTGCCCAAGAAGGACAGCAATCTGGCAGTCATGCTCCCCCTGCTGCAGCATACTGCCAGGTTTGCTCCAGTGATGAGGAGGGAGGGGATGATGAGGTCACTGACTCAACGTGGGTGCCTGATAGGAGAGAGGAGGAGGAGGAGGAGGAGGCGGCACATCACCAACGAGGCAGGATGCCCTCCAGGGGCCAGCCTAAGGGCAGCACATTGACTGCATCACACCCCAAAGCTCCACATGTGCAGGGCGCTGCAGTCTCTGCGCGTTATTCAAAAAGTTCTTTGGTGTGGGCCTTTTTTGAGACCAGTGCATCAGATCGCACCGCTGCTATTTGCAACATATGTCTCAAGCGTATCTCGCGTGGCCAAAACATCTCCCGCTTGGGTACCACATGCTTGACCAGACATATGTTGACCTGCCATGCAGTTCGTTGGCAAGCGTATCTAAAAGACCCACACCAAAGAACAAAGAGGATCTCTCCTTGCTCCTCATCAGCTGAGATTTCCAACCCCACTAGACCTTCAGTCCTCTCTGAGACCTGCAGTGAGAGGAATGAAGGTGTAGAATTAGGTGTGTCACAGCCAAGTACTTGTGGGCAATCTGCTTTTGGTACACCGACGTCAGATTGTACCAGGCAAATTTCCCTGCCCCAGCTGCTGCACCGCCGAAAGAAGTTTGCTCCCAGCCATCCACATGCCCAGCGGTTGAATGCTAGCTTGGCAAAATTGCTAGCACTTCAACTGCTGCCTTTTCAGTTGGTAGACTCTGCCCCCTTCCGTGAGTTTGTGGAATGTGCGGTTCCTCAGTGGCAGGTACCCAAACGCCACTTTTTCTCACGGAAGGCGATTCCGGCTCTCTACTGGCATGTGGAAGGCAATGTCCATGCCTCGCTGGACAGGGCGGTCAGCGGTAAGGTGCATATTACCGCTGACTCATGGTCCAGCAGGCATGGACAGGGACGTTACCTAAGTTTCACGGCGCATTGGGTGACTCTGCTGGCAGCTGGGAAGGATGCAGGACAAGGTGCAGTAGTGTTGGAGGTTGTTCCGCCACCACGCCTCCAAAATGCTGATTGTGACACACCTCTCTCCTCCACCCCCTCCTCTTCTTCTTCCTCCATGGCCTCTTCCTCGGAACCAGCGGTGCTCCGTAGGCGTTCAAGGGGCTACACAAGTACGCAGGCCAAAAGATGCCATGCGGTGCTTGAGCTGGTGTGCTTGGGGGACAGGAGCCACACTGGGGCAGAGGTTCTGTCAGCTCTGCAGGGGCAGGTTCAGAGGTGGTTGACGCCACGCCAACTTAAGGCAGGAATGGTGGTTTGCGACAATGGCACCAACCTCCTCTCTGCCCTCCGACAGGGACAAATGACCCATGTGCCCTGTTTGGCTCACGTCCTTAACTTGGTGGTGCAGCGGTTCTTGGGCAGGTACCCGGGCTTACAGGATGTCCTGAGGCAGGCCAGGAAAGTCTGTGTGCATTTCCGCCGGTCATATAATGCCAGTGCTCGGCTGACGGACCTCCAAAAGGAGTTTAACCTGCCCAAGAACCGCCTAATCTGTGACATGCCCACCAGGTGGAACTCAACGTTGGCCATGCTGCAGCGGCTGCACACGCAGCAGAGGGCCATCAATGAGTACCTGTGCGACTATGGCACCAGGACAGGGTCAGGGGAGCTTGGTTTTTTTTCCCCACGCCAGTGGGCCATGATCAGGGATGCATGCACTGTCCTGTCACCATTCGAGGAGGCCACGAGGATGGTGAGCAGTGACAGTGCATGCATCAGTGACACTGTCCCCCTTGTCCACCTGTTGGAGCACACGCTGCGTGGAATAATGGACAGGGCACTTGAGGCAGAACAGAGGCAGGAAGAGGAGGACTTCCTTAGCTCTCAAGGCCCCCTTTATCCAGACAGTGTTCCTGCGTGCCCGCCGATCACACAGGAAGAGGACGAGGAGGAGGAGAAGGAGGAGGAAGATTGTGTCAGTATGGAGGTGGAGCCTGGCACTCAGCATCAGCAGCAGTCTTTAAGGGATCAGTCCCAAGGAACACATGGACTTGTACGTGGCTGGGAGGAGGTGGCTGCGGACGTTGTTGTCCTTAGTGACCCAGAGGACTCCGGACCGAATGCCTCAGCAAACCTACGCTGCATGGCCTCCCTGATCCTGCAAAGCCTGCGTAAGGATCCTCGTATTCGTGGTATCAAGGAGAAGGACCAATACTGGCTGGCAACCCTCCTTGATCCACGTTACAAGGGTAAGGTTGCGGACCTTATCTTGCCATCGCAGAGGGAGCAGAGGATGAAACATCTTCGGGAGGCCTTGCAGAAAGGTCTGTGCAACGCGTTCCCAGAGACTGGGAGGTTACAAACTCCTGTTTCTGGACAACGTGTTGCTGAGGCTTCGGTCAGTCAAAGAAGGAGCGGTGGAGAAGGTGGCCGTCTGACCGATGCGTTCAGACAATTTTTTGGTCCGCAGCCCCAAGGTATGATCGGTTCCAGCAACCATCGCCAGCGTCTGTTTTACATGGTGCAGGAATACCTAGGGGCAAGATCAGACTTGGACACCTTTCCCACCGAAAATCCTCTGGGTTACTGGGTCTTGAGGATGGATCACTGGCCAGAGCTTACACAGTATGCAATTGAGCTACTGGCCTGTCCTGCATCCAGCATTCTTTCGGAACGCACATTCAGTGCTGCTGGAGGCGTGGTAACCGATCACAGGGTGCGTCTGTCCACCGACTCGGTCGATCGGCTGACCTTCATAAAAATGAATCAGTCTTGGATCACCACCAGCTACCAAGCACCTGATGCTGATGTAACCGAATAATTTTTTTTGAAATCTCAGATCCCTTCAAAGACTCCCTATGCTGATGCTGAGTGACTATCCCTGAGTAATTATCCTCTTCCTCCTCAATCATCACGCTGATAGCTTGTAAGAACATTTTTGGTTCTGGGCGCCACCACCAGTGCCTAAGGCACAATTTTTCAGCCCCTGTTTAACAGGGGCGTGTAATTACAATTTTTGATGTAATACTTTGCAGCAGGGCTCGTTCCTGCGTTCCAACTAGAGTGTCTGTGAGGGGTTGCAGTGTTGTGGCACCAGCACCAGTGCCTAAGGCCCAATTTTTCTGCCCCTGTCTAACAGGGGCGTGTAATTACAATTTTTGAAGCAATACTTTGCAGCAGGGCTCGTTCCTGCGTTCCAACTAGAGTGTCTGTGAGGGGTTGCAGTGTTGTGGCACCAGCACCAGTGCCTAAGGCCTAATTTTTCAGCTCCTGTTCAACAGGGGCATGTAATTACAATTCTTGATCTAATATTTCACAGCAGGGCCCTGTGAGGGCTTACAGTGTTGTGGCCACAGCAACACCTAATGCCGCGTACACACGGTCGGACTTTTCAGCTACAAAAGTCCGACAGCCTGTCCGACAGACTTTCGACGGACTTTTGGCGGACTTTCGACGGACTTGCGGCGGACTTTCTAACGAACAGACTTGCCTACACATGATCACACAAAAGTCCGTCGAATTCTTACGTGATGACGTACACCGGACTAAAATAAGGAAGTTCGTAGCCAATAGCTGCCCTAGCGTGGGTTTTTGTCCGTCGGACTAGCATACAGACGAGCGGATTTTTCGACCGGACTCGAGTCCGTCGGAAAGATTTGAAGGATGTTTCAAATCTAAAGTCCGTCGGATTTGAGGCTAAAAAAGTCAGTTGAAAGTCCGGAGAAGCCCACACACGATCGGATTACCAGCCAGCTTTAGTCCGTCAGCGTCCGTTGGACTTTTGTAGACGAAAAGTCCGACCGTGTGTACGCGGCATAAGGCCCAAATTTCTGCTGAGTATATAGGGCAGGACCCTACTTTCAAACATCTAACTTACAAACGACTCCTATTTGCAAACGGAAGGAGACAACAGGAAGTGAGATGAAATCTACCCCTAGGAAGGGAAATTCTCTCCCGTAAGAGTTAATATGGGAAAACAATTTCTCCTTTCCACTGATGCTTTCCAATCCTTGTTCCACAAAAAAACCCAAATTTTCAAAAAACATTTTTCATTGGGACAAAAAAGTGAGGTGAAATCTTCTGAAGAGGAGGAAAGACAGCAAAACAAATGTCACAGGGGTGATAACCCTTCCCTATGTTTTCCAAAAAGCTTAGAAAAATTTTTTGGCTGGAGCTAAACACGTTAAAAATGTTCAAAATTACAAACAGATTCTACTTAACAACAAACCTACAGTCCCTGTCTTGTTTGCACCGCCTGTATACTGCTGTTCAGAGTATATAGGGCCTGGTGGCCCCACACCTTTCCTTATTTTAATTTGGGTGCGGGGTTCCCCTTAATATCCATACAAGACCCAAAGGGCCTGGTAATGGACTGGGGGGTACCCATGCCGTTTGTCTCACTGATTTTCATCCATATTGCCATGACCCGACATGACATTAAACCCGCAAGCAGTTTTAAATGAGATTTTTTCCTTTAAAAATGACATTTGGTGCAGGGACTGTTCTAAACATGGGAAACACGCGTCACTTTACAGGCATACTATAGACACCCCCCAAGTACGATATTTAAAGGAATATTTCACTTTTTTTTTTTTACTTTAAGCATCATTAAAATCACTGCTCCCGAAAAAACGGCCGTTTTTAAAAGTTTTTTTTGCATTGATACATGTCCCCTGGGGTAGGACCCGGGCCCCCAAACCCTTTTTAGGACAATACCATGCAAATTAGCCTTTAAAATGAGCAATTTTGATTTCGAACGTTCGAGTCCCATAGACGTCAATGGGGTTCTAACGTTCGTGCGAACTTTCGGTCCGTTCGCGGGTTCTGGTGCGAACCGAACCGGGGGGTGTTCGGCTCATCCCTAATGAATACTGACATGAAGTCATTTTTTTCATTAAGATATCCATGTTCACTGCAAGCCACAACACAAGTCAAAGCCTAATGTCAGACAAAACTCTCCTAATCTTGTTACAATATAGGCCTCAATCTAGAAGCAGTATAGGCACAAGTTTGTCTCTTACCTTCGTTCTTACGATCGGCGCGTCCAATGCTCCTTCCTCCGCTCACAGATCGTACGTAATACGCACGCGTGTTACGCTTTATACACACTGCGCATGCATGTAACTCCGCCCGCCCCTGACGTTCTTTCTAGTCTATTCCCCGCCCCTTTTCGTTCGGCGCAGTGGGGGAAGAGCATGATGGCGGAGTTACAGCAGGTGCGTGACAATTCTAGCAACGAGGAGGAGGAGGAGGAAAGCCCGGATCCAGGCACGTCCCGATCCAGAAGGAGACGTTTTAAGGCCACAAATATGTAGTTTGGGGAGATGTTGGAGATGGTGTACATCATGAGGAAGTCCGACTATGACGGAAAATATGGGCCTTACCCCAACCCGAACATCCGAAAGGCCAAGATCATGGCGAAAGTGGTCAGGAGTCTTGAGAGGAATTTCCGGGTCCGAAGATCAAAATATCAGCTCAGGAAACGGTGGTCGGACCTGAAGTTGAGAGAGCCAGAGCAGTACCGAAAGATCCGGAGAGTGCTGCAAAAAAGTAAGTAGTTGTGCTGTGTTCCTATTCTTTCTGTCTTTATTCCGTTCGTGCTGCTCCATATGCTTTTATTAATTGTAACGTTTAAAAGGGCAACTTTAATGTTCATGGGCCCATTATTCGTTCGTATCAAACATTTTTCTTTCGGCCTCTAGAACACCATTGTTTAGGCCATATGCATTTTCCCACATTTTTTTGGGGCCTACTTGGATGCCAAATATTTGTTTGTGTAGATGGGTTTGTTACTAGAATGAAATGCCAACTAGATTGTGTGTAAGGAGAGGACACTGAGCAGCTGTTTTCACATCTGGACACTGGAGCACTAGTGTGGGACACAAGAACACCCTTTTTATTAGGGGGGGCACACAGGTGCTCCAGTGTATACTATAGGGGGGGCTACATCTGTGAAGTTTGTACCAAACAGGTAAAGTATTGCAGCTTGACAAAGGGCAAGAAAAAATATACATCTTTGAACTCGGCTAAAATAGACAATTGTACCCCACTTCCAAGCAATGTTTCCTATTTCTAGTTCTGCCATCAAATATCTGTGTGCTAAGTATACCATTTTTGTTTTACATAGGGGAGAAAAGACTTGGAGGACACCCCTCATCCGAGGAGACCACAGACCCCCCACCTCTGGAAGAAGGGGAACTAACACCAACCCAAGAAGAAGAGCAGGAGGAAGAAGAAGATGTGGTGGAGATTGGCACCACAACAGGTGAGTGTCTGCGACCACAGGCTCAGGTAAAAGAGATGGATGGTGGCAGATTTTTGAGACCTTTTTTTTTGTTCTTTATCTCTTTTTAGGTGATCGTGATGTGAGGGAGAGAGAACGTTTCACATCTGAAAGTGCCCAGGTCCTGATCGGGGAGATCATGGGGTGTAATCTCGAATTACACAACATACAGCAACAAATCAGTGATGTTATTAAAAAAAATAATAACATCATTGATGTTTTGGGGCGAATTTAAAACCCACAAAATCACCTGTTTTATTGTGGTCCAATCTTACAAAAATTTTGACAATGTTTAGAAAAGCCAAATTTGGAGGATGCACACAGTGTGCCAACATGTGCTATCTGCCATCACGGGAGATCAATAGACGCGTTTTGGGGGTGCAAACCCTTCCTCAATTCTAAAATCGCGTTGAGGAAGGGCATGCTCCCCCAAAACACGTCCCTTGATCCCCCCTGATGGCAGATAGCACATGTTGACATTCGTAAATTTGTGTGCATCTTCCAAATTTGGCTTTTCCAGGGGTGAGTTCCCCCCATCTGAACGCTATATCAAACACAGTTCCTAAATACTGATATAGCCTTCAGGTTTTACCATATGTGAACTTTGTAAGTTCAAGTTTTTTGGCTTTCTTGTTGGTTTTACACAGGCCTGTTGTATCCGAAATGGATATTTCGAATTTTGATAATGCTACTGCAAAAATTGTTATACAACAAACATGTTGGTTTGTTTTAAAAACCTTTCGTAAATGCACATGTGATTGTGCAGCTATAAAAAAGTGGCTTAATCAAGAATGTGTGGATTATTGTCTCAACACTACAACACTTTAGGGGTGATGTAATTGCTGTTTTATGCAAAAATGGGGGTTATTTCCTAAGGGAAAATACACTTTGCGCTACAAGTGCAGGTTCAGTGCAGTTGCAAGTGCACTTGTAGTGAAATGTGTTTTTGCATTTAGGAAGTACCAGCCAACACAGTTTTTTATAAGGTTACCCAATCACGACATTTTCTGCACTCAACACATTTCTGTCAGGGTCAGCTAAAACAAACACAAGCAGTAAATGTCCACAAAGAATTTTTTTTGGTTGGTTTTTATTTTAAAAAGTTTTCACAGATTGTCTGGCATATTGATAGCCCCCCTACCCGCAAAGAACTCCAGGTAGCGTAACCGGACATCACGGGCACTCAGGGAGGGCAAGCCAGAACGGCCACTTTCAAGCGCCGTCAGTGTTGATGGATTTGGATTTCTGGCCTCAGGCCCAACTGAGCCAGCATAGTTTGCTGAATGTTTTCTTAAAAAATTATGGAGAACACAGCAGGCAAGTATTATATGGTTCAGTTTATACTCCGCCATATGGATGGGTGTCAGAAATAATCGAAACCGGCTGGCCAGGATTCCAAATGTGTTCTCCACCACTCTTCGGGCTCTGGCCAGCCGGTAATTAAAAACCCTCTGTTCCGGGGTGAGGGTCCTCATCGGGAATGGCCGCATCAGGTGGTCCCCCAGCGCAAATGCTTCATCAGCCACGAACACAAATGGGAGACCTTCAACATTGTCCTCTGGAGGTGGCAAGTCCAAGCTGCCATTCTGGAGACGCCTGTAGAACTCCGTCTGGGCGATCACTCCACCATCGGACATCCGGCCATTCTTCCCCACGTCCACATACAGAAACTCGTAATTAGCCGACACCACCGCCAACATCACTATACTATTAAACCCCTTGTAATTATAATAGTACGACCCCGAGTTGGGTGGTGGGACAATGTGGACGTGTTTCCCATCAATTGCCCCTCCGCAGTTAGGAAAGTCCCACCGCTGGGCAAAGTGGGAGGCCACAGTCTGCCATTCCTGTGGCGTTGAAGGAAACTGTTGAGGAAAAAACAATAAACATTACTATTTTTTCACAGAAACATGGCAAGCAGATTACACACAAACATTCTGGGTCAACCTCCAGATTGCATTTACTAGGGGGAATTTAACAACAACAAAGTATAAGGTACACCTATCATATTCCCCCCCCCCCCTCTCATGGGCCATTTCTAACATTATAGGGGGGGAACTCTTGGACAGGTAACCCTCTTCACTTCATTGAGAGATGAATGCCTAAATACAGGGTATTACTTGGAACAGACCCTCCTTAGTTACACTATTGGCAGACCACTGGACAGGTAAGAAGTGTCATAATACAAAGATATAAATACACACTGTACACATTTGAGGACATTTGGACATTCTGCTATTACCTATCCAGATAATAATAGGATACCAAAAATGTAAACAGTACCATTGAAAAGTATACAGGCAGGCCCTTGCACTACATGCTTTAGGGAATTCATCCATAAATCTGACCAGTAAAGAGATGGGTATAGTGTGTATGGGTTTGGCAAAGTCAGCAGATAGATGATTGAGGATAGATAGAGAATTGGGATCAGCTGACTTAGCAGTTGGGGGAGGGAGGGTTCCAAAAAATTTGGGGACACCACAAAAAAAGCCTCTGCCACTCTGCCTGAATTTAAAGCTAAAATAAAAGTTCCAAACATTTTAGGGGGTGTTTGGGGTAAAGCACTACTATGGAGCTGATAAAATACATTGTTACGTGACTACATGAGGTGAATATAGGGCAGGAGAGACCATGCTGGGGAGGTTATTGAAGGGCAAATATGTATGAAGGACCTAAAATAATAATTACATAAAAATTCAGCATGCATGAGGACAAAGGGGACATTCACAGCATATTACAATCATGGTAATTAGGGAATGAGGAAAGAAATACAATATATTAGCAAACATTCAATACAATAAAATGTGATATTAAAGGATAAAAATCTTACCTTCATATACTCCTTCTGCAGGACCTGGATGATGGCAGAACAGGTCTCTGGGATAATGATCCCCAGAGCCTGGGGGGAGATGCCTGTCGAGAACTTTAAGTCCTGCAGACTTCTCCCTGTGACCAAATACCGTAAGGTAGCGACCAACCTCTGCTCCGGAGTGATGGCTTGCCTCATGCAGGTATCCTGCCTGCTGATATAGGGGGTCAGCGAAGCCAACAAACGGTGAAACACGGGGTCCGTCATCCTGAGAAAGTTCCTGAAATCATCAGGATTATTCTCACGGATCTCACGGAGCAAAGGCATATGACAGAACTGGTCACGCTGAAGCAACTAATTCTTGGTCCATGAACTCCTCCCCACCCTGTTCATGGACTGGACTTGTGTCAAGGTCAGGACCCCAACACCAAGCCCCCGCACAGCACGAACTCTACGAGGAGTACGCATACGAAACATGGCTAGAAAACGGTCGGCTGCTCAGAACGAAGTAACAGAACACACTGAAGAACAGCAAGGCCTGTGAAGAGCGACCTGAAAACCAGTAACGAATGAACAAGAATACAATGACTCCCTAAATCCACGCGGAACTTGCTTGCACGCACTGAAGAGCAGATACAAACCCACAAGCACAAACTGAACGGCAGAAAACGGTCTGAAAGCCACGAGTCTGAAAAAGCACGAATCGTCTCTCACCAAACTTTTACTAACACAAGATTAGCAAAAGGAGCCCAAAGGGTGCCGCGCTTGGTTCTGAACCGGCCTTTTCTAGTCTCGTCGTACGTGGTGTACGTGACCGCGTGGTTGTCGATCGGAAATTCCGACAACTTTGTGCGACCGTGTGTAGGCAAAACAAGTTTGAGCCAACATCCGTCGGAAAAAATCCTAGGATTTTGTTGTCGGAATGTCCGAACAAAGTCCGACCGTGTGTACGGGGCATTAGAGTGGCAAGGATGTGGAATTCCCTTCCACAGGCGGTGGTCTTAGCGGGGAGCATCGATAGTTTCAAGAAACTATTAGATAAGCACCTGAACGACCGCAACATACAGGGATATACAATGTAATACTGACATATAATCACACACATGGGTTGGACTTGATGGACTTGTGTCTTTTTTCAACCTCACCTACTATGTAACTATGTATGCAATAGGTATTCAAATTAGATTTGAAATGTATGCTGCTAGAGCACCTGATGGTGCTCCCTGCATGTTGGGCCTCTGTATGTGGCCAGGCTGTGGAAAAGTCTCACATGTGGAATCACCATATTCAGGAGGAGTAGCAGAATATATTTTGAGGTGTAATTTTTGCTATGTACATGCTACGTGTTAGAAATATCTTATAAAGTGACAACTTTGTGTAAAAAAAAAAAAAAAATGCGTTTTCATTTTCTTTCCATATTTTCCAAAAACTTGTGAAAAAAATGACATGTTCAGAAGATTCATTATGCCTCATAGAATATACGCTGGGTGTTTACTTTCCAAAATTGGGTCATTTTTGGGCGTTTCCATTGTCCCAGTGCTCCAGGGCCTTCAAAAGTGTAAGAGGTAGTCAAAAAATTAAATGTTTCATTTATGCCCCTAAAACACCTGATGGCGCCCCCTGCATGTTTGGCCCCTGTATATGGCCACACATGTGGTATCACCATGCTCGGGAAGAGTAGCAGAATGTGTTTTTTGGGTGTAGTTGTAAGTTTGCATATGCCATGTGAGAGAAATAACCTGTTAATATGACAATTTTGTGAAAAAAAATCTTAATTTTGCAAAGAATTGTGGGGAAAAAATTACAACTTCAAAAAAACTTGCATGTCTCTTACTAAATAGCTTGGAATGTCTACTTTCCAAAAAGGGGTAATTTGGGGGCTATTTGTACTTTCCTGGCTTGTTAGTGTCTCAAGAAATGTAGACTCTATGACTTTCACAAAGACCAAATAATATACACTGATTTGGGTCATTTTTGCCAAAGATATGTAGCAGTATAAATTTTGGCCAAAATGTATGAAGAAAAATTACTAATTTGCTAAATGTTTTTTAACAGAAACTAAGAAAATGTTTATTCTTTTTTAGAAAATTTTCGGTCTTTTTTCATTTATAGCGCAAAAAATAAAAAACCCAGTGGTGAATAAATACCACCAAAAGAAAGCTTTATTTGTGTGAAAAAAAGGACACAAATTTTCATATAGGTACAGTGTTGCATGAGTAATTGTCATTCAAAATGTGAGAGCACTGAAAGCTGAAAACTGGTCTGGTTAGGAAGGGTGTATAAGTGCCCAGTGGGCAAGTGGTTAAATGTCAGTTTCCGGTTAAATGGCTTTTGTGGCTGCAATGCACTGTGCCCGCATCCTCCAACACTTGTAAAATTTGGGGGTTGTAGTGCCTCAGGACCATGTGCAACAGCCGGTTAACCTAAATATAAAAAAGTCTTTATTTTCCTTAATGGAACAGAGGGGACGGGACATTTTTACAACTTCTCCTGAACGATTTAACTTGACATATAATAACCCACGTTTAAAACGTCTGTTTTGCCACATTTACATGCCGCATTTAGATGTGTTTTGCCGTGTTTGCGTTTAAAAGCGTTTGAAAAAAAAATAAATTTTTTTTCAAAATGGCCAAAAATGAAAACCGCCTGTAAACGAACCACGCGTTTAGCTGCGTTTGGCATCTTAAACTTCGGCGTCTGAACTAATTTTTTTGCCTTCAAAGAAAATCCTATAAACGCAACTGCCTAAAAACGACATTAAATGAACTTGTGTACATGTACACAAAAGATAACATTGGATGAGTTCAGGGGCAGTTGAAAAAAGCATCCATCTGCCTCTGAACATCCGTTTACCAGCAGCAATGTACATGAGGCCTAGTCAAACACAAAAAAACAGCCAGCAGCAAAAAAAACTTCAGAGAATGCAACACAAAAAGACGGCTTATCTTCAGCATGAATCAAAATTATTAAATAAGCAAAAGTCAAATAAGGGTTTTTACCCCAGGGTTAGTAGTGTCCAGCTTCAGCCATTTGTAGCACACATGCAGCAAAGAGCCAGGTCTCCTCTCAATTCATACTCCACCCACCGATACTGGGAGTTTCCTGCCTTATGTGCTTTTTTCCTAAAGGGTGCTTAACCACTTAAGGACTGAGCCTCTTTTTGAGATTTGTTGCTTACAGTTATGTTGAAAAAAGTTTTTTTTGCTAGAAAATTACTTAGAACCCCCAAACATTATACATTTTTTTCTAACACCCTAGAGAATAAAATGGCGGTCGTTGCAATACTTTCTGTCACACAGTATTTGCACAGCGGTCTTACAAGCGCACTTTTTTGGAATAAATACACTTTTTGGAATTTATATTGTGAAAGATAATGTTATGCAGAGTGAATTGATACCCAACATGTCACGTTTCAAAATTGCGCCTGCTTGTGGAATGGCGACAAACTTTTACCCTTAAAAATCACCATAGGCAACCTTTAAAGAATTCTACAGGTTGCATGTTTTGAGTTAGGAGGTCTAGTGCTAGAAATATTGCTCTCGCTCTACCGATCGTGGCGACATCTCACATGTGTGGTTTGAACACCGTTTTCATATGCGGATGGTATGCACGTATGCGTTCGCTTCTGCACGCGAGCTCGACAGGATGGGACGCGTTTAAAAAAAAAAAAAAATTCTTATTTATTTTACCTTTTATTTTTTATTTTTACACAGTTCTTTAAAAAAAAAATGTGTCACTTTTATTCCTATTACAAGGAATGTAAACATCCCTTGTAATAGAAAAAAAGCATGACAGGACCTCTTAAATATGAGATCTGGGGTCAAAAAGACCTTAGATCTCATATTTACACAAAAAAAAAAAATGTCATTACAAAACAAAAAATGGCCCTTTAAGAGCTATGGGCGGAAGTGATGTTTTGACGTCGCTTCCGCCTTGCAATGGTATGGAGAGGGGTGGGGGCCATCTTCCCCTCACTCGTTCCCATACCCAGCAAGGGAGAAGATCCCGGAGCCGTCGGCAGCGCCAGAGGGCACCAGGAGGGGGGGGCCTCTCTCGCCACCGATAAAAGTGATCTCACAGCGAATCCGCCGCAAAGACCACTTTTATCTGAAAGCGGACCGCCGGCCGAAGAAGAGGATACCGGGGTTATGGCAGCTAGCTGCTGCCATAACAACGATATTCCTCTTCAAAGTTAGGACGTATATCGGCGTGCGGAGGTCCGTAAGTGGTTAAAACGGTTGTATACCCTTATTTTTAATTTTTACCTACAGGTAAAATTAATATCTCCTAAACCTGTCCGGTTTAGGAGATATTCACTTTGCATGCAGCCGCTGACATCAGCGGCGCATGCGCTGTGAAAGCCCAGCTGAAGGTCCGGCAGATGCTGCTGGACCTTGCCAGGAAGAAGACTCCCGTGCGCATGCGCGGGAATGATGTCATCGTGGCTCCGGCCACTCACAGCGCCGGAGCCGTGAACCCAGAAGAAACGCAGAGGGCAAAATGTCAGCTCCCTCGGCGTAGACCGGGCTGTGATACGTGGACCTCATTCTAAGGTAAGTATTTCATAATGAGCTAGTATGCGGTGCATACTAGCTCTTAATGCCTTTGCCTTACAGGGGTTTTTTTTTTTCTTTTTTTTTACATGTGCGGGTATACAACCGCTTTAACCCTGTAGGGACCAGAGTCCCTGTACATGGGAGTTGAGGCCCTTTTCCCATCTGAATGTCACTCAGGGCCTCCAAAATTCTGGTTCCCAAGTAAGCCACTAATAACGCTGAGGGGACTGCAAGTGGTATGGGTGAGACCCCTGAATACACCAACCTACCCCTCTTAAAGGGACCACAACCCAAATATTGGTGCCAAATATCACCCATCCAGGACACAACCTTGGTGTCCTGTACAATCTTTAAAGTATGATTTATTTACAGTGAAACAAAAGACAATCATACACCAGCAAACAGTAAACATGAACCCAGTGACAAATATCTAATTAACCTAACACCAACTATATATAAAACAGTCATGGCCAAAAATATTGCCACCCCTGTATTTCTGTCAGATAATGCAGCACTTTTCCCAGAAAATTGTTGCAATTACAAATGTTTAGGCATTCTCATGTTTATTTCTTTTGTTTCTATTGGTATGACACAAAAAAATGGAGAAACAAAAAGCCAAATATGACACATTCTATGCAAAACTCTATGCAAAAATGGACTGGATAAAATTATTGGCACCTTCTCAAACTTATAAGAAATAACTGCATTCCAAGTTTGTGATACTCCTTTATTTGTAATTAAACTCACTTGTATCATTTAACACGTGCTGACACTATAGAAATCACACCGGTGTTCTAAAAAAAATCTTGACTTCTGAAAATCCTCGACATTGTCACTTCCGGTGTGGTTACGTCCATAAACAGATGTTCGCACGGCTTCACCGTGGCTTTACCGTGCATGTGCAGTTGCTATTTTCGGGTCCAGAAAAATGACTTGGGCGGGCGGAATTGGCGAGTTGCTTAATTACGTCAGTGGCAGCACCAGCCCCCCGCCACTAATACGCCCCTAGGCTGCTCTAGAGAAAAGGGGCAGGCCCTGTGCATAAGCAGAGTATGTAGTGTATTTGTCAGAAGAGATTGGATTGACACAGCGGTGCCAGAGGGAGTGGCCAAGGTCTTTGAGGGGGGGCGGGGCCGTGAATGTGTAAGTGACCTACACTGCAGTTTAAGAAAGCCCATCAGAGATCCCCATGCCCAAGAGCTTGCAATCTATTAAAATGCCATACAGTTTATCTCTGTTTACTCTTTGTTCTTTTGATAAGTGTCGTGTAGATAGAGCATGTCAAGCCGTAGCTGTGCTCCCTGGGGATATGCTGAACGCCCATCTGTGCTGCTGCTGGAGGAAGCTCAGGTGACCATGAATGAGGGCCCTGCAGACTTAGTCATGGTGAGCGAGACCATCCCATACCCCACTCCATCTTCTCCCCCGGGGACAGGGACCCCCTTCTCCCCCGAGGACAGGGACTCCCCTTCTCCCCCAGGGACAGGGACCCCCTTCTCCCCCAGGGACAGGGACCCCCTTCTCCCCCCTGTGGTGATAAAGAATGGCCCCCCTCAATTTCATCCTCCTTCTTTATGCTCATTGTGAGTATGAATGCAGATACATCAATTGCTCAAATTGTCTCTACTTGGAAATTTATTGAAGGGGAGAGTACAACTGAAAAGATTTTTGAACCTACATTAAAGGATGTTTATTTTTTGATACAATACTGCTCCTTCTCCCTCTCCGTACTTACAGACCAGGTACAGGCCATACGGAAGTTGTTCATATACGTGGGGATCTCCAAAATGTACAGGAATGCACTAAGACATTAGAAAATAGAGTCAGCGGCATAGAGGATACCTTTCCTCCCATGGTAACAGAGATGAAGGCTGCTACCCGCAAGTTTAATACTACTATCTCCAAAGTCGATGACATGGAGAATCGTTTACGTTCTAATAATTTTTGTGTACTGAGTTTGCCAGAGAATGCCGAGGGTAATGACCCAGTTAACTTTGCTGAACGATGGCTTATTGAAATTTTTGACAAGGATAATTTTTACTCATTACTTGCAATAGAACGTGCTCATCGGGTTCCTACCCATCCACAGAAATTGGGAAATATACATGGGCCTTTTATAATACGTCTTTTAAATTAGACACAAGGAAAATATTCTGTGACAGGCTCTAAACGATATTAAATATAATGGATCGAAAAGTTTTTTGCTGACTTTTCACCAGAGGTTCAGAAACGGAGGGCAAATTTTCAACAAGTGAAAAAACGCCTGTTACTCCAAGGGTTGACCACTTTAATACAGGACATTTATACACCCTTCCTGCCCAGACCAATTTTTAACTTTCAGCGCTCTCACACTTTGAATGCTAATTACTCAGTCATGCAACACTGTACCCAAACAAAATTGTTATCATTTTTTTCAAATAGAGCTTTCTTTTGGTGGTATTTAATCACCACTGGGTTTTTTATTTTTTGCGACATAAGTGAAAAAAATATCGAAAATTTTGAACAAAAAACACTTTTTTTAGTTTCTATGATAACATTTTGCAAATAAGTCATTTTTGTTCATAAATTTGGGCCAAAATTTATACTGCTACATCTTTTTGGTACAAATAACCCAAATTAATGGATATTATTTAGTCTCTGTGAAAGGTTATAGAGTCTACAAGCTATGGTGCAAATCATTGAAAATTGATCACACCTGATGCACTGACGGCCTATCTCATTTCTTGTGGCTCTGAAATGTTAGGAAAGTACAAATACCCCCCCAAATGACCCCTTTTTGAAAAGTAGGCAGTCAAAGGTATTTAGTAAGAGGCATGGTGAGTTATTTGAAGTTGCATTTTTTCCCACAATTCTTGGGAAAATTAAGATTTTTTTTCACAAAATTGTGATAACAACAAGTTATTTCTCACACACAGCACATGCATACTTCCAATTACACCCCAAAATACATTCTGCTACTCCTCCCGAGTATGGCGATACCACATGTGTGGGACTTTTACACAGCCTGGCCACACAGAGAGGTCCAACATGCAGGGAGCACCATCAGGGGTTCTAGAAGCATAAATTACACACCTATTACATTTGTGAAGGCCCTTGGAGCACCAGGACAGTGGAATTACCCACAAAATTTTGGAAAGCAAACACCCCAAAGTCTATTCTATGAGGCATAATGAGTCTTTTGAAGGGTTCATTTTTTTCCACAAGTCTTCGTAAAACATGCAAAGAAAATTAAAACGTATTTTTTTTTACACAAAGTTGTCAGTTGATAAGATATTTCTAACTCAAAGCATGTATATAGCAAAAATGGCACCTCAAAACACATTCTGCTACTCCTCCTGAGTATGACGATACCACATGTGTGAGACTTTTACTCAGCCCAACATGCAGGGAGCATCGTCAGGAGTTTTTGGAGCATAAATTACACCTCTAATTTCCTAACGACCCATTATACTTTTGAAGGCCCTGGAGCACCAGGACAATGGAATTACCCACAAAATGACCCCATTTTGGAAAACAAACACCCCAACGTATATTCTATGAGGCATTATGAGTCTTTTGAATCGTTATTTTTTTTTACACAAGTCTTCAGAAAACGTGGAAAGAAAATGAAATTCTTTTTTTTTTTTTTACACAAAGTTGTCAATTTATAAGATATTTCTAACACACAGCATGTATATAGCACAAATTACACCCCAAAACACATTCTGCTACTCATCCTGAGTATAGAGATACCACATGTGTGAGACTTTTACACAGCCAGTCCACATACAGAGGCCCAACATTGAAGTAGTACCTTCAGGCATTCTAGGAAATTACACATCGCATTTCATTCCTACCCATCACACTTTTGAAGGTCCTTGAGCACCAGGACAGTGGCATTACCCATAAAATGACCGCATTTTGGAAAGCAAACACCCCAACATATATTCTATGAGGCATGGGCTGGAGACAGGTACTCGGGTACTCTGATGGGCTGGAGACAGGTACTCGATTACTCTGATGGGCTGGTGACAGGTACTCAGGTACTCTGATGGGCTGGTACTCGGGTACTCTGATGGGTGGTGACAGGTACTTAGATGGGCAGTGACAGGTACTAAGATGGGCTGTGACAGGTACTCAGATGAACTGTGACAGATACTCAGATGGGCTGTGACAGGTGCTCAGGTACTCGTGTACTCAGATGAACTGTGACAGGTATTCAGGTACTCAGATGAACTGTGACAGGTACTCGGGTACTCAGATGGGCTGTGACAAGTACTTGGGTACTCAGATGAACTGTGATGGGTACTCAGATACTCGGGTACTTAGATGGACTGTGACAGGTACTCAGATGAACTGTGACAGGTACTCAGATGGGCTGTGACAGGTACTCGGGTACACAGATGGCCTGGTGACAGGTACTCGGGTACACAGATGGCCTGGTGACAGGTACTCGGGTACACAGATGGCCTGGTGACATGTACTCTGGTACTCTGATGCCCCGGTGACAGGTACTCGGGTACTCTGATGGGCTACAGATAGGTACTCGGGTACTCTGATGGGCTACAGATAGGTACTCGGGTACTCTGATGGGCTGGTGACTGGTACTCGGGTACTCTGATGGGCTGGTGACTGGTACACGGGTACTCTGATGGGCTGGTGACTGGTACTTAGGTGGGCTGTGACAGGTGCTCAGGTACTCGTTTACTCAGATAAACTGTGACAGGTATTCAGGTACTCAGATGGACTGTGACAGGTACTTGGGTACTCAGATGAACTGTGACAGGTACTCGGGTACTCAGATGAACTGTGACAGGTACTTTGGTACTCAGATGGGCTGTGACAGGTACTTGGGTACTCAGATGGACTGTGACAGGTACTCAGATGAGCTGTGACAGGTACTCGGGTACTCAGATGGACTGTGACAGGTACTCAGATACTCGGGTACTCAGATGGACTGTGACAGGTACTCAGATGAACTGTGACAGATACTCGGGTACTCAGATATACTGTGACAGGTACTCAGGTACTCAGATGGGCTGTAACAGGTACTCGGGTAGTCAGATGGGCTGTGACAGGTACTCGGGTACTCAGATGGGCTGTGACAGGTACTTTAATGGGTGGTGACAGGTACTTTGATGGGTGGTGACAGGTCCTCTTTATTAGGGGGGGGCAATCAGTGTGGTTGGTGTACACTGCGAGCGGTAACGATATGTTAACGCAATCTCCTCTTGACACACGATCGGTGTGTTACATAGTTACATAGTAGGTGAGGTCAAAAAAAGACACAAGTTCATCAAGTCCAACCTATGTGTGTGATTATATGTCAGTATTACCTTGTATATCCCTGTATGTTGTTGTTGTTCAGGTGCCTATCTAATCGTTTCTTAAAACTATTGATGCTTCCCGCTGAGACCACCACCTGTGGAAGGGAATTCCACATCCTTGCCGCTTTTACAGTAAAGAACCCTCTATGTAGTTTAAGGTTAAACCCCTTTTCTTCTAATTTTAAGTGGCCACAAGTCTTGTTAAACTCCCTTCGGCAAAAAAAGTTTTATCCCTATTGTGGGGTCACCAGTACGGTATTTGTAAATTGAGATCATATCCCCTCTCAAGCGTCTCTTCTCCAGAGAGAATAAGTTCAGTGCTCGCAACATTTCCTCATAACTAATATCCTCCGGACCCTTTATTAGCTTTGTTGACCTTCTTTGTACTCACTCCATTTCCAGTACATCCTTCCTGAGGACTGGTGCCCAGAACTGGACAGCATACTCTAGGTGCAGCTGGACCAGAGTCTTGTAGAGCGGAAGAATTATTGTTTTATCTCTGGAATTAATCCCCTTTTTAATGCATGCCAATATTCTGTTTGCTTTGTTAGCAGCAGCTTGGCATTGCATGCAATTGCTGGGCCTATCATCTACTAAGACCCCTAGGTCCTTTTCCATCCTAGATTCCCCCAGAGGTTATCTCCCCCCCCCCCCCCAATGTATAGATTGCATTCAAATTTTTGCCACCCAAATGCATATTTTTACATTCTTCTACATTGAACCTCATTTGCCATGTAGTTGCCCACCCCATTAATTTGTTCAGATCTTTTTGCAAGGTTTCCACATCTTGCGGAGAAGTTATTGCCCTGCTTAGCTTAGTATCGTCTGCAAATACAGAGATTGAACTGTTTACCCCATCCTCCAAGTCGTTTATGAACAAATTAAGCAGGATTGGTCTCAGCACAGAACCCTCTGGGATCCCACTACCCACCCCTGACCATTCCGAGTACTCCCCATTTATCACCACCCTCTGAACTCGCCCATATTCTGAATCTGGGGAAGAAACTGTCAGCACTGAGAAGTCCCTCCATACTAAAGGAGAGCCAGGAATGTACACGGCAGTTGCCGGCAGGGGCCAGCACAGAGGCGGTTGGAGACAACGAGGCACTAGGAAAGAGTAGATGGGTGACAGTCAGGAAGCGTAGAGGGGAGAAGTACCAGGAAGGCCGATTCAGGGCTGGAGCATCTCAATAGGATTAAGTACACTCCATTGAGTGACAATGGTAAAACGAGTCAAGGACCAGCACTGCTGGAGCAGAGGGACTCTCCTAGCTGCCAGGGGAAGAACTCATCCAGTGAGAGTGGGGGGGGGAGCGAAGGGAAAGAAAAGACAGATTCTGGTGGTAGGGACTCAATTCTTAGGAGGACAGAGAGGCCAATCTGTAACAAAGACCTGAAGCGCCAAACTGTATGTGGTTTACCGTGCGCTCGGGTTCGGCACATCACGAATCTTGTGGATATATTACTGGGAGGGGCTGGGGAAGACCTCTGCACGTTGGCACCAATGACAAATTCAGAGGCAGATGGAGTGTCCTAAAGAATGATTTTAGGGACTTGGGAGCTAAATTGAGGAAAAGGACCTCCAAGGTAGAATTCTCAGGAATACTACTGGTACATCGAGCCACACCAGAAAGGCAGAGGGAGATTAGGGAAGTAAACAAGTGGCTGAAGAGCTGGTATAGTAAGGAGAGGTTTGGGTTCCTGGAGGACTGGGCCGACTTCAGTCGATAACCAGTACTATAGAAGGGATGGACTGCACCTAAATGAGGAGGGTGCAAATCAGCTGGGTATTAAGATGGCCAAAAAGTTAGGGGGGGTTTTAAACTAGGCGATGGGGGGGGTCCAGAGGTAGAGATAGCACGGAACATATTCCAGAGGGTAGTATTGGGGGCATTAGTGATAGGTGGACCAAAGCACATAAACCCAAGGTAAGTCTAGTAGCAAGTCCTAGTTGCAATCTCGGAACACCCAATAAGAGGATAATATGCGACCGGTCTAAACTACGTGGCATGTTCACCAATGCCAGGGGCCTGGCGGACAAGATGGGTGAACTAGAGATACTGTTGTATGAGGAGGATTTGGATTTTGTGGGCGTTTCAGAGACCTGGTTCAACAGCTCTCATGGTTGGCTGGCAACCATTCAAGGGTATACCCCTTATCACAAGCATAGAGAGGGTAAAAAGGGGGAGGGGTATGCCCAGGGGCGGACTGACCATTGAGCCACTGGGGCACTGCCCGAGGGTCCTGGGCCACTAGGGGGCCCCATCAGGGTTGCCAGCCTCAGTAAAACCAGGGACAGTATGTATAAATCTGTGTTTTTTTTTTACATCTGTCTGTGTATACTGTGTGTACATGTATGTGTATACTGTGTGATTGTATACTGTGTGTGTGTATACTGTGTGGCCCCATAATCTCTGATTGCCTGGGGGCCCCATAATCTCCTATTGCCCGGGGGCCCCATGAGTTATCAGTCCGCCCCTGGGTATGCCTATATAATCAAGAATAATGTACAACTGAATGTAAGAAATTACATCACTAAGGGAGCTAGGGAGGAGGTGGAATCCTTATGGGTAGAGCCCCAAAGGGATGAAGCTAAGGGGAAATTAATACTGAGAGTATGCTATAAGCCCCCTAACCTGAGGGAGAAAGGGGAGACAGATCTCCTATCATAAATTGGATTAGCAGCAAGGATAGGAAGTGTTATCATAATGGGGGATTTTAATTATCCAGACATAGATTGGGCGGAGGGAACCACGCATTCATCTAAGGCTTGCCAGTTCCTAAATGTCTTGCAGGACTATTTTATGGGTCAGATGGTAGACGCACCAACTAGAAATAAAGCGTCACTGAATCTCCTGATTACCAACAATACAGACCTGATCATGGATGTGGAAATACGGGGCATTTTCTTTAGCATAAATCACACAAATAGGAAACATAAGGGAAATACAAAGACACTGAATTTCAAAAGAGCCAACTTCCCTAAACTACGAACCTTGCTAGAAGGCATAAATTGGGATAAAATCTTAGCAACAAATAACACGGATGAGAGATGGGTTTTCTTTAAGAGCATATTAAATAAGGGCATTAGCCAATGCATCCCATTGGGTAATAAATTCAAAAGAGCGAACAAAAGTCCTGCATGTAAAAATGCATATAACAGCAAAGGTGAATGCCTTCAAAAAATACAAGGTTGAGGGATCATCATCAGCATTCAGACTTTATAAAGAATGCAACAAGAAATGTAAGGGTGCAATAAGGATGGCTAAGATGGAACATGAAAGACATGAAAGACACAGAGCGGAGGTGAGCAAAAAAAATCCGAAGAAATTCTTTAGGTATGTAAACAGTAAAAAAGGGAGGACAGACCATATTGGCCCCATAAAGAATGAGGAAGGACATCTGGTTACAAAGGATGGGGAGATGGTGAAGGTATTGAATTTATTCTTCTCTGTCTTAACAAGGGAATCAGGGGGCTTCAGTAACCAAAACTGCAGTGTTTATCCCCATGACACATCACAGGAAGCACCTCCATGGTTAACAGAGGACAGAATTATATTTGGGAAACTTAATATTAATAAAGCACCGGGACCCAGATGGCTTGCATCTGAGGGTACTTAGGGAACTCAGTCAAGTAATTGCCAGACCATTGTTCTTAATTTTTACTGACAGTCTACTGACTGGAATGGTACCAGCTTATTGGAGAAAAGCCAATGTAGCACCAATATTTAAAAAGGGCCCAAAATACATCCCTGGGAATTACAGACCAGTTAGCCTAACATCAATAGTATGTAAACTCTTAGAGGGGATGATAAGGGGCTATATACAAGATTTTAGTAATGAGAACGGTATCATTAGCAGTAATCAGCATGGATTCATGAAGAATCGTTCTTGCCAAACCAATCTATTAACCTTCTATGAGTAGGTGAGTTGCCATCTAGATAAAGGAAGGCCCGTAGACGTGGTGTATATGGATTTTGCAAAAGCATTTGACACAGTTTCCCATAAACATTTACTGTACAAAATAAGATCCGTTGGCATGGACCATAGGGTGAGTACATGGATTAAAACGGGCTACAAGGGCAAGTTCAGAGGGTGGTGATAAATGGGGAGTACTGGGAATGGTCAGGGGTGGGTAGTGGGGTCCCCCAGGGTTCTGTGCTGGGACCAATCCTGTTTAATTTGTTCCTAAACGACCTGGAGGATGGGGTAAACTGTTCAATCTCTGTATTTGCAGATGATACTAAGCTAAGCAGGATGCAGCAAGCTAAGCAAATAACTTCTCCGCAGGATGTGGAAACCTTGCAAAAAGATCTGAACAAATGAATGGGGTGGGCACTGGGGGAGGACCCTTGGGGAAATCTAGGATGGAAAAGGACCTGGGGGTCCTAGTAGATGATAGGCTCAGCAATGGCATGCAATGCCAACCTGCTGCTAACAGAGCAAATAGAATATTGGCATGCATTAAAAAAACGATAATTCTCCCGCTCTACAAGACTCTGGTCCGGCCACACCTAGAGTATGCTGTCCAGTTCTGGGCTCCAGTCCTCAGGATGGATGTACTGGAAATGGAGCGAGTACAACCGCAACATACAGGGATATACAATGTAATACTGACATATAATCACACACATAGGTTGGACTTGATGGACTTGTGTCTTTTTTCAACCTCACCTACTATGTAACAAAGAAGGGCAACAAAGCCAATAAAGGGTCTGGAGGATATTAGTTATGAGTAACGGTTGCGAGCACTGAACTTATTCTCTCTGGAGAAGAGACGCTTGAGACAGGATATTATTTCAATTTACAAATACCGTACTGGTGACCCCACAATAGGGATAAAAGTTTAACAAGACTCGTGGCCACTCATTAAAATTAGAAGAAAAGAGGTTTAACCTTAAACTACATAGAGGGTTCTTTACTGTAAGAGCGGCAAGGATGTGGAATTCCCTTGGTCTCAGCAGGGAGCATTAATAGTTTCAAGAAATTATTAGATAAGCAACTGAAAGACCACAACATACAGGGATATACAAGGTAATACTGACATATAATCACACACATAGGTTGGACTTGATGGACTTGTGTCTTTTTTTGACTATGTAACTATGTAACACTTTTGGCACAGAACTACAGAGTACCACTCTTTTAACAACCAACTATTAACTATGCCAATTGATTAGTCAACAACCACAGATCAACCCCGAATATTGTCTCTACCCCTCAGAGTGTATGCATACACAAGCGCGTTGCGCTGTACGAACGTACACTGCGTTGCCCAACTAAACTGCACAGCACACTTACGTGCACTCTCTGCAGAACAATGTGGCTTCTCTCTGTACCTCGATATTTTAACAATAACGTGGATGCCTCCTGTTTGCTCTCTACCCAAAACTGTATTACAGTATAAAACTTCACAAAACAACTGTAATTAAATTTAAAAATCAAAATGGTTTCCATCATACTTCCAAACACGAGTCAAAAGACCCCAAGCTCCTCCCATCAACTTCCTGTTGCATACCTGTAAAGAACTTCCTGTCTGCTCAGCTCTAAAAAGCATCTAACTGGTTTATTTAAATATTAATGGACAGGAAGAGGGAAGGGAAGCCTAGTTTCATCCTCCCTGAACTTCTAAAATGATAAAACCCAAGACAGTGGGTGGGGGCATGAATTGCCCTTTGAGAAACTCAAGGGAAACGCCCAAACAATTAAAAATAAAAATAACACACACTGCTAAAAGTACATAAACTCAGTTAAAGTTAGTAAATTCAGTGCAAAGTAGAGATTTCACTTAAAACCAAAATTCAATCCAAAAAATGCAATAGTTTTACTGAAAAGTATGTAAAAAGTACAAAAATAGCTAAACCTGAAAAGATTGAATTCACTTAAAAGGAAATGGTGCCTACACCATTTGCAATGACAAAACGGTGTCTTTGAAATCCAACGGTGGAAAAACCAATTTAGCATTAAACATAACAGTTTCTCAGTTCCTGGTGTCTAACTACTAAAAATTGGAGCAATTTCCACTCTGGTATGATTTACAGGCTAAACAGTATAAAATCCTTAAACTGCGCCTCTACAAACCAAAATCACAGTTTTAAACCTGGCCCAAAAGCAGAGCGATTCCACCCAAAACACAGCAGACACGAAATGGCAGTTGCAACAAACGAAAAATCAAGCCACGGCCACATGGTTAAAATGGTCGACGAAAATGGCAGACAACAGTCAGACCACATGGTAGTAAAATGGCCAATGACAAAAGGGCCACATGGTAGATAGCGACACATGAAATGCCGTTGCTGATCCCGCCAAAACCAGCACAAACCAAGATTTTCTTCACTAAGACACCAACACTTTCTCCCCACAAAACTACACATTTGAGACACCAAATGAACACTTACAAACATTTTAGGCTACATACTACTAGGGACCTTGGCCAACCAAACAACACAGGCTCTCCAATCAAACAACGTTACATAAAACACAAAATAACATGGCTCAAACATACACTCTTGTTCCCAAATAAAGTTCATATCAAAACCAAAAGAGCTTTCCCCCATGCTAATGTCCACAGGGTGTAGCCCTTTCAACAAACAGTCCCCATTGTAAGTGAAGGAACAGTCATGCTTAGCCGCCCTTCCCCCGCTCAGCCACATAGCAGTTTCAAAACAAATTCAATCATCAGTTACTTAAAGTGGAGTTCCACCCACTTTTACAACTCTTCAGCATCCCTCACTAAACTGTGCACTGTAAACGAATTGGATATATTTTAATTTTTTTTCTCAGCACCTACTGTATATCTGCTGTATTCATTTTTCACTTCCTCCTCCCTGGCCGTGGCCCATCGCAGCATTTCCTGTTTGCAATGCCTTCTGGGAAGGTGCGGCAACTTCCTCTGGCACTGCCGTTGCTATGGAAACCTGACCTGAAACCTATTACACTGCTTGTGCTGCACTGAGCATGTGCGAGATCTGCAGGGATGAGATCCAGGAAGAAATACAGTCTGGCTTCAGATGCCTACACTTAAGATGGCTACGGCCTGCTGTAAGTTTATAAAATAACAAACTACTGCTATAAACTAACAAAACAGACCTTAGTTTACAGACTAACTTTACTAGAATACCTTAGGCTTGTGTATTAAAGGGGTATTTTTATTTAAAAAGTATAATTTCGGCCGGAACACCACTTTAAACAAACTGCTCAGTCACACACACGTTCCAGGTTGCATTAAATGGGTCCCATAGCGGAGGCAAATATCCCAATCAATACTGACAAATCATACACCACAAACATATGATCAAAATCGAGAGTACCATTATACCAAAAGACGAAAAAATTGTTCTTTTGCAAAGCAGAACCTCCCTAACGCATCGGACCTAGAAAACGTGGATCCATTCTCTCCCTCCTCTCGATCCAATGCCAAAGAGACCCGTTCACTCCATAATATTTCTAGCCTGCCAATGAACTGTCGTGGAAAAACCCAACATACTCTTTTGTGCTAATAACATAGCGTACATCCAATAAACCGATAATGTCTTTGCAGAGCGAACACATCCCCCCAGATGATCGTTCTGTGCATCGCACAGGGGCTCTTCGCTGGCGGACATATCCCCACTCTGCAAACACTTCCAAGGAGCTTTTCACTACCAAACGGATCTCAACCAGCGTCAGTCTGCCCCAGTCAGCTCTTTAGAGCGGGCTGCGGGAGAACTAACACTGGGAGACACTATGACAATACATATTAAATACATCTTCATTAAAATTTCCACAACACTAACGCGCAGAAATATACTGCTTTAAACGGCACGTAATGCACTGAAATATACTGCGTTAAACTGCGTCCTAATCCTGATGAAGCCGACTTGGCGAAACATGTCGATATTTTAGGACGTAGTACCTTTTGTACATGCGGCTCCAGTTCCTATCATTTGGTCAGGGATCAGTTAGGTGTGCACACCCAGGACCATGACCGTAACTGCAGCCGCATTTTTTATGCTATTCAATGTACTTGTTTGTATTTAAATAAACGATTTACATTTTTATTATTACTTTACTGTTGATTTTTGTACTACCTTTAAAGTCCCATTCACACCAGATTTTTCCTTTACCACTTTTTCAGGGATGTTGGTACGTTTTCTATATTGTGTACTCTTTATTTACTGCCGTGCTCTTTCCATACATATTCATACTGCGTTAAACGTGCACTAACACACTGAACTATACTGCAGTAAACCTGCTCTGACAAAATAAACTGACACTAATGTAAAAATAAATGGTCACTACACTTACACTGACTGAACTGACTGATTCACACTAAACTGATACTTTACACCAGGGATATGCAATTAGTGGACCTCCAGCTGTTGCAGAACTACAAGTCCCATGAGGCATAGCAAGACTCTGACAGCCACAAGCATGACACCCAGAGGCAGAGGCATGATGGGACTTTGCAACAGCTGGAGGTCCGCTAATTGCATATCCCTGCTTTACAGTGACATTAGAATCACAGTAGCACACTATAGCGCACTAACTCACTAGTAGCACTGAACAGAGCCCTGTTCTATCTCTCTCCACGCCGATATCACACTAAAAATGGCCGCTATTCAAAGAATACTTTTATAGTGTGGGGCGGGACTAAGAGCCATGAGCCATGATTGGATAGAGTTATCATTAATTTCTCCAATCATGGCTCTGACAGTGCTCTGTGCTCTGATTGGGCAAAGCTTTCATTGCTTCAGCCAATCAAGGCTTCCATTGCATTGTGCGTGGGTGCAGTGCATTGTGGTCATTCGGCGGGCCAAACAAAAGGTTGAATGTCCCGATAATTCAGGTTTTCGTTGAACAGATGAACAGCAATATTCGGCCTGAACTCATGCTGGGGCCCAACCATTCACCCATCCCTAATGCCAATAAACATCTAAATGATTCAGATAAGGATTGTGAGAAAGTGCTGTGGTCAGATGAGACCAAAATCGAGCTCTTTGGCATTAATACGACTCGCACTGGTCCAAATCATCTGGTGGAGAGGGGATTATGGTGTGGGGTTGTTTTTCAAGGGCTGGGCTTGGACTCTTACGGTGTCAGCATACCAAGACATTTTGGACATTTTCCTGCTCCCATCTTTGTGAGATCAGTTTCCTGTTCCAACATGACTGCGCACCAATGCATAAAGCAAGGCCAATAAAGACATGGATGAGCGAATTTGGGGTGGAGGAACTTGACAGGCCTGCACAGAGTCCAGACCTCAACCCGACAGAACATCTTTGGGATGAATTAGAGCGGAGACTGTGAGCCAGGCCTTCTTGTCCATATTAGTGCTTGACCTCACAAATGCGCTTCTGGAAGAATGGTCAAACATTCCTATAGACACACTCTTAAACCTTGTCAATAGCCTTCCCAGAAGAGTTGAAGATGTTATAGCTGCAAAGGGTGGGCCAACTCAATATTGAACCCTACAGACTAAGACTGGGATGACATTAAAGTGGATGTAAACCCACCACACATGAATTTAAACTGTTGACAGGATAATAAAGTATGTATCTGTATATGGCTTCAAATTATAATCCTATCTTCCACAACTCACTCCCTTTCCTACAGGGAGCCCCGCAAAACTCCGGAATCCATGGGCGGGTCTATGCTGCGGCGCTCGTGGGCAGAGCCGTGACATCACTAGGCTCCCACCCACCTCTACACTCCCCTTGTGCTAGCAGCGGAGCGGGTACAAACCTTGTGCTTGTTATCCACTTCCCACCCGGCCACTGCACATAAACGGCCGGGTGGGCTATCTCTCCTTCTGAGTGGACGTTCAGGAACGCCCCTCAGAAGGAGCGTGATCCCGATGCGCTCGTGTCACCCGGACACGGCGCATCTCCGATCGGTAGGAGGGCTCTGTGATTGGCCCTCCTGATCACATGACGGCCGTGTCGAATCACAGCCGTCATGTGATGTAAACACAGAGCCGGTTGCTAGGCAATCTGCTCTCCTCTCCTCACACGGAAGTTGTCAGTGAGGAGAGGAGAGCGGATCGCTGCAGCCGGCTGGTGATCAGTGAGTATGAGCTGTTTTTTACAGCTTTTTACTCACTGATCACCAGTCTAGTGTCCTGACAATGTAAAAAAAACACAAAGTAAACACACAATGTCCCCAACACACGTCCCCAAAACACATGTCCCCAAAACACATGTCCCCAAAACACATGTCCCCACATAGTAAAAACACCTGTCCCCCCACATATGTCCCAGTAAAATCACATGTCCCAATGATTATCTGCACACATATGTCCGTGATCACCTGTGCACATCTGTACATTATCATTTGCGCACATGTGTCCGTGATCACACGAACCAATTATTATACACTTAACGGGATTTTTTTTAACAAAAACATGTAGCAGAATACATTTTGGCTTAAATTTATGACAAAATTCGATTTTATTGGATTTTTATTAAAATAGAAAGAAGAAAATATTGTTTTTTTTCCAAATTTCCGCTCTTTTTATCGCTTATATCGCAAAAAATAAAAAACGGAGTAATGAATAAATACCACCAAAATAAAGCTCTATTTGTGTGAACAAAATGATAAAAATTTCATTTGGGTACAACATTGTATGACCGCGCAATTGTCATTGAAATTGTGAGAGCGCTGAAAGCTGAAAATTGGTCTGGGAAGGAGGGGGGCGAAAGTGCCCAGTATTGAAGTGGTTATACTAGAAGTGCACGCACAGAGCGCGTTCTGGGCAGAAGCAGAGTACGCTCACGGCCCCCCTGTGACTCCTGCACATGTGCCACGCAGGCTGTAGTGGAGAGGAATTTTTGGTATAGCTAGCACAGCTCTGTGATGCTGAAAGAGGCTGAGTGAGAGAGAATCATTGCTCCTGCATGAGATAAGGAAATTATCTGTCACTCACAGCATGGGGAAGAAACTGGCACCTATTAATCTGTGTGTTGTTTTTTTTCTTACTGAAAAAAGATAAGAGGATTGCTCAGAGCTGGATTAACTCTTTGTGGCTAGACTGGGCACAGATGCCATGACATCCTATACTGTACAAGGTAGAAGTCTTAATGGTTTACATCCACTTAATAGTTCATGTGTGTGTAAAGGCAGGTCCCAATACTTTTGGTAATATAGTGTGTGTGTCAGTGGCGGAATTACCACGGTCGCAATAGTTGCACTTGCAATGGGGCCCTTGCATTCTCCCCCCGAAGGGTTGCTAGTTGCACGGCTCTGAGCTTACAGCGTCTATCTTATGGAACAGCACGGAGCCAGCATTAACAGTTCTATCTCCCCCTCCGCCCTCTCTCGCACGGGATGAGAGAGGAGACTGCCGATTTGCTCCTCCTTCTCCCCCTCCCCTCTCCTGTGTGTGCTCCGCGGGCAGTCAAGTGTGAAGCTAACAAGCGCACATTTCCCGTGGAGCATACACAGGAGAGGGGAGGGGGAAGCAGGGGGAGCAGATCTGCTGTGTCCTGTCTCATCCCGTGCGAGAGAGGCTGGAGGGGGAGATGGAACTGTCAATGCTGGCTCTGTGCTGTTCCATGAGAGACACGTTCTTAGCTCAGAGCCATGCTGAGAAGGCAGATGGCACTGATGGGCACTGATAGGAGGTATTGATGGGCACTGATAGGAGGCATTGGTGGTCACTGATAGGAGGCATTGATAGGCACTGATAGATGGCACTGATAGGAGGCATTGATGGGCACTGATAAATGGCACTGATAGGAGGCATTGATGGGCACTGATAAATGGCACTGATAGGAGGCACTGATGAGCACTGAAAGAAGGCATCGATGGGCACTGATAGGAGGCACTAATGGGCATAAATAGGCTGCAATGATGAGCACTGATAGGAGGCATTGATGGGCACTGATAGGAGGCATCGATGGGCACTAATAGAAGGCATTGATGGGCACTAATAGGTCTGTTTACATGTGATCAGCTGATCACATGGTAAAGGAACGCTGTGATTGCGCTGGATGCACGTCCCAGGGGACACGCAAGTTTCTGGGAGGATGTCCATGGATGTCCAGTAAATAATGCTATATTGATCAAGTACTGAAATAATGCTGTATTGATCAAGTATAGAATAATGGCATATAGTTCAAGTACTGAAATAATGCTGTATTGATCAAGTATTAAAAATAATGCTGTATTGATCAAGTATATAAATTATATGCAAGTATTAAAATAATGATATATTGATCAAGTATAGAAATAATGCTGTATTGAACAAATATAGAAATAATGCCGTATTGACCCAGTATAAAAATAATACTGTATTGTTCAAGTATAGAAATAATGATATCCTGATCAAATATATAAATAACGCTGTATTGATCAAGTATAAACATAATATTGTATTAATCATGTATATAAATAATGCTGTATTGATCAAGTATAAAAAAAATAATGCAGTATCGATCAAGTATAAAAATAAAACTCTATTCCTCAAGTATAGAAATAATGCTGTATTACTCAAGTATATAGATAATTAAGTTTGGAAATAATACTGTATTGGTCAAGTATAAAAATAATACTGTAATACTCAAGTAACAAAATAACGCTGCATTGATCAAGTATAGAAATAATGCTGTATTGATCAAGTTCTGCCCTCATTGCTATGTCTGTGTGTTTGTGCAGTCCAGTCCCTGAGAGGGCTCTGCCATGTCTTTTATGTTTCCTCCCTAAGCTGTGACGTTGTCTCCTGACATAGAACCGAGTCACTCCTCCCTGCTTCTGCTTGTCCCTCGCTATCAGCTGTCATCTCCTTTGCTGATCTTTGCTTCTCATCCCTTCCTGTGTGTGTCTCTGTCTATCTTGGTGTGATCTCCTCCTTCTGCAGCTGTCTCTTCCCCCATCTTAGCCTGTCTCCCCACCCCCCAAGTCTCTCCTGTCTCATTATGTCTCCTCTGCTCCCCACTGCCTTTCCAACTCTATCATGAGCTCCAAGAAAGGTGAGCACTTCAAGCCTGACATAAGGGGAACATGCAGCTGATTTCCTGATGATAGCTGGGGGGTTATTATATATTGTAGGGGGGGTTGCAGAATACCCCTGTTTACTTGTCCCTTTGCAGCCTGGAAGCTGATGAGTTAATTCTGCTCTTCTATACACTACTAGTCTGGAAAAGCATCCATGTAATGCAGTGAATGACCCTCTATGTAATATAGGATCAGTTAAATGCATGTGTACAGTGAATAATTAATGCATACAGCAAATGTAATATATATAGTTTTTGTTTTTATTTGGTATGTGTGTCTATTTTTAGCGCTGACCATTTGTTGCAGTAACTATGCAGACAAATATTTATGTGAGTCACAGATGTATGGGTAAAGTTTGGTTTATGCATGATTATTGTTTTCTTATTTTTTTACATAAAGTATTTTATGAATTTGAATATTGCCTTAGTATAGCTGTCTGTTTTTTTTTTTAAAATAGATCACAGTGCTATAAAGAGATGATGACTTTTTTTTTTAATCACTTGTATTTTGAGCTGGAAATGCTTATGGTTGCCATATGAAGGGAGATTGTATTTTCTTAAATTTTGTAAGCTGGCACATTTTGACTCAAGTGATTCCTTGACAGCAATAAAATATGTTTTCTAGTACGTTGGATGAGATCTTCGACTTTGGTTCTAGTATTTGATCCTCCAGGAACCCAAATGGCCCGTACACACAATCCGAAAATCGGACGAAAAATACCGCTTTCGACGCGATCGTACGATAATCGGATCGTTAGTACAGAGCTTTCAAGAGCCGATCACGACAGTTTATCCAATATTATTAGGTTGGACAAGCACGAAAATTTTCCTCGTACGATTTTTCGTTTAGTCAGTACAGTTGTCGTCCGAAAATACAATACAAATACACTACAACACATGACATCACTTCCGATTTTTTTTTTTCTGTCATACGAGAATTTTCGTGACTTTAGTAACCTATTCAATTTCTACTTGAGACTAGTAAGCGAAAAAATTCAGACGATCTGTCGTCTGATTTTCGGATTGTGTGTACGGGGCATAAGACTGGTGAAGAACCGGCCCGGGTGAGAACAACGCTGGATCCCTGGACTGGTAAGTGCATGTTTATTAAAAGTCAGCAGCTACAGTATTTCTAGCTACTGACTTTTCATTTTTTTTTCCAGTGGCCAAGTTCCTTAATGATCAATTTGCTTTTCCAAATGATCCATAGTTGACAAACTATTTAAATGATATAACAAGCAGAAAGGGTATTTCAATCAATAGCTGGAAGATACAGTCGTAAGTTATCGGTATAGAATATGATTGAATTCATGAACAAAGCATCTCAGTGCTGCTGATCAATGCACTATAACTCTGGCCAATCGAGTTTGATCTTGGTCTAAATTACTTTTTATTTATTAATTTCTATCTATCGGTTGAACTAGATGGACTTTTTCTAGTATGATGTAGGAGATCTTTGACTTTGGTTCTAGAATTCACTCTGAAAGATCTGTAATTGTTTTCTGTTCTTATATTCATGGTGGCCATACACACTTCGATAAATTATCATTTTCTTTTCCAATCGATAGTTCACAACCCATTCGATCAATATAACACAAGCAGGGGGAGCGTATTGATAGTTGGAAGATGTGATCGTTAGTTATTGGTCGTATTTCAATTGTCACCATGCAATTTCATATTCTGATTAATCAGGATATGATTGAATTCATGAATGCATGAATGAAAGCATCTCAGGTGCTGCCAAATCAATGCATTATCACCCTGGTTGGTCAACTTTTTTGATCAAATGCAGTCTAAACTGAACAGAAGGGAAGTCAAATTATACTTTTTCGATTGCTTGCTGATTTGATTATTTTAATTGAATCACACATTGATTTGATAATCCAATTCGTTCTTGGGTGATCGGGTAGGATTTCCCCCCCTAACTGGATCGAATTAGACCATGCTTTATAGATTTTTTTTTTTTTTTTGCTATCCACTGGATCAAGGGTTCTGTATATGGAATTTTTTTTAATTTATTTCTCTTTATTTATTAATTTTTTTTCTTTTTGAAGTAGATGGACTTGTCTTTTTTTTTTTTTACCTGACTATGTAATAAAGTCCAAGTGTGTATGGCCACCATTAGAGTTATCATAAATTGAATGGATTGATCAATATAAATCTATATGACCATCTTTAAAAGCCTATTGATGTAACATACCAAATGCTTGTTCATGACTTCCATGTTGGTTCTGTCTTGTGATTATTACCCCAACAGGATTGGTCTTCACGTGCCACTTTATTTCTTAGTTTCAGGCAACAGTCAAGGAAAGAAGAGTAAAAAGAAGCAAAGAAGGCAAAAAAAGCCTGTTGAGAGTGAGATACTTGGGATTACGGAGGCATGCAGCCCCAGCGTAGACAGCCAGCCTGGGTGAGTGGTCAGGCCCTCTCACTCATTACTTGGTATTTTGCTCAATTGTTGTTACATGGGAGCTGATACAATGGCTATTAACCTTTTTTTTTTAATGAGCTAAAACATGCTTATTTACAATACTCATTTTAAGCCCAATAAATATTTGTTCAGGAATTAATACTTGTTTGAATTCCATAGTTTAAAGTTAAAGTTAAAGTTTTTTTAAATAAAATAATTAACATGTTATACCTACCTGCTCTGTACAGTGGTATTGCATAGAGCGTCCCTGAACCTCCTCCTCTGGGGTCCCCCACTGAAGCTCTCCCCTCCTCCTCTTCTGTACCTGCCCCATAGCAAGCGCTTGCTATGGTAGCAGAAGTGTGGGCTCATTCCTGAGCCAGGCTGGGTGCATCTATAGACAGAACACAGCGCATCTAGGCCCTGTCCCCTGCTCTCTTTTCACAGGATTTGACTGACTGCAGCAGGAGCCAATTGCTGTGAGAGAGGGGAGAATAGCTGCTGCATACAGGACAGCACTGGATTGAGAATGTACTCAGGTAAGTGTTTAAGGGGGGCTGAGGGGGAGCTGCTATTGAAAGGTTTATTACCTTATAGCAGAGAATGCATTAAGTTAAAACACCCTTTTTGCCTTTAGGTCCACTTTAAGCTGTAATGTATGGTTATAGCAGTTGTGCAGTGTATGAACACAGCGAAACTCTGTGTGTTTGTGACTGTGCAGTCAACAAGCCCTGGAGTTTGACCACTCCGTGAAGTGCACTCTAAGGCCTCATTTAGATGGGCATCAGTCTGTACCACCCGACTTACAAAACAATCTATTGCGGGACGCCTTTTAGAGAGGCGGTAGAGCTGTTGCTTCCAGGCGTTCAGGAGGCAATCTGCCTGCCCCCCAAATGCCTGTTTGTTGCCAGAGCTTGATGTTGTATTGAAATACTGCGCGGCACCCACAAGCCAAACATTTTACTTTAATGGCCAAGTTTGACAGACAATGCCACCTGTCAGACTCTACAAGCCAAGTTATATTTACAATGACATGCGTAAGATCCCCCTCTGGCTGCATGGTATCTTTGGATGGGCAGGGGTGTGGGGGTAAACATGACATGCTCCCTCTTTTTCTGCAATACAAGTGATTGTGAGGACTAGATTTGCTTGAATTATTACTATAGAGTATTTATATAGCGCCAACAGTAAGTGCAATGCTTTACAATCTAAAGGGGAGACAGTGCAGTTACAATACAATAAAATACAAGAGGTTTTGAAGGTTACGATGTAACTATGTAGTTACATAGTTACATCGTAACCTTCAAAACCTCTTGTATTTTATTGTATTGTAACTGCACTGTCTCCCCTTTAGATGTAAGGTCCCTGCTTAGGTTCCAATCTAACATGCCTTTGTTCTATTTGTGGGCAATATGGCCAAACAAGTAAAATTGTTAGGGATTCAGAAAATATTGAATCAGAACTCTATTAAAGTTAATGGGGAAAAAAGTTCTAGTATTTTTTTAGGCCTCTGGAGGTTAACCACAACAGCCAAATACAACAAAATGGTATGGGAAGCCCACCACACAGTATATCTATGAAACATAGTGCTATTTAAAAAAAAATGGGGGTAAAATGTGTACAGCAGTGAGGAGGGGATATTTTTCTGCAGCTTTGAGGGAAACATTTGAAATACACAAATCCTTCAATTTATAGTTTTGTGGGGTCCCTTAATGCACACTGTTACAGAATCACTCAGGGTAATTTCTGGGACTTCTAACAGTGACAAAGTGGCAGCACTTTGCTGTATATGGTTTGCTCCCCTAAACTCCTTATTGCAACTTTGTCAATGGGCAAAAAAACTTGCTTTCTAAGTAGTTGTAAGAAGGATAGCAAGCTAAAACCAGAAATCGGGCTTCACAGTAGGATGCCTTGGTAACCAAAAATTGTAGCCTCAGTTCTCTGGAATAGCTGGTTTAAAAGTAGCACCCTGTTTAATGGCATGGCACTGCAAAGCACAAGTATTTGCCTTGGTAGCAAATTATGGTAAACAGTAGGGATGAGCTTCGTGTTCGAGTCGAACCCATGTTCGACTCGAACATCGGCTGTTCGGTCGTTCGCCGAATTGCGAACGATATGGGCCGTTCGCGCCAAATTCGTGTGGCGCGTCACGGCCCATAATTCACTGCGGCATCGCAGTGCATTGCTGGCTGATGATTGGCCAAGCATGCACTATGACCCGCATGCTTGACCAATCACAGCGCCGCCTGAACAGAGAGCCGTAATTGGCCAAAGCCAAGGAGGCTTTGGCCAATTATGGCTCAGGGGATTTAGTACACGCCCCACACTATATAAGGCCGCCTGCACGGCGGCCCTGTGTAGTGTGTGTTCCGGTGTGCTGAGAGATAGAGAGAGAGACAGTGTCATTTGATTTGAGTTAGATAGATTAGGCAGAACAGTCAGTCAGTTAGCTGCACTTACAGTGTATTGTGTATATATATGCATCCCAGGTGTTGCATATATATATATATATATACACTGTATTCAGTTTAGCTAGATCCGTTCCTGTTATCTTCTAGACTATTTACATTTAGTGCAGTGCGTCCTGCTCACAGTGTTCAGCTAGATCCGTTCCTGTTATCTTCTAGACTATTTACATTTAGTGCAGTGCGTCCTGCTCACAGTGTTCAGCTAGATCCGTTCCTGTTATCTTCTAGACTATTTACATTTAGTGCAGTGCGTCCTGCTCACAGTGTTCAGCTAGATCCGTTCCTGTTATCTTCTAGACTATTTACATTTAGTGCAGTGCGTCCTGCTCACAGTGTTCAGCTAGATCCGTTCCTGTTATCTTCTAGACTATTTACATTTAGTGCAGTGCGTCCTGCTCACAGTGTTCAACTAGATCCGTTCCTGTTATCTTCCTACTGACAGGCAGGCTTGTCTGGTTACAGTATATAAAGCTACCTGAAGAAAATTACAGGTGTTTTATTTGATCCTATTAGTACCACGGTCAGGCAGCTAGACTATTTACATTTAGTACAGTGCGTCCTGCTCACAGTGTTCAGCTAGATCCGTTCCTGTTATCTTCCTACTGACAGGCAGGCTTGTCTGGTTACAGTATATAAAGCTACCTGAAGAAAATTACAGGTGTTCTATTTGATCCTATTAGTACCACGGTCAGGCAGCTAGACTATTTACATTTAGTACAGTGCGTCCTGCTCACAGTGTTCAGCTAAATCCGTTCCTGTTATCTTCCTACTGACAGGCAGGCTTGTCTGGTTACAGTATATAAAGCTACCTGAAGAAAATTACAGGTGTTCTATTTGATCCTATTAGTACCACGGTCAGGCAGCTAGACTATTTACATTTAGTACAGTGCGTCCTGCTCACAGTGTTCAGCTAGATCCGTTCCTGTTATCTTCCTACTGACAGGCAGGCTTGTCTGGTTACAGTATATAAAGCTACCTGAAGAAAATTACAGGTGTTCTATTTGATCCTATTAGTACCACGGTCAGGCAGCTAGACTATTTACATTTAGTACAGTGCGTCCTGCTCACAGTGTTCAGCTAGATCCGTTCCTGTTATCTTCCTACTGACAGGCAGGCTTGTCTGGTTACAGTATATAAAGCTACCTGAAGAAAATTACTGGTGTTCTATTTGATCCTATTAGTACCACGGTCAGGCAGCTAGACTATTTACATTTAGTACAGTGCGTCCTGCTCACAGTGTTCAGCTAGATCCGTTCCTGTTATCTTCCTACTGACAGGCAGGCTTGTCTGGTTACAGTATATAAAGCTACCTGAAGAAAATTACTGGTGTTCTATCCCAGCTTAGTGCAGCTACAGGCCATTAGTATGTCTGGAAGGCCAAGAAGGAGAGGCAGACAGTCACAAGCCAATAAGAGAGGGCAAGCAGGCTCTGTGTCTAGTGCTGGTCGTGGAGACGGTGCATCCTCATCAGCACGTGGCCATGGGACACGCTTGGCCTTTTTTTCGGCAGCTGGCCGTGTTGAGCCGCAACATGCGGAAGACTTGGTCGAGTGGATGACCAAGCCGTCCTCATCCTCCTCATCCTCTCTCACCCAGGGTGCTTTGTCTGGCAAAGCAGCGGCCTCTTCCCTCAGCTCAATGTCATCAGTGACTCCTTCCCTAGCTCCACCATGTCCTCCTGAGGATTCCCTCGAACTGTTTGACCACAGTGTTGGGTACATGCTCCAGGAGGATGCCCAGCGTTTGGAAGGCTCTGATGATGATACTGAGCTTGATGAAGGCAGTAACATGAGCACGGACAGAGGGGGTGCCCAAGAAGGACAGCAATCTGGCAGTCATGCTCCCGCTGCTGCAGCATACTGCCAGGTTTGCTCCAGTGATGAGGAGGGAGGGGATGATGAGGTCACTGACTCAACGTGGGTGCCTGATAGGAGAGAGGAGGAGGAGGAGGAGGAGGAGGCGGCACATCACCAACGAGGCAGGATGCCCTCCAGGGGCCAGCCTAAGGGCAGCACATTGACTGCATCACACCCCAAAGCTCCACATGTGCAGGGCGCTGCAGTCTCTGCGCGTTATTCAAAAAGTTCTTTGGTGTGGGCCTTTTTTGAGACCAGTGCATCAGATCGCACCGCTGCTATTTGCAACATATGTCTCAAGCGTATCTCGCGTGGCCAAAACATCTCCCGTTTGGGTACCACATGCTTGACCAGACATATGTTGACCTGCCATGCAGTTCGTTGGCAAGCGTATCTAAAAGACCCACACCAAAGAACAAAGAGGATCTCTCCTTGCTCCTCATCAGCTGAGATTTCCAACCCCACTAGACCTCCAGTCCTCTCTGAGACCTGCAGTGAGAGGAATGAAGGTGTAGAATTAGGTGTGTCACAGCCAAGTACTTGTGAGCAATCTGCTTTTGGTACACCGACGTCAGATTGTACCAGGCAAATTTCCCTGCCCCAGCTGCTGCACCGCCGAAAAAAGTTTGCTCCCAGCCATCCACATGCCCAGCGGTTGAATGCTAGCTTGGCAAAATTGCTAGCACTTCAACTGCTGCCTTTTCAGTTGGTAGACTCTGCCCCCTTCCGTGAGTTTGTGGAATGTGCGGTTCCTCAGTGGCAGGTACCCAAACGCCACTTTTTCTCACGGAAGGCGATTCCGGCTCTCTACCGGCATGTGGAAGGCAATGTCCATGCCTCGCTGGACAGGGCGGTCAGCGGTAAGGTGCATATTACCGCTGACTCATGGTCCAGCAGGCATGGACAGGGACGTTACCTAAGTTTCACGGCGCATTGGGTGACTCTGCTGGCAGCTGGGAAGGATGCAGGACAAGGTGCAGTAGTGTTGGAGGTTGTTCCGCCACCACGCCTCCAAAATGCTGATTGTGACACACCTCTCTCCTCCACCCCCTCCTCTTCTTCTTCCTCCATGGCCTCTTCCTCGGAACCAGCGGTGCTCCGTAGTCATTCAAGGGGCTACGCAAGTACGCAGGCCAAAAGATGCCATGCGGTGCTTGAGCTGGTGTGCTTGGGGGACAGGAGCCACACTGGGGCAGAGGTTCTGTCAGCTCTGCAGGGGCAGGTTCAGAGGTGGTTGACGCCACGCCAACTTAAGGCAGGAATGGTGGTTTGCGACAATGGCACCAACCTCCTCTCTGCCCTCAGACAGGGACAAATGACCCATGTGCCCTGTTTGGCTCACGTCCTTAACTTGGTGGTGCAGCGGTTCTTGGGCAGGTACCCGGGCTTACAGGATGTCCTGAGGCAGGCCAGGAAAGTCTGTGTGCATTTCCGCCGGTCATATAATGCCAGTGCTCGGCTGACGGACCTCCAAAAGGAGTTTAACCTGCCCAAGAACCGCCTAATCTGTGACATGCCCACCAGGTGGAACTCAACGTTGGCCATGCTGCAGCGGCTGCACACGCAGCAGAGGGCCATCAATGAGTACCTGTGCGACTATGGCACCAGGACAGGGTCAGGGGAGCTTGGTTTTTTTTCCCCACGCCAGTGGGCCATGATCAGGGATGCATGCACTGTCCTGTCACCATTCGAGGAGGCCACGAGGATGGTGAGCAGTGACAGTGCATGCATCAGTGACACTGTCCCCCTTGTCCACCTGTTGGAGCACACGCTGCGTGGAATAATGGACAGGGCACTTGAGGCAGAACAGAGGCAGGAAGAGGAGGACTTCCTTATCTCTCAAGGCCCCCTTTATCCAGACAGTGTTCCTGCGTGCCCGCCGATCACACAGGAAGAGGAGGAGGAGGAGGAGGAGGAGGAGGAAGATTGTGTCAGTATGGAGGTGGAGCCTGGCACTCAGCATCAGCAGCAGTCTTTAAGGGATCAGTCCCAAGAAACACATGGACTTGTACGTGGCTGGGAGGAGGTGGCTGCGGACGTTGTCGTCCTTAGTGACCCAGAGGACTCCGGACCGAATGCCTCAGCAAACCTACGCTGCATGGCCTCCCTGATCCTGCAAAGCCTGCGTAAGGATCCTCGTATTCGTGGTATCAAGGAGAAGGACCAATACTGGCTGGCAACCCTCCTTGATCCACGTTACAAGGGTAAGGTTGCGGACCTTATCTTGCCATCGCAGAGGGAGCAGAGGATGAAACATCTTCGGGAGGCCTTGCAGAAAGGTCTGTGCAATGTGTTCCCAGAGACTGGGAGGTTACAAACTCCTGTTTCTGGACAACGTGTTGCTGAGGCTTCGGTCAGTCAAAGAAGGAGCGGTGGAGAAGGTGGCCGTCTGACCGATGCGTTCAGACAATTTTTTGGTCCGCAGCCCCAAGGTATGATCGGTTCCAGCAACCATCGCCAGCGTCTGTTTTACATGGTGCAGGAATACCTAGGGGCAAGATCAGACTTGGACACCTTTCCCACCGACAATCCTCTGGGTTACTGGGTCTTGAGGATGGATCACTGGCCAGAGCTTGCACAGTATGCAATTGAGCTACTGGCCTGTCCTGCATCCAGCGTTCTTTCGGAACGCACATTCAGTGCTGCTGGAGGCGTGGTAACCGATCACAGGGTGCGTCTGTCCACCGACTCGGTCGATCGGCTGACCTTCATAAAAATGAATCAGTCTTGGATCACCACCAGCTACCAAGCACCTGATGCTGATGTAACCGAATAATTTTTTTTGAAATCTCAGATCCCTTCAAAGACTGCCTATGCTGATGCTGAGTGACTATCCCTGAGTAATTATCCTCTTCCTCCTCAATCATCACGCTGATAGCTTGTAAGAACATTTTTGGTTCTGGGCGCCACCACCAGTGCCTAAGGCACAATTTTTCAGCCCCTGTTTAACAGGGGCGTGTAATTACAATTTTTGATGTAATACTTTGCAGCAGGGCTCGTTCCTGCATTCCAACTAGAGTGTCTGTGAGGGGTTGCAGTGTTGTGGCACCAGCACCAGTGCCTAAGGCCCAATTTTTCTGCCCCTGTCTAACAGGGGCGTGTAATTACAATTTTTGATGCAATACTTTGCAGCAGGGCTCGTTCCTGCGTTCCAACTAGAGTGTCTGTGAGGGGTTGCAGTGTTGTGGCACCAGCACCAGTGCCTAAGGCCCAATTTTTCTGCCCCTGTCTAACAGGGGCGTGTAATTACAATTTTTGATGCAATACTTTGCAGCAGGGCTCGTTCCTGCGTTCCAACTAGAGTGTCTGTGAGGGGTTGCAGTGTTGTGGCACCAGCACCAGTGCCTAAGGCCCAATTTTTCTGCCCCTGTCTAACAGGGGCGTGTAATTACAATTTTTGATGCAATACTTTGCAGCAGGGCTCGTTCCTGCATTCCAACTAGAGTGTCTGTGAGGGGTTGCAGTGTTGTGGCACCAGCACCAGTGCCTAAGGCCTAATTTTTCAGCTCCTGTTCAACAGGGGCATGTAATTACAATTCTTGATCTAATATTTCACAGCAGGGCCCTGTGAGGGCTTACAGTGTTGTGGCCACAGCAACACCTAAGGCCCAAATTTCTGCTGAGTATATAGGGCAGGACCCTACTTTCAAACATCTAACTTACAAACGACTCCTACTTGCAAACGGAAGGAGACAACAGGAAGTGAGATGAAATCTACCCCTAGGAAGGGAAATTCTCTCCTGTAAGAGTTAATATAGGAAAACAATTTCTCCTTTCCACTGATGCTTTCCAATCCTTGTTCCACAAAAAAACCCAAATTTTCAAAAAACATTTTTCATTGGGACAAAAAGTGAGGTGAAATCTTCTGAAGAGGAGGAAAGACAGCAAAACAAATGTCACAGGGGTGATAACCCTTCCCTATGTTTTCCAAAAAGCTTAAAAAAGATTTTTTGGCTGGAGCTAAACACGTTAAAAATGTACCCGTTCAAAATTACAAAGAGATTCTACTTAACAACAAACCTACAGTCCCTGTCTTGTTTGCACCGCCTGTATACTGCTGTTCAGAGTATATAGGGCCTTTCCTTATTTTAATTTGGGTGCGGGGTTCCCCTTAATATCCATACAAGACCCAAAGGGCCTGGTAATGGACTGGGGGGGTACCCATGCCGTTTGTCTCACTGATTTTCATCCATATTGCCATGACCCGACATGACATTAAACCCGCAAGCAGTTTTAAATGAGATTTTTTCCTTTAAAAATGACATTTGGTGCAGGGACTGTTCTAAACACGGGAAACACGCGCCACTTTACAGGCATACTATAGACACCCCCCAGGTACGATATTTAAAGGAATATTTCACTTTTTTTTTTACTTTAAGCATCATTAAAATCACTGCTCCCGAAAAAACGGCCGTTTTTAAAAGTTTTTTTTGCATTGATACATGTCCCCTGGGGTAGGACCCGGGTCCCCAAACCCTTTTTAGGACAATACCATGCAAATTAGCCTTTAAAATGAGCACTTTTGATTTCGAACGTTCGAGTCCCAAAGACGTCAATGGGGTTCTAACGTTCGTGCGAACTTTCGGTCCGTTCGCAGGTTCTGGTGCGAACCGAACCGGGGGGTGTTCGGCTCATCCCTAGTAAACAGTAACCTCCGCGCCAATGGTAACAGTTAAAGAAAAACTGTACAATAAAAACTATACCAAAGTAAATCACCCGTGAGTAGTTGCATTTACTTACAAAATAACATATAACAAGCTGCTCCCCTTATCTGAACAAAAAAATCAGATCTGAAAATAATATAAAATAGGGGGCGCTATAATCTCAAAAAAGATTGGTGAATAGTACTAAATAAATCAAAAAGACAAACACACCATAACAACACCAAAAATATATATATATGCCACAATATGTTACTGTGCTAAGTAGATTAAAGTGTGTAGATTAAAGTGTGTAATGATTGACATTCACAATAAAAAACCTTAAGCAAAGGTATTGAATTTGGGGGCGTGACCGGATGCTGAGGTGAGGGAGAGCGCTGTGGCCGTGCCTTGCTCTCTCCCCTCGCTCCTACTCCTACACCTGACATGGCAAGACTGAGGAGGGGGAACGCTCGGAGCATCTAGAGAAGCCGCCGCGGCTGTTACACGCCGCCTTACAGAGCAGGGCGACTCGCACGGAGCTCTCCCGAGAACGGCATCAGCGGCGCCTGTCCCAGTGAGAGAGGGAGGCGCCGTCATCCGGGATTGAGCGGCAGTGCTGGAGAGCCCCGGGAAGACCTGAACAGCAGAGGACTCTGTTCGTGGCGCTGGAGGGGTGAGTTGGCTGCTGCCTTGTATGCTCACCCACAACACATCACAGCATATAGGCTCCACTGTGTCATCCACTGTTGCAGATACAGTGGGGAACAAGAACTGTTACAGACCTAGGACAGAGTCTCTGATTGTTTCCTGTCGGAATGACTAGGAAGAAAGGGATGGAGGACGGGCTAGCTCAAGAAGGGACAGGGGCTCTTGGAACCCGCGGAGCCAAAGAAAAGGGGAACCAAGTGGCCGCCAAGTTGGAGCGCTTTGCGCATACCCAAAACCAAACCCCCAAAAAGGCCAGCAGCACAGGGGGAGGTCAGCATCAAGCTGGCCACCCTGGGAGGAGAAGCCAGACCCAAGAAAACGGGACTTTGGCAGCTATGCCACCAGCAGGTCCGGCAGCAGGTGGGGTTCCGGGAAAGCAACAGGCTCTGGGCCTGGAGGGGGCGGTAGGGGGAGGTCAGGGTGGATCGGCAAAAGAGGGGGAGCCGTCCCTTAATGATATCTTTTTGGCTGTCAATACTTGCAAGCAATCAATCAATGATGTGTCTGAGCAACTCAAGGACATTAGAGATGAATTACTTGCTGTTAAGGGAGAAGTGCGCGCAGTTTGCACCCGGACAACAGCCCTTGAGGAGAGGTTTAGCCAAATGGAAGATGATGTGTATCCATTAAAACAAGAAGTAGCATTCATGAAAATCCAACTGAAGGACTGTTTACAGAAAATGGATAGTATGGAGAATAGGTTGCGCAGAGAAAATCTGAGGGTACTAGGGCTCCCAGAGGGCTGCGAGGGGAATAATCCCATTCAATTTATGGAAGATTGGCTGAAGGAGAAACTTGGCAAGGATTCATTCTCAAACACCTTCGCTATTGAGCGCGCACATAGGATAGCCCCCAGGGCCCCAGCTTTAGGAGGCCACCCCAGGCCCCTTATTCTTAAACTTTTATGTTTCCGAGACAAGGTCACCATTTTACAGAAGGCAAGAGAGTTAAGGAACATTCAGCACAATGGAGCCAGGATTTCAATTTATCCAGACTTCTCCCCCGAGTTACAGAGGTAAAGAGCCAAATTTGGAGAATGCAAGCGTAAGCTCCAGCAATTGAGAATCAATTATGCGCTATTATACCCGGCAAGGTTGCGCGTCTCAGCTCTGGGGGAGGTTAGGTTTTTTCTACCCCTAATGAAGTATCAACCTGGCTAGAAAAAAACGAAGAAAGAATTAAACGGGGAGAAGGAACTTAGGCAGCTTGGAACTTTTTTGCTTGCTTGGACACTCCTTTTCGGTGTTTTTTTGCTTTTTCTCTAAGTTTTTTTTTTTTGTTTCTTTATTATCATGATGTGGTGTGGAGATGGGGAGGGGGGAGGGGGGGATTAAATATAAATCACAGAGGTGCTTGCACAAATCATATGCACAGTAATAAGCACAATTCTCTGTTGTTTTTTTGTTTTTTTTCATATGTAGGGGAAAAGTCCCCTCCTACTAGGTTTGGCGCACGGTTTTTCTCTTTAGCCTCAGAAGGCTTTGAAGGTCACAATAGAAGCTCGAGGGGTAGGCCCAAAACTGGGCATAGGGCTATTGCACAGGGGGGGGGAGGTGGGGGAAGGGGGGTAGGGTGGGTGGTAGAGGTACATAATCAGGGAAGTATGGTAGGGAGTGTGGAGATGGGTGGATGTGTGTTGGTTCAGATGGCTAGACTAAAGGGATTGAAAAAAGGTAGGGTGACACAAAGTACTCACAAAATGAGGGTGGCTTGGATTAATAGGAGATGGAAGCTTCGCAAAGGTACCAGACCCAATGGTTCATGAACACTGTAAGTAGGAGTAATAAACCCCCGGATATGGAAAAACGGGTTAATATATGCTCATGGAATGTAAGGGGGATAAAGGATAGCCTTAAAAAACAAGTAATTTTTTCAATAGCCAAAAAGGGGAACGTTAAAATACTCTGTCTGCAGGAGACCCACTTGGTAAAAGAAACAATCAACACTTTAGGTAATAAGCAATTTCGGATACAGTTTCATTCCACTCACTCATCCTACTCAAGAGGGATGAGTGTTTTGATAGGCACAGACTTGGCTTTCTCCTGCAGTCAGAGTAAGGTGGATGAATATGGAAGGTACATTTTTCTCTCTTGTTTAATTGAAAACAAAAGATATATACTGGCCAATGTCTATATCCCCCCCCCGTTTAGTATGGTAATACTGGAAGACCTAGCCAGGTTCATAGCGGATTCTCCCGGGACCCCGGTAATAGTAATGGGGGATTTTAACATGACGATGAATAAGAGCTTAGACAGGTTCCCACCAAAATGCAAAACCAGTGAGGTCACCAAGAGCCCCCTCTTGCAATACTGTGATGAAATAGGGCTGGTGGATATCTGGAGGAGGAGGCACCCGGGAGAGAGGCAATATTCATGCCACTCCAGGACTCACGCCACCTTATCCAGAATTGACCTTGTCCTGGGCAATATGGAGGCACTAAACGTAGTGGAGGAAATAGTCTACGAGCCAAGAGGTGTCTCGGACCACACGCCAGTTATCGCCACTGTAAAGGTAGGGGAGCGATACGGTGGGGGTGGTTGGAAGATTAACCCCTTTTGGCTCAAGCTTATAGGAAAGGAGGAGAAAGTGATGGAAGGCCTGCTAGAGTTTATTAATATTAATTTAGGATCGGCCCCATTGAGGATAGTCTGGGACTCCCTGAAGGCTTACCTCCGGGGAGCCCTAATTCAGAAAGTCACATATATTAGAAAACAGTCACAAGCAGAGGAATTAGGAGCCAAAGAAAGTGCGAGATTGGCAGAGGCGCAGTTCATAGTAACACCATCCCAAGCTAGCTATGAGTGTTGGGTGAGGAGACAGAAAGAGTACAGCAGGGTACTCCGGGAAAAGATGGAAAAAATTAGATCCTTTCAGAGGCGGAGCTTTTTTGGAGAAGGAGAGCGAGTCGGGAAAGCTCTGTCCCTGATAACCAAGGCAAATGGCCCCCCGAGTGCTATACCAGCAATTGAGGGGAGGGAAGGAGTATTAAAAATAACTACCCCTGATATACTGGGTGAATTCAGGTCACACTTTGAGAAACTATATAGTTCATCTAAAACAAATGTTGAGGGGGAAATGCAGGGTTTCTTTGAGGGGCTGGAGATAACCCCAGTAACAAGGGAGGACCGGGAAATGCTGGATGCCCCATTGACTCTCACGGAGTTGCAAAGGGCAGTGGGAGACATGGCGGGCCAAAAATCACCAGGCCCGGACGGTCTGCCCATAGAAATATTTAAAAAATATGGGGAGGTACTATTGCCCTTACTCTTGGAGGTATTTAATGGAGCCAGGGAGGATAAAATCTTACCTTCCTTTATGTCGGAAGCTACAATAATAACATTGCTGAAAGAAGGGAAGAACCCAATAGACATGACTTCATATAGGCCCATCTCGCTGTTGTGTTCGGACGTGAAGATCTTGGCGAAAGTATTGGCCGCCAGGCTGAACAAGATAATTTACAAATTAATACATGTGGACCAGTCCGGGTTTATCCCGGACAGATCCACAAGTACGAACATAAGACGAGTATATCTTAACATGCAAATACCCATAGAAAATAGTGGCAGGAGAGCGGTTCTCTCATTGGACGCAGCCAAAGCCTTCGATTCTCTGGAATGGCACTACTTGTGGAAGGTGCTGGCGGAATACCAGTTTGGCTCTGGGTTCGTCCAATGGCTAAGTTTACTATACGCTAATCCGAGGGCCAAGGTTAAAATTAATGGACAGTGCTCAGAGTGGTTCCAGCTGAGCAGGGGTACAAGACAGGGGTGCCCTTTGTCCCCCATGCTCTTTGCCCTGGCAATTGAGCCCTTGGCTGTTGCTCTAAGGATGGCACAGGGTGTACAGGGGTTTAAAAGAAAAAGAGGGGTGGACAAAGTAGCCCTGTATGCCGATGATATTCTGCTGTTTCTGGCAGACACGCATGGATCATTGGAATCAGCTATGAGGATAGTTGAGGAGTTTGGTGTTTTCTCTGGGCTATTGGTCAATTGGGAGAAATCAGTGATTTTGCCTATAGACCCCCTGGGTGTACCCCTCCCTCCCCAAGTATCCCAAGTCAAAGTAGTCAGACAAATGAAATATCTGGGGATCAATATATCTAGCGATCCAGGACAGTACATATCCGGAAACCTCGTTCCACTGTTGAAAAAGCTGAAGCAGAAGTGCAGAGTGTGGAGACGCCTGCCCCTCTCGGTTGCCGGGCGCTGCAACCTGAACAAAATGGTCTGGCTACCCCAAATTTTATATGTTTTGCAGAACTCCCCTGTTTGGATTCCCAAGCACTGGTTTAAAAAAATCGACAGTGTGTTCAGGGAGCTTATTTGGAAAAATGGGGTGGCTAGGATCGGTTTGCGGACGTTGCGGCAACCAGAGGTGAAGGGCGGCCTGGCGGTACCAGACCCCACGAGGCTATTTTTTAGCCGCCCAATTGCAACAGGTGGGAGGTAGCAATAGGCCAGGGGATGAAGGAGTGGGGGGTAGTATTCTGTTGAATGACACTGTTCATGACACAATTGTGGAGGGATTAGAGGCAGATTCATTTTGCACTAAATGCCCCACTACCCGGATGATGGTTAAGGTGTGGGTACAAGCCAAAAAAATTTTGGGATACACCGGCTTTGCAGAATTCTCCCCACTTTGGGATAACAACAGCCTCAATGAGCTTAAAAAGATGGGACACTTTGAGGAATGGGACCGTCAGGGTATCCACTACTTGGCACAGATGTACAGGGCTGGGAGGTTAAAATCTTTTCGTGAGCTGGTAGAGGAATACGCAATCTCCAATAGGTCATTTTATAGATATTTGCAAATTAGGCATGCCCTGGAGGCACAATTTGGGAAAGAAACACCAGTATGGTGTGAAATGGCCTCTTTGAGAAAGCTGGTTGACGCAGGCTCCACGAGGGGTTTGATCTCTGACTTGTATGGATGCCTGAAGGCATCAGCTCAGGAAGGTATGGTGGAAAATAAAAATAGGATTAAATGGGAGAAAGATGTGGGAGCACTGTCTGATGATCAATGGGAGTATGTCTTGTCGCTAGGGCCCAGGGTTACTCTCTCTCCCTCACAGGTGATGTCTCACCTTTATTTATCCTATAGGGCATATTACACACCCCTGAAATTATTTGAGTGGGGTAAGAGGCCTGACCCAAAGTGCCAAAGATGTGGAGGGGGGAATGGAGATTTGATTCACATGTTTTGGCGATGTCCCAAATTACATAGATACTGGAAGGGAGTGGTGGAAAAAATAAACGTAGTGCTTGGGACATCGCTGAGGTTGGAGGCGAGAGAGTGCCTATTGGGACCGACGGAGGATAAAGCGAAATCAAAGGACATACAGACAGCAAGGGTTAGATGCCTGTTCCAGGGAAGAAAGCTCATTGCACAGCGCTGGCAGAGGAAGGAGGCGCCGACGGTGCCAGAATGGGAGAATGCAGTAAGGGAGGTGATCTGTAGGGAAAAGTACATATATAAGAAGAGGGGTAATTATAAGAAATTTGAAAATATATGGAAAAAATGGCTAGACCAGGACAAGGTTAGAATAGAAGGGGGGCGGGGCAGGATGGTATGGGGCGGGTTTAGTCTCAAGAAGTATGGTGGAGTGAATGGCGGGAGGCTGGATAGGGGGTGGGATGAGGGAGTAAAATGGGGGGGGGGAAAGAAGAAACCATCTTGAAAGCTTACTGTACACGGGTATTTTGAACTAGTATATCTTGAATTAATAAAAATGTACGGGAAAAGAAAAGAAAGGAGAAAGAAGAAAAAAGAAAAGGATGATAGTAATGCATTCCTGTTTGTGGTGATGTTCCTTGCTCTTTATGCTCTTTTTATCTCTTTTGTAATGTAAAATTTTTCAAATAAAAAGATTTATAAAAGGGTCAAGGAAGAGAAAAGAAAGAAAGGAAAAAGGGGAATTTAACAATCGTGATAATTAATTGTCCCAATCCAGTTAAAAAATTGGAAAAATAGAAAAACACAAAAACACCACAACTCTTCATAGATGCATCAAATTCTTGCTGATGATAAAAAGGTTCCGTCACCAAAGAGGAAGAAATACACCTTAAACAATAAAAATAGCCAAATGGCCGCTTACATTGATCGGTGCCTACCCGGCACTGGGACTCATTGGTATCTGGTAAGCAGATATCTATTATTTCAAGGTGTATTTCCCAGTGCCGGGTAGGCACCGATCAATGTAAGCGGCCATTTGGCTATTTTTATTGTCTTTTTTTACTAAAGACAACCTTGCTGGAAGAAATGTTGTCGTCATTAATGTTTTTAACTTCCGAATCAATGGATCTATCTTTTCTCGAGGTAGACTGACTTTGTTTGACAGAGTGTTGATTTCTGCCCCTAGAAAGATCATGTACTGTGTAGGTTGAAGATTTCTTTTTTCCCAGTTGATCAGCCACCCGAAACTCTGAAGTGTGTTGACCAGTATCTCCCGGTGATAAATCAGCATATCTTGACGGTCTGCTAGAAGTAAAATGTCGTCCAAATAGTGATGAAGTCTCAGGCCTTTCTCCCTTACAAATGCAATCACTGTAAGAAGAGTCTTTGTAAAAGTTCTGGGAGCGGAGGAGATGCCGAATGGAAGGCACTGGAATTGAAAATGTCGATGATTGACTGAAAAAAAAAAAAACGCAGATATTTTTTAAATGCGTGGTGCATAGGCACATGTAGATAGCCGTCCAATCTACTGACATCATCAAGTCTCCTAAGTTTATGGCTAATAGGATTGACTGGAGGCTCTCCATTTTGAAGGCTTTGATCTGAATTCCTTTGTTGATCCCTTTTAAGTCCATCACAGGGCGTAAATCCCCTGTTTTCTTCTTTATTAAGAATAGAGGAGAGTAGTACCCCCTTCCTCTTTGAGAGGTTGGAACTTCCAGAATTGCCCCCTTGCTTTCCAGATCCACCACATACTTGAGAAGTAGCTTCTTCTTGACTGGCGAAGAATGAATTCTGGTTGGCTGGAAATGGCCCTCGGGCACCCCGTCTAACTACCTCCATTTTTCATTTGTGCCTATGTTGTGGACAGTGTCCAAGCATCCTTTATGTGATCCGTCCAAACCTGTTCAAATTTTCTGAGCCTTGCTCCCACTTCCCAGGCAGGACGGGCATACCCTCAAAAAGACTTCTGGTCATCCCCTGGGGTTGGGTTTTTGAAGCCTCAAAAAGAGGATTTTGGATTCTTCCAGGTTCTCTTGAACTCTCTTCCTGGCCTATACGATCTTTCTTCCCTATACCTTTCTGGAAGGTTGCGTTTGAAAGCAGGACCCTTCTGAGGTTTAGGCCTTCTATCAGAGGGAATCCCCCTGTCACTTTGTAAATCGCTGAGTCCAGTTTTGAACCAAAAAGATTAACTCCATCATAAGGAATCTTGCACCAATTGGCCTTTGATGCTGTATCCGCCACCCACGGCTTAAGCCTAAGAGCTCTTCTGGCCATGACTGAAGCCAGCATAGCCCTCGCAGAAGAACGAATGACATCTACTGACGTCTCCACTACAAAATGGCCTGCTAGTTTCAGTTCTTGAAGAGAACCAATTATTTTCTCTTGGTCAGTTCCCTCCTATATTGGCAGACCATCCAGAGATCGCTTTTCCGACTGCAGCCTCTATTGGGAGGGTTACATGTCTTGAGAGTCGTATTAGGGAAGCGTCTACCACCGGTGGATGAATTAGCGAATTCACCTTCAGCTTCTCCAGTGGATATAGCTTGGCTAACCTATTATTCAAGTTAGATCTCTTATCTGATCTTTCCCGTATTTTAAGAGGAGCCACTTCCACTTCTTCCCATGCTATGGCCTACTTAATTGACCTTATAAAGAGTTCCACTAAGGTGAAATAAAATCCTGTGGGCATCTCTGATTCATCATTGTTAGAAGCTGCATCCGATTCAATGGGAGTATTATGAGTTACAGTAGATGTGCTTGGGCCCGCCTTGTCTGGTTCAGGAGCTGATGATTCCAGGATAGATTCCTGCACAGACTCTGATGAGGTCAGATACCTCTCTTGCGTCCGACTCTTTGTCCCTGGTTGTTCATTAAAGCATGCGCGGCATGCTAAACTTGTCTGGCAAAGCTGGAGCTCCGCACATCCAGCAAGCGTTTGCTGCAGGGCGGGTGTGATGGCTCTTTTCGGAGAGAAGGAGACCTGCGTGAGCGGCTACGCCGGGAACGGCTGTGGCGAGAATGGCCGTGACCAGAGTGGCGATAGCGAGATGAAGATTTTAAGTGACTTCTCCCAGATGTCCTATGGCTTGAGGTATGGCTTGAACAACCTTGATGCCTGGAGATTGACGAACTTGACCTGGAAGGGCTGCCATAAATCGCAGCATTAGAAAGATCACGCACTCTTTTTCCTCTTCCATACTTACCAAACATGCTGAGCACCTCTTAACTTATATGTTGAGGGTGGTCTGCTTGGGAAGTGACCTCCATGGAAATAGTGCACAGAAAAGGTAATACCTGATGAGAAACAACAGTATAGCAAATGCAATGCAAGAAAAACATACAGAGTTGCAAATAACCAGGTAAAAACAACAAAGCAGCCTACCAGAGACTGAGGGCAGAAATAAACAAAAGAAACTATCCTTCTGAGCAGTCTGCAGCCATCAGTAAAATTCAACCAAGCTGTGGGCCTTTAAAATGAAAATGACATCCCCGCACATGTGCAGAAGCGCTCCGCCGGTGTTCTGCCAGGAAAGTTCCCCCCAGCGCATAAGGACTCCCCTGTACTGCGCAGGCGCAGCGCTTGCGCAGTACGAGCCGCCAAAAATAGCAGAAGTTTAACACCTGTGAGTCAGCTGTACACGGCGCCTGTAACAGGGTCCCCACTCGTGGGCTCTCTTCGCTCGCCACGCTTTGGGCATATTTTTATTCTAACTCTATGTCCACTTGGATGGTGGGGCTTGAACCTGAACTCAGTGCGCAAGCGCGGAGTAGAGCTGACGATCAGCTGTTCAACTTCGGAGAATTTCGGCGGCTCCATAGTCATTTGTACTGCGCAAGCACAGTACAGGGGGTCCTTATCCGCCGGGGGAACTTTTTTGGCAAGGCAACGGCACCCGTGCCATATTAGAAAAGGGCAGAATGACCTGCTGCTCTACCTCACTTCCTCCAGCCCTGTGTAGAGCCCAGAGAAGGATGCAATAGCCATAATGGAACGAACTCCGAGCTGTGGAACTACAGAGCTCAGGCCAAGCCCTTGTAAACAAAAAAGAGAGGAAAAAAAGTCAAAAGCAATACCTTGGAATAGAAGAAAGGTAGGAGGTCACTGCAGTAACTTTAAGCTTCTTTAAAGCTTGTAATATGCCAGAATGTGCCCCAGAGACCACCGGATTTGGGTTCTCTCCATAGAGGCTCCTTTAGAGGCTGTACAGGAGAGACTTCCAGCCAGGAGAGGCTTAACCTGGTGGGGCGAATGCAGTAAGGGTGCTGAAGCTGTCCTCCATCTTGTCAGGTGAGGATTAAAAAAAAAGAATGAAGTGGGGTGCCTCTCCTTCAACTTTTATAGTTAACCTATCCTGTCAGGTTGTGGGGTGCCATGGTGCGTCAGGAAAGCTGTTTTACAGGCGTTTGAGCTTTTATTTCTCTGCAAGAGCAAAGTACTAAAACATACCCACTCTTAAGTGAACTAGCAAGAAAATCCTGATTTTCCTAGGGAACAAGCATACGCATTAAAAGATTTACCCTCACCTCTTGCTCTGGGAACAAATTTTGGATCTCCTGTTACTTTCTGTTTTGGTGACAATGGTCACCAGTAGGGATGGTGAGCTACAAGGGGGGTAGATTCCTCACCCGAACCTGCAAATAAACAAAACGGCAGGAATTCTCGTAGAATCATTCCCTGAATATAGTTGCATGGCCATATTAGATTAATGAACTAATATTGCCATGGTGTATATTAGGTCAATACTGTCAATGCCACATTAGGTCAATGTTTTGTTTACATAAGCTGTGGGGTGGGGTGTCTCTTGCAATATTTGCGCAACTGTTTATGAAATGCATATATTCAGAAAAAAAATACACTAAAATAATTTTTAGTGCAAGCAATTACAGTATAATATCCAGTTTTAGGTAAAATACGAAACAATGGGTTGTGTTTAGTAAAAAGATACTAGACATGTCAAGTCTTAAAATTGTATGCACCCATGATATCACGAAAAACTATAGTCCTGAAAATTGTCAATAGTCTTTAAAACACTTTAAAAGCCTTTACAGTTCACAGTTTACCATGAATTATGACCCTAGAATTATTTCTCTCACTTGCGATATGTGGTGCAATCACAGTCTACAAATGTACACACCCTGTGCATGCGTTTGCATTTGCTGGTGTGTTTAGGGTAACGGGTTACTTTTTTTTGAATAATTGTATTATATTGTATTGTATTTTTTTTTTTTTAATTGTCATTTCGCTTATTTTGCAATCACAAGGGGCTAACAAGCCCCCTATGTGATAGCATTTGGCATATAACAGTTACTCTTTATGATGACATTGGGTGTCTATTAGACCTCCAATGTCTCCCCTGCCCTTCAATGCAGCTAATCAAGCACCAATTGTGCTTGATTAGCTGCTTCTCCAGCTTCAGCATTCAAAGAATGACAGCTCTGTAACTGGAATCGCTTCTGGCTTCATAAACAGCAGAGGAGACGGGGGAATGAATGTTCCCCAGGGATGGTTATTGGGTTGAGCCACACCTCCTACACTGTAAAAGTGATTGGCTGGCTATAAAGGGGCCACAATTACTTTTACATGACAGCCAGGAGCTGGCTAAACAAAACAATAACAAGGCTGCTACGAGAGCCATGAGTTTGTTTTAAACCCTTTACTTTCTGGACATACATACTGTAGTACTTCCGAAGAGGTGAAGAAGTTAAAAAGATCAGCAAATGTTTTGAAATTACTCATTCCACTTTAATTTGTCTAGGATTGGTTGGCCCAGCAAATTCAATCCAAGAGTGTGTTAGGAAAACTTCCTTGCTGTCCAAAAAGTTCATTAGATCAAGATTAAAGGTTTCCATTGAACATATAGGCAAATACCAGGGCTTCTGGAACAATGTGCTGAAGACTGATCAGTCAGCTATAGAGATATTTGATTGCAGTATAGGTAGACATGTTTGCCACCAACCGAAAACAGCATTTTAGGAAAACAATTGTAAAACTAAGTGTTACTAAACCCAGGAACCTGCATTCAGTATATCTGGTCTGCCACAGTACACAGAAAATGGAAATGCAATAGTTTTAGTAAATATAAACTGCTAAATACCATTTTTCATCAGCAGTTAGAGCAGTCTTGTGACTTGTATCAGTGTCTGGTTAAAGCTTGTAGGAGTAGTTTTCAGTTTCCCCTGAATGTCCTATAAGGCTGCAGGACCCTTGGCCCTCTGTCTGGACAGTGCTGATTGGCCCTGTGCTTATCACATGCACTCTCCCAAGAAAAAGACAAACAACACTCTAGCAATACACACCAAACTGAGCATGTGCAGCTTGTCCCCTAATGCTCTGTTCTATCAGGAGATGGACTGGAGTCAGTGGAAGAAGAGGAGGATCAAAGAGACAGGATCACACAGCCTTTATACACAATGCAGAGGATTAACCTCTTAGGTTCCACAGTGAGTATAACCAGCATGCTTTGCTGCATATACAGACTGATTTTACTGTTGTGGGTTTAGTAACACTTTAAGGAATCTGTAGAGCACTAGTTAATCCAGCCAAGGAACGGTTTAAATAGAAATAGAGGTCAAAACCCTGATTTGTTTCTAGTTAAGATTTGTAGGGAGATTTTGAAAAAACATTGGTTTATAATACAAGTATTTTTGTTGAATAAATAATTGAAAGTCAATTTTTTTCTTGGGTTATTAATCGAGTATATCATCTGTAGGCTTTTAAAAGAAATATTTTGGAACAGTCAACAGTTTTCATTAGGGTGTACTAAAAAGAGAAATATGGGCAAAGCTTTTTTGGCCATACTTCTCTTGTGGGACACAGGAGTGCTTCATTTGCACTCCTGGGACCCAGAGTCAGCTGACAGTGGGCTAAAGCCCGCTGACAGCTGACATTACAAAGCTGCTCCAGACTCTTGAAGAATCCCAACATATATGTATATCTATATTTTCAGTATCTACCCAGCTGCCTAATTGACAACTGGCTCCGGCTTTCAATGCACGGCTGAGAGCTGAAGCCAGCTGTGCCTGTCCTCCTCCCTGCTGGTGTTCCAGTGAGCACCAGAGGGGCAGAGTGGAGAGGGGTGACTGGTAGTCACTGCTCTCCGCTCTGAGCAGACCGAGAACTGAGCGATCAATGATCATGTGCTTTCTTAGTTTTCAGTTTGAGACCTGATATGGGACCGCTGCAGCATCACATCACTGCTGCAGCATAGAGGTGAGCATGAGGATTTATTTTTCTATAAATTCCTAATTTCTCCTTAAGGCCCCATTCACACATGAGCGTAGTGTTTTCAGGCAGAAAGTCGTGTGACTTTGCCACGGTTTTGCAGCGATTTTGACACATTTTTGCCGCAATTTTGTACAGGTCAAAAGTTTACCAATGTAAAAAGCAGAAAAATGCCTGTAATCTGCCTAAAAAAAAGTTCCAGAACTTGTTTGAGCTTCAGGCATTTTGGAGCTTCTGGCTTCAAGCGTTTTGGAGTAGAGATGTGAACCATCTTCATAGAGAATAATTGATTTTTTTCCCCTCCAGCGTTTTGTAGCTTCAGGCTTCAAGCTACAAAACACTCAGGTGTGAATGGGGCCTTAAAGACCAACGTTGTGAGTACTGGTCTATGCAACATTCCACTCTGAGCCCTGGCTGACACATGCCCAAGGGGTGCCTCTTGGACACCCTGGGCTCAAAGGAAGGGGTTGGATGCAATTGGGTATCATTCAACCCAGAAGTGGACTGGTGACCAGCGATGCAGTAGGAGGCACTGGAGATAGTGACTAGTACAATTTTAAGATTCTTTTTTTTTTCTTAAACACAATGAAGGGAAGGAGAGGAACTGCCAAAGCTGGAGTTTCACATTAAAATCTAAACCTTACAGTGACTGGTGCAATCTTACAGGCCCTGTGCTGAGGGACTTTCCTTCTGCATCTCGTGAAAGAATGCCTTGTATTGTGAATGAGCTAACAACCCCCTGTGGTCAGGGAAGCAACCCCCTGTGGTCACTATGCAGAAGGGAAACTACACAGGACCCAGAAGATGTTAATAATCACTGTTGTTGCATTGACTACTACAGTGATGGTCAGGTTCCCCAGTGACCCCTCAGGTATGAGATATTGCCTGCTTACATTGGTCTAAGCTGGATCAATGTAACCTTGCAATAAAGATCATACCTAAAATTCTGCTTTAATGTGGTTGTAAACCTCAGCCATGAAATCTGAACAAAGCACGTCCTTCTATAATGTATACTTGCTTATATAGTGGGTATAGAAAAGAATCACACCCTTTAAAATAATCACATTTTGTTGCTTTGCAGCCTGAAATGAAGACTGACACAGTTTTTGTTTTATCCAGCTGTATTTACTCAGTGCAACTTATAACATCCAAGTGACAGATAAAAAACACGTCATTTTTTTTTAAAGATTCAAAAACAGAATTACTGAGTTGGAAAAGGGATTAACCCCTTTTGTCAGTATTTTGTTGAACCAACTTTTGCTTTAATTACAGCTTTAGTCTGTTGGGTTATGTCTCTTCTAACTTTGCACATATAGACTTTGCAATATTTGCCCATTTTTCTTCTTTGCAGAACTGCTCAGGTTCAGTTAAATGTGATGGTGATTGTGGAATGCAGTCTTTAAGTCATTCCACAGATTTTCAATAGAGTTTAAAGAGGAGTTCCCATTTTTCCCAAAAAATCAAAGTCAGCAGCTACAAATACTGCAGCTGCTGACTTTTAATAATCAGACACTTACGTGTCCCAGGGTCCAGCGATGCGGGGGATAGAAGCCCCGCTCGTCTCCCCCTCCGTTCGGCGGCGCCGGCATTGCAACTGTGAGCGCCCGGCTGTGGCTTCACAGCCAGGCACCCACTGTGCATGCGCGAGCGGCACCGCGCGCCGTGATTGGCCGCTCAGTCATCTGGGACCTGCAATGTGTCCCAGATGAGTGACAAGAGGGAGAGGGTAGAGCTGAGCCCTTCCTGCGCTGAGTGGAAGTGATGTCACCAGCCCAGGCACTGAAGGAGGCAGACTACGAGGGACCCCCTAGCAACAGCCATTTAGAGGTGAGTTAAAAAAAACATTTTTTCCAAATTTTTTTTTTAGACACATTCATGCATTTATTTTTTTTTTGGGTGGAACACCACTTTAAGTCTGGGTTCTGACTAGGCCACGCAAGGACATTCATCTTTTGCTCCTTTAACCACTGTGTGGTCATTTTTTGCTATGTGCTTTGGGTCATTGTCATGTTGAAAGGTAGATCTTCTTCCAGTTGACAACTTTCTGGCAGAGTGCAGCAGATTTTCCTAAAGAATTTGATGGTATTTTGCCCCATCTATTTTTCCTTCTATCCTGACAAGTGCTCCAGTCCCTGCTGCAGAGAAACACCCCCATAACAGGATATTACCACCTACGGGGGTGATAATATCCTGTTCTAGGGGTGTTTCTCTGGATGGTGTGCTGTATTGGATTTCCACCAGTCATATCGTTTGGTGTTGAGGCCAAATAATTCAATTTTAGTCTTATCTGACCATAAACCCCTTTTTCCATGTGGCCTCAGAATCTTCAAGGTGCGTTTTGGCAAAGCTTAGTTGTGACTGCATGTGGCCTTTCTTGAGCAGTGGCTTTTTTCTTGCAACCCTCCCATACAAGCCACATTTGTGGAGAATTTGTGATATCGTTGTCACATGCACACAATGACCACTCTTTGCCATAAATTCCTGCAACTGCTTCAGAGTTGCTGTAGGCCTCTTAGTAGCCTCTATAAACAGTTTTCTCCTGGCTCTTTCATCCAGTTTTGAGCGACATCCTGATCCAGGTAAGGTTTGTGTTGTACCTTACACTTCTTAATGATAAATTTCACTGTGCTTTTAGGTGCTTTTTGATAAAGACTAGAAGCCTAGAGCCATTTTGTATCCATCTCCTGACACATGCCTGTCCAAAATTTTATCCCGGAAATCCCAAAGACAGTGCCTTGCCACCCATAGTTGACTATTTGCTTCATTTGCACTAGCAGGTACTGAAATGCTCCAGAAAAGCTCTTTTAATTCTGAGCTAATCAAAATGACCACAGCTGATCACAGTTGAAAGTCAAATGGCTTTGTGTGCCATTGAGAAGGTAATTAGCTACACCAGAATGAGTTTACAAGTCATTTTAGGTGGGGGTTGATCCTTTTTCCAAATCGGTGATTATGTTTTTGAATTTTTTGATTTTTTTTTTGACATGTTGGTGTTATATCATTCACTTAGATGTTATAAGTTGCACTGAGTAAATACAGCTCGATAAAATAAAAAACTGTGTCTGTCTTCATTTCAGGCTGCAGAGAAACAAAATGTAATTATTTTAAAGGGGGGTGATTCTTTTCTATATCCACTGTATCCAAAGCACTGAGTGTGCTTTCTATCTGTTGCCTCATTCCTCTGTTATCGGCATAAGTCACTTTAGACAGGTTTTTCTGATACCAAGAGATAAAAAAAAAGTCCTCAGCTCTGCTTCTTCTTCGTGTACTGTGAGGAGAGCGTTTGTGTCCCTTCCCTCCCGGTCAGGGCTCAGAGTTCCCCTCACAGTGGTCTGCACTGTAAGACTTTAGGCCCCTTTCACGCGATCGAACCGATCAGGTCCGTCTATCCGTTTTTCAGGCAGACTGGATCGGGCCATCCAATGTCCTCTATGGGGAGGCGGATGTCAGCGGACATGTGACACCCGCCTCGCATCCGATCCGACCAAATCCGCTGAAAACAGTTGTATGGCGCTCGCCATCCATCCAGCTGGTCGGATCGGATGACAATTGGATGGAAACGAACATGCAGTCTGTTTCCATCTGACTGCCCCATAGAGGAGAATGGGCTCTGTCCTTGTCTGCTCTGCATAGCGGAACAGAGAGGACCTATCATCCGCCTGCTCAGCGGGCATCAGCGGAGAGATCCCCCGCTCAGCGGTATATCACACTTTAATGTGTGTTGTGTGTAAACCTAACATCATGACAGAACTTCTGTTTCTGCAGAATTTTTGGTAGTGCAGCGCCCAGTAGTGCTTTACTGGGCATTGTGGTGCTTGCTTGCAACACAGGTGCAATAGGAAGGTGCGTTGGAGGGGGGGTATTTAGAATGATGGGCACCACATCGCACCAGTGCATGTTATTGCAGTACACTGGTGTAAATGGTTCTTATTTAAAGGCTGTATTTGAGTAGACCTTCATTGTTATACTGTCCTGTTTCACTTTGGATTCATGACTGCACATGTTCCTCTAGCTAGTGTCTGTGAAGTGGTTGCTGATGGTCTGGATCTACACAGTGGAACTCTTACACTTGATCCCAACCCCCACAGCCTGGCAGCTGCTGTGTATTTATAACCCTGACAGTGCTTCCAATCTATCTGTGAGCTGTGAAATCATCACAGACCCATTCAGAGCCTGGGGCCAAGAAGCATGTTGTAGTCTCAATACTGTTATGTTTATATGTATATATGGGTCCACATTGTACAAAGGACCATGGTAAAAAATGACAAGACTATGATTATAAAAAGAATGCTGCTGTATAGGATAGATAACGTCATCTAGGAGGCTGGTATTGTTTTTGACAGTGCTGTACTTTGCTTGTATGTACTCAGTATAGAGGCTGGTGAGTGAAAGTGAGTGAGTGACCCTGTGGACCAGGGGTCTTCAAACTACGGCCCTCCAGTTGTTCAGGAACTACAATTCCCATCATGCCCAGTCAGGTCTGTGAATGTCAGAGTTTTGCAATGCCTCATGGGATGTGTAGTTCGCAAACAGCTGGAGGGCCGTAGTTTGAAGATCCCTGCTGTAGACTAGGCATACACTCTTCTGTCTCGGCTTGCTAAGCTTTGATGTGTTGCACCTAAAAAATAAAAATGTGCAAACAGGTAGGCTTTTTATACAGAAGAGACATACTATGGAGGGTTTTTACGAAAGGCAAATCCACTTTGCACTACAAGTTCACTTGGAAATTCAGTCGCTGTAGATCTAAGAGGGACATGCAAGGAAAATAGCATTTTAGCTTGCACATGATCGGATAATAAAATCAGCAGAGCTTCCCTCATTTCAGATCTTCCCCTCAGATCTACAGTGATTGCACTTCCAAATGCACTTGTAGTGCAAAGTGGATTTGCCTTTTGTAAATAACCCCCTATGTTTGTACCGCATTAAAAGAGATGTATGTTTTTGTTTTTTTAAGAATCATACTTACCTAGGTGGATGCAGCATCAGTCTCCTGGTACCTCTAACACTGAGAACCGAGCAATCGAACACCACTGATCACTCAGTTCTCACAGCTCCATGAGCAGAGAGCTGGTGACTGTCAGTCATCGGTTCTCTGCTCTGCCCCTCCACGCTCACTGGAGCACTGGGTTGTGGAGGGGGCGGGAGCAGCCATATCAGGTTCTCAGCGGCTCACTGACCAAAATTATAGTGTTTCTGTGCATTGTAATATGTCCATGCAGACCTGCCACGTTAGATAAAGGTCTACTTCAAAGCCTAACTCCATCTTTGGTATGACTTTAAATAGTTTAATGTGGGCCACCGTGACCAAAGCAAACTGTTTCCTTTACATGTGGCTGCTGTCAGCGCTGTAAAAACTGTATGTAGCATCAGCTACACACACAGTATACAGCCCTGTGTATTGGCAGTAGTACAGGGACTTCCTGTTTCCTTCCCCAAACAAAATCAAGTTTGGCCTGGCACTGCTCAGCCATTCACAAGAAGCCTTGTATTTTATGAATAAAAGCTTCCTCTGAATGGCTTAGGTGGAGAGGGGAGTGGTTGACAACATGATCTCCACCTCAGCTATTCAGAGGAAGCTTTATATTAATTAAATCAAATACAAGTCTTCCTGTGATTGGCTGAGCCCGACTCAATTTAGCTCCAGGAACTGGAAAAGTCCCCATACCACTGCTAGAACACAGCACTGAATACTTGATGTAACTGATGCTACATACAGTTTACAGAGTGCTGACAGCAGCCTCATGCATTAGTAAAGAGGATAGTTTGTTTGAGCTAGCTTGGCCTGAACAAACTATTTAAAGCAGGGGTGCTCAACCCATGAGCCCTCTAATGTGGCCCACCACCTCAAACCAGGGAAGCGCATGCCCATGCTTTGGGATGGTGGGTTGACAAGCCCAGATTGCTATCAAAGGGTTTCTGAACTGCCATCCCAGGAGCATCAAAGTGCATGGTGCCAGCAACGGAGAAAACAGGTGGCCTTGAAGGGAGTAAGAGCCTCATAAGCCAATGCTCACTCTGTAGCTCTGTCCCCTGTCCCAGGCAAAGTGATACCAAGTAGACTTTGACTGGGACCTTTCTAGCAGCCTGGAGAGTTCTGCCAGCAGAAGCTCGAAGGGGAAAAGGTCAGTGTATTAAACATAATGTAAACTGCACTTTTGCAATGGGCATAGTTGCACTTATAAAAAAGGGTTATTGGGCTGTTTTCACACAGATCCTTAGGTGTAGAGCAGTGCACCTGCAGCCTTCCTGTGGGTTAGCTGACCTGGGCCATAGTCTTCTATTATATCCTGTTGGTTTGGTGCACCAAAACTCCTGACTGCAGAAGTTTTAGTGCATCTTCAGAAAGTGCAACACACCTGCAAGATGTAATAGAGGCAAAGTGCAGCTAACCTGCAGGAAAGACGGGGTGCAGGTAATCCTCAGCGCACCAGTTTAAAAGCACCCTTATAGGAGGCTCAGGACAGTAAGGGCTCATTTACATTTGTGGTTTGGGGTGGGGGGGCGGTAAAGCCCTATAGTTCATTGTGGCCTGCAGGTGGTTACCAAATCTCTTAAGTGGCCCGCGCTCTTCAACAGGTTAAGCACCCCTGATTTAAAGTGACAACACAGCTGGAGTTAGGCTTTAAGAACACATTTACACCTGGTAACATTCTGATTCACCTTCTGGTAAAACTCGGGTTACCGCAAAACATGCTGATGTACCATGCCTGTGTTAGTTTGTTGTGATTCTATTATTTTTCAGTGGCACCCTAATGCACCTGAACCTGCATTGCAGCGCCCTGGAAAACATGGTAACACATTACTCAAAAATGGTGAATGTCTGATTTTCTGTCTGTTACAATTTCACCCTATTAAAATGGTATGGTTCCCTTAATGCAATACACTCTAATGTGAGCTGATTATAAAAATAGCAGATAAGGGAGGGAATATTGTCCTCATGGACAAACCCTTTTATTTAAGGATGTGTTGTAATATTCTCAGTAATGAGGAAAATTATGAGATCATAGAGAGAGATCCCACCTCAAATGATTTACATGAATTGAAACTCATCCTTATGAAAGGAAAAGAAAGGGGTGTCCTATCAAAAGAGGAATTTGAATACATGATGGATTACCACCCTCTGATACCCCTCACCCCCAGGACACTCAATTGTCTCTGGAAATAACAACTTAACTGAAAAAGCTAGCAGATATACAGTAGATTTTGTCATGCGCTCATATCGAGATTTTGTCAACAAATTAGAAGGGGTGACATTGACTGAAGATATACTACTGGTAAGCCTAGATGTTGAGGCACTGCATAGCAACATCAATCACAATCGGGACTTGAGGCGTGCACATAGGTATTGCATTCTGACAACATACACAAATTTATACTAAAGTTACTTCAGTTTGTGATGGAACATCATTTTTTCTATTTTAATGGTAAAATATACCAACAAAAGAGGGGCACAGCTATGGGAACTGCATGTGCTCCCACCTACACCAATTTATTTTTGGGATGGTGGGAGCAAACCATAGTGTTCCAAGAAGACATGGAGGTATACACGTTACACATTCTGAGACGCAGGGTTCTGGAACACATAAATGATGTGGTATTAAAAAAAGACAGACCAATAGCAAGACATATAGTACAAAACCACGATGGAAAAGCTGATGGCCTGTCTTTATGGGAGGTCCAACAAATTAAATTGGGTCAGAGGAAAGGAGATCTAGATAAGAAACTACTAAAAACGGAAGCCAAATGGATCTTTCGGTTAGGATCACGTGCCCAACAGGGAATACATGAAGGTTTTACCTACCAACCTTTTGTGGGAGAATAGTTCTTGATAGCCCCTGCAAATTATCTGTATAGTGATTTGGTAATAGATGTGTGTAAACCTTTAATGGTGACTCATAGGAATTATTTCTACAATAGAGACATTTAGAAGCTGATATAAGTAGTACAAATATATAATGAGTAAGACTGAAAATGTTGAGAGTGAAGGATATCTTTCCCCATCAATCTGAAGGCAAAAATATTCTATTTAAAATCCACTAGATGGCGCTGTTAAGAAGTGTCTATAAATAGCATCTATAAATAGAAGATGTAGACAAGCAGAGTCGCCATTTACCATGTGGTGGTTACAGCACTTTTCATTTTGAGCACTTATTTTATTTTGTACACCCCAGACAAAGCTCTTTTTCAGAGTGAAGCATGTAGGGTATTTTCCTTAGTGAGTTTGGGTGCACTATCATGTTTAGATATGGTATTTTGGTTGGTGGGGAGTGGATTTATTTCTTAAGTTCTCATATCTCCTAGTTATTAGTGGCCAGGAGTCAGGGTTTTATTGCAGTCAGGACGCTTTTTAAGCCCAGGAAAAATGGAAGTAAAGATTGAATTTAGGAGCATAAAGTAGGGTAAATTCTATCAGTGATTAGAACCCCTATGCGAGTGAGTGGGCAGACGCACCCCGTGAGAGTTAATACACACTAATGAACAGCATGATGAGCATTAAACACCCTGCAACAAACCGTCTTGCTGTAAATTGGCCTTTTCACTGCCACTGATACAAGGACATTGGACCACAATGTGTAGCCATCCCTGCCATGTATTTCAGGCGCCACTTCCCCACCTGCGAGCCTGGGATTGGCATGACAGTTTTGTTGCTGGGTAAGAGCAGAGTCATCTTTCCTCTGGAGAATGAACTAGGAAGTGATGTGTGTTACAAGGGGGCAAGGGGGACATCAGGTGGACATCAGGGGTCTATTAGGGTCTGTTTCTGTGACCCGGGGGACACAGGATTGAAGCCTTCAAGCTCCAGACCCTCATCCAGGATTACAAAACACAGATTTCTCAGCTTACAGTAAACACACCAGAGCTCCGCACTCTGCATTAGAGCAAACCTTGTATCATTCCTGTATCCATTTTCACAGTGGCGGGGCTTCACACTGTCACAAGGGGAAATCTTTCAATCTTAGTTCTTGAGATCCTGATGACAACCAATTGTTCCCTCATTTTGGAGGGGTTAACTCTCACTTCTTGTGTAGGCTATGTGATATTGAGTGAATCATAATCTCCCCAATGGGACACAAATGGCAAAAAAGAAAAACAATTACAGGGGTTATTACCCTCCCCTATTCTACGCAAAATGTGACTTTAGTTCTACTTCACAGAAGCCTGTATTAGCAAGTTCAGGATATACTAAATGCTGTTCTCCTCAGAGTGAGGTTACAGATTATTAACTCCATTTTGTTGGAAATCTTTTTTTTTGTGGTAGACTTCCAATAAACTTTGTATGGAAAAAAAAAAAAGTTCTGGGCTTGGTCTTGTTGAGGGCCTGCTGCAATTCTTCATTTAAAGTTGGCAGGCCTTGGGGTTCTATCTCTCCTAAATACAAACTATCCACCTTGATGCGCCCTACCAACCAAGGGGTCTTGGCATTCCCTGATTGCCATAAATATTTTTTCTTTAATCGTACATCACGGGACACAGAGCCATAGTAGTTACTATGTGGGTTATAGGCCACCTTCAGGTGCTGGACATTGGCACACCCTAAACAGGAAGTTGCCTCCCTTTATAACCCCTCCCATACCGGGAGTACCTCAGTTTTTTCGCCAGTGTCTAAGGTGTTGGTCATGAGTGAAGATGTGCTGTGCTGAGCTCACAGTTACATAGTAGATGAGGTTGAAAAAAGACACACGTCCATCAAGTCCAACCCATGTGTGTGATTATATGTCAGTATTACATTGTATATCCCTGTATGTTGCGGTCGTTCAGGTGCTTATCTAATAGTTTTTTGAAACTATCGATGCTCCCCGCTGAGACCACCGCTTGTGGAAGGGAATTCCACATCCTTGCCGCTCTTACAGTAAAGCACTCTCTACGTAGTTTAAGGTTAAACCTCTTTTATTCTAATTGTAATGACGAGTCTTGTTAAACTCCCTTCTACGAAAAAGTTTTATCCCTATTGTGGGGTCACCAGTATGGTATTTGTATATTGAAATCATATCCCCTCTCAAGCGTCTCTTCTCCAGAGAGAATAAGTTCAGTGCTCGCAACCTTTCCTCATAACTAATATCCTCTAGACCCTTTATTAGCTTTGTTGCCCTTCTTTGTACTCATTCCATTTCCAGTACATCCTTCCTGAGGACTGGTGCCCAGAACTGGACAGCATACTCTAGGTGTGGCTGGACCAGAGTCTTGTAGAGCGGGAGAATTATCGTTTTATCTCTGGAGTTGATCCCCTTTTTAATGCATGCCAATATTCTGTTTGCTTTGTTAGCAGCAGCTTGGCCTTGCATGCCATTACTGAGCCTATCATCTACTAGGACCCCTAGGTCCTTTTCCACCCTAGATTCCCCCAGAGGTTCACCCCCCCAGTGTATAGATTGCATTCATATTTTTGCCACCCAAATGCATTATTTTACATTTTTCTACATTGAACCTCATTTGCCATGTAGTTGCCCACCCCATTAATTTGTTCGGATCTTTTTGAAAGGTTTCCACATCCTGCGGAGAAGTTATTGCCCTGCTTAGTTTAGTATCGTCCGCAAATACAGAGATTGAACTGTTTACCCCATCCTCCAGGTAATTTATGAACAAATTAAACAGGATTGGTCCCAGCACAGAACCCTGGGGGACCCCACTACCCACCCCTGACCATTCCGAGTACTCCCCATTTATCACCACCTCTGAACTCGCCCTTGTAGCCTGTTTTTAATCCATGTACTCACCCTATGGTCCATGCCAACGGACTTATTTTGTATAGTAAACGTTTATGGGGAACTGTGTCAAATCCTTTTGCAAAATCCAGATACACCACGTCTACGGGCCTTCCCTTATCTAGATGGCAACTCACCTCCTCATAGAAGGTTAATAGATTGGTTTGGCAAGAATGATTCTTCATGAATTCATGCTGATTACTGCTAATGATACTGTTCTCATTACTAAAATCATGTATATAGTCCCTTAGCCCCTCCAAGAATTTACATACTATTAATGTTAGGCTGACTGGTCTGTAATTCCCAGGGATGTATTTTGGGCCCTTTTTAAATATTGGTGCTACATTGGCTTTTCTCCAATCAGCTGGTACCATTCCAGTCCAGTAGACTGTCAGTAAAAATTAGGAACAATGGTCTGGCAATTACATGACTGAGTTCCCTAAGTACCCTCGGGTGAAAGCCATCTGGTCCCGGTGATTTATTAATGTTAAGTTTCCCACGTCTAATTTTAATTCTGTCCTCTGTTAACCATGGAGGTGCTTCCTGTGTTGTGTCATGAGAATAAACACTGCCGTTTTGGTTTGTGAAACTCTACATGGAATTGCACCACTTATCATTTGTGCTTCGTTTTATTTCTCTCGCGTCTTTTCAAGGAAGGAAGAAATGAGAGGCAAATCAGCAAGAGGGGCCACTGCAAACCCGCTTAGAACAAGCGCCAGTCCAGGAGCCATCAGGAAATATATGGTGAATGAGCCCAGTAAAGTAAGCCCGGATAAATCAACAGGGACCAAAAACAAAACACCAGAGCGCCCAGTTAAAGTTGGGACAAGAAGTTAAGTGGCTGATACAGAAACAAGACCCTCTGGTGGCGAGATAGAGGCAGAAGCGCTAATGGTACCCCAACAGGAAAAACATCTCCCCACTAAGGGGGAAATCGCAGAAATGTTTGCGAAATTGGAGGCCTCAATCAAAGAGGAGATCAGTACTGTGCACGAGAATATAAGCCATATTTTAAAAAGAGTGGAGGAAGCTGAAAATATAATGGCCAAGCAAGAGGCAGAAATCAAAAACCTGCAAAATCAGATGGAAGCACTGCGGATCGAACAGAGAAACACAAGGTATAGAATGGAAGACCAAGAGAACCGTAGTAGAAGAAAGAACCTTCGGATCAGAGGTCTTCCGGAAACGCAAGGCGAAAAAGAGAATTTGCTGGACAAAATGAAGGCAATTTTCAAAGACCTGAGGAACCCTAGCGAAGCTTGCAGCAAATTAAAACTGGACAGAGTGCATAGGATTAGAAAACCAGCGGAAATTAGGGAAGACGTCCCGCGAGATGTCATAGTGCGATTCCACAATTATCAAGATAAAGAGGAGATCAGTTCCAATTTAAGGAAAAACATGCAAGCAAAATATGGGGAAATAAGCTTACACATCTTCCAGGACTTGTCAGCAGAGACCCTTATTAGGAGAAGAACTTTGAAACCACTACTTGCGACCCTAAAAACACACAAGGTACAATACTCCTGGGGCTTCCCTGCCTGTTTAATCGGACGTAAAGGAGGGCCGATCGGCTACGTTGAGATTCCTGGAAGAAACACAAAAATTTTGCTAACGCCTAGGAATTCCACTAATAGGTAGGTTGGTGGGAGAAAACTGCCACCCAGGAGCCTACAGGGGAATTAATCACCTGGAAACCAATGACTTCTGCAAAAAAGCATAGGGGTCAAAAAGGGCCGAGGACTTAACAAGGACAGAATATAGGCAGTGCATTGCCATGCCCTCTTCATTCTAGTTGGGGCGGTGGGGGGGGGCTGGGGGTGCGTGTGGGAGGGCCGACCGGGACAGGTAAATCTCCATACCCAGGGGGTAGTCTTCGGGCTTGATTTGATCCCACTCCGAGCTCAACCTCAGGGGGTAAACCGGGGGGCCGGGTGGAGTTTGAGGGCCACGATTTTGTGTTAGGCCCATGGGGGGCCAGTTTTTCCCCCAAATGTACTGAGATGGGGAAGGAGGGAGGGGGGGTGGGAGATGAGGGGCTTGGAGGGGAAGGGGGGGTGAGGGAGGGTTGGAGGGGAGTGGGGGGTGAGGGAGGGTTGGGGGGGAGTTGGAGGGGAAGGGGGGTGGGAAAAGGAAGGGGCCCTACAGCCAAATGGGTCATGAGTCTGTACCACAAAGAGAAGCACATAAATGAGAGTGAGAGTTGATGTCCAGTTTAAAAATGATCTCTTATAACGTCCGGGGCTTGAATTCACACGTAAAACGGGCTAATATTCTATGTGAGTTGAAGTTTATGAATGCCGAGGTGGTGATGCTACAAGAGACACATTTAAGTACCAGTAAGAATCAAAAAATTTACTCTTGAGATTTCCCAGTATGGTACTACGGTGACTCACCAATAAAAGGGTCCAGAGGAGTCGCCATAGGGTTTGCCAGGGAGACCAGATTTGAACTGGAGAAGGGGCTAGTCGACCCGCAGGGCCGGTTCCACTTCCTTAATGGCAAAATCAATGGCCAGAAGCTATCCCTGGCAAACATCTATGGGCCAAATAGAAACACCTATAGAAAAGTAATAGGAATATTGGCAAAATTTGAAGAATTTAGGACAGGAAAGGCCATTATTGCAGGAGACTTCAATTTATGCTTAGACCCTGGAAGGGATTGCTCGTCACATGCACGGGGATGGGGGGAGTTTGGGCAGGTAAACTCAAAAAGAAGCTGCAACAGCTGCAGCTGGTGGATGTATGGAGGATCCTGCATGGTGACATAAGGGACTACTCCTTCTACTCCCCCGTGCATCTGACATACTCGAGACTTGACTTTTTCCTGGTTGAACATAGGTTGTTGGAAGAGGTCATGGAGGCAGTCATCGGTAACATGACGTTTTCTGATCATGCTCCGGTGAGCCTACAAATAAAAATAGAGGGACCTCAAATACAGGGCTCAGGGTGGAGACTGAACGAAGACCTATTACAAGATAAAGACACTTTAAAGAGAATCAAGGAAGAACTGGAGTGGTACTTCAAAATAAATGTGCCTGGGGAGGTAAACGAGGCCACAGTCTGGGAGGCCCACAAAGCATATATCAGGGGCATACTTATGATGGTAGGTACGGGAAAAAAAAAGAGATGGAAAAAAGAGATGGAAAAAAGAAAGATCAGCCCTGGTAAAAGAAACCCAAGAATTAGAGCAACAACACAAAACATCGGGAGGGAAGGAGACCTGGATAAACCTACAAAAAAGAAGAGAAGAGTTGAGGGCTAATACAGAACGGGAAATGCGAAAAATTTATAACCTGGTCAAGAAAGATAGGTATATCAATGGTAACAAACCAGGCAAGCTCCTTGCCAGGGCCTTGGAAAAAAAAGAAAGTGAGTAATTTCATAGAAAAAATCAAGTCCAAACCGGGTGAAATTAAACACAAAACGTGTGACATTGCAAAAGCATTCCACGATTTTTATGGTGAGTTGTACGCAATAAATGCAAATGACCCACAAGAGTCAAATAGACGTAAGCGAGAGGACAATAAAACTTTTTTGAAAGAGGCGAAATTAACCAAAATCACGGAAGATGATAAAGCCATTTTAGAAACCCCTATAACCGAACAGGAACTTAAGAAAGCCCTACAGGATACTCCAAATGGGAAAAAGGCCAGGCCCTGATGGGCTGACTGTCCTTTACTACAAAAAGTTCCAGGAAACATTGATTCCCATAATGTGTTCATACATAAATGGGATAGGAGAAAAGTGGGAGATGAGGAAGGAAGCATTAGAAGCTAGTATCGCCATCATTAGGAAAGAAGGGAAAGACAGCACGTTATGCTCCAGCTATAGACCCATCTCCCTCCTGAACGTTGACACGAAGCTATTTGCAAAGATTCTGGCCGATAGGTTGAAAAAGATCATTAATGAGGTGGTCCATTCCGACCAAGTGGGCTTCGTGCCGGGCAGGGAAGGGAGAGATAATGGCATTAAAACGTTAATGGTGTCCCAGATAATGAAGGACAGGGGAGCCCCAGGACTACTACTGTCGATAGATGCTGAAAAAGCCTTCGACAGGGTAGACTGGGGCTTCATGTGGGACACTCTCGAGGAGATTGGTATAGGTAATAACATGCTTTGTAGGATAAAAGCCTTATATACATCCCCCACTGCAAGAGTTAAGGTGAACGGTACGCTTTCTGAACCTTTTAAAATGTATAACGGCACCAGACAGGGGTGCCCACTCTCCCCGCTGCTTTTCGTGCTGACGCTAGAACCCTTACTAGCTAGGATAAGACTCAGCCCGGATATCAGTGGGGTTAAAATTGGGGAAGAAGAGTATAAAATTGCCGCTTTCGCGGACGACGTCTTATTGTATGTCACCCGCCCGAGGATTTCCCTTCCGAATCTACTAGAGATCATTAAGAATTATGGCAGACTATCTAACTTCTGGGTAAACACAACTAAGTCGGAAATACTGGAAATAGTAGAAGATAAAGTAGGGGATAAGGCCTATCAAAAGAGTCTCCCATTTATGTGGGGAATAAAAGAGCTTAGCTATCTAGGGGTTAAAATCTCTCCAGGGAAAGAGACATTGTTCCAAGCCAATTACATGGCACTTCTTAACGAGATCAGGTCTGATTTGAATAAACTCCCACGCAACCAACTCTCATGGGGAGGTAGAATAAACTTACTCAAAATGTCAGTTCTCCCAAAAATCATATATAAAATTCAAATGCTACCAATTTTAATTTCGCAGAATTTTTGGAATAAGTTGCACACAACGTTTATATGGAGGGGTAAAAAACCACGAATTAAGTATGCACAATTAGTTAATGATAAGAGGAAAGGGGGGTGGGGGGCACCCAATATTAAGAAATATTATGTAGCCATAGTTATCTCACGTATTTTAGATTGGGCGAATAATAATATAGAAAAACAATCGGTGAGAATAGAGAATGAAATGAGTGGGGTGGATTTGGGTAAAAATGTGTGGATACCACCACAGTTCAGAAAATTAAGCATTAAAACATTGGATATCACTAAACACGCTTTAAAATTATGGGATAAAATACACAACAAGGAGAAATGGAGGTACATCTCACCGTTAATCCCGTTTAAGGATACAGATTATTTTCTGCCGGGGAGGGAAGACTTGTTTGGGAGATGGATATTGAAGGAAGAGGCCCAACTAAAAGACATTATGAGTAAGGGCAAGTTGTGTTCATACCAGGAGTTAAAAGCAAAAGATAAATGGTTTATTATAGACATGTGGAGGTACAGGCAGTTGAAACATTTTGTTGATACACTCCAATGAGGTCGATGGAAGATCTTCGCCCCCTCGAAAAAGTGTTATTGGAGAAAAAAGGGAGGGGGGGAGTGTCTAGGATTTATAAAATCATGATTAAAATGGGAGAATTGGAGCGCCCGACATTCTTTAGGAAGTGGGAGGAGGAACTAGGAAGCAGGATCAGTGATAGTGAGGTGGGGATGGTCCTGGGAAGAGTGAACACTACATCAATGAACTATAGGGTATCTGAGATGAACTATAGAATCTTGACGAGAATGTACATCACCCCGGATAGAGTACATAAAATACGGAAAGAAGTATCGCCAATTATGTTGGAGGGGTTGTAAGGACACTGGGACAATGGCACATAAATGGTGGCAATGCCCAGAAATGAAAATATACTGGGGGGATATAAGGAGAATTATATTTGAGATCACTGGTAGGAGGATTGCGGATGACCCTTGGGTTTGCTTACATAATGGGAATAACATGCCCACAAAGAGGTACTTGAAATCAATGTTGCCGCATCTTCTTAATGCGGCTAAAAGTCTTATCCCTAGACACTGGTTGGATAGAAGAAGACCTACATTGCGGGAGTGGCTCAATAAAATAGAGGAAATTCACTGCCTGGAGTACCTGAGATATAGCGAAGGGACAGAGATGAAAGAGTATGTAGAGACGTGGAGAGACTGGGTAAAATATAAGTTTTCGTCTCAAGCAGCCGAGGCGTGGGAGACAGAGTTGGATAACTCACCAAATAGAAATTTAAGCATCAACTCGAGTCAGACGTAATGCATTTAAATAGGGTAAAAGAGCAGGAGGAGGATAGCTATTTCTCAGGTCTTGACCACGGTTGGATGAGCTGGTGGGGTAGGCTTGGGGGGGGTTCGGTGGGGATTGGTTACTAGGTGTGAGGGGGGGGTAGGATTGGCACCATCACTATTTAATAAATGAATGATGAAAAAAGAGTAAGCCACTATGATGTGAAATTAATAAGGGATGAGATTGACTTGAAAGTTGAAACAATATCTCCCAAATAAACTCTTTGCTGATGTGAAAAAAAAAAAAAAAAAAAACACTGCCGTTTTGGTTACTGAAGCCTCCTGGTTCCCTCGTGAAGACTGAGAAGAAGAAAAAATTCAATACCTTCGCCATCTCCCCATCCTTTGTAACCAGATGTCCTTCCTCATTTTTCACTCTTTGTTATATTGCAACCATTTGCTAAAATCATTTAAGTTCATTTTTTTCCTCATTAATGTACACACCCCACCCCATATTGACAGAAAACCACAGAATTGTTGACATTTTTGCAGATTTGTTAAAAAAGAAAAACTAAAATAGTACATGGTCCTAAGTATTCAGACCCTTTGCTCAGTATTTAGTAGAAGCATCCTTTTGATCTAATACAGCCATGAGTCTTTTTGGGAAAGATGCAACGATTTGGAGATCCTCTGCCATTCCTCCTTGCAGATCCTCTCCAGTTCTGTCGGGTTGGATGGTAAACGTTGGTGGACAGCCATTTTTAGATCTCTCCAGAGATACTCAATTGGGTTTAAGTCAGGGCTCTGGCTGGGCCATTCAAGAACAGTCACGAAGTTGTGAAGCCACTCCTTCGTTATTTTAGCTGTGTGCTTAGGGTCATTGTCTTGTTGGAAGGTAAACCTTCGGCCCAGTCTGAGGTCCTGAGCACTATGGAGAAGTTTTTCGTCGAGGATATCCCTGTACTTGGACGCATTCATCTTTCCCTCGATTGCAACCTGTCGTCCTATCCCTGCAGCTGAAAAACACCCCCACAGCATGATGCTGCCACCACCATGCTTCACTGTTGGGACTGGACAGGTAATGAGCAGTGCCTGGTTTTCTCCACACATACCGCTTAGAATTAAGGCCAAAAAGTTCTACCTTGGTCTTTTCAGACCAGAGAATCTTATTTCTCACCATCTTGGAGTCCTTCAGGTGTTTTTTTTTAGCAAACTCCATGCGTGCTTTCATGTGTCTTGCACTGAAGAGAGGCTTCCGTTGGGCCACTCTGCCATAAAGCCTAGAGTGGTGGTGGGCTGCAGTGATGGTTGACTTTCTACAACTTTCTCCCATCTCCCGACTGCATCTCTGGAGCTCAGCCACAGTGATCTTTGGGTTCTTCTTTACTTTTCTCACCAAGGCTCTTCTCCCCCGATAGCTCAGTTTGGCTGGACGGCCAGCTCTAGGAAGGGTTCTGGCCGTCCTAAATGTCTTCCATTTAAAGATTATGGAGGCCACTATGCTCTTAGGAACCTTAAGTGCAGCAGAATTTTTTTGTAACCTTGGCCATATCTGTGCCTTGCCACAATTCTGTCTCTGAGCTCTTGAGGCAGTTCCTTTTACCTCACGATTCTCATTTGCTCTGACATGCACTGTGAGCTGTAAGGTCTTATATAGACAGGTGTGTGGCTTTCCTAATCAAGTCCAATCAGTATAATCAAGCACAGGTGGACTCAAATGAAGGTGTAGAACCATCTTAAGGATGATCAGAAGAAATGGACAGGACCTGAGTTAAATATATGAGTGTCACAGCAAAGGGTCTGAATACTTAGGATCATGTGATATTTCAGTTTTTCTTTTTTAATAAATCTGCAAAAATGTCAACAATTCTGTGTTTTTCTGTCAATATGGGGTGCTGTGTGTACATTAATGAGGAAAAAAATGAACTTAAATGATTTTAACAAATGGCTGCAATATAACAAAGAGTGAAAAATTTAAGGGGGTCTGAATACTTTCCGTCCCCACTGTACATAAAAATGGCTCCACTGATAGGGAAAAAAGAAGGGGGGACAGCAGGCAGCCTTGTCTGGTCCCATTCGAAATTGGAAGGGGGTCAGATAGGATTACATTAGAGTATATTTGGGAAATCCATTTAGTCATGGTTTCCCCAAGTCCTATATGTTTAAGGACCGCAAACATGTATTCCCAATTAACGATATCAAAGGCTTTTTCCGCATCAGTGTTTATAAAAATGGTAGGCGTATGGATCTGATTTGCGACATGTATTAAGTTCAGCACTTTAATTGTACTATCTATAGCTTCTCTAGTGGGGATAAAGCCTACTTGGTCTAAGTGGACTAATGATTGTAGGTGGCGGGCTAGTCTAGTCGCTAAAATTTTGGTAAATAGCTTGAGGTCCATATTTAGAAGGGAGATCGCCATGTAGCTGCTGCATACTGTGGGGTCCTTGTTATCCTTAGGTATGACTGTAATATGTGCCCCTAAGGTATCTCTGGAAAAGGCTGCTGTGTCTCTTAGCTTATTATGTAAGGTCAGCATATGGGGCAAAAGAGTTGGAAATAATGTTTTGTAGTATTGTAGGGTAAGGCAGTCTGGCCCTGGTGCCTTACCTTGTTTAGTTGAGTGTAGTACCAGTTCTAATTCTTCTGACGTAATCGGGGCATCTATGTCAGCAATATTTTCCGGTGTTAGTGTGGGCATTTGGGCAGAAGACAGATAGGCCTCAATAAGGGGTTGCATTCTAGGAGGGGTCATAATATTATACAGGTTAGCATAATACTCCTTTAAGGTGTTAGCTATTTGGCGTGGTAGACTGACCTTCGTGTTGGTCGCCGTCTTAATATGGGGAATATAGGATTGCATCTTAATTTCTTTAACTGCCCTGGCTAGGATTCGCCTGCATTTATTCCCTGATTCGTATGCTATTAGGCAACATTTTTGTAGCGCTGCTTTAGCCTTGTAATTGACGAGCTTGTTGATTTGGTTATGAAGGGAGGCAAGTTCCGCCTCTACCAAGGGGTCAGGGACCCTCTTATGTCGGGTCTCAGTATCATGGAGTGTGGCTAGGAGTTTTTCCAGATGTTTTCCCTTCTCTCTTTTAATCCGCGCAATGTGTTTTATGAAGATACCCCTAATGACCGTTTTGTGCGCCTCCCACACTTTCCCCGGGGTACAGTCTACTGTTGTGTTCATTTGGAAGTAGAATTTCAGTTCTCTGTTTACTTCTTCCATAACGTCTGGGTTCTGTAGGAGACCCTCATTTAATCGCCAGAAGCGAGTCCTGTGAGAGGGGTTGTTAGAGAGCTTGTAGATTGGTGTGATAGGAGCATGGTCAGACCATGTCCTAAGGCCTATAGTGGAGTCATATACAGCATGAAGTTGACCATGGGGTATTAGTAAATAGTCTATCCTGGTATATAGTTTATGGGGAGGGGAGTAGAACGTATAGTTCCTCTCACCCGGATGTTGGAGACGTCACACGTCGATCAATTGCGCTTCATGTAAGTCTTTGGCGATTCGTTTGCGGGCTTTTGTCGATATGGAAGATGTTCCTGAGGATGTATCTACACTAGGGGCCAGTGGGGTGTTGAAGCCTCCTCCCAGAATAAGTTGGCCTTCCTGAAAGTTGGACAATTTTGACCGGGTGCGTCTTATAAAGGTGTCTTGACAGGCATTCGGGGCATAGATGGTTACTAGCATAAGTTGCACGTCTCCTATCGAGCCTTTAATGAACGTGAATCGTCCTTCCGGATCTAGCATAGAATCACGATGGGACCACTGTATTCTGTTAGATAGGAGGATGGAGGTACCCCTGGATTTGGTTTTGTTGGTAGAGTGATAAGTTAGGGGAAAGAATCTATTTTTAAGGACTGGTAAACGGCTTCTCTAAAATGGGTTTCCTGAATGTAGGCTATGTCCACCCTTGCTTTTCTTAAGTCATCCATCAACATACGTCGCTTTTTCGGCGTATTAAGGTCTTTCGCATTAATGGAGTATACATTGAGGCCGTCCATTCACAACCAGGGTTGTGGGGAGGGCAGGGGAAGGGGATCGACCCCGGCAGTGAAAGTATGGCAAGAGAGTCTAAGGAGGGAGCTGGGTAGGGGATGTGGAAGGGAGAGAAAAAAAAAAGAAAGGGAGGGGGGAGGTGTTACAGGCGGGAAGGGGAGGGGGGGGGGGGCAGGTGCAAAAAAGACAATGGGTGTCTTTGCGGAGATTTGTACAATTAGATCCCTATGAGAGGGGCTCAGTATGTGTTGAGAACTAGAACTCAGGAGGGGGGGGGGGAATTAGGACTAGAATAACAGGACATGGGATTTTGGGGGGGTGGGGTCAACTACTGTAGGCAAGTCATATGCCTGCGTTTAGCACAGGTCAACCAATTTGGCTAAGGGATATGCTGACCTAAGTGGGTGTGTAGCTGGATCGGGCCGCGAGGGGGTGCTCCCGTCCCATCCCGCCCAGCGTAAGCCAAAGGATCTAATCAGTTTTGGATCTTCTCACTTGGTCCCTGAGATTTCCCCCTTCCCCCGGCCCTGACTAAGCGGGTTGAGGAGGACATCAGCTACCCACATCCGTATGGCCCTCCTCCTCGGTCGTGTCACACCAGAGGGGGGGGGGTGTACTCATATACGGTCCATTGCTCCCCCTCCCCATCCATCTGTCAGCCATGCCACTAATTAGCCTCTAGGCGTCTCTCAGCCAGGGTCTATCTGTGTCGCATCGGTCACATAATAACAGTACAATGAAATAAGCATCATTTGGCAGACAATATATCAAACATTTATATATACTAAATGCTGATTCATACAGTTAAAATGTGATGACTGAAGTAAAGGAATCCACTCTCAGCTGGATTAGCTGTATTAGTGGGCCTGAGGCGTCAAGGCCCCCCGAGTGTATCTTGTGGGGGGGCTCCTCCACTTATGCACCCTCCTCCTGACTGTACTTCCCATCCCCTGAGCAGGGAGGAAGTTTCTCCTTATGGTCCTAGTCCGGGTTTGCATCCCGCCACCCTTAAAATTCCCCCACAGCACAGTTTCCATTAGCAGGTGTCCTTTGTGCATGTGACTATGAACGTGTAGCCACAAATGTAGGGAAGTCATACACTTCAGTGTATCATCATGGTGATGTGCACTTAATTCAGTGGGGGGAGGCACTTCACAGCTCCCACCAACAGGTCTGCTCAAATATCAGCTATGGAGTCTGTATCCTCAATATGGTTGCTCAGGGGTCTTCTCCAGGCGAGGCAGAGAGCAGAGGAGCGGTACCCACAAGCACATGGTTTCCACAATGTCTGCCAATAACTGGGGGAGGGGGGTCAATAGCTTTACAGTTTTGGCTATGAGTCACATAACAGTGGGATTTGCCAGGGATTATAGGCAGCATTGAGACCCATGCAGCGTGAAAAGTTGTTTAGCTATGGGACCCAGGTAGCTGTGGGGTACATGCAGCGGTGTGACCCGGGGTGGGGCTCAGGAAGCTTCCGGGTCCTTATGGCAGTGAGGCCCATACAGCAGCGGGGTGTATGTAGCCGTGTGAACCATGAGGCGATGGGGCACAGGGAGCAGCAGAACGGGTGCGGCAATGGGACGTGGGAAGTCGTGGGTAACATGCGTCAGATTCTCCAGGCAATCCTCTCAAGGGCCAGGGTGGGGGTGTAGTGTTAAATTAGAGGTTGGGACTGTAAGTCAAACAGGTGCTCTCGATCTCCAGCGCTGCCTCTGCGGTCTGGGTTGAGGGTGCAAGGTCTGTGGACTGGGTCAATTGCCTGTCTGCGGGAGGAACATCAGCCAGTTGGAGATCCTGATGGGGTCTGCTGCCAAAAACGTAAACAGACCCGGCAGGTCCCTTGGAGATCTGAGTGTGAAGGAGCGCTGGTCTCTCCTGAACATCACCGACAGCGGGTATCCCCAGCAGTAGGTGGCACCTTGCCGGCTAGCTAATTCCAGTACAGGACGGAGCATGGCTCTTCTTTGCAGAGTGGCTCGGGAGACATCTGGCAGGATCTTCACCGCTGCTCCGTCGAAGTCGATGTCTCCCGCCTCCCAAGCTTTGCGAATGATCGTTTTCTTGTGGGAGTAGTGGTGGAGGCAGCAGATAACATCTCTCGGCCTGTTGGGGTCTTGAGATCGCGTTCCCAGCGCTTGGTGGATCCTGTCATATTCCAGCCTCTGGGGAAGATGGTCTCCCTGGAGTCTGCGGAAGATAGCTGTGGCCGTAGCAGGAAGGTCTTCTGATCCGGTAGTGTCTGGGAGACCCTGCAGGCGGAGGTTGTTCTGCCTGCTTCTGTCTTCCATTTCTTCCATATGTAATTGCAGCATTGCCGCGGCGTCTATGTGGACATTCTGGTGATGTTCTAAATCAGATACTCTCCGCTCCAGGTCCGTCACGAAAATCTCTCCTGCGGTCAGCCTAGTGGTCAGCGAGCTCAGCTCTCCTCTCACCTTCTGGATGTCTTAACGGTGCTGCGTTTCCAGACGACCGATGATAGCCTCTATGTCGGCTTTGGTGGGTAGGGCTCTGAGAAGTGCCCACATCTCCGCATCTCCTCCAACAATGTTAGAGGTGGGGTGCCGGAGCCCGGCTGCAGAACTGCTGGAACATCGGAGTAGGAGTCAGATTCTCCCGATGCGGCCGGGGATATCGGCCGGTTTCCCAGGGCCTGGGCGGCACTTGTCTCTCCACGTGGCTCCGCCATCATGGGATCGGAGGGGTTGAGCTTCGGTTGAGTCAGGAATTGATCTATGGCGCCTCTGGAGTCTCTTGGCTTTGCTGATTTAGCTTTCCCTTTTGTTCTCCTATGTTTCAAGTACATTACCTGGGTATTTGAGTATACCTCGGAGCATAGTAGGCTTAGCAGGCCGGGAGAAGAGCGGGAGCTCTAGGCAAAAGCGTCCTCACTCGGCCATGTCCAGGCCACGCCCCTCGGAGTTGAGGTTTTATTCAAACCTTTTTTCACAGCAAAATCGAATGGAGATGTCAAACCCATTTTGGATCTCAGGAATCTAAACCGGTTCCTGAATATCCGCTCTTTTTCGCATAGAGTCAATCCAATCAGTTGTCTCCATTTTACAAGGAGGAGAACTTTTTACGTTGATCGACATACCTCCATGGGCATATTCCCCCACTAGAAATATTTACTTTTTTTTTTTTTTTTTTGAGTTTTTCTTTTTTTATAAATCTTTATTTATGAAAGACAGGGTATCACATTGCAAAATTATAAAACTGTGAATATAGGTTTACATCTATCTGGATAGACGGTTTTTAGGTGACATACCAGTCAGTTTTTCTTATTATTCAACAAAAAAGAAATAATAAAGAAAGAAAAACAGAAACAACAATAATATCAGTAATATATATAAAATACTAGACAGTCACATTTTAACTGGTGTAGCTAGTGTTGATAAAAAGACAAAGGAAAAAAAAAAACAACAATCTGCCAGGTGACAGAATATAGGAGTACGCTTGTCTTAGTCCCTGGACTATAATAATTTGACAAATCTTTTTATTACATTTCGAGCTAAGTTCAGTTGTTCAGACAGGTTAAAAGGTGAGCCGAACGGGGGCGCGCGGAGAGAGGGGGGCAACATACGCCTCCAACTAACCTCTCTCCACACCCCCACCCCCCCAGCCCCCTCCAAAATCACATATAAAAGCCATGTCAGCACCATGTTGCTAGTACACCCGATCAGGGTGTCTCATGGCCAAAGATCTCCAAAGACCGTCTGGTTTCCTTGCTTAGTCATTACTTATTCGTCACCTGGCATCAAACATATTATCTTGTCTTTAAACAGACAACCATAACTAGTTAAGGCTCAAAACAGTATTTAGGAAGAAGAAAAGGAGAAAAGAAAAGATAATCTGGAACATACCTGGGAACCTGCGTCCAGCTCCGCCCCCCGTCGAGGCCCTCCCGACAGCACCACACCTACTAGGAAGTAGAACAGGAGAGGGGAATGTGTCTCTCCTAAGTGTTTTTCACCTTATTTTACCTCGGGTCTTGGTTCGCTGCTCCCCTTTGTGGGTCAGTAAGGCGTCCTTTCAAGGATGGATCAGCTAGCTCGAGAAGGGCTATGTCTAGGCTAGAAGGAATGTGACTTAAGTCTGAGGTATAGATTGTCCAGGGTTGCCACATCGCGGTGAAGCGGTCACGAACACCTTTACATGTGGCAATCCAATCCTCTGCCTCACGGATGTCTCCCACCCTGCGACACCATTCCTCTCTGGATGGGACTTGCGGCCGTTTCCAGTATATAGGGAGAAGCCATTTAGCTGCGTTAAGCAGGTGAGGTAGTATACTTTTCTTATACTGGTGTATTGGCATAGGAGGAATGTGTAGCAGGAAGTGCTCCGGAGAGAGAGGTATGTCAATGCCCATGATATCTTTAATTTGTGATTTAAAATCCTCCCAGTAAAATTTAATCGCAGGACAATCCCACCAAATGTGGAGAAGAGTGCCTTTTTGACCACAACATTTCCAACATAGTTCCGATGTAGCTGGATATATTTTCGCTAACTCTGCCGGCACTCCGTACCAGCGCATCATTATTTTATAATTAATTTCTTGCGTCTTAGAGTCAATTGAACTGGACCGAGTGAGTTGATAAAGGGCAGATAGTTGAGCAGGGGTAAAAACTACTTCCAGGTCTCATTCCCACGCCCTAATGTATGGTGGTTTCACTATTGGAGAAGCAAAGCTGAGCAACTGATACAGTTCAGAGATCATAAGTGGAATCGGCTCTTCATCTACGAATAGGCGTTCAAATGGTGTAAGGGAGGAAGTATCTCTTATGGAGCCTCCGTGTTGTTTGAAAAAATGGTGAAGTTGCCTATAACTCCAAAAGTCCATAGGGAAACTCCCTGTCCGGGCTCTGAGGGCTTCTAGTGAGACTAATTTACCACTTTCCATCAATTTACCACAGCTGGCATTACTGTCATCCACCCAGGAACCAAAAAAACCTGTCTGTTCCCCAGGCAGAAACCACTGATATCCTCCCAGCGGGGCCAGAGGTGACACAGGGGGCGCCAAGTCTAAATTGGTATTAAGTCGGCCCCAGGCTTTCAAAAGCTGGGTCATCAATGGAGACGCAAAAGTTGACAATCCCCTGTGCTCCCGGGCCAACCACGGGGCATATGCCAGATTTCTTCCCGCCATATATTTTTCTAAGGAGACCCATATTTTGGAGTGTGTGTGGAAGCGCCAATTAAGTATCCTTTGTAGGACCATAGCTCAATAGTATTTTTACGCATCTGGAAGGCTCAGGCCCCCTGCATCCCTGTGGCACCTCAGTAATCTAATGGCGATTCTCTTATTGTTCCACACAAAGGTGGATATAGTACTGGATAATTGGGTAAAAAAGCTCTTAGGTAAAGCCACAGGTATCATCTGCATGTAAAACAGCACATGTGGTAGGACATTCATTTTAATAATATTAAGTCTTCCAATCCAAGTGAAGGCTGTCTTAGTCCACTAGGTCAGGTCTTTCTTTACATTTGTTATTAGGGAGGGAAAATTGATAGTAAATAAGGTTTCAAATCTGTCCGTCAGTCTTATACCTAAGTATTTTAGGGATGATTTAGTCCAGGTGAACGGGAAAGCAGCTTTTAATCGGTCTGTCAGGGAGGGTGTCATTTGAATGGGTAATATCTCTGATTTCGTGTAGTTAATTTTGAAATTAGACAACTCTCCGAAATTTTGAAGTTCCCGCATCAGATTAGGCAAAGAGGTCAGAGGCTCTGTGATGTGGAATAGCACATCGTCAGCATAGGCCGAAAGTTTATGCTCTGTGGGACCTACCTTGAGCCCCTTAATGTCTGGGTTTGCCCTAACAGTGCGCAGGAATGGTTCCAGCACAAGGGCGAACAAGAGTGGGGAAAGAGGGCACCCCTGCCTCGTGCCATTTCTGATCGGGAATCTCATGGAGAGGAAACCATTCACTTTTACTTGAGCATGTGGGTCTGAGTATAGGGCCATTATCCAAGTAAGCATATGGGAGCGAAGGCCCAAAGCTTCTAGCGTAGCCCGTAAAAAAGTCCAGTCCACCCGATCAAAGGCTTTCTCCGCATTGGTGGACAGGATCAAGTAAGGGGGGGGGGGCGCAGGGGAGGCTCGTGCCCAATGAATTAGGTGGATTGCTCTGATTGAGTTGTCCCTAGCTTCCCTGCCGATAATGAACCCTGTTTGGTCCGGGTGGACTATTAGTGGGATTAGGTGTTTCAGTCTGGTCGCAAGAATCTTGGCTAGTATTTTAATATCTACGTTGAGAAGGGATATGGGTCTGTAGCTTTGGGAATAGTGGGGTCCTTCCCTTCCTTGGGTAGTACTGAAATGTGAGCTAGTAAGGCTTCACTAGGGATAGCTGCGCCTTCTGCTATGGAATTAAAGTAGTTACACATTGACTCGGATAGCAGAGGTAAAAACATCTTATAATAGGCCTCGGAGAACCCATCAGGGCCTGGGCTCTTTCTGTTAGGCAAAGAATTCACCGTGGATTCTAGCTCAGTGACAGTGATGGGTGCTTCTAATGCGGAACATTGTTCGTCTGTCAGTGCAGGCAGTCCAGAAGCAGTCAGGTATGTTTGAATGGCTTTTTTCCGTAAGGCCTGGGCCTCTGGGGTCGGTGCCGAATTTAGGTTATAAAATGTATTATAATAGTCCCGGAATCCAGAGGCTATCTGGGAAGGCCTAACCGTATAATCACTTGTGGGGAGGCGCAACTTATGCACATACATGAGTGCTCGTTTTTTCCTAAGGGCTCTAGCCAACATACGGCCACATTTGTTGCCATGCTCATAGTATTTGTGCAATAAGTATTGCATTCGCCTGCTTGCCTGTCTATCCAGCAGCCGAGAGAACAATTCTCTCAAATCTGTCAAAGCCCTCAGAGTCTCCGGGTCACTGTTCTGCTTGTGCCTAAGTTCCGCCTGCTGAAGCGCTTGAAGTACCCTGTCAAAGTCTGCTTGCCTAGATTTCTTCAGTCTAGATCCCTGAGAGATCAGTTCGCCTCTCACCACTGCTTTATGGCCCTCCCACACAATCCCCTTACTCAACCCCTCTGTAGTGTTTTCTTTAAAGTAGTGGGACAGGACCTCTTTAACCTCAGAAACCACTACAGTATCGTCCAACAGAGATTCGTTTAAGCGCCACGACCAAGTCCCACGGCTGCTCTGTGGCAAAACCAGGGAGGTCATTACTGGGGCATGGTCAGAGATTGTTATATTTCCAATGGACGAGGACTGCAGAAGCTCCAGAGCCAAGTGATCTACACAGATCAGGTCCATACGGGTATAGACATCATGTGTTTTTGAATAGTAGCTGTAGTCCCTGTCAACCGGTTGGAGAACTCGCCAACTATCTAGGAGTCGGTGAGTTTGTAGGGTTTTACGAAAGCGTGTGAATGAGAAGGGCGCTTGTGCGAAGTGTCTAGCTGTGGGTCAGGGCTGATATTAAAATCGCCTCCCAGGATCAAAGGGCCCTCTCTGAATTCTGCCAGTCTATCATGGGTATTGTCTATGAAGGTGAGTTGGTTTGAATTAGGGGCATAAATCGTAGCAACTGTAATCTTCTGCCCAGCTATGGTCCCCTTAAGGAAGACATATCTCCCCAAGGAGTCTACCTCATTGTCAATTACTTGGAGGGGGCAAGACTTATGTATGGCAATGGCCGTACCTCTCGATTTCGCAATAGGTGAATTGCTGAGGAACCATTGGGTATATATATGATTGGGCAATTTAGGCAACGAGTGTGGAGTCTCCTGTAAAAGAACCACCTGAGCCCCTGAGCGCTTAGGTTCCCACCATAATTTACTGCGTTTGCATGGGGAGCAGAGACCTCGCACGTTATATGAAATTACCTTAAGTGATGCCATAGGAGGAGCTCGGGATGAGCAATTTTTGCTGTGATCTAGTGGGCACAAAACGGGAGGCGGAGCCGGAGGCAGTCCCTACAAAAGAGTATACAGTAGAAAAGAGTAAACAGAAGGGAAGGAAGAAGACAAAGTTAGAGAAAGTAAGACACTTACAAATCGCAAAGTACATTAATGTGAACTTTACCACAACGTGGTACACCTGTGGGCCAGATATCGGGCCTCTCCCCGCTAGGGAAAAGTGTCCGAGACCTGTCTCCATTTCCAAAAAAAAGGAAATATATACCTAAAAAGGTATGGACTACGTGGGGGACGTGGACCATCACGAGAGGGAGGGGAGCGAGGGCCAGCCCCGATCCACCGCCCTCTCCTGATCAATAGGCAGTATACATTATACAGTGTATAAGAGAGGGGAGTTTCCATGATAACAAAAACAAAATTCGCAACTCAATCTTGAGGGGGGGAGAAAAATTCAAAAAGATAAAATAAGAAGGGGGGGACCTCAAAAAAGAGAAAAAAGTGCGAAACAGAAAGCTGGATAAACAGGGCGTCCAAAACTAAAGCCTGACATGGTAAGTTCAGAGCCATGGCTTCTATATCCCTTCCTGGGGTATTCTCATAAGTTCAAAGCCAGGCTCCTGATCAGGGGCAGCTATCCCAGAATGGAGGATCATGTACGACATCGTGTGCATATGTGGCTCTGTCCCAACTGTAGACAGCGTGCTTATGCTAGTGGTTAGGGGCCCTGCACAAAAAGGGAACAATCAGATGAGGTCCTGTAACAGATGAGGAGAATGTTTCTCACGGAATGCAGATCAAAGATAGGACAGCTTCCTTTAGTGCCTTGGTGAGACAGGATCCATGGGGGAGGCAGACGCAGGGCGTCTGCGGTCTCGTCTGCGGCTCCTACGGTTGGCCGTAAGCCAAGGCTGGGGGAGTTGCAGGTGAGGATGATCACTCGGGCCCCTCCAGTCTGGGAAATCCACTGGTTCAAGACCCAGGGTCTCTAGAAAAAATGGAAGGTCGTCTTTAGTGCGTAACGTGACACTCTTCCCCTCCTTGGTTGCTTGCAAATAGAGAGGGAAGCCCCAGCGATAAGGCAGACCTGCCTTTTGAAGAGCCTCTAGTAGGGGCCGCAGGGCTCTGTGTTGCATGAGCGTGCATCTTGAAATGTCCTGGTAAAAATACAGGTGTGCTCTGTCAAAGTCAAAGTATTGCTTCCCACGCATTTTCTGCATAATTCTGTCTTTTAGTGTATATTTATGAAGCTTACATATGACATCCCTTGGATTATCTGCATCTTGGGAGGGTGGTCTGAGGGCCCTGTGAGCTCTATCTATCTCCACAGGAGCCATGGCAGGTAGTCCCAGAATTTCTCGGAAGACGTCTTCCAGCGTGGGGATAATATCTTTTGGTGCCGTGGCCTCCGGTAAACCGCGTATGCAGATATTTGCTCTCCTACTACGGTTTTCAAAGTCATCTAACTGACACAATAGGGCTTCTATTTTCTGATCCTGAGAGCTGCATCTGTCCTGTAGTTTAGCAATAGTCGGCAGCACCTCATCCAGCCTCTGCTCCACAGTTTCCACCCTGTTTCCCAAATGATTAGTGTCAGTCTTGAGCTGGGCTATATCTTCCCTGAAGGCCTTCTCCACCCTGGTAGTAAGTCGCTCTAGATCTTCCCTGGTGGGGAGGGACCAAATATGGCGTTTTATGTCCCCTTCCCCTAGGAAGTCCGCCAGGTCAGGACCCTGATCATGGGAGGCAGAGGATCCCGGGTAGAGTGGAGGGGCTGTGTCACTCACCAACCGTGGAGAAGGAATCCGGGAATTCTGGTGCTGTTGCTGCTGCTGCTGAGCCAGGGCCTTCTATGTAGCTTTTGTTGCTTTGCCAGCCTTCAGTGTCGGCGCCATCTTGGAGGCCTCGTGTCCGGGCCCGGCGTTCGGGCCGAAATATGTCTCCAGCTGCTCCTGCCGTGAGCCCTCCGCTCTCGAGTGCTGTGAGAGAGCCCGCTGCCCTTGTGACATGTTCTCCGGTGTTCCGGAGGCGATCTCTCCGCTCTATGCGGCTAATAATACGGCGGTGTATCGGGAGCTGAGGTAACACGCGTCCTCACTCCTCCATAGCCAGGCCACGCCCCCGAAATATTTACTTTTTAAGGTAGAAAATCTTTATTTTCAGTTTGTAGGTCTGCTTTCCGTCTAGCTACTGCACCTTGAGTGTTTACAAAGGTTTTGGCTCCTCCTTTAGCCAGACTAAGGGCCCAAGGTATAACTATTATAGCTTACCTAGACGATCAGCTCTTGATAGACCAGTCGGTAGCCCGCTTAGACCAAAGTATGGTCACCACATTCAACTACCTGGAATACCTAGCATGGATTCTGAACCTAGAGAAATCTTCCTTAAAACCATTAAGGAGATTAAAATACTTGGGTTTGTTCATAGATACACCCAGAAAAGGGTATTCTTGCCCCAAGCAAAGATCAGCGCCATAAAGGAACTGATTAAAGTGGCCAAGGCAAGATGAATCCTTCTATTCAGCTTGCATGAGGGAAAGATGGTGGCTTTATTCGAGGCCGTTCCTTATGCTCAGTTTCATTCGAGACTGCTGAAAAACGGTATCTTATCGGCTTGGAACAAGAGGGATCAAGCTCTAGATTTTCCAATGTGTCTGACTCCAGAGGTGCGCCAGAGCCTCAGTTTATGGTTAATAACCAAAAAACTGCAACGGGAAAAATCCTTCCTACAGTTACCTGGGAAGTGGTAACAACATACGCCAACCTTTTTTAGGTTGGGGAGCAGTGCTGAAAGAGATAACTGTCCAAGAGAAGAGGTCCAGATCAGAAATGACCTTGCCCATTAACATTCTACAGATTCGGGCAGAGCGCTTGGTCCTGATGGCCTGGACATTTAATTTGCGGAACTGTTCTGTCAGGATTCAATCCGACAATGCCACAGCATTGGCCTATATAAATCACCAAGGGGGCACAGGAAGTTGTGTGGCCCAGAGAGAGATAAATCATATCCTATCTTGGGCAGAAAACAATGTACCTTGCTTATTGGCAGTTTTTCGTTCCAGGAATAGAAAAATTGGCAGGCGGTCTATTTGAGTCTCCAGCAGTTGTTCCTGGGAGAATGGTTCCTTCACCCCAATATCTTCTGACAATAGGTCAAAGAGGGTGGATTCCAAACGTAGATCTGTTTGCATCCAGGTTCAACAAAGAGATCGTCAACTTTGTGTTAAGAACAAAGGATCAGGAATCAGTTTTACTGTTTTATGCATTTCTTCCTTTTCTGCCTGCATCCAGACTTCTTTGCAGGATCAAGCAGGAAGGGAAGTCAGTGATTCTTGCGGGCCGGCGTGGCCCAGAAGATCTTGGTATGCAGAGATTGTAAGGTTGGCGGTAGGGGTCCCATGGACCCTACCAGCACGTCCAGACCTTCTCTCGCAAGGACCAGTATTCCTACCTTTCAAACGCAAAATTTAACGGTTTGGTTATTGAGACCCACATTCTGAGGAAACATGGGCTGTCAGGTTCAGTGGTATCTACCTTGGTTAATGCAAGGGAGCCTGCCTCCATAATCCAGATATTATGGAGTCTGGAAAGCATATGTCTCTTTGTATGAAACCAGGGGTTGGCACCCCAGGAAATAGGTCATAGGTAGAATCCTTGACCTTCTGCAGATGGGGTTAGAAATAAAGCTGGCCTTGAGTACTTTCAAAGGACAGGTTTCGGCCTTATCGGTATTTTTTTTAACGACCACTTGCTTCGCATTCTCTGGTTCGTAGCTTTATTCAGGGAGTAACGCGGCCTAATCCTCCGGTTAGGTCACCCTGAACCCTTGGGACTTGAATTTAGTTCTGTCGGCATTACAAAAACAGCTTTTTTTGAGCCGATACAACATATTACCTTGGTCCTTTTTTTGACAAGGAAACTAGTTTTTCTGGTAACCATATCTTCTGCAAGGGGGGTATCAGAGCTGGCTGCTCTTTCTTGTAAAGAGCCATATTATTATTATTCACAAGAATAAGGTATTATTGCGTCCTCAACTTTTTACTGAAGGTAGTATCAGGTTTTTATCTAAACCAGGATATTGTTCTACCTTCATTTTTTCCAGAACCTTGTTCTATGGAAGAAAAATCACTACATTCTCTTGATGTGGTGAGAGCAGTCAAAGTCTGCTTAAAGGCGACTGATCAGATTCGGGAAACGGGTGTTTTGTTCGTATTGCCTGAAGGTCCTAAAAGAAGACAGGCAGTATCGAAATCTACTATTTCTAAATGGATTCAACAAGTAATCGTTCAAGCTTATGGTTTAAATATGTAGATTCCACCTTCTCAAATCAAAACGCACTCCTCTGGGCTGTTAGTGCTCCGTGGGCAGTGCATCACTAAGCCTCCATGGCTCAAATTTGCAAGCCCGCAACTTGGTCTTCAATCTATACATTTAACAGATTCTATCAGGTGAATGTAAAAAGGCATGAGGATATCGCCTTTAGTAGTGTGCTGCAGGCAGCAGTATAACTCCTCCAGTCTCATGTTGCCCTAATTCTGTTGTGTCTCTCTCCCCTCAGTTGGCATTGCTATGGGACATCCCACATAGGAACTACTATGGCTCTGTGTCCCATGATGTGCGATTAAAGAAAATAGGATTTTTATAACAGCTTACCTGTAAAATCCTTTTCTTTTGAAGTACATCACAGGACACAGAGGTCCCGCCCCTCTTTCTAGTATACACATGTATTGCTTTGCTACAAAACTGAGGTACTCCCGGTATGGGAGGGGTTATAAAGGAAGGCAACTTCCTGTTTAGGGTGTGCCAGTGTCCAGCACCTGAAGGTGGCCTATAACCCACATAGTAACTACTATGGCTCTGTGACCTGTGATGTACTTCAAAAGAAAGGGATTTTACAGGTAAGCGGCGGTAGTCTCTTCCCTCGAGGCCTTACAGCTCCTTTTGTTCAGAGGCCGGAAGGTCCCATAACCGCTTACCCCTTCCGTGCTTACTACCATCAGAGCCTGGAAAGTTGGCCTTAAAGCGGAGGTCTGCCGAATATTAAAAGCCAGCAGCTACAAATACTGCAGCTGCTGACTTTTAATATATGGACACTTACCTGTCCAGGGAGCCCGCGATGTTGGCAGCTGAAGCCGATCTGTCCGTTGGCTCTCGGCTGCTGCCGCCGCCATCCTCGGTAAGGGAATAAGGAAGTGAAGCTGTGCGGCTTCACTTCCTGGTTCCCTACTGTGCATGCGCGAGTCGCGCTGCACATCCTCTCTGGTCCCTGATGTGTTCTGGGACCTGTGTGTCTCCCAGAATACTGCGGGGGAGGACAGAGTAGGCGCCGGAAGTGGCGTAGGTCACCGCAAGCGCCGCTGTGATCTATGCCAGGAAGTGGGAACAAATACCTGTATTAGATAGGTATTTGCTCCCTCCTCCCCCTTGAAAGGTGCCAAATGTGACACCGGAGGGGGGGGGGAATCCAAAAAGTGGAAGTTCCATTTTTGGGTGGAACTCCACTTTAAGTGTGAACACATTCCGGAGAGAGCAGTCTCGCCTAAAACTTCGCTCTGGCTGAACCCCTCCATACCTCCTGTCCATATGCTGCCCGAACCGGGAGCATGGGCCTAAAACAACATAAAATATATTTAACAAGTAACATCTGGTGCCTCACTGAAACTCCTGCCACAATTATCACCTGACTTTAATGTTCCCCCATCTTATCTGTTTCAATAACAGGGGCTCTTTCATGCCTTTTCCAGCCAATTCCCACAAGTCTCCCTTGTAGTAATACAATCAGCTCTTGAACGAGTGCTTCAAACTGAATATACAGAGAAACCCTCCCTCACACTTGTATGCCCACTTAATTTAAATATCTCAACCCACCCTGACAGGTCTTAGAGCTAAGTAGTGGCAGCTGGACATCCAACACCTGGAGGATGATGATTGGGATGATATTTATGACCTCTCGTTTCACACACTGTATTCCTTGCGAGACTGATCCCATTTAAAATTGTCCACAGGGCCTATATTACTCCCTATAGATTACACACAATGAGTCCCTCTCATCCTCCAGAGTGTTGGAGATCTGGCCATGTTTTTTGGTCCTGCACCGTTATCACTGGATTCTGGTCAGATGTGCTGTCTGTAATCAACACAGTGTCATTATCTAGGATACACTTCTCCATGGAGATCTGTATACTGGGTTTGGTTGAAAACCTGATTCCCACTGTAGTAGAAAGGACACTGGTCAGCCTTTTTCTTTTCTATGCTAGAAAGGCTATCACACTACATTGGAAAAAGCAGGCCCCTCCTTCTATTGCCTTTTGGAAAAGCTTAGTGAACAATAGCCTTCCATTTAAGGCTGCTTTCACACTGGGGCGGTGGGGGCGTTGGCAGTAAAACAGCGCTATTTTTAGCGCTGCTTTACCGTCGTTTTTGCGGCGGTATTCGGCCGCTAGCGGTGCGGTTTTAACCCCTGCTGGCGGCCAAAAAAGGGTTAAAACCGCTCGCATAGCGCGGCTATAGCCGCGCTGCCCCATTGATTTCAATGGGAAGGAGCGGTGAAGGGACGGTGAATACACCACTCCTTCACTGCTCCAAAGATGCGGTTTGCAGGAGTTTTTATGCCAGCGTACCGCTTCACCGCTTCAGTGTGAAAGCCCTCGGGCTTTCACACTGAACAAACAGTAGCGGCTGTTTTGGGTCGGTTTGCAGGCGGTATTTTTAGCGCAATAACGCCTGCAAACCGCCCCAGTGTAAAAGGGCTCTTATAGGATACTTGTGTGAATAGGGGCTGCCCTGCAAAATATGAAAGAGTGTGTTCTAAATGGTTAGCTGATCCCACCACGGCATCACCACGATTGCTCACTAGATTATCCTTAACCTTCTTATACTTAAGCTAGGACAGGAGCACTCACGGAGCATTCATTCTCATTCAGCGAAGTTGTTATTCTGCATTGTACACATTTGTTCGATGTAGTTATCTTCTTCAACCACACCTTGTTAATCCATGTGCTATCTGTGCATACACTACGTATCTACATGATGCTACTGGTTTAGCACCCCTGCGTGGGTAGCGCATGCTTATCATTCTTTGTTTTGTTTTGTTTATTTTTACTTTGGTGTTCTTTGTCTTCCTTTGTATGTGAAGAAAACATAAATAAACACATTAAAAAAAAAAAAAAAAAACAGTTGAAGGGCCTCAAAGAATTGTTAAAGTGAGTCCAGTACTCTTATCATAATCACAAGACTCTGAATTGTTTTCTTGGCCAGACTGAGATTTTTTTTTAGACACATTGATAAGTTAGGCCTCCTGTAATTGTGGTTCTGCGATACAGTATAATATTCTGCTATCATCTTCCCCTATTGGAGTCTTTTAATTAACCGCTTGCCAGCCATATAACTTACATATATGGAGGCAAGGCGGCTTTCCTGCACAGGATCAAGTACCTAGTACGTGATTTTCTGGGGTGTGCTTGCGCACCGCCGGTGACCTGCTCCTGCTGTAATTATACACAACAGGACTCAATGCCAACTGGCCCCCACCGATCATTAGGCAGAGAGCAAGAAAAAGGCAGATCACCGTTCTGTCAATGATATTCAGGTCAGGAGACTGAGATGGCCACTCCAGAACCTTCACTTTATTCTGCTGTGGCCAATGACAGGTCGACTTGACCTTCTGTTTTGGATCATTGTAATGTTGGAATGTCCAAGTCCCATGCACAGCTTCCTGGTTGATGAATACAAATGTTCCTCCAGTATCTTTTGATAACATACTGCATTCATCTCGCCATTAATTTTGACCAAATTTCCTGTGCCTTTTTGTAGCTCACACATCCCCAAAACATCAGCGATTCACCTCCGTGTTTCACAGTAGGAATTGTGTACCTTTAATCATAGGCCCTGTTGACACCAAATGACTTTGTGCCAAAAAGTTTGAGGCTTGTCTCTGTGCTGTTTGGCATATTGTAAGCGGGATACTTTGTGGAATTTGCGTAGTAATGGCTTTCTTCTGGCGACTCAACCATGCAGCCCATCTTTCTTCAAGTGCCTCCTTATTGTGCATCTTGAAACAACCACACCACATTTTTTCAGAGAGTCCTGTATTTCACCTGAACTTATTTGTGGGTTTTTCTTTGCATCCGAACAATTTTCCTGGCAGTTGTGGCTGAAATTTTAGTTGGTCTACCTGACCGTGGTTTGGTTTCAACAGAACCCCTCATTTTCCACTTCTTTATTAGAGTTTGAACACTGCTGATTGGCATTCTCAATTCCTTGGATATCTTTTATATCCCTTTCCTGTTTAATACAGATCTAATACGTTTTCCCACAGATCCTTTGACAATTCTTTTGCTTTACCCATAACTCAGATTCCAGAAACGTCAGTGCAGCACTGGATAAAAGATGCAAGGGTCTGTCAGGAGTCCAGAAACTCATTGACCTTTTACACACACACACACACACTAATTACAAGCAAACAGATCACAGGTGAGGATGGTTACCTTTAATAGCCATTCAAACCCCTTTGTGTCAACTTGTGTGCATGTTATCAGGCCAAAATCACCAGGGTATGTAAACTTTTGATCAGGGTCATTTGGGTAGTTTCTTTTGTGATTATGATTTAAAAAGAGTAAACACAGTTGATTGATAATAAATGGCTTCAGCCAAACACTAACCATGAGTGAAAGAAAAGTTTTTGTATTATCATTCATATTCTCTGAAAAATGGCCAATAAATCATAAATTCTGCCAGGGTATATAAACTTATGAGCACAACTGTATATTATACTGTGTATATAGTATATAGATCCTGCTGTTGACAAATAAGTTCAGCTGTAAAAAGAGCTGGCCCAACTCCTGTAAATTATCTCTCAGACTCTGTATGATAAACAGAAATGGAAATATTACGCACAGCAAACATGATCAGGTGCCAACTGTCATTTTAAAGCAGTGACACAGATCCCTGGCATTCAGTATCTAATAGCTAAAAACAGACATCTATTACCTAACTTTTTTAACCCATTCTGATGTCCATAGAAGCACAGGTTTCATTGAACCTTTAATGATACTTTTTTTTTTTATTTCAATGGTTTTTATTGAAAGTTGCAAAACATGTTTGAGATTTTTGCATAAACTGTTTGCCATAACTTATATAAGTATACAACATAATCTTTACATACACGTCTTTACATAAAAGCAAGTTATTTACTTCTGGCTAGCACATCTGTTATTGTATTGCAATTCGGGAAAGAACGAAGCACTAACACAACCAATTAACATTTCTGTAGTCTAGAAGGCAAATTTGAATATCGGTCCCCTCATTCCCCTACACCCCACTGGGGGGGAGGGGGATTACCATGACCACAAACGACTCCTGTGGAAGAAAAAGGGAAAGAATAGAAGTATGAAAAAAAGGAATTTCAGAGAGAAAAGAAAAGTGCACTCTCTAATGCCGCGTACACACGGTCGGACTTTTCAGCTACAAAAGTCCGACAGCCTGTCCGACAGACTTTCGACGGACTTTTGGCGGACTTTCGACGGACTTGCGGCGGACTTTCTAACGAACAGACTTGCCTACACACGATCACACAAAAGTCCGTCGAATTCTTACGTGATGACGTACACCGGACTAAAATAAGGAAGTTCATAGCCAGTAGCCAATAGCTGCCCTAGCGTGGGTTTTTGTCCGTCGGACTAGCATACAGACGAGCGGATTTTTCGACCGGACTCGAGTCCGTCGGAAAGATTTGAAGCATGTTTCAAATCTAAAGTACGTCGGATTTGAGGCTAAAAAAGTCAGTTGAAAGTCCGGAGAAGCCCACACACGATCGGATTACCAGCCAGCTTTAGTCCGTCAGCGTCCGTTGGACTTTTGTAGACGAAAAGTCCGACCGTGTGTACGCGGCATAAGGTTGATTTATGGAGGGCTAGATGGATGGATGGATGGATGGATAGAGTGAGGGATGGATGGATAGAGGGATGGAGGGAGGAATGTAGAGTTGCCCCCTTATCCCTTTAAACCCGAACACCTTTGAATTAAACAGGTTCTGAGGCTAATTAGATGCAGATAAGGCACCGAGTGAGTTTAAATATTTAACCACTTGCCGACCGCCTCACGCCTATATACGTGAGCAGAATGGCACGGGCAGGCAAAATCACGTACCTGGTACGTGATTGCCTTCCCGCGGGCGGGGGGTCCGATCGGACCCCCCCCCCGGTGCCAGCGGCAGTCGGCATTTGGCTGGGAGAGTTGAGAGACGAGGGGTAGGCCATCCGATCGTGGCCCCCCCCTTGCGATCGCTCCCAGCCAATGAGAAACATCCCCTGCCTCTGTATAGTACAAAGAGGCAGAGGATGTGATGTCATCTCTCCTCGGCTCGGGAGTTCCGTTCCAGCGCCGAGGAGAGAAGACATGTGAGTGAGTGCACAACACTACACAACACAGTAGAACATGCCAGGCACACTAAACACCCCCGATCCGCCCCCGATCGCCCCCCGATCCCCCCCAATCACCCCCCCCTGTCACAAACTGACACCAAGCAGGTTTTTTTTTTACACGTCGTAGTCAAACCAGCACTGCAGTAACACGTGGTGACGTGAGGAGTCCCATAAGTGCAGTTCAAGCTGGTGAGGTGGCAAGCACAAGTAGTGTCCCGCTGCCACCAAAAAGACAAACACAGGCCTGTCGTGCCCATAGTGCCCTTCCTACTGCATTCGCCAATCCTAATTGGGAACCCACCGCTTCTGTAGCGCCCGTACTTCCCCCATTCACATCCCCAACCAAATGCAGTCGGCTGCATGAGAGGCATTTTTATGTCCTCCCGAGTACCCCTACCCAACGTCTGCAGCAAGCACGGATATAGGCGTGACACCCGCTTTTATTGTCCCTCCTGTCCTGACAATCCTGGTCTTTGCATTGGTGAATGTTTTGAACGCTACCATTCACTAGTTGAGTATTAGTGTAGGGTACAGCATTCCACAGACTAGGACATACTTTCACAGGGTCTCCCAAGATGCCATCACATTTTGAGAGACCCGAACCTGGAACCGGTTACAGTTATAAAAGTTACAAGTTTGCAAAAAAAACACAAACAAAAATAAAAAAAAATAGTTGTCGTTTTATTGTTCTCTCTCTCTCTCTATTCTCTCTCTATTGTTCTGCTCTTTTTTTACTGTGTTCTATTCTGCAATGTTTTATTGTTATTATGTTTTATCATGTTTTCTTTTCAGGTATGCAATTTTTTATACTTTACTGTTTACTGTGCTTTATTGTTAACCATTTTTTTGTCTTCAGGTACGCCATTCACGACTTTGAGTGGTTATACCAGAATGATGCCTGCAGGTTTAGGTATCATCTTGGTATCATTCTTTTCAGCCAGCGGTCGGCTTCCATGTAAAAGCAATCCTAGCGGCTAATTAGCCTCTAGACTGCTTTTACAAGCAGTGGGAGGGAATGCCCCCCCCACCTTCTTCCGGGTTTTTCTCTGGCTCTCCTGTCTCAACAGGGAACCTGAGAAAGCAGCCGGTGATTCAGCCAGCTGACCATAGAGCTGATCAGAGACCAGAGTGGCTCCAAACATCTCTATGGCCTAAGAAACCGGAAGCTACGAGCATTTTATGACTTAGATTTCGCCGGATGTAAACAGCGCCATTGGGAAATTGGGGAAGCATTTTATCACACCGATCTTGGTGTGGTCAGATGCTTTGAGGGCAGAGGAGAGATCTAGGGTCTAATAGACCCCAATTTTTTCAAAAAAGAGTACCTGTCACTACCTATTGCTATCATAGGGAATATTTACATTCCCTGAGATAACAATAAAAATGATTTAAAAAAATAAAAATGAAAGGAACAGTTTAAAAATAAGATAAAAAAGCAAAAAAATAATAAAGAAAAAACAAAACAAAAAAAAAATACCCCTGTCCCCCCTGCTCTCACGCTAAGGCGAACGCAAGCGTCGGTCTGGCGTCAAATGTAAACAGCAATTGTACCATGCATGTGAGGTATCACCGCGAAGGTCAGATCGAGGGCAGTATTTTTAGCAGTAGACCTCCTCTGTAAATCTAAAGTGGTAACCTGTAAAGGCTTTTAAAGGCTTTTAAAAATGTATTAATTTTGTTGCCACTGCACGTTTGTGCGCAATTTTAAAGCATGTCATGTTTGGTATCCATGTACTCGGCTTAAGATCATCTTTTTTATTCCATCAAACATTTGGGCAATATAGTGTGTTTTAGTGCATTAAAATTTTAAAAAGTGTGTTTTTTCCACAAAAAATGCGTTTGAAAAATCGCTGCGCAAATACCGTGTGAAAAAAAAAAATGAAACACCCACCATTTTAATCTGTAGGGCATTTGCTTTAAAAAAATATATAATGTTTGGGGGTTCAAAGTAATTTTCTTGCAAAAAAAAATAATTTTTTCACGTAATCAAAAAGTGTCAGAAAGGGTTTTGTCTTCAAGTGGTTAGAAGAGTGGGTGATGTGTGACATAAGCTTCTAAATGTTGTGCATAAAATGCCAGGATAGTTCAAAACCCCCCCAAATGACCCCATTTTGGAAAGTAGACACCCCAAGCTATTTGCTGAGAGTCATGTCGAGTCCATGGAATATTTTATATTGTGACACAAGTTGCGGGAAAGAGACAAATTTTTTTTTTTTTTTTGCACAAAGTTGTCACTAAATGATATATTGCTCAAACATGCCATGGGGATATGTGAAATTACACCCCAAAATACATTCTGCTGCTTCTCCTGAGTACTGGGATACCACATGTGAGACTTTTTGGGAGCCTAGCCGCGCACTGGACCCCGAAAACCAAGCACCGCCTTCAGGCTTTCTAAGGGCGTAAATTTTTGATTTCACTCTTCACTGCCTATCACAGTTTCGGAGGCCATGGAATGCCCAGGTGGCACAAACCCCCCCCCCCCCCCCCAAATGACCCCATTTTGGAAAGTAGACACCCCAAGCTATTTGCTGAGAGGTATAGTGAGTATTTTGCAGACCTCACTTTTTGTCACAAAGTTTTGAAAATTGAAAAAAGAAAAAAAAAATTTTTTCTGGTCTTTCTTCATTTTCAAAAACAAATGAGAGCTGCAAAATACTCACCATGCCTCTCAGCAAATAGCTTGGGGTGTCTACTTTCCAAAATGGGGTCATTTGGGGGGGTTTTGTGCCATCTTGGCATTTTATGGCCTTCAAAACTGTGATAGGTAGTGAGGCGTGAAATCAAAAATTTATGCCCTTAGAAATCCTGAAGGCAGTGCTTGGTTTTCGGGGCCCCGTACGCGGCTAGGCTCCCAAAAAGTCCCACACATGTGGTATCCCCATACTCAGGAGAAGCAGCTGAATGTATTTTGGGGTGCAATTACACATATGCCCATGGCCCGTGTGAGCAATATATCATTTAGTGACAACTTTTTGTAAATTTTTTTTTTTTTTTTTGTCATTATTCAATCACTTGGGACAAAAAAAATAAATATTCAATGGGTTCAACATGCCTCTCAGCAATTTCCTTGGGGTGTCTACTTTCCAAAATGGGGTCATTTGGGGGGGTTTTGTACTGCCCTGCCATTTTAGCACCTCAAGAAATGACATAGGCAGTCATAAACTAAAAGCTGTGTAAATTCCAGAAAATGTACCCTAGTTTGTAGACGCTATAACTTTTGCGCAAACCAATAAATATACGCTTATTGACATTTTTTTTACCAAAGACATGTGGCTGAATACATTTTGGCCTAAATGTATGACTAAAATTTAGTTTATTGGATTTTTTTTATAACAAAAAGTAGAAAATATCATTTTTTTTCTAAATTTTCGGTCTTTTTCCGTTTATAGCGCAAAAAATAAAAACGGCAGAGGTGATCAAATACCATCAAAAGAAAGCTCTATTTGTGGGAAGAAAAGGACGCAAATTTCGTTTGAGTACATCATTGCATGACCGCGCAATTAGCAGTTAAAGCGACGCAGTGCCGAATTGTAAAAAGTGCTCTGGTCAGAAAGGGGGTAAAATCTTCCGGGGCTGAAGTGGTTAAAAAAGAAAATAGAAATCTAAAGCAACGTCCCGTTGCTTTAGTTTTCCATTTTCTTTTTTAAATATTTTTTCTTTTTTTTGGAAAATTTTAGTTTTTTTGTTTTTTACATAATAATATTTTTCAATGAATTTATTGTTTAATAATATATTGATCAATTCTTTATCACGTATTGATATAACAATCAATTTCACACCATTTCTAGCGCTGCGCTCACTCTGCTATTTATTTCATTTAAGTTTTTTGTATTGAACTTTAGGTGCTGGCTGCTTTATTTGTTGTTTTCATATATTCACTTTAGCTACTAATTATCATCTAGCGCAGAGTTAGCCTTAGGGCTTTTTTTCTTTTAAAACTGGGGACAGAAAAATTGGTGACAGTGTCCTCAGTCTGGGGACTATCCCCTGAAACCAGGGACGTCTGCTCACCCTATCCTAGGACAGACCTTACCTAAGCCTCTAGTTTGTTGCATAGAAAACTCCTCCATTACTTCCTGGTGTCCATCCCCTAGATTGAGAAAACCTTTAGGACTTAGGAAGTAATTCAGCAGCTAGTAGTTTTTAACTTTATACTCGATTTAGTCTATTATGCACAGTAGTACGTTGCAGTGCATTATAGAATATCAAATAATTAAATAGTTATTTAGGTTGAAAAAAGACTCTAGTCCATCTAGTTCAATGAATTTGAAAAAAAAAAACAAGACACACACACACACACATAGAAAAACTCCACATACACAACCGTATACCCACAGTTGATCCAAAGGAAGGCAAAAAAACCCCAGTAAAGCACTTTCTGATCCCTCATAAGGCAATTGGATATTCTCTGGATCAACTACCCCTGGTGTTACTACCTCTAAATTTTAGCATCCAGTTATATTTTGTGCATTTAGGAAGGTATCCAGCTGTTTTTTAAAACAATCTATTGAGCTGGTCAGCACCAGTTCTTGAGAGAGTCTATGCCACATTTTCCCAGCTCTTACTGTGAAGAACCCTTTTCTGTACGTGAAGGTTAAATCTCTTTTCCTCCAGACATAAAGAGTGCCCTCTTGTCCTCAGTAATGACCTGAAAGTAAATAACTCTACACCAAGTTCACTATAACTAACAAAGATCCTCAAGGAAAGCATTGAGGGATTCTATAAGTCTTTACAGCCATAAACCAGTGTTGTGAAAGCTGGTGGCTGGTAGTTTTAGTTCCACATAGATGAAAGACCAAAACCACAGTTAATACAAATATATAAAATATTTATTGGTCCAACAATAAAAAGATAAAAAAGGCTCCTGTGTATAAAGACTGGACTCTTTAAGTCTAGGGTCACACCTATGCGGCTGCGATTGATGCATTTTTCAGTCAAGTTTTTCAGTGCATTTAGCGTTTTTAAACCAGCTTTTTTTATGCATTTTGCATACAGTTTTGCATGCGTTATGCATTTTTTTTCTCTTTAAACTCACTCTAAAACACACTGTATAAAGCTGGTTGATAAGGAGGGGGCCGATTCCTGCTGAAAGCTGAATAAAAAAAAAAAAAATTGGCGGCAAAAAAATTTGCCCCAAAAAAAAACGGAGTGGGGTTCCCCCCCAAATCCATACCAGACCCTTATCCGAGAATGCCGCCTGGCAGGTCACGAAAGTGAGTGGACGAGTGAGCAGACCCCCCCCCTCCTGAACCATACCAGAGTGTATGCCCTCAACATGGGGGGATGGGTGCTTTGGGGCAGCCCCCACACCTCAAAGCACCTTGCCCCATGTTGATGAGGACAAGGGCCTCTTCCCGACAACCCTAGCCTGTGGTTGTCAGGGTCTGCGGACAGGGAGCTTATTGGAATCTGGAAGCCCCCTTTAACAAGGGGACCCCCAGATCTGGCCCCCCCTATGTGAATGGGTATCGGGTACATTCTTTAAGTATATAAACAGTAAAAGAGGGAGGACAGACCATATTGGCCCCATAAAGAATGAGGAAGGACATCTGATTACAAAGGATAGGGAGATGGTGAAGGTGATGAATTTATACTTCTCCTCAGTCTTCACGAGGGAATTGGGGGGCTTCAGTAACCAAAACTGCAGTGTTTGTCCTCATGGCACATCACAGGAAGCACCCTCATGGCTAACAGAGGACAGAATTAGAAATAGACTTGAGAAACTTAACATTAATAAATCACTGGGACCAGATAGCTTGCACCCGAGGGTACATAAAGAACTCAGTCAAGTAACTGCCAGACCATTGTTCTGGCAATTACTGGGTCTGCGAGAGCATGTGGGTCTGCGAGTACCTGTGTAGTATCTTGTTGAGTACCTGTGTATTGTCTTGTTGAGTATTACTTATCCTCTTTAAATTAGTAGGTACGATTACCTGGCGGGTGTGGAGATGCGACACGGTGTACATCTTGCGGCATGTATGCGTTCCTTGATCATCTGATCGAGGGCGAATACTGCTGTGCAAAATGTAAGCACATTTTTTACCTGGAAGCCCAGGTTCTGAATCTGGGGAAGTAACTGTCAGCACTGAGAAGACCCTCCATACTAAAGGAGAGCCAGGAACGTACACGGCAGGTGCTGGCAGGGGCCAGCACAGAGGCGGGTGGAGACAAAGAGCTGCAGGCACCAAGAAAGAGCAGATGGGTGACAGTCAGGAAGGGTAGAGGGGAAAGTGCCAGGGAGGCCGATCCAGGGCTGGAGCATCCCAATAAGTACGCTCCATTGAGTGACATTGGTGAAACCAGTCAGGGACCAGCACTGCTGGAGCTGAGGGACTCTTCTAGCTGTCAGGGAAAGAACTCCTTCAGTGAGAGTGGGGGGGAAGCGAAGGGAAAGAAAAGACAGATTCTGGTGGTAGGGGACTCAATTCTTAGAAGGACAGAGAGGGCAATCTGTAAAAAAAGACCTGAAGTGCCGAACTGTGTGTTGTCTACCGGGCGCTCAGGTTTGGCACATCATGGATCTATTGGACAGAATACTCGGAGGGGCTGGGGCACAATGACAAAGTCAGAGGCAGATTGAGTGTTCTAGGACTTGGGAGCTAAATTGAGGAAAAGGACCTCCAAGGTAGTATTTTCAGAAATACTACCGGTACCTCGAGCCACACCAGAAAGGTAGAGGGAGATTAGGGAAGTAAACAAGTTGCTGAGGAGCTGGTGTAGTAAGGAGGGGTTTGTGTTCCTGGAGGACTGGGCCGACTTCTCACCAACTTCTCGTCGGTCACCAAAACTATAGAGGGGACAGATTGCACCTAAATGAAGTGGGTGCAGATCTGCTGGGAGTGAAGATGGCCGAAAAGTTAGAGGGGTTTTTAAACTAGGCGACGGGGGGAGGGCCCAGAGGTAGAGATAGTCAGCGTGGAACATATTACAGAGGGTAGTATTGGGGGCATTAGTGGTAGGTTGACTAAAGCATATAAACCCAAGGTAAGTATAGTAATAGGTCCTAGTTGCAATCTCGGGACACCCAATAAGAAGATAGTATGCGACCGGTCTAAACTACGTGGCATGTTCACCAATGCCAGGAGCCTGGAGAACAAGATGGGTAAACTAGAGATACTGTTGTACGAGGAGGATTTGGATTTTGTGGGAATTTCAGAGACCTGGTTCAACAGCCCTCATGACTGGCTGGCAACAATTCAAGGTTATACCCTTTATCGCAGGGGTAGAGAAGGTAGGAGGGGCATGCCTATATATCAAGAATAATGTACAAGTAAATGTGAGAGATGACATCACTAAGGGAGCTAGGGAGGAGGTGGAATCTCCAAAAGGATGAAGCTAAGGGGAAAATAATACTGGGAGCATGCTAGGCCCCCTAACCTGAGGGAGGAGGGGGAGACAGATTTCCTATCACAACTTGGATTAGCAGCAAGGATGGGAAGTGGTATCATAATTAGGTATTTTAATTATCCAGACATAGAGTGAACCACGCATTTGTCTAAGGCTCCCCATTTCCTAAATGTCTTGCAGGACAATTTCATGGCTCAGATGGTAGATGCACCAACTAGAAATAAAACGTAACTGGATCTACTGATTACCAACAATACAGACCTGATCACAGATGTGGAAATACGGGGCAATTTAGGAAACAGCGATCACAGGTCAATTGGCTTCAGTATAAATCACACAAATAGGAAACATAAGGGGAATACAAAGACACTTAATTTCAAAAGAGCCAACTTCCCTAAACTACGAACCTTGGTAGAAGGCATGAATTGGGATAAAATCTTAGAAACAAAGAACACGAAGGAGAGATGTGTTTGCTTTAAGAGCATATTAAATAAGGGCATTAGCCAATGCATCCCATTGGGTAATACATTTAAAAGAGCAAACAAAAGTCCTGGATGGCTTAACTCCGATGTAAAAATGCATATAAAAGCAAAGGAGAAGGCCTTCAAAAAATACAAGGTTGAGGGATCATCATCAGCATTCAGACTTTATAAAGAATGCAACAAGAAATGTAAGGGTACAATTAGGGCGGCTAAGATAGAACACGAAAGACACATAGCGGAGGAGAGAAAAAAAACCCCAAGAAATTCTTTAACCACTTAACGACCGCCTCACGCCGATGTACGTCGGCAAGGTGGCACGGGCAGGCAGAATCACTTACATATACGTGATCTGCTTCCCGCGGGCGGGGGGTCCGCTCGGACCCCCCCCCCGGTGCCCGAGGCGGTCGGCTATTGTACAGCGGCGATCGGAGATGAGGGGGAGACCATCCGTTCGTGGCCCCCCCTCGCGATCGCCGCCGGCCAATAGAATCATTTCTCTGCTGCTGTATGCTAAACAGCAGCAAAGGAAATTATGTCATCTCTCCTCGGCTCTGTATTTTCTGTTCCGGCGCCGAGGAGAGAAGACTGTAATGTGAGTGCACAAACACTACACACACAGTAGAACATGCCAGGCACACAAAACACCCCCTTTACCCCCCGATCCCCCCCCCGATCACCCCCCGATCACTCCCCCCCCTGTCACACTGACACCAAGCAGTTTTTTTTCTTTTTCTGATTACTGCATGGTGTCAGTTTGTGACAGTTACTGTGTTAGGGCAGTTACTGTTAGCCCCCTTTAGGTCTAGGGTACCCCCTTAACCCCCCTAATAAAGTTTTAACCCCTTGATCACCCCCTGTCACCAGTGTCGCTAAGCGATCATTTTTCTGATCGCTGTATTAGTGTCACTGGTGACGCTAGTTAGGGAGGTAAATATTTAGGTTCGCCGTCAGCGTTTTATAGCGACAGGGACCCCATATACTACCTAATAAATGTTTTAACCCCTTGATTGGCCCCTAGTTAACCCTTTCACCACTGATCACCGTATAACTGTTACGGGTGACGCTGGTTAGTTCGTTTATTTTTTATAGTGTCAGGGCACCCGCCGTTTATTACCGAATAAAGGTTTAGCCCCCTGATCACCCGGCGGTGATATGCGTCGCCCCAGGCAGCGTCAGATTAGCGCCAGTACCGCTAACACCCACGCACGCAGCATACGCCTCCCTTAGTGGTATAGTATCTGAACAGATCTATACTAGCGTCCCCAGCAGTTTAGGGTTCCCAAAAACGCAGTGTTAGCGGGATCAGCCCAGATACCTGCTAGCACCTGCGTTTTGCCCCTCCGCCCGGCCCAGCCCAGCCCACCCAAGTGCAGTATCGATCGATCACTGTCACTTACAAAACACTAAACACATAACTGCAGCATTCGCAGAGTCAGGCCTGATCCCTGCGATTGCTAACAGTTTTTTTGGTAGCATTTTGGTGAACTGGCAAGCACCAGCCCCAGGCAGCGTCAGGTTAGCGCCAGTACCGCTAACACACACGCACGCACCGTACACCTCCCTTAGTGGTATAGTTTCTGAACGGATCAATATCTGATCCGATCAGATCTATACTAGCATCCCCAGCAGTTTAGGGTTCCCAAAAATGCAGTGTTAGCGGGATCAGCCCAGATACCTGCTAGCACCTGCGTTTTGCCCCTCCGCCTGGCCCAGCCCAGCCCACCCAAGTGCAGTATCGATCGATCACTGTCATTTACAAAACACTAAACACATAACTGCAGCGTTTGCAGAGTCAGGCCTGACCCCTGCGATCGCTAACAGTTTCTTTGGTAGCGTTTTGGTGAACTGGCAAGCGCCAGCGGCCTAGTACACCCCGGTCGTAGTCAAACCAGCACTGCAGTTACACTTGGTGATGTGGCGAGTCCCATAAGTGCAGTTCAAGCTGGTGAGGTGGCAAGCACAAGTAGTGTCCCGCTGCCACCAAGAAGAAGACAAACAGGCCCGTCGTGCCCATAATGCCCTTCCTGCTGCATTCGCCAATCCTAATAATTGGGAACCCACCACTTCTGCAAGGCCCGTACTTCCCCCATTCACATCCCCAACCAAATGCAGTCGGCTGCATGAGAGGCATTTTCTTTATGTCCTCCCGAGTACCCCTACCCAACGAACCCCCCCAAAAAAGATGTTGTGTCTGCAGCAAGCGCGGATATAGGCGTGACCCCCGCTATTATTGTCCCTCCTGTCCTGACAATCCTGGTTTTTGCATTGGTGAATGTTTTGAACGCTACCATGCACTAGTTGAGTATTAGCGTAGGGTACAGCATTGCACAGACTAGGCAAATTTTCACAGGGTCTCCCAAGATGCCATCGCATTTTGAGAGACCCCAACCTGGAACCGGTTACAGTTATAAAAGTTAGTTACAAAAAAAGTGTAAAAAAAAATAGTTGTCGTTTTATTGTTCTCTCTCTCTCTATTCTCTCTCTCTATTGTTCTGCTCTTTTTTACTGTATTCTATTCTGCAATGTTTTATTGTTATTATGTTTTATCACGTTTGCTTTTCAGGTATGCAATTTTTTATACTTTACCGTTTACTGTGTGTTATTGTTAACCATTTTTTTGTCTTCAGGTACGCCATTCACGACTTTGAGTGGTTATACCAGAATGATGCCTGCAGGTTTAGGTATCATCTTGGTATCATTCTTTTCAGCCAGCTTTCATGTCGGCTTTCATGTAAAAGCAATCCTAGCGGCTAATTAGCCTCTAGACTGCTTTTACAAGCCGTGGGAGGGAATGCCCCCCACCGTCTTCTGTGTTTTTCTCTGGCTCTCCTGTCTCAACAGGGAACCTGAGAATGCAGCCGGTGATTCAGCCAGCTGACCATAGAGCTGATCACAGACCAGAGTGGCTCCAAACATCTCTATGGCCTAAGAAACCGGAAGCTACGAGCATTTCATGACTTAGATTTCGCCGGATGTAAACAGCGCCATTGGGAAATTGGGAAAGCATTTTATCACACCGATCTTGGTGTGGTCAGATGCTTTGAGGGCAGAGGAGAGATCTAGGGTCTAATAGACCCCAATTTTTTCAAAAAAGAGTACCTGTCACTACCTATTGCTATCATAGAGGATATTTACATTCCCTGAGAAAACAATAAAAATGATTAAAAAAAAAAAATATGAAAGGAACAGTTTAAAAATAAGATAAAAAAAGCATTCCTGTCGCCCCCTGCTCTCGCGCTAAGGTGAACGCAAGCGTCGGTCTGTCGTCAAACGTAAACAGCAATTGTACCATGCATGTGAGGTATCACCGCGAAGGTCAGATCAAGGGCAGTAATTTTAGCTGTAGACCTCCTCTGTAAAAATAAAGTGGTAACCTGTAAAGGCTTTTAAAAATGTATTTATTTTGTTGCCACTGCACGTTTGTGCGCAATTGTAAAGCATGTCATGTTTGGTATCCATGTACTCGGCCTAAGATCATCTTTTTTATTTCATCAAACATTTGGGCAATATAGTGTGTTTTAGTGCATTAAAATTTAAAAAAGTGTGTTTTTTCCCCAAAAAATGCGTTTGAAAAATTGCTGCGCAAATACTGTGTGAAAAAAAATGAAACACCCACCATTTTAATCTGTAGGGCATTTGCTTTAAAAAAATATATAATGTTTGGAGGTTCAAAGTAATTTTCTTGCAAAAAAAAAATTATTTTTTCATGTAAACAAAAAGTGTCAGAAAGGGCTTTGTCTTCAAGTGGTTAGAAGAGTGGGTGATGTGTGACATAAGCTTCTAAATATTATGCATAAAATGCCAGGACAGTTCAAAACCCCCCCAAATGACCCCATTTTGGAAAGTAGACACCACAAGCTATTTGCTGAGAGTCATGTCGAATCCATGGAATATTTTATATTGTGACACAAGTTGCGGGAAAGTGACAATTTTTTTTTTTTTTTTTGCACAAAGTTGTCACTAAATGATATATTGCTCAAACATGCCATGGGAATATGTGAAACTACACCCCAAAATACATTCTGCTGCTTCTCCTGAGTACGGGGATACCACATGTGTGAGACTTTTGGGAGCCTAGCCGCGTACGGGACCCCGAAAACCAAGCAGTGCCTTCAGGCTTTCTAAGGGCGTAAATTTTTTATTTCACTCTTCACTGCCTATCACAGTTTCGGAGGCCATGGAATGCCCAGGTGGCACAAAACCCCCCCAAATGACCCTATTTTGGAAAGTAGACACCCCAAGCTATTTGCTGAGAGGTATAGTGAGTATTTTGCAGACCTCACTTTTTGTCACAAAGTTTTGAAAATTGAAAAAAGAAAAAAAAAAAGTTTTTTCTTGTCTTTCTTCATTTTCAAAAACAAATGAGAGCTGCAAAATACTCACCATGCCTCTCAGCAAATAGCTTGGGGTGTCTACTTTCCAAAATGGGGTCATTTGGGGGGGGGGGGGGGTTGTGCCACCTGGGCATTCCATGGCCCCTGAAACTGTGATAGGCAGTGAAGAGTGAAATCAAAAATTTACACCCTTAGAAATCCTGAAGGCGGTGATTGGTTTTCGGGGCACCATACACGGCTAGGCTCCCAAAAAGTCCCACACATGTGGTATCCCCATACTCAGGAGAAGCAGCTAAATGTATTTTGGGGTGCAATTCCACATATGCCCATGGCCTGTGTGAGCAATATATCATTTAGTGACAACTTTTTGTAAATTTAATTTTTTTTTTGTCATTATTCAATCACTTGGGACAAAAAAAATAAATATTCAATGGGTTCAACATGCCTCTCAGCAATTTCCTTGGGGTGTCTACTTTCCAAAATGGGGTCATTTGGGGGGGTTTTGTACTGCCCTGCCATTTTAGCACCTCAAGAAATGACATAGGCAGTCATAAACTAAAAGCTGTGTAAATTCCAGAAAATGTACCCTAGTTTGTAGACGCTATAACTTTTGCGCAAACCAATAAATATACGCTTATTGACATTTTTTTTACCAAAGACATGTGGCCGAATACATTTTGGCCTAAATGTATGACTAAAATTGAGTTTATTGGATTTTTTTATAACCAAAAGTAGAAACATTTTCAAAATTTTCGGTCTTTTTCCGTTTATAGCGCAAAAAATAAAAACGGCAGAGGTGATCAAATACCATCAAAAGAAAGCTCTATTTCTGGGAAGAAAAAGACGCAAATTTCGTTTGGGTACAGCATTGCATGACCGCGCAATTAGCAGTTAAAGCGACGCAGTGCCAAATTGGAAAAAGTCCTCTGGTCCTTAGGCAGCTAAATGGTCCGGGGCTAAAGTGGTTAAGTATGTAAACATAAGGACATCTAGTTACGAAGGATGGGGAGATGGCGAAGGTATTGAATTTATTCTTCTCCTCAGTCTTCACAAGGGAATCGGGGGGCTTCAGTAGCCAAAACTGCAGTGTTTATTATCATGACACATCACAGGAAGCACCTCCATGGTTAACAGAGAACATAATTAAATTTAGACTTGGGAAACTTAACATTAATAAATCACCGGGACCAGATGGCTTGCATCCGAGGGTACTTAGGGAACTCAGTCAAGTAATTGCGAGACCATTGTTCCTAATTTTTACTGACAGTCTACTGACTGGAATGGTACCAGGTGATTGGAGAAAAGCCAATGTAGCACCAATATTTAAAAAGGCCCCAAAATACATCCCTGGGAATTATAGACCAGTTAGCCTAACATCAATAGTATGCAAGCTCTTGGAGAGGATGATAAGAGACTATATACAAGATTTTATTAATGAGAACGGTATCATTAGCAGTAATCAGCATGGATTCATGAAGAATCGTTCTTGCCAATAAATTTTATTAACCTTCTATGAGGAGGTGAGTTGCCATCTAGATAAAGGAAGGCCCGTAGACGTGGTGTATCTGGATTTTGCAAAAGCATTTGACACAGTTCCCCATAAACGTTTACTGTACAAAATAAGGTCCGTTTGCATGGACCATAGGGTGAGTACATGGATTGAAAACTGGCTACAATGGTGAGTTCAGAGGGTGGTGATAAATGGGATATACTCAAAATGGTCAGGGGTGGGAAGTGGGGTCCCAAAGGGGTCTGTGATGGGACCAATCTTATTTAATTTGTTCATAAATGACCTGGAGGATAGGGTAAACAGTTCAATCTCTGTATTTGCGGATGACACTAAGCTAAGCAGAGCAATAACTATGTACCCCTAGCCATTCACCAAAAAAGCAGTGAAAAGTAAAAAAAAACAAAAAAAAACAAGAGACAGTTTTTGACAATTCCTCTATTAGTAAAATAGCTCAGATCCACCATCTCTCCCGGTGCCCTCGTCTTCTTCCGCCACCGTTTTGACTCCGAGCTGTCTTCTCCCGGTGTCGTCGTTTTCTTCTTCCTCGCCTCCTCCTCGCTGCCTTCTTCTTCCTCCTCACTTCGCCGTCTTCTTCTTCCTCTCCTTCGCCGCCCCCGGTTACCCTCTAAAAAAAGAAAGAAAAAAAGCTGGTCTTGTCATGAAGCTGTCTTCCTCCGTTGTTATGCTCCCCGCTGCCCTGCGCCTCTTATCTCTTATATAGGTTTGGGGCGTGGCCATCCAATGACGTTGACTAGAGAGCCCGCCCCTTATGACGTCACATGTCACAAGGGGCAGGGTCTCTGGTCTATGTCATTGGATGGATGTGGGTAACCGGGGGCGGCGAGGAAGAAGAAGACGGCGACGTGAGGAGGAAGAAGAAGGCAGCGGCGAGGGAGAAGAAGACAATGACACCGGGAGATGACAGCTCTGGGAGAAAACAGTGGTGGAAGAAGACGAGGGCACCAGGGGAGATGGCACCGGGAGAGACGGTGGCTCCGAGCTATTTTACTAATAAAGAAATTGTCAAAAACTGGATCTTTTTTTTGTTACTTTTCCCTGCTTTTTTGGTGGATGGGTAGGGGTACGATGTACCCTATACCCATTCGCATAGGGTGGGGGGCCTGGGATCTGGGGGTCCCCTTGTTAAAGGGGGCTTCCAGATTCTGATAAGCCCCCTGCCCGCAAACTCTGACAACCAGAGTTGTTAGGGTTGTCGTAAAAAGGGGCCCTTGTCCTCATCAACATGGGGGCAAGGTGCTTTGGGGTGGGGGGCGCAGAGACCCCCCTGCCCCAAAGCACCCATCCACCCCATGTTGAGGGCATGCGGTCTGGTATGGTTCAGCATGCCGCCCGCTTGTCCCCTGACCTGCCGGGCGGCATGCTCGGATAAGGTTTCGGTATGGACTTTGAGGGGGACCCCACGTCGTTTTTTTTTTTTTTTTGGCATTGGGGGTAGGGTCCCCTCTGAATCCATACTAGACCCAAAGGGCCCAGTGTTGACCTGGGGGGGGGAAACCCACGCCAAATTTTTTTGCAGGCATTTTTTTTTTCTACATACAGCTGACAGCTTCCGGCTTCCCGGCCCCCTGCTTAGCAACCAGCTATATACAGTGGTAAAATAAGAAACGCAAAACACATCAAAAATCCCCCACTTGCGTTTCTGGTGCAGCTCTATTGAAGTCTATTAGCTGCAAATCGCGGGAAAAAAAGTCCCCAACCCTTTCCAAAAACGCATAGATGTGAACTAGTACCATAGGAAACCATGTTGAATGGACTGTAGTACATTTCTGCAAAACACACTAAAAACCGCATAGGTGTGAACGTAGTGTCAATCATGTGTTGCTATAATCATACATAGACATGACTTGAGAGGCTGAAAACACATACCATTAATCAAACAGGGGCTTGGAGGGGAGAGAGGAGATAGTTTTCCCAGGAAAAAAACAGATCTCCCAGATGGAAAAAAAGCAGATGCTGTGCAGGGGATATGGTGAAGATCTCAATATTTACCGCTGTGATGGACTGCTGGTACAATGTGGAGAGGCCAGGGATGTATATTGCAAAGGTACAAAAAAGCCAGGGATGTATTAGGCAGCCAAAGATGACATAAGGCTGTTCAGCAAGGCCGCGTGCTAGCCGATCGATCCCGGGACAATCCCGGGAGACTCAGGCAGAGGATGGGTAGCCGAAGCTTCCATACAGCACGCCGGATGTAATGTCACAGCTGCAGTGATCACTGTACACCAGGGGATAGAAACAAAGTTCGTGGAGCAATCTCTTTTGAAGCTTGTTGGCATGATAATGCGTTTCGGGTGTGGCCCATCTTCAGATCATCCAGTTGTGAACACCCATGCGATCCGATTCTGGTGTGGACCAAAAAAGGGTCCTGATTTTGTTCCGAATGCGTTAAAAATTCAGCCAAACATGTATGATACGTGCATGTATTTAGCCCCAAAGTGCATAACTTTACATTTTTCAACATTAAACCTCATTTGCCACATATCTCCCCAATTAAAGTGGTTGTAAACCCTACCCCCCCCCCCCCAAAAAAAAAAAAAACCTGCAAGACAAAGGCATAATGAGGTAGTATGCATATGCATACTACCTCATTATGAATTACTTACCTGAGATTGAAGCCCCCGCAGCGGTCCTCGTTCACCGCTCCGTCGCCGATATCGCTCCCGGGTATCGCGGCTCCGGCCGCAATGACATCATTCCCACGCATACGCGCTGGAGCCGCTGGTAACAGCACAGTCTAACTTAAGCAACGGCACGTATGTGCTATTGATTCAGTTTGCTTAAGTGCGCATGTGCCGATGACGTTGGGAAATGCAAATACAGGGGATATCTCCTAAACCGTGCAAGTTTAGGAGATATCCAGTGTAGCTACAGGTAAGCCTAATTATAGGCTTGTCTGTAGTAAAAAGTGGTTGTAAAGGGTTTACCACTTTAAACAGTGCACTGACGTTGGCTTATAAATTGGGACATTCTATAAGGACGTTATTCCACTACATAGCTTGGTTGGTTTACATAGCTAGCTATCTGAATGCGGGGAACTTTATCAAATGCTTTGTCAGAATCCGAGTATACTACAGTGCCTTGAAAAAGTATTAACACCCCTTGAAATTTTCAACATTTTGTCAAAGTGACACATAATTGTGAAGTGGAAGGAAAATGATAAATGGTTTTCAAAATGTTTTACAAATAAGTATGTGAAAAGTGTGGCGTGCATTTGTATTCAGACCCCCTGAGTCAATACTTTGTAGAACCACCTTTTCCTGCAATTACAGCTGCAATTCTTTTTGGGGATGTCTCTACCAACTTTGCACATTAAGAGAGTGACATTTTTGCCCATTCTTCTTTGCAAAATTGCTCAAGCTCTGTCAGATTGGATAGAGAGCATCTGTGAAAAGCAATTTTCAAGTCTTGCCACAGATTCTCAATTGGATTCAGGTCGGGACTTTGACTGGGCTATTCTAACACATGAATATGCTTTGATCTGAACCATTCCATTGTAGCTCTGGCTGTATGTTTAGGGTTGTTGTCCTGCTGGAAGGAGAACCTCTGCCCCAGTCTCATGTCTTTTGCAGACTCTAACAGGTTTTCTTCTAAGATTGCCCTATATTTGGCTCCATCCATCTCCCCATCAACTCCGACCAGCTTCCCTATCCTCGCTGAAGAAAAGCATCCGCACAACATGATGCTGCCACCACCATGTTTCACAGTGGGGATGGTGTGTCCAGGGTGATGTGCAGTGTTAGTTTTCCGCCACACATAGTGTTTTGCTTTTAGGTCAAAAAGTTCAATTTTGGTCTCATCTGAACAGAGCACCTTCTTCCACATGTTTGCTGTGTCCCCCACATGGCTTCTCACAAACTGCAAACAGGACTTCTTATGGCTTTCTTTCAACAATGTCTTTCTTCTTGCCACTCTTCCATAAATGCCAGATTTGTGGAGTGAACAACTATAAGTTGTCCTGTGGACAGATTCTACCACCTGAGCTGTGGATCTCTGTAGCTACTCCAGAGTTACCATGGGCCTCTTGGCTTCTTCTCTGATTAAATGTCCCCTTGCCCCTCCTGTCAGTTTTTGTGGACGGCCATGTCTTGGTAGGTTTGCAGCTGTGCCATACTCTTTCAATTTTTGGATAATGGATTGAACAGTGCTCTGTGAGATGTTTAAAGCTTGGGATATTTCTTTTAAACCTTCAATATCATCTTTTATTAAACTCTCACGTTATCTTCCCAACTATAGAAGTTAGTAACTGTCACAAAATGCTGCAAAAAATGCAATGTGCCCTACTTTTTTCAGAGTACACCTACGTGGCACAGTGGTGTATGCTGAATCAATAGGACTGGGGCTGATGTGAATGAGTGATATTTAGGGTAATTGTTTTTTTTTTTTTTTAAACATAACAAACATGTTATGTTTACCTGCTCTGTGTAATGGAGTAATGTAAAAGCACAGAGCAGCCCCGATCCTCCTATTCTCGGGTTCCCAACTGGCATTCCTGGCTCTTTGTCGCTTGCTACGGAGGCACTTGTGCATGCTTGCTCCCGAGCTGCCGCTCTGTGTGTCAACAAGAAACACAGAATATGCCCCACGCCCTCATTACTGGCTGTGATTGACAGCAGCGAGAGCCAATGAGGTTGCTGGAGAGCAGCTGCATCACTGGTTTGCGATCGGGCTCCAGTAAGTATTGGGGGAGGGGGATGAGGAGAAAGCTGCATACTGAAGGTTTTTCACCTTCATGCACACAATGCATGAAGGTATAAAACCTTCAGCTTTTAGAACCACTTTAATGCTGCATTATCTGTCAAGGTTTTTTGATGTCTGTGTCACCGCTTGCAATAATTCTTCTCTTCCTGTGTGTTGAGAAGGACAGAAAGGTAGCAAAAATATCCCCATTGGGAACAGAGCATTAAAAAATCCTGATAAAGGTTCTAACACTTCCCAACTCTCTTCATAATTTTAAAAATGTTTTGACTGTTCCACTTAAAGTGAAAAAAACCCTTTCTTTCAACTTTCCTTTTAAAACATTGTCTTGTAATTTAAATCATGTGCTCTTTTTCTTTCATAGCTTCCTGGATCCAAACTTAGAGGATGTGCCTATTTCTCCAGGACCCCCTCCTACACCCCCTACACCAGTGTTACCCCCTCCTGGGCCACTTGGCTCTGACAATGAAGAACAGGAAGATCCTGTTGATTATTGTAGAGGTGAGCGTTTTTTTTGTTTGTTTTTTTTTTTAACTGTGCTTTTTGCCTACATTTGATTTCTATTGAAAAAGTGAGAAGGCACTTCTTTGATGATATATTCATTCACACCTGCAGCAGCCCTTGCCGTCCTTCTGCAAAGAAATCCATGATATATCATTTTTCAAAGAGCTCTACGGAATGACTGCCATGCATTTAGGAGGCGATACTGCTGGCGCTTAAATGCCGTTCTTTTATTTTTGGCAACCAATCTAGGATTTCGAACAGGAATACCAAGCCACAACTGTGAACCTAACGTTTCACTCATGGTTGCAGTGCAGCCCCATTCATTTGAATAAATTATATGTGGTAGAATTTTTGTTGTTGTATGTGTACAATCGTATCCAGCTTAAAGTGTTACTAAATCACCCCACCAGTCTCATGCGCCCTTTGGAACGCCCGCTCTATCTGTAACAAGCTAACATCTGTACATGACCTCTTCATCTCTCATGGCTTGAACATACTCGCCATAACAGAAACCTGGCTTCAAAATTTTGACTCAGCTTCTCCTGCTGCCCTCTCCCATGGTGGTCTCCATTGGACTCACTCCCCCAGACCCCAGACAGACAGAAAGGAGGTGGAGTTGGCTTCCTTCTATCCCCACAAAGCACCTTCCAAGTCCTTCCTGTCCCTCCCTCTCTATCCCTCTCTTCTTTCGAGATGCACTGTATTCGTCTGTTTTCTCCCATTTCTGAGGATTGTAGCAATTTATAGGCCTTCAGGACCGGTATCGCGCTTTCTTAATGACTTTGCTGACTGGCTACCCTACTTTCTCTCCTCTGAAATACCCACCATTATTCTTGGTGACTTTAACATTCCTGTCAATGTTAACAGCCCAACTACAGCTAAACTTCTCGACTTAACCTCATCTTTTTGACCTAACCCAATGGACACATACTTCCACTCACTCCAATGGTAATACCCTTGACCTTGTATTCTCCCATCTCTGAAACCCTGGCAACCTCACCAACACCCCCTTTCCTCTATCTGATCACAACCTCATTACTTTCACTGTATCCTTGCCTCCAACCACCCATCCCTCCAAGCAGCAAACAATTACTTGTAGAAACCTTCGCCACTTTAACCCTTCTCTTCTCTATTCTGCTACTGACCACCTATATGACATAATCTCTCCCCTGTCCTGTCCTGACCTGGCCACCTCTGTCTACAACAGTTCACTCTCATCATCACTAGATGCACTTGCTCCTCTAACCACACGCAGAATCAGGCCCCGACCGTTACAACCCTGGCAAACTGACAACACTAGAAATCTCAAGAGACATTGCCTCGCTCTTGAACGACTGTGGCGTAAAACCAAATGCCTGCAAGACTTCACCCTATATAAATCTGCCCTTCTAAAATACAATTCATGCCTCCATGCTGGAGCCTACTTTGTCTCTCTTATTAATTCCTTGTCATCCAGTCCCCGTTGGCTCTTCTCAACCTTTAACTCTCTGCTTCGTCCACCACCCCCTCTACCCACTAACTCACTCACTGCCCAAGAGATTGCCAATCACTTCAAAGACAAGATCGATGCAATTTGTGAGGATATCTCCACTGTGCGTACGTCTTTCCCACCCAACATACCTTGCCTAGCAGCACATTCAACACTCTCCTCTTTTGAATTGACTACTATGGAAGAGGTTACAAAAATTTTCTCGGATGCCCACCTAACCAATTGTCCCTTGGATCCTGTTCCCTCACAACTACTACGGTCACCCTCTTCTTCTATCCTATGCTTCCTCACCCACATCTTCAATCTCTCCCTCTCTAGTGGCATCTTCCCCTCCCCTCTAAAACATAGTCTACAACCGTCTTAGCTCCTACCTCAATGAAAATAACCTTCTTGACCCCTTACAGTCTGGCTTTCGCTCGCAGCACTCCACAGAAACTGCCTTACTAAAACTCACTAACGATTTACTAACTGCTAAAACCAACAGCCAGTACTCCATACTCCTACTACTTGACCTCTCTGCGGCCTTTGATACTGTTGACCACCCGCTCCTTCTCAATAAACTACATTCCCTTGGCCTCCTTCAGTGTCACCTACAACTCTGTCTCCTCCTCTCCATTGCCCCTTTCTGTGGGGGTCCCCCAAGGCTCGGTTCTTGGACCCCTTCTCTTCTCTATCTACACCTCCTCCCTTGGTCACTTAATAACTGCCCACGGCTTCCAATACCACTTATACGCTGATGACACCCAAATCTATCTGTCTACTCCTCACCTCACTCCTTCAGTCTCCTCTCGCATTACTACCCTGTTTCCCCAAAAATAAGACCTAGCGTGATTGTCGGTGATGGCTGCAATATAAGACATACCCCCCAAATTATCCCTAGTTAAAGTCCTTGTAGGTCTTATTTTCAGGGTAGGGCTTATTTTCGGGAAAACAGGGTAGGGCTTATTTGGGGGGTAGGGCTTATATTGCAGCCATCACTGACACTCACGCTAGGTCTTATTTTCGGGGAAACAGGGTAACTTACTAACTGACATATCAGCATGGATGTCGCACCACTTCCTTAAACTAAATCTCTCTAAGGCTCCTTTCACACTTATACGACTTCAAAGTCGCACGATTTTACCGCGATTTCGCCGCGATTTTACAGCGATTTGCCGCGATTTTACCGCGATTTGGGAGCAGTACTACTTTGCCACGTTTTTGGCATTAACAAATGAAAACATACAGTAGTTGGTATGAATCATAAGGGGGAACTCCACGCCAAGTTTTAAATGAAAAAAACGGCGTGGGTTCCCCCCCAGGGGCATACCAGGCCCTTAGGTCTGGTATGGATCTAAGGGGAACCCCCTACGCCGAAAAGTCGGCGTGGGGTCCCCCCCAAAATCCATACCAGACCCTTATCCGAGCATGCAGCCCGGCCGGTCAGGAATGGGGGTGGGGACGAGCGAGCGCCCCCCCCCCTCCTGGACCGTACCAGGCCGCATGCCCTCAACATGGGGGGTGGGTGCTTTGGGGCATGGGGGGCACCCTGCCGGCCCCCCCACCCCAAAGCACCTTGTCCCCATGTTGATGAGGACAAGGGCCTCTTCCCGACAACCCTGGCCGTTGGTTGTCGGGGTCTACGCGCGGGGGGCTTATCGGAATCCGGGAGCCCCCTTTAATAAGGGAGCCCCCAGATCCCGGCCCCCCACCCTATGTGAATGAGTATGGGGTACATGGTACCCCTACCCATTCACCTAGGGGAAAAAGCGTCAATAAAAAACACAGTACACAGGTATTTAAAATAATTTATTAGGCAGCTCCGGGATCTTCTTCCGACTTCGGGGGTCCTCTTCCGACTTCGGGGGTCTCTCCGGCGTCTTCTCCCGGTGTCCGCATCTTCTGCCGGTTCCACCACTATCTTCTGGCGCTCTTTTGCCAGCGGTGGTCCGGACCTCTGGATCGTCTTCTTCCCTCTTCTCTTCCAGAGATGTTGACACGACGCTCTCTCCAGCCAGAATGGTCTCTGTGCACTCCGCAACGGACTTATATAGGCGGTGACCACGCCCCCTTATGACGGCACAGTCCCAGCATGCCCCGGGACAGTGACCTCATAAGGGGGCGGGGTCACCGCCTATATAAGTCTGTTGCGGAGCGTTCAGAGACCATTCCAGCTGGAGAGAGCGTCCTGTCAACATCTCTGGAAGAAAAGAAGAAGGCAGAAGACAGAAGTCCGGAGCACCGCTAGCAATTGAGCTGCAGAAGAAAGCGGAGGAGCCGGCAGAAGATCAGGACACCAGGAGGAGACGCCGGAGAGACCCCCGAAGTCGGAAGAAGATCCCGGAGCTGTCTAATAAATTATTTTAAATACCTGTGTACTGTGTTTTTTATTGACGCTTTTTTCCCTAGGTGAATGGGTAGGGGTACCATGTACCCCATACTCATTCACATAGGGTGGGGGGCTGGGATCTGGGGGCTCCCTTATTAAAGGGGGCTCCCGGATTCCGATAAGCCCCCCGCCCGTAGACCCCGACAACCAACGGCCAGGGGATTTTTCGGCGTAGGGGGTTCCCCTTAGATCCATACCAGACCTAAGGGCCTGGTATGCCCCTGGGGGGGAACCCACGCCGTTTTTTTCATTTAAAACTTGGCGTGGAGTTCCCCCTCTGGATTCATACCAGACAGCTGTCAGCACTGCCTGTCGCTCATCGGGAAAGGAAAAAAAAGTTTTCCTTTCCCGATCAGGGAGCCAGGCTTGTACTTACAAAGTCGTGCTGAAGTCGTGTCTATATATTTTTCAGGCACGACTTGCATGCTACTTCAGGGTTTAACATTGAGGTCTATGGAGTACAACTCGCATAGAAGTTGGACCAAAGTAGTGCAGGGACTACTTTCAAGTCGGCACGACTTAAAGTCGTGCCAATATGAATGGTAGTCATTGAAAATCATGGAGAATGACTTGTCATACGATTTTGCAGTACAAAATCGTGGGACAAGTCGTATAAGTGTGAAAGGCGCCTAAAACTGAGCTATTAATATTCCCCCCCGCCCGTGCCCCCCTCCATGACTTTTCCATCAAAATCAACAATGCAACCATCAGTCCCTCCCCTCACGCCAGGGTACTAGGTGTAATCCTAGACTCTGACTTGTCATTTCAGCCTCAAATCCAATCGTTGTCAAACGTTTGTAGAATTCACCTCCGTAACATCTCTAAAATTCGCCCCTTTTTAACAAATGAAACCACCAAGCTCCTCATTCACTCCCTTGTTATCTCTCGCCTTGACAATTGCAACTCCCTTCTCATTGGCTTACCTCTCCATAGGCTATCCCCTCTTCAGTCTATCATGAATGCTGCTGCCAGACTTATCCACCTTACCAACCACTCAGTGTCTGCCAACCCTCTACTCCAATCCCTACACTGGCTCCCAATCTCCCAAAAGCTCCCAATTGAATTCAAAATACTAACCACAACATACAAAGCCATTCACAACTCTGCCCCGAGCTACATCACTAATCTTGTCTCCAAATATCACCCAAATCGACCTCTCCGCTCTTCTCAAGACCTCCTGCTTTCAAGCTCTGTCATCTCCTCCTCCCATGCTCGTCTCCAGGATTTCTCCAGAGCCTCTCCCATCCTCTGGAACTCGCTACTTCCATCTATCCGGCTATCCCCTACTCTTGCTACCTTCAGCGATCCCTGAAAACTCATCTTTTCAGGAAAGCCTATCACGTCTCCAACTAATCTCCTACCACTTCCATCAGCTCATTCCCCACAGTTACAACCTTTTGTACCACCTGCCCCACCCTATTAGATTGTAAGCTCTTCTGAGTAGGGCCCTCCTAATCCTCTTGTATTTTATTGTATTATAACTGTATTGTCTCCCTTTTATATTGTAAAGCACTACGTAAACTGTTGGCGCTATATAAATCCTGAATAATAATAATAATAATAAATCCAGGACCCTGCATTCACTATAGCTGGTCTCCCACAGTACACAAACTACGGAAATGCAATAGTTTTAGTAAATATAAACTGCTAAACACCCTTTCTCATCAACAGTATATTGTAGTCTTGTGACTTCTATCAGTGTCTGGTTAAAGCTTGTAGGAGGAGTTTTCATTCTACTCTGACTGTCCTATGATGCTGTAGGACCCCTGACCCGTCTGTGCTGATTGGCCCTGTGCTGATCACATGCACTCTCCCAAACTCTATAACAATACACACCAAACTGAGCATGTGCATAGGGCAAGGCTCTGGGGACATGGATTGGGGACAGTAGAAGGAGAGGATTAGAGAAGACAGGATCAAACAGCCTCTTTACACAATGCGGAGAATTAACCCCTAAGGTAAGTATAACAAGCATGCTTTACTGCATATACAGACTGATTTTACTGTTGTGGATTTAGTAACACTTTAACTACTTCAGCCACAGAAAGGATTTTCCCCCTTAATGACTAGGCCATTTTTTTCAGATATGGCACTGCGTTACTTTAACTGACAATTGCGCAGGCGTGCAACGCTGTACTGAAATAAAATTGATGTCCTTTTTTTCCCCACAATTAGAGCTTTCTTTTGGTGGTATTTGGTCACCTCTGCAGTTTTTATTTTTTGTGCTATAAACAAAAAAAGACCAACAATTTTGAAAAAAAAACCCAATCATTTTTATTTTTGCTATAATACATATCCAATACATTTAAAAAAAATAAATAAATCATCAGTTTAGTCCAATATGCATTCTTCTATATATTTTTGGTAAAAAAAAAAGCAAAAAAAAAACGCAATAAGCATATATTGATTGGTTTGCACAAAAGTTATAGCGTCTACAAAATAGGGGATAGATTTATGGCATTTTTATTATTATTTTTTCTTTACTAGTAGTGGCGATTTTAATGGGACTGCAACATTGCGGCAGACAGATCAGACACTTTTGACACTTTTTTTGGACCAGTGATATTATTACAGTGATCAGAGCTAAAAATATGCACTGATCACTGTATAAATAACACTGGCAGGGAAGGGGTTAACACTAGGGGCTATCAAGGGGTTAGGTGTGTCCTAGGGAGGTGCTTTCTAACTGTAGGGGGAGTGGACTGACTGGGAGTACAGAGTGATCGCTGTTCCTGTTCACTAGGGACAGATGATCTCTCTGTACTCCCCTGTTAGAACGGGGATCTGCTTTGTTCGTTCTGCCTCTCTGAGGAGCGATTGCAGGTGACCGGTGGACGGGTACGTTGTTTCGCGCAATAAGGCTGCCCTGCCGCAGTACATATGGGGTGGGCGGTCCTTAAGTGGTTGAGGGAGTGGTCGGGATGAAAAATTGCAGCTCAACCACCTTTATTCACTGGTTCTTCAGAATAAAAATATAGGTAGTTGCAATTTTTTCAAGTTGCATGATATTTTCATAACTGTTTATCAAATCTATAATACAATCTATACAATCTATATTCCTATTACAAGGGATGTGGTGGTAAAAAATGGGGAGTACTCGGAATGGTCAGAGGTGTGTAGTGGGGTCTCCCAGGGTTCTGTGCTGGGACCAATCCTATTTATTTTGTTCATAAACGACCTGGAGGATGGGGTAAACAGTTCAATCTCTGTATTTGCGGACGATACTAAGCTAAGCAGGGCAATAACTTCTCCACAGGATGTGGAAACCTTGCAAAAACAAATGAACAAATGAATGGGGTGGGCAACTACATGGCAAATGAGGTTTAATGTAGAAAAATGTAAAATAATGCATTTATGTGGCAAAAATATGAATGCAATCTATACACTGAGGGAAGAACCTCTGGGGGAATCTAGGATCGAAAAGGACCTAGGGGTCCTAGTAGATGATAGGCTCAGCAATGGCATGCAATGCCAAGCTGCTGCTAACAAAGCAAACAGAATATTGGCATACATTAAAAAGGGGATCAACTCCAAAGATAAAAACCATAATTCTCCCGCTCTACAAGACTTTGATCTGGCCGCACCTAGAGTATGCTGTCCAGTTCTGGGCACCAGTTCTCAGGAAGGATGTACTGGAAATGGAGCGAGCACAAAAACTAAGCTAATAAAGGGTCTGGAGGATATTAGTTATGAGGAAAGGTTGCGAGCACTGAACTTATTCTCTCTGGAGAAGAGACACTTGAGAGGGGATATGATTTCAATTTATAAATACCGTACTGGTGACCCCACAATAGGGAAAAAAAACCCTTTTGAAGGAAGTTTAACAAGAAACGTGGCCACTCATTAAAATTAGAAGAAAAGAGGTTTAACCTTAAACTACGAGAGGGTTCTTTACTATAGGAGCGGCAAGGATGTGGTATTCCCTTCCACAGGCGGTGGTCCCAGCGGGGAGCATCGATATTTTCAAAAATCTATTAGAAGCACCTGAACAACCGCAACTTACAGGGATATACAATGTAATACTGACATATAATCACACACATAGGTTGGACTTGATCAGTGGTTCTCAACCTGGGGGTCGGGACCCCCTCGGGGGTCAAATGATGATTTGTCAGGGGTCATCAAATCCTTGTCTGTTTCTGAAGCCCGCACCACTTTCCCAGCCTTTTTGTGGCCGCCCAGGAGGGCTGTCCCTGGAGCCCGCAGCCACCCACTTAGCCTCTTCGCAGATGCCCATTCAGTTCACGGCATGACTGGGGGGCAGAGACTAGAGATCAGCTGACTGGTGAGGAATGTTAAGTGAGAGGGGCTAGAGTAGACCCTATCTCCTGATTTTGGCATAGGTGTCACTGCTACGAGACACCACAAAGTCAGAGACACAGGAAGTAAAACTACCTGTGATTATAGTTGCCATTAAAAGTCCCCACTACAGTTCTCAGATCAGCAGATGACCTTGATTACACAAGCACCTAAGTTGGCTGATCAGAACTCCCCGCCAACATTGCCACTCACCCCACCCCCACCCCCCCCCCACCAAGGAGTAAGAGAAGGAATAAAAATATAGCATGCATGGAAGGGAGAGGAAAAGAGGGAGAGGAACAAAGAAAAAGGGATAGAAAGAATAAGAGAAAGAACAAGAAAGATGGCTAGAAAGAGGGATGGGAGAAAAAAAACAAGAAATTAGGATAGAGAGAGATAAAAGGAAAAGAAAGGAGAACATAGAGAAAGAGTGGTACATCTTAAATGTACAATAAGGGATTTTAATATTGTACGAGTGGAAGGGACTCAGGGTGCATTAAATGTCCGTGGGTTAGGGGCACAAATTACTTGTCTTGTCTTGGGTGTTGACAACCCATACTATGAAAATAATTTTACAGTTGGGGGTCTCCACAACTTGGGAAATTTTATCAAGGGGTCACGGCACTAGAGAGGTTGAGAACCACTGGACTTGATGGACTTGTGTCTTTTTTCAACCTCACCTACTACGTAAATATGTAACTATATTTTAAATTCATTTTAGTGCACTCAGACACACTTTAATTCACATTTTTTGTAAAAAGTAAAGATGAGTCATTGTCAAGTAAATAGATATGGAATATCGAATACTCGCAGACCCACGTGCACTCGCAGACCCAGTAATTGCAAGAACAATGGTCTGGCAATTACGTGACTGAGTTCCCTGAGTACCCTCGGGTGCAAGCCATTTGTGATTCATTAATGTTCAAGTTTCCCAAGTCTATTTCTAATTCTGTCCTCTGTTAGCCATAAGGGTGCTTCCTGTGATATGTCATGAGGACAAACACTGCAGTTTTGGTTACTGAAGCCCCCCGATTCCCTCGTGAAGACTGAGGAGAAGAATAAATTCAATACCTTTGCCATCTTCCCATCCTTTGTAATCAGATGTCCTTCCTCATTCTTTATGGGGCCAATATGGTCTGTCCTCCCCTTTTTACTGTTTATATACTAAGAATGTACCCAATCCCCATTCACATATGGGGGGGCGGGATCTGGGGGTCCCCTTGTTAAAGGGGGCTTCCAGATTCCGATAAGCCCCCTGCCGGCAGACCCCGACAACCACCGGCTAGGGTTGTCGGGAAGGAGCCCTTGTCCTTCTGGTGGGCGGGCTGCCAAAACCCCCCCATGTTGAAGGTATGCGGTCTGGTATGGTTTAGGAGAGGGCTCATCCTCTCCTTTTCGTGACCTGACAGGCGGCATGCTCAGATAAGGGTCTGGTATGGATCTTGGGGGGGACCCCATGCTGGTTTTACTTGGCAAATTTTTTTCCCAGCCATTTTTTTTTCAGCTTTAATTTTTATATTTTTTTGCTTTTTTTTAATTTATTTTTTACACTGTCCCTTTTTTTTTTGGCAGATTTTTTGTTATTACAGGGAATGTAACTATCCCCTATGATAGCAATAGCTAGTGACAGGTACTCTTTTTTAAAAAAAAATTGGGGTCTGTTAGACTATAGAACCCTCCTCTGCATCTGACCACACCAAGGTCAGTGTGATAAGATGCTTTCTCAATTTCCCAATGGCGCTGTTTATATCCGGCAAAACCAAAGTGATGAAATGCTCGTATCTTCTGGTTTCTTAGGCCATAGTGATGATTGGAGCCGTTCTGGTCTCCGATTAGCTCTAGGGTCAGCTTGCGGAACCACGGGCTGCATTCTCGGGTTCCCCGGGGGGGGACAGGAGAGCCAGAGAAAGCCATGGGGGGGGGGGGGGGGACGTCGCCCCCCCCCCCCTCCCCTCCACTGCTAGTAAAAGCAGTCTAGCTCTTAATTAGCCATTAGGATTACTTTTACATGAAAGCCGACCGCCGGCTGAAAAAAAATTATACCAAGTTGATGCCTGAACCTGCAGGCATCATTCAGTATAACCACTCAAAGTCCAGCAACGTACCAATACGTTGCTGGTCCTTGTTGGGCATATATTGTAATGTTCTTTTTTTCATGCAGCCTGTGGGCTGAGCAAAAAAAGAGAACAGATTCCTCCATTCACATCGATCGATGTGGAAGAAGAAATCTCTGGCAAGAAAAGTGAATAAAAATATAATAATAATAAAACAACTTTTTTTTTTTTTTTATTGCAATCTGTGCCAAAAAAAAAGTAAAAAATATGTGGTGAAGAATAGGGGCAATCCACCACAATGTCCACCCCAGCCCCTTTGCTTTGCCATATACAGTATTTCACAAAAATGACTACACCCCTCACAGGTTTGTAAATATTTTATTATATATTTTTATGTGACAACACTGAAGAAATGACACTTTGATACAATGTAAAGTAGTGAGTGTACAGCTTGTATAACAGTGTAAATTTGCTGTCCCCTCAAAATAACTCAACAGACAGCCATTAAAGTTACATAGTTAGTCAGGTTGAAAAAAGACATCCAGTTCAACCTTAAAAACAATAAATAAATAAAATAAAAAATATCGTACAATCCAATATACCCAATTTTATACCCTCAGTTGATCCAGAGGAAGGCAAAAAACCCCAGCAGAGCATGCTCCAATTTGCTATAGCAGGGGAAAAAATTCCTTCCTGATCTCCCAAGAGGCAATCAGATTTTCCCTGGATCAACTTTACCTATAAATGTTAGTACCCAGTTATATTATGTACATTTAGGAAAGTAAATGTAAAGGGAAACAAGGTACGCCAATCTAAGTGCAGTATCAAATGCAACTTTATTGGATAAATATAAAAAAAAGGGAACGGCCAAATGGCTACTCACAAAAACTCAGTAGCGGTAAAGCATGTGTTAACATGTAGGTAGTCCATAGGCAAAACCGTGGCTGCTCACAGTGAGTGGTCCCAAGGATGTGCAATGCGCTATCTGGAGGGTATTCAGAGGCTATACATAGTCTACTGTCCTCGACCGGTGGAGACTCTACCATAGGGGGAACAGAAGATCCCAGATGTCAGCATGGCAGTACACTGTTCGCCTCGGACACCGGAAGCCGGAACAGGACGAAGACCAGCGTGAAGCGCACGGTTCACTGGAGTGGAGGCAACGGAAATGACGTCTGGACGTGTCAGATGACGCGTTTCAATGCATCCGCATTTTTTTCAGATCTAGTAGGCTGATAGGTAATGTTCATCATATAGAAATGTTAAAATGGTAAAAATCATACCTTAATAGAAAAAAGAGAAGAAAAAATAAAAAGGAAAAATTAATGACAAGTGGGATAAAGGTAAGGATAAAAATGAAAATGAAAATAAAAGTAAAAATAACAATAAAGATAAAAATAAAATTAGAAACCTACTGATGGACAAGTAGATGGTAAAGTGTAGAAAGATGTGCACGGAATAGTAATAACAGATGGAATTATCCATATAGGGTCAACATGGATCATGAGGAGACACGGAGAATCAATATGAATGTGTAGATGAATAAAACTAGTGAACTAATGAACTATACATAAACCAGTGTGGGAGAGGAATGATTAGAGGACAGTACGCACACCTGACATGCGCACATGAGTCCATAGGTCGTATGGAATGGAATGGGAGAAGGATATGTAGAAAAAGAATGTATAATAAGGGGGATATAAATACACGGCACATATGAACATGTACATGTGCTTATGTGTATGGATGGGACAACCTGCACCCATGGGCTGTTATAAAAAACATACCCATGGAAGAATCTAATGGTCTGTTTAACATGTATGTGCATATATGTATGCTATATAAGTAACATATTCTGAGGATGAGCGTCTAGATATTATCATGAATTCTGACTCACCTGATGAAAGCGTATATGGGAAAATGAAGGAAGGTGCATTAGAACAGAAGGAAATAGTGGAAGAAGGGAAGAGAAGTAACGAAGGGAGGCCTGTAGGAACCTAAAATGACACAATTACTGACTGTCGAACAAAATGGTAATCATAATGCATCTGAAAACAATACAGAAAGCAAAAAAAGAGAAACCATGTTATAATGGCTATAACAATAAAATAAAACAAAAATTATATTACTGTATTGATCTCTGTTTCTTCATTGAGGCCATTAGGTGTCATACTATTCAACGTGTATATCCAGAAAGTTTCTTGCCTACATAAACGTTGAAACCTTTCAGCTGGAGTAAATTGGTCAGATATGGATTTAATAATCCACACATTGAGATCAGAAATATTTTGCTGATGGTGGGTGGTGAAATGACGGGCAGTACTGTATAAAGGATTATTAGCTTGAACAGCTCGTCTATGTTCTCCAAACCTCACATATAAGGGTCCTGATCGTTCTACCAACATATAATAGCCCACTAGGGCAAGATATGAAGTATATCACATAAGTTGTAGAACAATTAAAAAAGGATTTGAGAGTGAAATTTTTTCCATTGGCTACAAAAGTTTTTCTGCCATGTGTAACATGGGCACAGGTAAGGCATAACGCTTTATTACAACGGTACATTCCCACTAGTGGGATAAGGGTAAGTTGTCTTAATGTAGTGGGTTTATTATGGTTATGGATTTTGCTAGGAGCGATTTTTGCCTTAACATTAGGAGCCCTCCGGTAGGCAAATTTGTGTTGCCTATGGACTACCTACATGTTAACACATGCTTTACCTCTACTGAGTTTTTGTGAGTAGCCATTTGGCCATTCCCTTTTTTTATATTTACAGGCATACCCTACTTTTAAGTACACAATTGGGTTAATTTACTAAAGCTGGAAAGTGCAAAATCAGGCTCACTTCTGCATAGAAACCAATGAGCTTCTAACCCCAGCTTGTTCAATTAAGCTTTTGTAATAAAACCTGTAAACTCATTGGTTTCTATGCAGAAGTGAGCCTAATTTTGCACTTTTCAGCTTTAGTAAATAAACCCCATTGTGTACTTAAAAGTGGGGTATGCCTGTATACAATAAAGTTGCATTTGATACTGCACTTAGATTGGCGCACTTAGTTTCCCTTTACATTGTCTTCCAGAGTTTTTGCTTCTACTCCCAAGGGAGCTGCCGCTGGTGCATATCGTCACCTCCACTTGAACTTTTAATCATCATTTGGGACTCTCCACCTTTAAGTGTGTATGTGTTTGTATATATACATCATCCTCTTATATACGCATACACCACGGTTTTATACCACCATTTTTGGACATTATTATTATGTACATACTATTTTGATTGCTCTACATGTTGGGTTGGTTTCTTGCGCCATTTCTCTTTTTTGTTTTACATTTAGGAAAGTATCCAGGCCTTTCTTAAAGCAATCAATGTCTAAACCACTGGCAACAAAATTGAGTACACCCCTAAGTGAAAATGTCCAAATTGGGTCCAAAGTGTCAATATTTTGTGTGGCCACCACTATTTTCCAGTACTGCCTTAACCCTCATGGAGTTCACCAGAGCTTCACAGGTTTCCACTGGAGTCCTCTTCCATTCCTCCATGATGACCTCACGCAGCTGGTGGATGTTAGAGACCTTGCGCTCTTCCACCTTCCGTTTGAGGATGCCCCACAGATGCTCAATAGAGTTTAGGTCTGGAGACATGCTTGGCCAGTCCATCACCTTTACCCTCAGCTTCTTTAGCAAGACACTGGTCGTCTTGGAGATGTGTTTGGGGTCGTTATGTTGAAATACTGCCCTGCGGCCCTGTCTCCGAAGGGAGGTGATCATGCTCTGCTTCAGTATGTCACAGTACATGTTAGCATTCATGGTTCCCTCAATGAACTGTAGCTCCCCAGTGCTGGCAGCACTCATGCAGCCCTAGACCCTGACACTCCTGCCACCATGCTTGACTGTAGGCAAGAAGTCTTTATACTTCTTACCTGCTTGCCGCCACACACGCTTAACACCATCTGAACGTGATAGGTTTATCTTGGTCTCATCAGACCACAAGACATGGTTGCAGTAATCTATGTGCTTAGTTTGCTTGTCTTCAGAAAACTGTTTGCTGGCTGGCCCCCCACCCCTTCAACCCCTGCAGCAATGCTGGCAGCACTCATACGTCTACTTCCCAAAGACAACCTCTGGATATGACGCTAAGCACCTGTACTTAACTTCTTTGGTCGACCATGGCAAGACCTGTTCTGAGTGGAACCTGTCCGTTTAAAACGCTGTATGGTCTTAGCCACCATGCTGCAGCTTAGTTTCAGTTTTACTTTTTTTTACCCTTTTATTGTAACTATAAACGTTCCAGGTTAGGTTCTCGCAAAATGTCATGGCCATCTAACATCTTTCGAGACCCTGTGCTCTAGACTGTGCCATGCTGTACCCTATACTAATACTCCACTAGTGTGTGGTAGCGACGGAAACAGTCCCCGATGCAGAGACCAGGTTCACCAGGACAGGAGGGACAAAAATAGCGGGTGTCATGCCTGTATCCACGCTTGCTACACACAGCATTTTTTTTTGGGGTGCTCTTTGGGTAGGGGTACCAGGGAGGACATCCGGAAAATGCCTCTCATGCAGCCGGCTCACTGCATCTTGATTGGAAAATTGGGCCACAGCACCTTCTGGATACAGAAGGGCTGTGATGATCTCTTCCTGGAATTTTAGGAAAGATCCACTTCTTCCTGACACTTTGTATAGTACATAACAGAGCCCATTGGAATAAATATACAGACACTTTTTTGTACCAGCATCTGGCCTTATGGGCAACTAAGTAGGGCCCCATCATCTGGTCGTTGAAGTCCACCCCTCCCATTTTACAGTTGTAGTCATAGACACAGAGGGGCTTCTCAACAACACCAGTCGCCATTGTATTTTGGACTGCCGTATCTGCGTGAATGGAAGACAGAACTAAAACGTTATGTTTGTCCTTCCACCTCACTGCAAGCAGGCTCTCTCCCCTTGGCTAAGTGGGGGATTTACAAGCCATTGGTGGAAGCCCAGGCGATAAGATCGCACAGTACCACATGCGCCAATTGCAAATTGAAAGAGGTGTCTAAAAAGTGGCAAGTAGAAATTGTCAACCTATAAATGGTACCCCTTTCCGAATAAGGGTGACACCAAGTCCCAAACATTCTTGCCACTGCTTCTTATGTAGTCGGGGGCTCCACACTGCTATCTTTTCCCTCGTAAACTAGGAAATTCCATGTATAGCCTGTTGCCCTGTCACAGAGCTTATACATTTTGCCCCCATATCTGGCACGCTTGCTGGGGAGAAACTGTTTGAAAACAAGGCGGCCAGAAAAGTTAATCAGGGACTCATCAACACAGACATCTTGTTCGGGGATATACAAGGCTGCAAATTTTTGGTTGAAGTGGTTTACGAGGGGCTGAATTTTGTGGAGCTGATCATATTCGGGGTCACCCCGAGGATGACAGAGTTCATTGTCGTTGAAGTGCATAAATCACAATATTTATCTAGCCCTAGCCATGGCAGCAGAGAACCCAGGCATATGATGAATTGGATCAGTGGACCATGTAATGGCTATGTTGAGGGATAGGCCCAGAAAGGTCTTAAATTTGGGAACCTTTATAGGTTTCCAGCCAAATTGTCTGGCAAGGGTCAAATTTGGGTTTGCGGCAATTAATTGATTAGAATATAAATTACTAAATTACTTTGGTGAATAGATCCGTACAGATCATCTATGAAAAACAGCTCAAAGAAACCAAGGGGCATTAAATCTGTTGTTTCCACCTGAATTCCAGGTTGGCCAGTGAATGGGGGAAGTATGGGCGCTGCAGAATCTGTGGGCTGCCAATCAGGATTTGCAAGTGCATCAGGAAGGGCACTATGGGCTCCACGGGCCTGTCTTTGATTTCTTGGTGGCTGCGGCACACTATTTGTTAATCTCTTTTGAGAGATTCAAAGGCGGATTGAGCTTCGGGCGACCAATGAAAACGCACACCTTGTTTGGTCAATTGAGTGATGGGCTCAATGATGGCTGAGAACCCCTTAATGAATTTTCTATAGAAGTTGGCAAAGCCAATGAAACGTTGGACTCCTTTCTTGTCAGTAGGGGCTGGCCAGTCAAGAATTGCAGCAACCTTAAGGGGATCCATCTTGATCCCTTCCACGGAGATAATTAGCCCCAAGAATGGAATACTCTCTTGCTCGAACTCGCACTTTTCAGCCTTAGCGTACAAGCCATGTAGCCGGAGTCGAGCTAAAACACATTTAACATGTCTGCGATGGGATTCCAGGGAAGAAGAAAAGATGAGAATGTCATCTAAGTAGACTATGACGAATAGATCCAAATAGTCCCGGAAAACATCATTTATGAAGTACTGGAAAGTTGCAGGGGCGTTACATAGTCCAAAGGGCATCACCATGTATTCAAAGTGCCCAAAGCGAGTGCGGAAAGCTGTCTTCCACTCATCCCCTTTTCTGATGCGAACTAGGTTGTAAGCCCCTCGGAGATCTAATTTGGTGAAAATAGTAGCAGTCCCCAGTCTCTGGAATAATTCTGGTACCAAGGGGAGAGGGTACCGATTTTTAACAGTTATTTTATTGAGTTCGCGGTAGTCTATACAAGGACGAAGAGAGTGATCCTTTTTTTCAACAAAAAAGATGCCTGCACCTGCTGGGGATGTAGAGGGCCAGATTAAATCATTTTCTAGGTTCTCGTCGATGTATGCTTTTAGTGCTCCTTGCTCCAGCTCGGTCAAAGGAAATATCCTGCCAAAGGGAACTTCGGCTCCAGGAAGGAGCTCGATGGGGCAATCGTAAGCCCGATGAGGAGGAAGGGTTTCAGCCCCTTTTTGCTAAAGACATCTAAAAAGTCATGATAGACCTTGGGGACCGCCTGGAATAGCTCAGAATCAGTGTTGAGACATAACAGAGCAGGGGATTCACCAGAGTCCTTCAAAGTGCAGAACTGTTGACAGTACTGAGAGGAAAACGTAATTTCTCCTGTGACCCAGGTAATAGTAGGGTTATGGGCTTGTAGCCACGGCATGCCAAGAATAATAGGAAATAAAGGAGAAGTGATGATGTCCAGGAGAAGCAGTTCTTGGTGCAAGTTGAAGATGGTGACTGGAAGGGGAGCGGATTCTTGTATAACCGGCCCAGATTTTATTGCAGACCCGTCGGCCAGATGAATAGAGAGTCCATGGGCCTTGTAACGCAGTGGGATCTGGTGTTTAGCTGCAAAGGATGAGTCCAAGAAGCAGCTGCAAGCCCCGGAATCAATGATAGCGGGAACCTGTAAAGTCTTTCCTGGGAGCTGCAAAGATATAGAAAGAGTCAAGTGAGCGGAAGTCTTAGGCCAAGCAGTCACATCACCAGAGGAGACAGACAGGCACTTACGGAATTCGTTAGGACAGTTCCTGACATAGTGTCTGGGTTCCCCGCAGTACAGGCACAGGTTGTTAGCCCGGCGACGTTGGCGTTCCTCCGTCATGAGAGATGGGTGGAGGACTCCAAGTTGCATGGGCTCAGAGGTATCAGGTGTAATAGCAGGACTAGAGGTGGGTGCAGGATGGGTATAGCTGGGGACCCTAGGCAACATCCAGGTTGGGCGAGTAGGCCCAGCACCTCTTTCTGCTTTTCGCTCCCTCAACCGTCGGTCGATCTGTATGGCAAGATTAATCAAGGCATCCAGAGTCAGAGGAATTCCCACTCGGGCCAGTTCATCTTTTAAAGGGTCGGAAAGTCCCATACGGAACTGGTAGCGGAGGGCAGCGTCATTCCAGTCCGCGTCTGCACTCCATCGGCGGAATTCTGCAACGTAGTCCTCTACTGCCCTACGCCCTTGTTGAAGGGTGTGCAGGGCGGCTTCTGCGGTTGCAGAAAGCTGTGAGACCTCATATAGCTGGGCCATTGCATCAAAGAAGGTGGTTAAATTGGTCAACACCTCGGCGTCCAGTTCCAGAAGGCGGTGAGCCCATGTTTGGGGGTCACCCAGGAGTAGCGAGATCACAAAACCTACTTTGGTGGCTTCAATCGAGAAGGTGCGAGGTTGAAGGGCGAAGTACAGTTCGCATGAATTCCGGAATGCCCTGAATTTACTTCGTTCTCCAGAAAACTTTTCAGGAGTGGGAACCCTTGGTTCAGGGGGCAGCATCACTACTGTAGGGGAAGTAGTACTGCTAGCAGAGGTAGATGGCAGAGAAGATCCCTGGGTCTCAGTGGGACCAGACAGTACTTGGACCCGTTCTTCGAGACGTGTATATCCTTCCTGGAGACTCTTAACAGCCTGTGTAAGGCCGGCCAGGTGCATACAAAGTTCTTCCATAGGAGAGGCTCCCTGCTCGGGCTCGGTCATGGCTGTCCGCTACTGTCACGTACCTTGTGGACGAGCCCGACTTGCAGGGGATGGCCTCTCTTGCGGCTCCGACTCGAGGGCCCTTGTAGGGTATACAGGAAGCACAAGAGTCAGGAGTGGCACGAGTGCCTGGCAGGATCAACAGCAGGAGGTAGGTCTGGAACTCTGGAAACACTGTGCAGTGGAGATTAAGCTGATCTGGTAGGTAGACTGGAACACTGGTGCAGTAGACTGGAACTGGATAGCAGGCTGGAACACACAGGACAGCAGACTGGAACACTGGTGCAGCAGACTGGAAGGTCAGACAAGCCGGATCGATAGCCAAGCGGACTGTAGATGAGCCAAAGGGTCAGGCAGAAGAGTGGTCAGACAAGCCGGGGTCGGATGCAGGCAGAAAGCAGGGATGGTCGGAGACAAGCCGGGATCAGATGCAGGCAGACAGCTAGGATAATCAGGAACAAGCCGGGTCTAGTAAAGGAAACAGGTTCTCAGGAAGTGCACACGTAACGCTGTAGAGCAGACAACAAGATTCTCATGTGACAGATCAGTTCAAATAGCCCGCCTGGTGCGCGCGCGGATGCGTGCGACTGCCCGCACAGGGCGTCTGATACTGACAGGACTTTCCTGACAGACACTATATTAGTAATGTACGTGTATAGTGTGTGTGTTAGTGTTACTGGCAATAAAAGGGTTAAAATCTGACACTGTCTGGGATTGATGCTAGCTGACGCTAACTGGCATCACCCGTGACACTAACAAAGTGTTCAGAAAAAAGATCTGTACACTGTACTAAAGACACTGTGACAGGGAATGAAAGGGTTAATTGGGGGGCGATCAGGGGGTAAAACTTTATTTGGGAATATGTGGCAAGACCCTGACGATATATAAGACTGTTGCTGGCACTAACTAGCATCACCCGTGACATTAATACAGTGATCACAAAAAAGATGTGTACACTGTACTAATGACACTGTGACAGGGAGTGAAAGGGTTAACTGGGGTGATCAGGGGGTTCAATCTTTATTAGGGAATATATGGTGGGTACCCTAAACCTATCTGGGACTAATGCTAACTACCGCTAACTGCCCCTAACGCTGTTTAGCTTCACCAGTGACACCAATACAGTGATCAGTAAAATATCTGTACACTGTGCTTGGTGACACTATGACAGGGAGTGAAAGGGTTAACTGGGGGGTGATCAGAGGGTTAAATATGTGCCTACGTGTACTGGTGTCAGTGTAGTTCTTGTGTACTGTTGATGCTCTCTCACCTCTCATGCTGGAACCGAAAAGGTCTCCAGGAGGGGAGATTGCATCATTTCCTGTGCCTGTGTTTACATTACATTGGCGCAGGACGTTCTGCCATTGGTCAGAACTGATCAGCAGGTCCAGGCCGTAAACCAATGGCCTGGACCTGATGACTGATCGGTTTTCAATTGAACCCGCTCGCCGCGGCCTCAAAAAATGCAATAGGTAGTCAGGAAATCAGATGTATATTTTATGTCCCTTAAAAGCCATAAAGGGCTTATTGGATTTTTAGCTTCTCTACCAGATAGGCAGCAAAAAAGCCTCTCAGATGCAGTATGCTTAATAATCCAAAAGATTAGCAGAATGTGTTTTGGGGTGTGCCCATGTTGTTCGTGAGAAATATCTCATTAAAATGACAACTTTGTCTAAAAACTTATTTTCTTTCTTAATTTTCCAAAAATTTGCGGTAAAGACATTTTCCAAATACCCACCATGCTTCTTAGTGCAAAGCCAGGAGTGTCTACTTTCCAAAATGTGGTCATTTTGCAGGTGTTTCTACTATCCTGGCACTACTCAGGAGTAGCAGAATGCTACGGAACGGAATGGGAAGCTGCAGTGAAATTGGCAGTGTAAATTGCACTGACGTGTGGCATTGAAATGGCACTGAAGTAGCACGATTTCAAAGCTGCACACATGTGAATGGGGGCTTAACCGTTTCCCCAAAAAGTTACATTTTAAGGCATGCAAGGAATAACTGACACACTTGCTTGTGCCCTCATCTGATTTGCCAAGCCATTAAATGGATGGTGATTTTCCAGAGTACACAAAAAATGTGTTGCGCGTTTATAAATTCAATAAACAATTAAGTGCATAACTGCAACAAGTTCCGATGTGAAATAAAAAAAAAACTATAAAGTAAAAAAAAAAACAATATTTGTAAATTGTATAAACAATGAATAATTATGCAAAATCTATTCCTGCAATGAGCCTATTATTAACCACTTCAGCCCCGGGAGATTTTACCCCCTTCCTGACCAGAGCATTTTTTGCGAATCAGCACTGCATCGTTTTAGCTGACAATTGCGCGGTCATGCAACCTTGTACCCAAACAAAATTGACGTCCTTTTTTCCCCACAAATAGAGCTATATTTTGGTGGTATTTGATCACCTCTGTGGTTTTTATTTTTTGCTCTATAAACAAAAAAAGAGCGACAATTTTGAAAAAAAAAACCAATATTTTTTACTTTTTGCTATAATAAATATCCCCAAAAAATATATAAAAAAACAGAATTTCTTTCTCCGTTTCGGACAATATGTATCGCAATAAGCGTATATTGATTGGTTTGCGCAAAAGTTATAGCGTCTACAAAGTAGGGGATAGATTTATTGCATTTTTATTTTTATTATACTTTTTTTTTTATTAGTAATGACGGCGATCTGCGATTTTTATCGTGACTGCGACATTATGGAGGACACATTGGACACTTTTGACACTATTTTGGGACCATTGTCATTTATACAGCGATCAGTGCTATATAAAAAAAAAGCACTGATTACTGTGTAAATGACACTGGCAGGGAAGGGGTTAAGCACTAGGGGGCGATTAAGGGGTTAAGTGCGTCCTAGGGAGATGTTCTAACTGTGGGGGGGATGGGCAACCACTGACATGACAGCAATCACTGCTACTGATGACAGGGAGCAGTAGATCCCTGTCATGTCACTAGGCAGAACGGGGAAATGCCTTGTTTACATCTCCCCGTTCTACCTCTCCACACCGCAATCGCGGGCCGTCGGCGAACATCGCATTCCCGGGACCCGCGGGCACGCTCCAGTGGCATGTGCGCCCGTCAGGCGGCAAATTTAAAGGGGTGTATAGGTACGCCCATTTGCCTGCCTGTGCCATTCTGCCGACATACATCTGTGTGTGGCGGTCGGCAGTTAATGAAGCAATTCAGATCCAAAACAGTATTCAGTCCTAATGGACTAAGGGTCCTCAATTATTATTATTATTGTACAGGATTTATATAGAGCCAACAGTTTATGCAGCGCTTTACAATATAAAAGGAGACAATACAGTTGCAATACAATAAAATACAAGAGGATTAAAAGGGCCCTGCTTAGAAGAGCTTACAATCTAATAGGGTGGGGCAGGTGGTACAAAAGGTTGTAACTGTGGGGAATGAGCTGATGGAAGCGGTAGGAGATTAGTTGAAGACACGATAAGTTTCCCTGAAGAGATGAGTTTTCAGGGATCACCTGAAGGTAGCAAGAGTAGGGGATAGCTGGACAGATGGAGGTAGCGAGTTCCAGAGGATGGGAGAGGCTCTGTAGAAATCCTGGAGACGAGCATGGGAGGAGGAGACGAGAGAGCTTAAGAGTAGGAGGTCTTGAGAAGAGCGGAGGGGACGATTTGGGTGATATTTGGAGACAAGATTAGTGATGTAGCTTGGGGCAGAGTGAATGGCTTTGTATGTTGTGTCTAGTATTTTGAATTTAATTCACTGGATGATTGGGAGCCAGTGCAGGGATTGGAGGAGAGGGTTTGCAGACACTGAGCGGTTGGTAAGGTGGATAAGTTCGGCAGCAGCATTCATGATAGACTGAAGAGGGGATAGCCTATGGAGAGGTAAGCCAATGAGAAGGGAGTTGCAATAGTCAAGGTGAGAGATAACGAGGGAGTGAATGAGGAGCTTGGTGGTTTCATTTGTTAAAAAGGTGCGCATTTTAGAGATGTTACGGAGGTGAATTCTACAAACTTTTGACAACGATTGGACTTGGGGCTGAAATGACAAGTCAGAGTCTAGGATTACACCTAGTACCCTGGCGTGAGGGGAGGGCCTAATGGTTGCATTGTTGATTTTGATGGAAAAGTCATGGAGGGGGGCACGGGTGGGGGGGAATATTAATAGCTCAGTTTTAGAGAGATTTAGTTTAAGGAAGTGGTGCAACATCCATGCTGATATGTCAGTTAGTAAGTTAGTAATGCGAGAGGAGACTGAGGGAGTGAGGTGAGGAGTAGACAGATAGATTTGGGTGTCATCGGCGTAAAAGTGGTATTGGAAGCCATGGGCAGTTATCAAGTGACCAAGGGAGGAGGTGTAAATAGAGAAGAGAAGGGGTCCAAGAACAGAGCTTTGGGGGACCCCCACAAAAAGGGGTCCTCAATAAATGTATCCTGAGTTTGTATACTCACCTGGGATTAATTCAGTGGGGGAAATAATTATTTGATCCCCTGCAGATTTTTTAAGTTTGCCCACTTACAAAGAAACAAAGGGTCTATAATTTTTATCATAGGTGTATTTTAAATGATAGAGACAGAATATCAACCAAAATCCAGAAAAAAAACTCATGATACAAATGTTATAAGTTGAGTTACAAGCCGACCTCAATGCATTGTCTAATTGGGCAACTACTTTGGGGCTGAGAATATGCATGCATCATACATACATGGGGGGGGGGGGGGTACAACTGGGGGAATCAATGGTGGAGAAGGATCTGAGGGTTTTGGTAGATCATAAGCTCAATATTAGCATGCAATGCCAAGCTGCGGTTTCCAAAGCGAGCAAAGTCCTTGTATTAAAGAGAAGTATGGAGAGAGAGAGATATCATTTTGCCCCTGTACAAACCATTAGTAAGAACTCATCTGGAATATGCAGTTCAGTTTTGGGCACCAGTTCTCAAAAAGGATATTGGGGAACTGGAGAAAGTGCAGAGAAGGGCAACCAAACTGATAAGAGGCATGGAGGAGCTCAGCTATGAGGAAAGATTAGAGGAACTGAATTTATTCTCTCTTGAGAAGAGGAGATTAAGGGGAGATATGATCAACATGTACAAATACATAAGTGAACCATATAGTGAACTTGGTGCTGAGTTATTCACTTTAAGGTCATCACAAAGGACACGGGGGCACTCTTTACGTCTAGAGGAAAAAAGATTTCATCTTCAAATACGGAAAAGCTTCTTCGCAGTAAGAGCTGTGAAAATGTGGAATAGACTCCCTCCGGAGGTGGTTTTGGAAAGCTCAGTATATTGCTTTAAGAAAGGCCTGCATTCTTTCCTAAATGTACATAATATAACTGGGTACTAACATTAGTTATCCAGGGAAAATTCGATTGCCTCTCCAGGGATCAGGAAGGAAATGTTATAAATTGAGTTGTAGTTCAGTGAGTAAAGTAAATATTTCTTTCCAAACATTAATAATTCTGGCTCCCACAGTCTGGCTACAGTATGTGCTCAGGTGGTACACAGATTAGTCCTGTCAATTTAAAAAGGTGATCCTAACAACAACTTGTTATGTGTATAAATGACACCTGTCCACAGAATCTTTTTCTTCTATTCAAACCTCACCATCATGGGCAAGACCAAAGAGCTGTCAAAGGCCTTAAGGAACAAGATTGTAGACCTGCACAAGGCTGGAATGGGCTACAAGACCATCAGCAAGAAGCTTGGTGAGAAGGAGACAACTATTGGAGCGATTATTATTATTATAGTGGAATATAATATTATGATGGAAGAAATACAAAATAACCATCAATCACCCTCGGTCTGGGGCTCCATGCAAGATTTCGCCTCATGGGGTAAGGATGATCATGACAAAAGTGAGGGATCACCCCAGAACTACACGGGAGGAGCTTGTGAATGATCTCAAGGCAGTTGGGACCACAGTCCCCAAACCATTGGTAACACAATACGCCGCCATGGATTGAAATCCTGCAGCACCCGCAATGCCCCCCTACTCAAGAAAGCATATGTACAGGCCCTTCTGAAGTTTGCCAATGAACATCTTAATGATTTGGAGAAGGATTGGGAGAAAGTGCTGTGGTCAGATGTGACCAAAATAGAGTTCTTTGGCATTAACACAACTTGCTGTGTTTGGTGGAAGAAAAATGCTGACTTTGACCCTAAGAACACCATCCCTACAGTCAAGCACAGAGGTGGAAACATTATGCTTTGGGGCTGTTTCTCTGCTAAAAGGTATAGGTCGACTTTGCCGCATTGAGGGGCCAAGGGACAGGGTCATGCATTGTAAAATCTTGGATGAGAACCTTCTTGCCTCAGCCAGAACACTGAAGATGGGTCATGGATGGGTCTTCCAACATGACAATGACCCCAAAAATTACGCCTAGGCAACAAAGGAGTGGCTCAAGAAGAAGTACATTAAGGTCATGGAGTAGCATAGCCAGTCTCCAGACCTTAATCCTATAGAAAATGTATGGAGGGAGCTGAAACTTCAAGTTGCCAAGCGACAGCCAAGTAACCTTAAAGAGGAGTTCCACCCAGGGGGGCCGTCAAAAAAAAAAAAAATTAAAAGTCAGCAGCTACAAATACTGCAGCTGCTGACTTTTAATTGGACACTCACCTGTCCCTGGGTCCAGCGATGCGGGGGATCGAAGCCCCGCTCGTACCCCCCCTCCGCTCGTTGGCGCCGGCATTTCAACTGTGGGCGCCGGGCTGTGGCTTCACAGCCTGGCACCCACTGCGCATGCGCGAGCGGCGCCGCGCGCCGTGATTGGCCGCTCAATCACCTGGGACCTGTAATGGGTCCCAGATGATTGACAGGAGGGAGGGAGCAGAGCGGAGCCCTTCCTGTGCCGAGGAGGAAGTGATATCACCAGCCCAGGCTAAGGAACAGGCAGACTACGAGGGACCACCTAGCAACAGGCATTTAGAGGTAAGTGAAAAAAAAAAATATCCAAATGTTTTTTTGGGGTTTTTTTTTAGAATTTTTCCAGGTAGTTTTGTTTTTTGGGTGGAACCCCACTTTAAGGATTTAGAGATCTGTAAAGAAGAGTTGACCAAAATCCCTCCTGAGATGTGTGCAAACCTGGTAACCAACTACAAGAAACGTCCTTACCTCTGTGCTTTCAAACAAGGTTTCTTTACCAAGTACTGTTTTGCTTGAAGATCAAATACTTATTTTACTCACTGAACTGCAACTCAATGTATAACATTTGCATCATGTGTTTTTTCGGTATTTTCGGTTGATAGTCTGTCTCTATCATTTAAAATACACCTGTGATCAAAAATTATAGACCCTTCATTTCTTTGTTAGTGTGTAAAATTGTGAGAGTTGCTCCTAATGTACAGTATGTGGTCAGTCATGAGTGGCACAAGTGGAGATCCATCCATGAGCAGCATAAAGCAGTATTAGACCTATATTTTGGGGTAGGATACACTATACAGTGGACTTTTTACTTAATAGTTTTTTTTTTACTTCACATCAGAACTTGTTGTATTTATGCACTTATTTATTACAGGTAGCACTTTACATACAGTGGGGACGGAAAGTATTCAGACCCCCTTAAATTTTTCACTCTTTGTTATATTGCAGCCATTTGCTAAAATCATTTAAGTTAATTTTTTTCCTCATTAATGTACACACAGCACCCCATATTGACAGAAAAACACAGAATTGTTGACATTTTTGCAGATTTATTAAAAAAGAAAAACTGAAATATCACATGATCCTAAGTATTCAGACCCTTTGCTCAGTATTTAGTAGAAGCACCCTTTTGATCTAATACAGCCATGAGTCTTTTTGGGAAAGATGCAACAAGTTTTTCACACCTGGATTTGGGGATCCTCTGCCATTCCTCCTTGCAGATCTTCTCCAGTTCTGTCAGGTTGGATGGTAAACGTTGGTGGACAGAAATTTTTAGGTCTCTCCAGAGATGCTCAATTGGGTTTTAGTCAGGGCTCTGGCTGGGCCATTCAAGAACAGTCACGGAGTTGTTGTGAAGCCACTCCTTCGTTATTTTAGCTGTGTGCTTAAGGTCATTGTTACATAGTTACATAGTAGGTGAGGTTGAAAAAAGACACAAGTCCATCAAGTCCAACCTATGTGTGTGATTATGTGTCAGTATTGCATTGTATATCCCTGTATGTTGTGGTCATTCAGGTGCTTATCTAATAGTTTCTTGAAGCTATCAATGCTCCCCGCTGAGACCACCGCTTGTGGAAAGGAATTCCACATCCTTGCCGCTCTTACAGTAAAGAACCCTCTACGTAGTTTAAGGTTAAACCTGTTTTCTTCTAATTTTAATGAGTGGCCATGAGTCTTGTTAAACTCTCTTCTGCGAAAAAGTTTTATCCCTATTGTGGGGTCACCAGTCCGGTATTTGTAAATTGAAATCATATCCCCTCTCAAGCGTCTCTTCTCCAGAGAGAATAAGTTCAGTGCTCACAACCTTTCCTCATAACTAAGATCCTCCAGACCCTTTAGTAGCTTTGTTGCCCTTCTTTGTACTCGCTCCATTTCCAGTACATCCTTCCTGAGGACTGGTGCCCAGAACTGGACCGCATACTCTAGGTGCGGCCGGACCAGAGTCTTGTAGAGGGGGAGAATTATCGTTTTATCTCTGGAGTTGATCCCCCTTTTAATGCATGCCAATATTCTGTTTGCTTTGTTAGCAGCAGCTTGGCATTGCCTGCCATTGCTGAGCCTATCATCTACTAGGACCCCCAGGTCCTTTTCCATCCTAGATTCCCCCAGAGGTTCTCCCCCCAGTGTATAGATTGCATTCATATTTTTGCCACCCAAATGCATTATTTTACATTTTTCTACATTGAACCTCATTTGCCATGTAGTCGCCCACCCCATTAATTTGTTCAGATCTTTTTGCAAGGTTTCCACGTCCTGCGGAGAAGTTATTGCCCTGCTTAGCTTAGTATCGTCTGCAAATACAGAGATTGAACTGTTTATCCCATCCTCCAGATCGTTTATGAACAAATTAAATAGGATTGGTCCCAGCACAGAACCCTGGGGAACCCCACTACCCACCCCTGACCATTCCGAGTACTCCCCATTTATCACCACCCTCTGAACTCGCCCTTGTAGCCAGTTTTCAATCCATGTACTCACCCTATGGTCAATGCCAATGGACCTTATTTTGTACAGTAAACGTTTATGGGGAACTGTGTCAAATGCTTTTGCAAAATCCAGATACACCACGTCTACGGGCCTTCCTTTATCTAGATGGCAACTCACCTCCTCATAGAAGGTTAATAGATTGGTTTGGCAAGAACGATTCTTCATGAATCCATGCTGATTACTGCTAATGATACCATTCGTATTACTAAAATCCTGTATATAGTCCCTTATCATCCCCTCCAAGAGTTTACATACTATTGATGTTAGGCTAACTGGTCTGTAATTCCCAGGGATGTATTTTGGGCCCTTTTTAAATATAGGTGCTACATTGGCTTTTCTCCAATCAGCTGGTACCATTCAAGTCAGTAGACTATCTGTAAAAATTAGGAACAACGGTCTGGCAATCACTTGACTGAGTTCCCTAAGTACCCTCGGATGCAAGCCATCTGGTCCCGGTGATTTATTAATGTTAAGTTTCTCAAGTCTAATTTTAATTCCATCCTCTGTTAACCATGGAGGTGCTTCCTGTGTTGTGTCATGAGGATAAACACTGCAGTTTTGGTTACTGAAGCCCCCCGATTCACACGTGAGGACTGAGGAGAAGAATAAATTCAATACCTTCGCCATCTCCCCATCCTTTGTAACCAGATGTCCTTCCTCATTCTTTATGGGGCCAATATGGTCTGTCCTCGTTTTTTACTGTTTACATACTTAAAGAATTTCTTGGGATTTTTTTTGCTCTCCTCCGCTATGTGTCTTTCATGTTCTATCTTAGCTGTCCTAATTGCACCCTTACATTTCATGTTGCATTCTTTATAAAGTCTGAATGCTGAGGATGATCCCTCAACCTTGTATTTTTTGAAGGCCTTCTCCTTTGCTTTTATATGCATTTTTACATTGGAGTTAAGCCATCAAGGACTTTTGTTCGCTCTTTTAAATTTATTACCCAATGGGATACATTGGCTAATGCCCTTATTTAATATGCTCTTAAAGCAAACCCATCTCTCCTCCGTATTCTTTGTTCCTAATATTTTATCCCAATTTATGCCTTTTAGCAAGGTTTGTAGTTTAGGGAAGTTGGCTCTTTTGAAATTCAGTGTCTTTGTATTCCCTTTATGTTTCCTATTTGTGTGATTTATACTGAAACTAATTGACCTAATTGACCTGTGATCGCTGTTACCTAAATTGCCACGCATTTCCACATCCGTGATCAGGTCTGTATTTTTGGTAATCAGTAGATCCAGTAATGTTTTATTTCTAGTTGGTGCGTCTACCATCTGACCCATAAAATTGTCCTGCAAGACATTAAGGAACTGGCGAGCCTTAAATGAATGCGCGGTTCCCTCCGCCCAGTCTATGTCTGGATAATTAAAATCCCCCATTATGATAACATTTCCCATCCTTGCTGCTACTCCAATTTGTGATAGGAGATCCGTCTCCACTTCCTCCCTCAGGTTAGGGGGCCTATAGCATACTCCCAGTATTATTTTCCCCTTAGCTTCATCCCTTTGGAGCTCTACCCATAAGGATTCCACCTCCTCTCTAGCTCCCTCAGTGATGTCATCTCTCACATTCACTTTTACATTATTCTTGATATATAGGCATACCCCTCCCCCTTTTTTACCCTCTCTATCCTTGCGGTATAGGGTATACCCTTGAATGTTTGCCAGCCAATCATGAGAGCTGTTGAACCAGGTCTCTGAAATTCCCACAAAATCCAAATCCTCCTTGTACAACAGTATCTCTAGTTCACCCATCTTGTCCGCCATGCTCCTGGCATTGGTGAACATGCCACATAGTTTAGCCCGGTCGCATATTGTCTTCATATTGGGTGTTTCTTTTCCAATGTTTTTATTGAAATCAAATTTTAACAGATAACAAGGTTCACATTGATACAGGTTTTGTGTCAACAGTAATATTACAATAGTGAATCTCAAATTAGCGTGAATGGCTCATTATATAACTGTGCTAAGGCACCTAAGACGCCTAACACACATAGAAGATATTACAGTTAAATTCCCCGAAGAGGGACTGTCATGTAATATAATTCAATTTCCCAACTTGGGGTTATAACAGAAAACTTAGGTATTAGGTATACTCTAGGATTAATATACTGTAGAGCCCGATGTCATGCGTATGATAACCCCACTGTGGGGACAAAGTAATAGTTTGTATGTAGAAAGAGAAGAAAAGGAAAGGGGGAAAGAAAGAAGAGGAAGAAAAGAAAAGAAAAGGAGAAGTAGAGTGTGCAAACGATCTCCACGCTCCAAGCCGCTGCCCCCCCCCCCCCCGTCCCTCACGGCGACTGGAGGTACCTAATCCAAGGGTTCCAAACCCTTTCAAATCTATCTTGTTGGTCGCAAAGAATACTAGTTAATTTTTCATTTATCATGATCCACGAAATTTTGTTTTTAACTAATGCCAAATTTATCAGGGGGGTTTTCCATGCTCGCGCTATGGTTATCTTAGCTGCTAGGAGGATAAAAAAGATAAGGGATCTGAGATGCCTGGGTAGTTCGCTCGAGAGATCAGAGAATAATGCCGTCTTAACATTTTTAGGTATGTTCACTCCAGTCACTGAATAAACCAAATTAAAAAGTCTTATCCAAAATCTCTTGACCTTCGGACATGTCCACCAGGTGTGGAGCATTGTGCCCTCTTGGCCACACCTCCTGAAACAGAGAGGCGATGCATCTGGGTAGATTTTGGTTATCCGTGTCGGAACTAGATACCATCGTGACAATACCTTATAGTTCGCCTCTACTAGAGAAGTGTTCAGAATTCCCTTGTGTACCATGGCTGACCACTTGGACCAAATGTCCTCGTCAATCGTCTCCCCCAGGTCCGCCTCCCAAGCTAATTGGTAGGGAAGTTTAGAGCCCTGGTCTGTTAGTAGAACATATAACTCCGAAATACTACCTCGCGTTTCAGGCCCTCTTAGGCATTTATTTTCATAGGGCGTTCTAGTGGTGATGTCCCCCTGGTCTCTGCATAGTGAATGTAAGTAATAAGTGATTTGGGAGAGTCGAAAGGACTCGGCCGGGGGCATATCTAGAGTGTCTCGAAAATAGGAGGGTTTTCTGATGCCCTTATGATCTATAAAATGTGCTATCTTGTACAAGCCTTTATTGATCCACCAAGCAAATTGTTGTGGATGTTGTCCTGGGGGAAAGTGCGGGTTCCCAAAAATGGGGGCAACTGGAGTGTGTGATGACCTAAGAGAGTATATTTTGCACATCCTATCCCAAAGGCTCAGTGAGTGAGATAGAGAGGGGCTCAGAATGGCTCTGCGTTCCTTAGAAGGCAACCACATTAGAAGGTCCATAGGGAGAGGAGAGCTCGCTTGTGCCTCTAGGTTGACCCAATCAGGGCGATAGGATGTAGAATAAATTTGGTAAAGTTGTGCCAACTGGGCCGCTCTATAGTAACGCAAAAAGTGTGGTACCCCCAATCCACCCTGTCCCTTTGAGACATACAAGGAAGATCGAGCCACCCTGCAACCTCCCCGGCTCCAGATGAATTTGAAAGTTAATGATTGGAGTTTTTTAAAAAATGTTGTAGGAACTGAAATCGGAAGGGACCTAAAATAATAAAGAATTCTAGGAAGGGTCATCATTTTGACGGTACTTATCCTGCCCAACCAAGAAAGACTATGGTTCTGCCAATTCTTTAAGTCCTCCATCGTGGAAGAGAGAAGAGGGGCGTAGTTAGCCTTGTATAGAGTAGATATGTCTGGGGTGAGTTTTACACCTAGGTAGGGGAGGGCCTGTTTGCACCACCTAAATGGAAAAGAAGCGCGTACAGAGGTCAGGGTTGAGGTAGGTAGATTAATATCCATTGCCTCTGATTTAGACTGATTGACCTTCAGGCCTGATACTATTCCAAAGTCAAAAAGTAGTGAAGCCAAGTTAGGCAGGGTCGTAATAGGATCTGTGATGAATAATAAAAGATCATCTGCAAATAATGCACATTTATGATCTCTGCCTCCACTGTATACACCATGTATATTAGGATTAGACCTGATGGCAATCGCCACTGTTTCTATAGCAACTATGAATAAGAGTGGTGAAAGGGGACAGCCTTGCCTGGTTCCTGTTCTAATTTGTAGCAGATCTGATTTGTGGCCAAAAGCTACAATGTTAGCTGAGGGGGTAGAGTACAGTACCGATAATAGAGAGAGGAATTTAGATCCAAAATTCCATTTTTTCAAAATATGAAACAAAAAAGGCCAGGAAAGGGAATCAAAGGCCTTATGAAGGTCTAATGACAACAACATTCCCCGTCTGGTTCCTAAGCCATCCCAATTCGAGTGGAGCAGAGATATAATGTCTACGGCCCTGCGGATTTGATCTGCCGCCTGTCGCCCCGGGACAAAGCCCACCTGATCTATATGGACATATTTTGCTAGGAAGGTATTAAGTCTATTAGCGTAAATTTTGGTTAATAATTTCAAATCCACATTAATAAGCGATATGGGGCGATAATTTGTCACCTCACTGTGGTCTTTGTCAGGCTTTGGTATTAGGCAGATATTGGCTCTATTTAGGTCTCCCCCCAAGTGAGCCCCATCACGCAGGGCCATGAAAAATTCCAATAAGTGGGGTGCTAATATTTGGGCAAATTTCTTATAGTAAGAGGCGGAGAACCCGTCTGGACCTGGAGTTTTTGAGGCATGAGCTTGTTTTATTGCCGACATTACCTCTTCTAAAGTGATGGCCTCATCCATTATTTCCTTGTGTGAGTCAGAGAGGGATGGGAGAGGCAGTTCTTTAATGAAATCATCTATAGCACCAGGTTGTAAATTCTCCGACTCTTTATATAAGGAGGTAAAATAAGAATGGAAAAGATTCAGTATCTTTTGCGGATTTTGTGTAAGGGACCCGTCAGGTTGTCTAATCTTTGGGACTGTCCTGCGACGAGGCCTGGGAGTCAGTCTGCGTGCCAACAGTGTTCCCGGCTTATCTGTTTGGGTATAAAATTTTGCCTGTGTCCATCGAAGGTTTTTTTCTGCCCTGGTTGTTAAACAAAGGTTTAGGTCCAATCTAGCCGAGTCAATCTGAGTCCTTAGATCCAGATCAGGATTGTTTTTGTGTCGGGTTACCAGGTTGGACAGCTCGCGATCCCTTTGACTAATTATTGAATCAGAGGTTTTCTTCAGCCTTGAGGCCGTCTGAATGAAATATCCCCTGATAGTTGCTTTATGTGCCGCCCAAGTATTCACTACAGAAGTGTCCATAGGGTCATTCTGAGCAAAATACTCTGTGATCTTTTGTTCGATATCAAAGCAGATTGAGGGATTACTGAGTAAAGAGTCATTCAATCTCCAAGGGGCCGGGCCTGAATAACATTGTAAGGAGTCACACGCTGTCCAAACTGCTGAGTGATCAGACCACGTCACGTCTATTATTTTACTAGTGTGGAATACGGAGACTGCCGGTGAAACCGTGAAAAAATGATCTATTCTAGAATAGGTGTTATGGACGTGTGAGTAAAAGGTGTAGTCTTTCTTGGATGGATTAAGTTCCCGCCATAGATCAATTAGATTATGATAGTGTAACATTTTGGCCAGTTTAAAGCCGATTTTTGGGAAATGGCTCCGGGGAGTTGAGAGCCGCCTCGTCTTATCAAGTATGGAGTCTAGGGCCACATTAGAGTCACCCCCAAACAGGACTGTGCCCTGTAGTTCCGGGGTCGTTTTGTGTAAAAGTTTCCGAAAGAAGGGCAATTGCCCTGAGTTCGGAGCATAATATGAGATTAAAGAAACTAAATTGCCCTCCAGATGACCCACCACCATGAGGAAACGGCCCTCTGGATCAGCCACAAGCTTCTCCAATGAGAAGGTCACTCGCTTAGAAAAACAAATGGCCACCCCTCCAGTTTTCCCGGGTCCGTTCGCTAAGTAGAATTGGGGGTAATAATGGTGTAAGAAAGTAGGGTTATAAGTTGGAGAGAAGTGCGTTTCTTGAAGAAATAGCACATCGGCCCTAAGTGATTTATAATGTTGGAAGGCCATTCTGCGCTTAACTGGCGCATTCAGGCCCTGTACATTATGAGAAATAAATCCAAAGGGGTGATTCTTATTAGTGGTTGCCATGATACACAAGGGAAAAAAGGTTATCACTTACCAGTTCCCAGAAAGTCATGAGGCATCTTTCCTCGAGAGACGGAGCCAATGGGGCGGCCAGAGCCCGGAGCCGTGGGATCGTAGCGAAATGGAAAAAAAATACAGGAAAATTAGTGGAAAAATTAGTAGAGAGAAGAAATGAGGGTGAGTGACCCAAGGGAGAGTCACTCAGAAAGAGTAGAGATCTAGTATACAATTGTACCAGTCGTAATTGTAGAAACATGGTAAACCAATGGGGAAATCTCCCCTACTCCTTTTGGAAGTAGTACCGGGTCGATGGACCCTGTACCCAGTTTGGTTTCGGCCCTGCCACACAGTGGGAGGATCGGAAGCAAACAAGGCGAATGACTGCCACAACTGGCCTCCGCCAAACCCTGCAATATATTTATAAATGTTCATAGCACATACTAATAGCACATTAAGGGAGTCCCAAGATTCAAATTAGTGAATTAGTAGATGAAGTGCAGTGGAGAGTCAACTTGTCATTATTATTGGTAGAGGAATGGCTCGGTATTGGGGTATACCCATAAAGTTGACCTCCAATTTAACCAAGGGAGTTTTATAACTGTGAAAAAAAAACAAAAACACAAAAAACAAAAATAAATTGTTATATAAAAAATTCTTAAACGGATTCAACTTTGATCCCGCCCACGGATCAACATAGAGAGTAAAATGGTGACAATTGTCACAAAGGTAGGTTTATGAAGCAGAAAGGTATCCATCATTCTCAAGGGGGTTTAGCTTTCAGCTTAGCCTTGCTTCTAATTGAGCGCCAGATTGGTGAGAGGGGGCACTTGGGTGACCTGTCTGGGGGAGTACGAGGCTGTGATGGACGCGGGGAATCCTTGTGTTCCACGGAAATCAAGCCCAGCCTCTTCAACATCGCTTCGCCCTCCTGAAAAGTGGAAAATGAGTGTTTCTTGCGCTGGTAGGTGAATGCCAGGCGGAAAGGAAAGGCCCAGTGGTATTTAATGCCATTTGTTATAAGAGGCTGTAATATTGGGTGTTTCAAGATTGCAACTGGGACTTGCTACTATACTCACCTTGTGTTTTTGTGCTTTGGTTAACCTACCACTAATGCCCCCAATACTACCCTCTGGAATATCTTCCGCGCTGGCTATCTCTGCCTCTGGACCCTCCCCCCCATCGCCTAGTTTAAAAACCCCTCTAACTTTTTGGCCATCTTCTTTCCCAGCAGATCTGCACCCTCCTCATTTATGTGCAGTCCGTCCCTTCTATAGTACCGGTTACCGACTGAGAAGTCGGCCCAGTCCTCCAGGAACCCAAACCCCTCCTTACTACACCAGCTCTTCAGCCACTTGTTTACTTCCCTAATCTCCCTCTTCCTTTCTGGTGTGGCTCGATGTACCGGTAGTATTCCTGAGAATACTACCTTGGAGGTCCTTTTCCTCAATTTAGCTCCTAAGTCCCTAAAATCGTTCTTTAGGACACTCCATCTGCCTCTGACTTTGTCATTGGTGCCAACGTGCACCATGACAGCCGGGTCTTCCCCAGCCCCTCCCAGTAATCTGTCCACAAGATCCGTGATGTGCCGAACCCAAGCGCCCGGTAGACAACATACTGTTCGGCGCTTCAGGTCTTGGTTACAGATTGCCCTCTCTGTCCTTCTAAGAATTGAGTCCCCTACCACCAGAATCTGTCTTTCCTTTCCCTTTGCTGTCCCCCCACTTTCACTGGAGGAGTTCTTCCCCCGGCAGCTAGGAGAGTCCCTCAGCTCCAGCAGTGCTGGTCCCTGACTGGTTTCACTAATGTCACTCAAAGTAGCATACTTATTGGGATGCTCCAGTCCTGGATCGGCCTCCCTGGCACTTCCCCCTCTACCCCTCCTGACTGTCATCCATCTACTCTTTGCTAGTGCCAGCACCTCTTTGTCTCCACCCGCCTCTGTGCTGGCCCCTGCCGGCACCTGCTGTGTACGTTCTTGGCTCTCCTTTAGTATGGAGGGACTTCTCAGTGCTGACAGTTGCTTCCCCAGATTCAGAATCTGGGCTTCCAGGGAAACAATGTGCTTACATTTTGCACAGCAGTATTCGCCCTCGATCGGATGATCAAGGAACGCATACATGCGGCAAGATGTAGAAAGAGTCGCCTCTGCACACCCACCGGGCATCGTACCTATTAAATTTAGTGAGGATTGGGGATTTTACCCTGTCCAAATTACCTAACAGCTAGCTTCCTGGCACTAATACTCAAGACAATACACAGGTACTCACAGACCTACGTGCAATCGCAGAACAGTCGCAGACCTACGTGCACTCGCAATACTCAAGTATACAGTACACAATACACAAGTACTAACGATCCACACACACTACTCAGACAACACTCAGATACTCACACTACACAGGTACTATGACCCCTGTTATAACAATTGTCTTGTTGGAAGGTAAACCTTCGGCCCAGTCTGAGGTCCTGAGCACTCTGGAGAAGGTTTTCGTCCAGGATACCCCTGTACTTGGCCGCATTCATCTTTCCCTCGATTGCAACCAATTGTCCTTTCCCTGCAGCTGAAAAACACCCCCACAGCATGATGCTGCCACCACCATGCTTCACTGTTGGGACTGTATTGGACAGGTGATGAGCAGTGCCTGGTTTTCTCCACACATACCGCTTAGAATTAAGGCCAAAAAGTTCTATCTTGGTCTCATCAGACCAAAGAATCTTATTTCTCACCATCTTGGAGTCCTTTAGGTGTTTTTTTAGCAAACTCCATGCAGGCTTTCATGTGTCTTGTACTGAGGAGAGGCTTCTGTTGGGCCACTCTGCCATAAAGCCCTGACCGGTGGGGAGCTGCAGTGATGGTTGACTTTCTACAACTTTCTCCCATCTCCCAACTGCATCTCTGGAGCTCAGCCACAGTGATCTTTAGGTTCTTCTTTACCTCTCTCACCAAGGCTCTTCTCCCCTATAGCTCAGTTTGGCCGGACAGCCAGCTCTAGGAAGGGTTCTGGTCGTCCCGAACGTCTTCCATTTAAGGATTATGGAGGCCATTGTGCTCTTAGGAACCTTAAGTGCAGCAGAAATTTTTTTGTAACCTTGGCCAGATCTGTGCCTTGCCACAATTCTGTCTCTGAGCTCTTCAGGCAGTTCCTTTGACCTCATGATTCTCATTTGCTCTGACATGCACTGTGAGCTGTAAGGTCTTATATAGACAGGTGTGTGGCTTTCCTAATCAAGTCCAATTAGTATAATCAAACACAGCTGGACTCAAATGAAGGTGTAGAACCATCTCAAGGATGATCAGAAGAAATGGACAGCACCTGAGTTAAATATATGAGTGTCACAGCAAAGGGTCTGAATACTTAGGACCATGTGATATTTCAGTTTTTCTTTTTTAATAAATCTACAAAAATGTCAACAATTCTGTGTTTTTCTGTCAATATGGGGTGCTGTGTGTACATTAATGAGGAAAAAAATGAACTTAAATGATTTTAGCAAATGGCTGCACTATAACAAAGACTGAAAAATTTAAGGGGGTCTGAATACTTTCCGTCCCCACTGTATATATTGTACATTCAAATCAGTCCCTTCCCTCAAGGAGCTTGCAATCTAAGCTTCCTAATTTACATTCACACATACTTAAATTAGACAGGAGCCAATTAACCTGTCAGCATGTCTTTTAAGTGTGGGAGGATGCCATTGTTTATTGAATTTATAAAAACACAACACATTGTATGTTTATGTTTAGTGTGGGTATTGGGTATTCAAATATCAGTGAGTGCTACTGTTACCTTCATGTATTTATTTTTTGTTTGGTTTACACTAAGCACAATTTGTTATTCTTGGTTTTCCTACATGACTGTACGACAGAAGATGGTTTCTGTTGAACAGAGAAGAGTACACACACACCGAATGTTGGCCAGTTCCTGTTGAACCGACTTACTTTTGGTATGTGCGTGCCCGGTTTTAGTCCTTTATTTTTCAGCTGCTTTAGAAGACCAAGCTGTCCAACAAAAGTGGCAGCTAGAGTGTTGAGACAAACAATTGTAATACTGACAAAAAGGCAGCTTTTGTTTATTAATGTAAAACCTTTATCCCTAAAGGAAATTAAAAAAAGCTGTTGCTATCCTTTTTTAAAAAGTGGTGGTTGCAACTTGGTTTTAACTTGTAAAGTTAGTCCATCTAAACCTTCTAGTCCAGCTAAATCTACCCTCTCCCCAGATTCGATCTAGGATGTGGTGGTCAACGAATATTCGAGGCGCTACGGCAGAGGCGGCTCTAGGCTTTGTGAGGCCTTAGGCAAAACCTAGACATGAGGCCCCACTCACACCCAAAATGGGAAAAATAATTCAAGCGACAAAAAAATAAACTGTATAAAGTACACATATTAAGTTCGGTCCCGGGTTTCGGCACCAAAAAAAAAAAAAAAAAAAATTACACATATTAAGAGCTTTAAAGTGCTGGTGTCAGCACTCTCTATCTCGGTGCTGGTGTCAGCGCTCTCTATCTCGGTGCTGGTGACAGTGAAGGAGATAGCAGCTGAGAAGCCAATCAGCAGGCAGTGCCAGCGCAGGATGCAGCGCGCCTGGCCCACCAAGGCTCAGGATCAGCACTGGACTGGGACCTCCCAACCCCCCCCCCCCGCAGTGGAGTTCTGCATAGGTGGGGGTAAGGGCAGGGCAGAGGGAAGGGTCAGGGGCTGCCAATCACAGGTGGGCACAGTGGGACTGAGCTGCCCTTACTGTTTGTGACACTGATGATCAGGAGGAAGAGAGTGGAGTGCATGGGACAGGACAGGGGGTGAATATAAACACCAGTCTGTGGCTGAGAGATGCTGGCTCTCTCTCATGTTGGTGGTTGCTGGCTGCAGAAGGGGTTGTGGCATGGTAGCTGTGCCTCTCCCTGCAGCTGGAGCCTCGGTTCCCCCCTCCCTGCACTGATTGACAGCCCCAGAGAGAGAGAGAGGTGGCCCGGTCCGGACACCTCTTGTTTCCTACCTCCCTTTCCATCTGCTCCATACAGCGCTCGTGGGGCTTCCTCCGCGGGACCTTCCTCTTCCTGTCCTCCCCACTGCATGCCAGATTCCTCCTCCAGCCCGGGTGTGCGTGGACCGCTCCGCTGAGCACTCCAGTGGTGGGGGGTGACGGCAAGGGGGGGGGCGCGATCTGCGTCTCCGGAGCAGCAGGAAACTTTTTGCTCCGGCTGCTGGAACCTCCTCCCCTTCTCCTCCCCCGGACACACCACTGGCCCCGCCTCCTCCTCAAGACAGAGCCACACTCCGTCCTCTCTCTCCTCTGCCTGTTAAACCACTGCTGGCCGGAGCTTAACGCCGCCCGCAGCGGCATTGTTGTCAGCAGAGGCGGCTCTTCAATGAGGCGGTCGCGGGGCCCCTATGAGTGCGAGGCCTTAGGCGACCGCCTTATTTGCCTAATTAGAGAGCACGGTCACCGAGGTACAGCTTGGAGTGTCCACTGAAATAGAAGAGGGCAAGGGGGAGCCCTTATAGTGTAATAATAAGCCCAAAAATTGTGATAGCTGGCTCAAAAAGTTCAGCAATTGGGAAAGAAAATAAATTTACATCTGTTGAGGCTGTGGTCACCCTAAAAGTCAACTTACGTGGTCACCTTCCACATATGCAGATGGAGAAAACCCTGTCTCCACAGAGCTGTTGATTCTTTGTGTCAGAGCTGGCCACTCAGCTGTCAGCTAATTGCCAGCTCTCATCTCTCTCCACATTTAACCAGCTGTTGTGGATCTGCTCGTCAGTCCCGCCTACTAAAGATTTCCAGCTCACTTCATTCCTGCCTTCGCCTTGGTCACATCACAAGAAACCATCTCCTGCGTTCCTGTTTAAAGACTGACTTTGCTGACATTCCTTCTGAATCCTTACCCTGCTTGCTGTTCCTCTACTTGGATCCCCGACTTCTGGCCTGGCTGATTACCCGATCTGGTTACTGAACTCTGGCTTCGCAGATTACCCGATCTGGTTACTGAACTCTGGCTTGGCTGACTACCCGATCCGGTTACTGGACTCTGGCTATGCTTTGACTACGCTTACTCTATTTACCTTTTTATTGTTATTAATAAACAAGTGTGATTTTACTGTACTTCTTTCTCAGTCTGGTTCATGGTTCCTGATAGTAGTTGCCGAAGGCCATGAATTCAGAAGATACAGTCAATCAACTTGTTGGTAATATTTTTTTCAAATTGGATGAGCAAGATCACCGCATGGATCAGTTTGCCATGGCATTACAAACGCTCCTGAATCCCACGGCTTACCTGGAATCCCCCACTGTGGCTGCTCTGGTACAACCTGTGTTGCAGGCCGTCCCTGCTGCTGCGCCAGTCTCTGTGCAAGCACCCGCCTTGAGTATTACCTCTATAAGAGGTATGTCTGGTTCCTCCCCACTTCCCCAGCGATTTGGGGGCGATCCAGTTCATTGCAGAGGGTTTCTCAACCAAGTTGAGATATACTTTGAGATGCTGCCCCAGGCGTTTCCCACGGACAGAAGCAAAGTAGCATTTGTGATATCTTTGCTTTCTGAGGGAGCTTTGTCCTGGGCTAACCCTCTATGGGAGACGCAAAAACCTGTTGTCCTGAGTTTGTGGCCTCCTTTAAAAGGGTATTTGACGTTCCAATGCGCTCCGCTTTTGCTGCCAAGTGCCTCATGTCCATCAAACAGAGTATGAGAACTGTTGCCGACTACGCCATTGAGTTCCATACTCTGGCAGCAGAGGTTGCTTGGAACAATGAGGCCCTCGTGGCTGCTTTTTCTCATGGTCTCTCGGATTCCATCAAGGATGAGATAGCAGTTATACCCACTGAGCTGGAGAGCTTGATCTCGTTTGCCATCCTCATTGACTTCAGACTCAGAGAAAGACTTTCTTTTAAGGAGCGCTTTCGGAAGCCTCCTGTACGTTTGCCTCCGAGCTTTTCAGTCCCACTCCTGCCTCCCTCACCTCCCATGCCTCCTGGTACCGAGTCGGTCAGTGAAGATGAACTCATGCACTTGGGCTTTACGTGTCTCTCTGCGGATGAGAGAACCTTTAGGAGGAGGTAGAGATTGTGCCTTTTTTGTGGCCAGGCAGGTGACTTTTTGAAGTCTTGTCCTACCCATCCTGGGAACACCTAATCCTTGAGGTCCTGTCATGGACAGACCTTAGGTGGTGTTGTGTCGTCCCCAGTTATCCAGAAGGATAAGCCCCTGGTTTCGGTCACCCTTTCTTGGGCTAAGTCGTCTATCGAGATACAGGCTCTAATCGAATCTGGGGCTGCAGGCCTGTTCATTGATGCTGCCTTTGTATCAAAGCACTTGATTCCACTGCAGCTGCGTGACACTCCACCTGCCATTGAGGCTCTTGACGGGAGACTTCTACAGCCTGCCCATGTGACTCATGAGACGGTTCCGTTGTCCATGGCCGTAGAAGCTCTTCACCATGAGATAATCCAATTCCAAGTGATTTCCTCTCCTTAGTTTCTGCTGGTTATTGGTTATCCTTGATTACAGAGGCACAACCGGGCGCTTGGGTTCGGCACATCACGGATCTTGTGGACAGATTACTGGGAGGGGCTGGGGAAGACCCGGCTGTCATGGTGCACGTTGGCACCAATGACAAAGTCAGAGGCAGATGGAGTTTCCTAAAGAACGATTTTAGGGACTTAGGAGCTAAATTGAGGAAAAGGACCTCCAAGGTAGTATTCCCAGGAATACTACCGGTACATCGAGCCACACCAGAAAGGCAGAGGGAGATTAGGGAAGTAAACAAGTGGCTGAAGAGCTGGTGTAGTAAGGAGGGGTTTGGGTTCCTGGAGGACTGGGCCAACTTCTCAGTCGGTAACTGGTACTATAGAAGGGACGGACTGCACCTAAATGAGGAGGGTGCAGATCTGCTGGGAATGAAGATGGCCAAAAAGTTAGAGGGGTTTTTAAACTAGGCGATGGGGGGAGGGTCCAGAGACAGAGATAGCCAGCGCGGAAGATATTCCAGAGGGTAGTATTGGGGGCCTTAGTGGTAGGTTAACCAAAGCACAAAAACACAAGTTGAGTATAGTAGCAAGTCCTAGTTGCAATCTCGAAACACCCAATACGAGGACAATATGCGACCGGTCTAAACTATGTGGCATGTTCACCAATGCCAGGAGCATGGCGGACAAGATGGGTGAACTAGAGATACTGTTGTACGAGGAGGATTTGGATTTTGTGGGAATTTCAGAGACCTGGTTCAACAGCTCTCATGATTGGCTGGCAAACATTCAAGGGTATACCCTATACCGCAAGGATAGAGAAGGTAAAAAAGGGGGAGGGGTATGCCTATATATCAAGAATAATATACAAGCGAATGTGAGAGATGACATCACTGAGGGAGCTAGAGAGGAGGTGGAATCCTTATGGGTAGAGCTCCAAAGGGATGAAGCTAAGGGGAAAATAATACTGGGAGTATGCTATAGGCCCCCTAACCTGAGGGAGGAAGTGGAGACGGATCTCCTATCACAAATTGGATTAGCAGCAAGGATGGGAAGTGTTATCATAATGGGGGATTTTAATTATCCAGACATAGACTGGGTGGAGGGAACCGCGCATTCATTTAAGGCTCGCCAGTTCCTTAATGTCTTGCAGGACAATTTTATGGGTCAGATGGTAGACGCACCAACTAGAAATAAAACATTACTGGATCTACTGATTACCAACAATACAGACCTGATCACGGATGTGGAAATACGGGGCAATTTAGGTAACGGCGATCACAGGTCAATAAGTTTCAGTATAAATCACACAAATAGGAAACATAAAGGGAACACAAAGACACTGAATTTCAAAAGAGCCAACTTCCCTAAACTACAAACCTTGCTAAAAGGCATATGTAACTATGTAACAACCCCTCTTTTGATTGGCTCCGTGCTGAGGTTCTCTCCTGGTCATCACAATGCAGTGAAACATGCTTCCGGAAGGTAGCCAAGGTCCTGTGTACCTCTTCATTCTCCTCCCTGCCAGAGGAGTACCGTGATTTTAGCGATGTCTTTGACAAGGTCAAGCCAGTAGTTTGCCTCCACCTCGGCCGTATGATTGCGCAATTGACCTTCAACCTGGTGCCACTCCCCCTCATGGCCGGGTTTACGCACTTTCTCGGGGTTTCATCCACAAATCCTCGTCTCCTGCTGGTGCTGGTTTCTTCTTTGCGAAGAAGAGGAGCGGTGAACTGAGACCTTGTATTGATTATAGGGGTCTCAATCGTTTCACGATTAAGAATGCCTACCCGATCCCGTTGATTACAGAGTTATTTGACCGCCTCAAGGGAACAACGGTTTTCACTAAGCTTGATCTGAGAGGGGCTTACAATCTCATGAGGATTAAGGAGGGCGACGAGTGGAAAACTGCGTTTAATACCAGAATAGGCCATTATGAGTATCTCGCAATGCCTTTTGGCCTTTGTAACGCCCCGGCAGCTTTCCAGGAATTTATTAACAATGTCCTCCGAGATTTGTTGCAGTTATGTGTGGTGGTTTATCTCGATAATATCCTCATATTTTCCAAAACCCTGGAGAGCCACCACACAGATGTCTGTCATGTGCTTCAGAAATTAAGAGAGAACAATCTCTATTGTAAACTGGGGAAGTGTGAGTTTCATCGGGAACAGGTTAAATTCCTGGGCTATGTCATTTCCACTGCTGGTTTTTCGATGGATCCAGAGAAACTTTCAGCAGTCCTACAGTGGCCTCGACCCGTGGGGTTACGTCCTCTGCAGCATTTCCTGGGTTTTGCCAACTATTATCGGAAGTTTATTCATAACTTCTCGTCTCTGGTCAAGCCCCTGACTGATATGACCAGAAAGAACGGTAACCCACAGAGTTGGTCTCCGGAGTCCATTAAGGCCTTTGAAAGTCTCAAGGCTGCCTTTGATTCTGCTCCTGTGTTGGCACATCCTGATCCTACGTTACCTTTTATCCTTGAGGTTGATGCTTCTGAGACTGGTGTTGGCGCCCTTCTGTCTCAACGTCCTACCTCTGAGAGTGCTATGCATCCTTGTGGCTACTTTACCAAGAAATTGTCACCTGCCGAGTGCAATTACAAGATTGGTGACAGAGAGCTGTTGGCAATCATTTTAGCCCTGAAGGAATGGAGACTACTTTTCGAATGCTGGTTCTTATAAGAATCTCACATTCTTGTCTGAGGCTAAATGCCTTTCTCCCAGAAGGGCGTGATGGGCTCTTTTCTTGTCAAGTTTCAATTACATTGTCTCATTCTTATCCGGCACTAAGAATGTAAGGGCTGACGCCTTGTCACGACAATTTTCCTCCACTTCCAAGTTGGAATCGGTTCCGGTTCCTATGATTCCTCCTGATCGTATTCTTGCTACGGTTCGCACCAGTCTTACTTCTCCTTTGGGTGACAAAATTCTTGCTGCTCAGGTCGATGCTCCTCCTGAGGAACCTTGTGACCGCTGCTTTGTCCCAGAGTGTCTCCGTACTGCCGTGCTCCAGACTTCTCATTCTCCCAAGGCAGCTGGCCACCCTGGGAAGAATCGACTCGTTTGGGCCATTTCCCAACAATTCTGGTGACCTAGTCTACGTGCTGATGTAACTGCCTTCGTAGCTGCCTGTTCCCTGTGTGCTCAGAGTAAGACTCCACGACACCTTCCAGTGGGCCTCCTACAACCCATACCCAATGGAGAGAGGCCCTGGACCCACCTGTCTATGGATTTCATTATGGAGTCCAACTCCCAAGGCAACACAGTTATCCTTATGGTGGTTGTCCAGTTATCAAAGATTTGTCATTGTATTCCACTTAAGAAGTTGCCCACTTCTAAGGAACTGGCTTCCATTTTTACTGGGGGGATCTTTCGCTTTTATGGGCTACCCAGGGTAATTGTCTCGGACAGGGGTAGTCAGTTTGTGTCCCGGTTCTGGCGAGCCTTTTGTGCACAGCTGGGAATTCAGCTTGCTTTCTCCTCTGCGTATCACCTGCAGTCTAATGGGGCTGTAGAACGAGCCAATCAGTCCTTGGAGCAATTCCTATGTTGCTATATTTCTGACCATCAGAATAACTGGTCAGACCTATTACCGTGGGCAGAGTTTGCTCACAACAGTGCTTTTAATTCTTCTTCCCGATTGTCTCCGTTTATGGCGAATTATGGTTTCCAACCTTCCATGTTGCCTGACACGTTTGTTCCGCAGAGTATTCCTGTGCTAGAGGAGCATCTTCGTGGTCTTTGTTCCACTTAGTCATGAGTCCAGGAGGCTTTGCGTGATGCTAATGATAGGTACAGACTCCATGCTGACCGCAGATGCCTGCCTGTGCCTTCTTACCAGGTTGGGGACAGGGTCTGGCTGTCATCTCGCAACCTCCGACTTCGTATTCCCTCACTGAAGTTCACAACTCGGTTTATTGGGACTTTCCGTATACTTCGCAGGATTAACTCAGTGGCTAACGTGTTGGACCTTCCTCCTAGTATGCGCATCTCAAATGTGTTTCATGTCTCCTTATTGAAACTGTTGGTCTGCAACAGCTTTACCATCTCGGTGCCAAGTCCTCACACTATACAGGTTGAGAACCATGAGAAGTATGAGGTACAATCCATTGTTGACTCCTGAAGGTTCCGTGGGCGCATACAGTACCTGGTGCATTGGAAGGGGTACGGTCCGGAGGAACGCTCCTGGGTCTCATCCTCGGACGTACATGCTCCTGCCCTCCTCCGTGATTTCCATAGATGTTTTCCCCTCAAACCCGGTGGTCCTCCGAGGTGGAGAGGTTGTTGAGGAGGGGGGTACTGTCAGGGCTGGCTCAGCCCTTCCTTCTCGGAGCTGGCCGCTCAGCTGTCGGCAAATTACCAGCTCTCATCTCTCTCCACAGTTAACCAGCTGTTGTGGATCTGCGCATCAGTCCCGCCTACTTAAAGATCTCCAGCTCACTTCATTCCTGCCTTCGCCTTGGTCACATCACAAGAAACCATCTGCAGCATTCCTGTTTAAAGACTGGCTTTGCTGACATCCCTTCTGGTTCCTTACCCTGCTTGCTGTTCCTCTACTTGGATCCCTGACTTCTGGCCTGGCTGATTACCCGATCTGGTTACTGAACTGTGGCTTGGCAGATTACCCGATCTGGTTACTGAACTATGGATTGGCTGACTACCTGATCCGGTTACTGGACTCTGGCTATGCCTATGCTCTATTTACCTTTTTATTTTTATTAATAAACAAGTGTGATTTTACTGTACTTCTGTCTCGGTCTGGTTCATGGTTTCTGACAGTTTGCCCCTGATTCCAAGGTGGTCCCACTTCTGGATCCTCTGCAGAGTTCTCGGGTGGGTGTGTGAAATTGGTAAATTACAAGAGGTTTAAAAAAAAAAAAAACAATGGTGATCCAGTCAACAGAGGCACTGGGGGTATAGTTTGATTAAACACATAGAAGTATAAGACCTACCACCGAGGGTCAGGGGTTTTTTTTGTTAATCCTTCAACCTTCCCTCTCTCACTTCACCCCCCCCCCAAATGTTTTTCTCACTTAACTTCATTTCCCCTATTTTCCCAGTATTAATTCGTTTCTTCATCACCCTTGAGTTTCTCCTTTGTCATATGGTTACCCCCCCCCCCCCCCCATGCTATCCAAAACTTAGTTACATGGAGTTCCACGACAAATGCACAGGTGATTTTTGACTTGCACTTACTGTACACTGCTTCAGTGACTCAACTGTTTACTACTTTATCCAATGATTTATCCAATGTTGTATTTGTCATTTTGAGTTGTTATTCCCTCTAATGTCTGTGTATAGTTATTTTGGGTATTGTGTACAACCTAAAATAAATAATTATTAAAAAAAAGAAATGTAAGACCAGTTAAAAATATAACGGAGTAGGATATATTAGGTTAAAGAGTGGTGGTACATATGGTCAAAGAACTGAATAGCAACAAATATATTTATTTTGTAGTTTATTTCAGTCCATATAACATTTATAAGTACTGTTTGGGTGATGCACAAACTCTACAAAATGCATAGCACTTGGGTTACAGCAGTGGACTAGTAATCAGCTTGAAAGGGGATTGGCAAACTTCTCTGCCACAATGGTGAGTGCCAGTTGTGGTATGGTGAGCAGTCTTTCCAAATCTCTATTTAGGTAAGGGGTAGCTCACTGAGTATACCAGCAGAGGAGAGAGGCAATACTGTGATGCAAAAATAAAAATAACATTTCTAAATTAACTTACTGGAGAGAATATGTTGTCTTAAGATCAGGCTGAACGTGTAGAAGCAGGGCGGGCGGTCTTCGTCACCACTAAAAGTCCCAGCTCATCCTATGCCCAAAGAAACAGAGGGAGCGCACTGCTCACAGGTGACCCGTAAAGACCTCTGCTGCTGTGTAATCCCATGCCCAGTTTACCAGACCTTTTGACCATATGTTCCATTACTTTTTATCGTAATTTATCCTACTAACCTAACATCAAATTTTTAACTGGTCTTGCAATTCTATGTGCTTTATGAAATTGTTCCTGCAGACATCATTAGCTCACCCTGAGCTGAAGTATTGGCAATTTGTAGTCAATCATGAACCACGTTTTTTGATGCAGTCAAGAAGCTTGATGTTCATTAAACCAGATGACTCCGACCTATTCTTAAGCTATGACAATGGATGCCTCTGCCGAACGGACCACTTCGGACCATTCGGCAGAGGCATCAGTCTGAAGCCAGAACCTCTATTATTAGGTGCTTTCTATGCAGAGTTAAAGAAACTTATATGGAGTGATTCTGTGGATGATATCAATCTAGTAAAGTTTACAAAATGAGATTTTTTAAAGAGCTATATAAAACAGTAGGTGATCCATCTTGTATATAGCTCTGACCCTTTGCTACTACCAGAAGTTTGTTAATGCAGAGTATTATATTTAGTCCATATGTTTTTTTTTCCTTTCTTCTGTTTATAGGAGGATATTACCCAGTAAAAATAGGAGACCTCTTCAATGGCAGATATCATGTTGTCCGAAAGTTGGGCTGGGGTCACTTCTCCACCGTCTGGCTTTGCTGGGACCTTCAGTAAGTGGATTCTGGTTGCTATATTTATAACATTGATCCCTTTGCTACCAACAGTATGTGATTTGTAGAATATACTTTGATTACATTCGGGCTAATTTTAATTAGAGAGAAGAAAAGTGTCTATTTTACCTATGGCAGTCATATTTTGATGCAGTTTAGAAAGTACTTGACACAAATGCTGGCCACACAACATTGTATTTTTAGGCAATTACAACCAGTTATTGATCATAAAACAACTAAGCAGATGAATGTAATCTACCGCCAATAGTCTCAGGTTTGGCGCTGGGGAGGGGGGGCTTGGGTATGCTAAAGCACCCCCAAAAATTCTGCTAGCACACCCATGGCACCTTCAGTCATCAACCCCCATGTCAGAGTCTGCATTAAGGTTTTCCCCCAATCATTAAAAATGCATTAGCAGCACTGACAGATGGGGAGTCAGGGACTTAAAGGCTAAGTTCACCTTTTTTTTTTTGTAAATTCTAGCTCCCCTATGCACCAATATAGCTTTCATGTACTTTTTTTGAAAAAATATCAACACTTTCCATACAATCTACAGACATATAACTTACTGTCCTCCATCCATGATTCAAAACGTATCTATTGCTTCTGTCTTACGTCCATACAGACTTTAGGTCATGACACAGGAAGGAGTTGACCAGCTGATATCATTAGCACACACCCTACATCATCCACCCACCCACTCACAGCTGCACGTTTTTTAAATGAAATGCAATCAATCAGTGATCACCCTTCCCACTAAATACACAATCAATTTTTATAGTGTATGGCCATCCTTATACAAGTACATAGAAGGGAGTGGACATAAACACTCAGCTGTCAAGCCCCTTCATATCTCTGCATAGCGGGAACTCGCATTTCCACATGCATTTTTTTTTTTTTAGCGAGGTGGGGAGGCGTTTTGGAGCATTTTCACTCTTTGCACATAGGGCAGCCCATCCACCTGAATGGGCCATCCTACATGCAGCAATCACCCCAAAGAAGCTTCAGAACTATTTTTAGAGGGGAGCTTGGTGGGTTTTTTTTCTGCAATTTTTGGTGCAACGCATTTCTAAAATGCAAGGAAATGCACAGATGTGAATGGAGCTTCATTGTTCTTGTGTTATCACACCAATTTCACTTTAAGTCCCCATTCATCTAGCATAGTGGGAGTGAACATTTTGTGTCTCATTTTTCCTGTGACACGCATAGGGTAGCCTGTTGATTTAAATGGGCTGTGCTATATGTGGCTTATGGGACATGTTGACATTTTGTGAGTTGCGTGTTTTGCAGCATTTGCCATTTGTTTTTTCACATGCCAAAATGTGTTTGCTTCTGTGTTTGGTGTGTTGTTAACCAATTAATGGCACTGAAAGCACAACTAGTAATTTTAGGTGTATAAAGGTGGCCATACACTATACAGTCTGATTGTACAATCTCCTTTAGATCTGCCATCAATTATGTAATGCAAGGGCCTGCCTGATTGGATACAGAGTGATTAGCTAGATAGGGGTTTCCTCCTATTATATAAATTCGGTAAATATAAAGGAGATTGTACAATTAGATTAGAATTAGGTGCGCAACGACTTATATAGGCATGGGGCGTGGACACCGGATGATGTCACCCGGTGACCCCGCCCCTTATGACATCACCGCCCCATCATGCCCCGGGCGGTGACGTCATAAGGGGCGGGGTCACCGGATGACATCACCCCCCAAGGACTTTCACACTGGAGCGGTGCGCTGGCAGGACGCTGTAAAAAGTCCTGCTAGCAGCATCTTTGGAGCGGTGAAGGAGTGGTGTATACACCGCTCCTGCCCATTGAAATCAATAGGGCAGCGCAGCGCTTTGTGGGCAGTTTTAAACCTTTTTCAGCCGCTAGTAGGGATTAAAACAGCCCCGCTAGCGGCCAAATAGAGCCGCTAAAACGACAGTAAAGCGGCACTAAAAATAGCGCCATTTTGGCCTCGTACACACAATCCGAAAATCAGAAGGGAAAACTTATAAGACGAGCTGTCTGCAGATTTTTGGATCGTTAGAAAGGTGCTTTCGACAGCCGATATGACTTTTTCGTCAGACAAAAGCTGGATGTGCAGGCTATAAAATTTTTGTCGGATGTGAACTCAACATCTGAAATTCTGATGGTCAGTACAGAAATCGTCACACAAGAGTCGAAAGTACAAACACATGATCGGAATCAAGGAACGACTGGGAAGAGTTCGGTCTGGTAAACTACTGTTCGTAATCTAGAATTAACATTCGTGACGCGGCAATTGATGAAATGTCGAAATGCAACGCACATTCTCATCTTCTTTAATGGGATAATAATGAAGCTGCTTTGCTGGTGATACTGATGTCTTTATTATTACTAACACAAAATCAGCAGAAGGCGCCCAAAGGGTGGCGCTTGAGAAATGAATTTCCTCTTTATACTCTTATAGTACATCACTACATTCGTGTTTGTCAGAAGACAATTTGTGGATAGTTAGTATGCTAGACAAAATCCTGCACACACGCTTTTGACAAAAATCAGACGCTCGGTCGTACAACAATCAAACCGTGTGTACGAGGCCTTAGACAGCACACTACATGACAGTAGGCATGTTTCTCTCAAGTCAGTGGCTTCAGTGCTCTAGTGCACTAGTGTGTTAAGCTCTGAAGGCTCAGTGCATGTGTAGTATCCAAGAAACAAATTTCTGCTCTGACAAAATGCCTACATTTTCTAACTTTCATTTCCCCAAAGCTTGCCACAATACCAGTTCACATATTAAAATCCAAGGGGGTGAGTGCGGTTTAAATTGCTGGAAATTTACATTTTTTGCCAGCTTCTTTAAAATAAAAAACAGCATGCACACCCCTCCAAAAGGACCACCAAAATAAATATGTTGCAGTTTTCTAGTCATTAGATGTGGCTGTATTAGTTTTCTTGTTACAGCTTTTTTCTCTCTGTTTTCACCTGGTGATCGGGCCAGTAACACACCTCCTGTAACACACCTCCTGTAACACACCTCTGCCCTCTGCCTATCCATTTTAATGCATGTGCTTCCACTGTGGAGGCTCTCAAAATTTATAGTTAGGACAGATAATACTGGGGTGCTGTGAAGAGGCTCTGCAACTTATGAATGTATTTGCAAATGTGTGCAAACTAAACCCCTGTTTTTAACGCATACTGTTAGATAGGATCATTTGGTTGGTTGCAGACTGGTCAGTAAGTAGAGCTGGGAATTTTCTTTGGTTTTGTTTGACATGCGTCACCCTTCCATGTGCCCTTTGCTGCAAAGGCCAGTTATAAGTGGGGGCAGTGGCCATTTGTTTGTACTGTTGGAATACTGGTGAGGGGATGCACTGGACACCTACGCTGCCATTGTGCTATAGGCTGGGTGTCCAATGTGCCCATGTGCCTTTTAAGGAGATGTGGGCTTCCTGATAATACTGGGGTGCTGTGAAGAGGCTCTGCAGCTTACGCATGCATTTGCACATGATTGCAAACTAAACCCCTGTTTTTAACGCAGAATGTTACAGGCTAATTTGGTTGGTGCAGACTGGTCAGTAAGTAGAGCTGGGAATTTTCTTTGGATTTTTTTCACCTCCTGTATTATGCCCCGTACACACGGTTGGACTTTGTTCGGACATTCCGACAACAAAATCCTAGGATTTTTTCAGACGGATGTTGGCTCAAACTTGTCTTGCATACACACGGTCACACAAAGTTGTCGGAAAATCCGATCATTCTGAACGCGGTGACGTAAAACACGTACGTCGGGACTATAAACGGGGCAGTGGCCAATAGCTTTCATCTCTTTATTTATTCTGAGCATGCGTGGCACTTTGTCCGTCGGATTTGTGTACACACGATCGGAATTTCCAACAAGGGATTTTGTTGTCGGAAAATTTTATAGCCTGCTCTCAAACTTTGTGTGTCGGAAAATCTGATAGAAGATGTGTGATGGAGCATACACACGGTCGGAATTTCCGACAACAAGGTCCTATCACACATTTTCCGTCTGAAAATCTGACCGTGTGTACGGGGCATTAGTGTGCCTCCATTCTGGATGAAGGAGTACAAGGGCACAACAGACAGCATTGTTAATCTGGAGGGGGGTGGGGAGGAGAGTGTTATATGAACTAGTAGAATTAAATACGCTAACAAATTGAATTCAAAGTCCAACCAGATCATCAGGGGAAAAAAAAGGAAAGAAAACATGAAAATATTAAACATATGCAGAATTGGTAAGCTTCAATATAATAAATGTTTGCTTTAGGGTTTAATACACATATCAAACACAAGGCCTGCACACCCCTAAACCCTGCATTCTGTACACAGCACACCCCTGAACTCTGCACTCTGTATGTAATGCACTCCTAAACAATACACTCTGTACATAGCTCACCCCTAAACTCTGCACTCTGTACATAGCACACCCCCGAACTCTGCACTCTGTACGTAACGCACTCCTGAACAGGGGCAGACTGACAACTCTGGGGCCCCCAGGCAACAGGAGATAATGGGGCCACCTGTGTCCCTGCCCACACTCAAGCCCCAACCCCAGCTTGCACTGCATGGACACCTCAATTCTGTGTCGAACCTGAGATAAACAGTGCACAGAGGGCATCTGGGCAGAGCATGGGATGTCAAGCAAGCACAGTACACAGGGGGGCAGCAGGGCAGAGCATGGGGAAACCATGGCAAAGTATAGAAGTCAGCAGGTCAGAGCACAGGGGGTCAGGAGGGCACAATATGTGTTTGTGGAGGGCAGGAGGGCACACTACATGGGGGGAGGCAGAGGAGCACATTATGGGGCACGGCAGGGCACATTACGGGGGCTAGCAGGGCACATTATGGGGCACAGCAAAGAACATTACATGGGGCAGGAGGGCACGTTATGGGGTACAGCGGAGTATATTACATAGGGGCATGAGGGCACATTATGTGGCACAGCAGAGCACATTATGGGGCATATTACATGGGGGCAAGAGGGCACATAATGGGACACAGCAGAGGATATTACATGGGGCAAGAGGGCACATATAGGGCACAGTGTGGTGCACACAGCAGAGCACATTATGGAGCACTAAATGATGCATCACGGGGCACACAGCAGGGCACATCATATGGCACACAGCAGGGCACAGGGCACATAATGGTGCATACAGTAGGGCTCAGGACACATCACAAGGCCCACAGAAGGGAACTGGGCACACAGTGGGGCACATAGTAGGGCATGGGGCTCACAGTAGGACACATTTTTGCTTTTTGATGTTTTTACTTCCTATCTATGTTTTTAGATGTATAGACTTGTCATCAGTAATTGTAAAAACCATGAAATGCATACATATTGTAGTAGCGATTTGGGCTTTATCGTTTAAAGTGGCAACATCATGTGAGACATGGGCCTCGGCAGATCTGATACTGACTTAATCAGAGCCGAGCTTCCATGTGTAGTGAGTATCCACTAATTCACCAGCTCTTCAGTTATTCAATTAAGCCCACCTTGTTTACTCTGTACAAATTGTATTAGCATGTGCATATAAATTTCTGTCTATTGCCTAAAGAGTCAGCTATGAGTAAGCACCAGTAGATACGGTGTGAAACATGTCAGCTGTTGATTTCATCTTTTGCTATATGGTTTTTAACCAATAAAGAAATCTTTGTTGGAGTGCGGCCATCCGGATTGAATTCTTTTCTGTATACAGTAGGACACATCATGGGGCACACCACAAGAGCACATCACAGGGCACATCACAGGGCACACATCAGGGCACACAGCAGGGCATGGGGGCACACAGCAGGGCATGGGGGCAGGCAGCAGGGCATAGGGGCACACATCAGGGCATTGGGACACACAGCAAGGCATGGGGGCAGACAGCAGGGCATAGGGGCAGACAGCAGAGCATGGGGCAGACAGCAGGGAATGGGGGCAGGCAACTGGGCATGGGACACAGAGCAGGGTGTGGGGCAGACATCAGGGCATGGGGGCACAGAGCAGGGCATGGGGGCAAAGAGCAGGGCATTGGGGCACAGAGCAGGGCATGGGGGCACAGAGCAGGGCATGGCGCAGACATCAAGGCATGGGGCACAGAGCAGGGCATGAGGCAGACATCAAGGCATGGGGGCACAGATCAGAGCATGTGGCACAGAGCAGGGCATGGGGGCACAGAGCAGGGCATGGGGCAGACATCAAGGCATGGGGGCACAGAGCAAAGCATGGGGCAGACAGCAAGGCATGGGGGCACACATCAGAGCATGGGGTCAAAGAGCGGGGCATAAGCGCAGACAGCAGGGCATGGGGCAGACAGTGGGGCATGGGCAGACATCAGGGCATGGGGCAGATATCAGGGCATGGGGCACAGAGCAGGATATGGGCAGACTATAGGCCATGGGGCAGACATCAGGGCATTGGGGCACAGAGCAGGACGCTGGGCACATAGAGGGACACAGGACAGCATGCAAGCTGCTGCACTTTCCTTCCTAGATGCAGAGTAGCGCGGGAAGCAGCTGTAAACAGACCTCTGGTGATGCGCTCCTCCCCGCCAGCCCCTCCTCTTCTCGTCCGTCCGAGGTGATGACAAATTACAAGCACCTGGGGTGGATGGGAAGGAAGTTGGGTCCGGCGGGGAGGAGCGCACCACGAGAGGTCTGTTCACACTGCAGTCTCTTAGCAGGGATTCGGGACCCGATCTACCCATCAGCTAGCTGTGATTGATGGGTAGATCAAAGTAGAAGCTGTCATGGGGCCCCCTACTGGCGAACTGGCCCTCGGGCAGTGCCCAAAGTGCCCGATGGTCAGTCTGCCCCTGCTCCTGAACCCCGCACTCTGTACATAGCGTACCCCTAAACCCTGCACTCTGTACATAGCACCCCCCTAAACCCTACACTCTGTACATAGCGTACCCCTAAACCCTACACTCTGTAAATAGCTCATCCCTGAACTCTGCACATAATGCACTCCTGAACCCTGTACTCTGTACCTAGAGCACCCCTGAACTCTGCACTCTAAACATAGCACACCCCCAAACTCTGCATTCTGTACGTAACACAGTCCAGAACTCTGCACTCTGTACCTAGCACACCCCTGAACTCTGCACTTTGTGCATAGGGCAACCCTGTTACTGCACTTTGTATATATTGCACCCCTTGTCCTGCACTCTGTATATAATGCACTCCTGAACTCTGACTTCTGTACGTAGCACACTACTGAACCCTGCACTCGGTATATAGTGCAACCCAAATACAACCGGCCATTTGAGGGCAACCATACTACTGATGCGGCCCACAATGAAATTGAGTTTGACACCCCTGATTTAATACCAATTTAGGCTTATATTGCTGTTATCCTGCACTGCTGGTTGTCTTCATCAATATGAGCCTCTGCCAATCCACCCCAAACTTGCTCATCCATGTCTTTATGGACCTTGCTTTGTGCACTGGTCCAAATCAGTTGGTAGAGAGGGGATTATGGTGTGGGGTTGTTTTTCAGGGGTTGGACTTGGCCCCTTAGTTCCAGTGAAGGGAACTACCAAGACATACCAAGACATTTTGGACAATTTCATGCTCCCAACTTTGTGGGAACAGTTTGGGGATGGCCCCTTCCTTTTCCAACATGACTGCACACCAGTGCACAAAGCAAGGTCCATAAAGACATAAATGAGTGAGTTTGGGGTGGAGGAACTTGACTGGCCTGCAACTGGCCTCACCTCAACCAGATAGAATACCCTTGGGATGAATTAGAGTGGAGAATATGAGCCAGACCTTCCCATCCAACATCAGTGCCTGGCCCCACAAATGCGCTTTGGAAGAGTGGTTAAACATTCCCATAGTCACACTCCTAAACCTTGTGGACAGCTTTCCCAGAATAGTTGAAGCTGTTATAGCTGCAAAGGGTGAGCCAACTCAGTATAACTCTACGGGCTAATAGGGCGTACACACGGTCGGACTTTGTTCGGACATTCCGACAACAAAATCCTAGGATTTTTTCAGACGGATGTTGGCTCAAACTTGTTTTGTCTACACACGGTCGCACAAAGTTGTCGGAAAATCCGATCGTTTTGAACGCGGTGACGTAAAACACGTACGTCGGGACTATAAACGGAGCAGTGGCCAATAGCTTTCATCTCTTTATTTATTCTGAGCATGCGTGGCACTTTGTCCGTCGGATTTGTGTACACACGATCGGAATTTTATCTCCTGCTCTCCAACTTTGTGTGTCGGAAAATCCGATGGAAAATGTCCGATGGAGCCCACACATGGTCGGAATTTCCGACAACACGCTCCGATCGGACATTTTCCATCGGAAAATCCGACCGTGTGTACGGGACATAAGACTGGAATGTCATTAGGGTTCACCTGCATCCCAATACTTTTGACAATATAATGTATATTTGAAATCAAATCTTTCATATTTTTCATTCGATTTCTAAATTACTGCATTTTCTTTCTCGAACATCACGGGACACAGAGCCACAGTAATTACTGATGGGTTATATAGGTATCACTGGTGATTGGACACTGGCACACCCTATCAGGAAGTTCAACCCCCTATATAATCCCTCCCCCTTGCAGGGATACCTCAGTTTTTACGCCAGTGTCTTAGGTGATGGACGTTTAAAGATGTCCTGTGCTGAGCTCCAAAGGGAATATCCTGATATCCTATACTGGGGCAAGCCAGGCGAACCGGATCCATTCAAAGTGTCTTTTCATGGCCGAATTGAATGGTACCCGGGCCTCGTGTCCGAAGAAACAAGGTTTTACCCGTAACGCTTCTCTTTTTAGAGAGCTGGACCCCGCAGATGAGAAAATGGCTTTAAACTTCCTAATTTCTGGCGAGGTGCTTTACGGTCCCAGAACTGTTGGATCCCCCTACTGATGGGGGCCCCAGTCTCTGACGGTTTTTTCAAACGGAGCCCACCGTGAGAGGTGAAGATTGGGTCTGTGTAAACAGCACCCTGCGGCTGGATAAGGTAAGAGGAGATTCCACAGAATTTTTGAGTTCTAGTGGCTTTTCTCCTTTAAGGTAAATGCATGCTATGCCTATTGTGACCACCGGGGGCTGCCAAGAGCACAAACCTGCACATGCTGACTGACTGTCTCAGGTGTTTTCATCGCTGATTATGTCCCAGCGTCTCAAGCAGGCTGCAAGCAGGTAAGATGGAAAGGGGGATTTCTCATGTTTGAATGTTCCCCCCCAGGCTAGAGAGGGGCCACAGGGGTCTAGAAAGTGGTTATACCACCCGGGCTCTGCGGCCTAATGGCCACCATCTCTGAAGATAGCCGTTCAGGCAGATCTTGTTACCAGCCTCCCTCCCTCCCCCCCCCCATCCCCAGCCTTTCTCCAGAAGCATGACAGGAGAGTCGGCAGCAGTTTTTTTCAAAACTCGAGGGGGGGGGGGGCGGTAGAGGAGGGGGCGGGACGTCAGCACAGGTGCTTAGACTCCCACTCAGGCCAGCTGCAGGCTATTAAAGGCACTCTGTACAGGTGCATACAGCCTTCTGAGAGACACAGAGCTGACGGTCGCATGTAAGGTGGGACACAGGCATTCTCCTAGGCAGCATTTACTGAAGTAACACCAGACTGAGCATTGGGTAGCAAGGCTTTTAGCCAGACTACATCGCTCAGCAGGCAGTGTTCATTTGTATACCTCACACCTTGTTGCTTTGCACTATGGGTAGAAGAGGTTCAAGCACCCCAGGAACCAGAGACACTAGGGGATCTCGTTCAGGTTCTGAGGGCCCCCTGTCGGCAGCATTCTCCCCCCCTAAAGATGGGCCAGGGACGGCTAGCCAGGGAGAGCCATCGGGGTCAGGGGCTACACCTGCTTCTGGCACTTCAGCCCCTGTATATATTACACAAGAGGTTTTTTCCTCAACCATTAATGGTCTAGAGGATAGATTAATGGCCGTGATTACGTCTTCACTCAGTGGAAGAAAACGCACTAGGCTTTCCTCTGTTCCCCAAGACCCTCAGACAGAGGAGCTCTGGGATAAAGGAGATGAATCCCTTTCAGAGGATCGGGATGGGATGGATGATTCCTCTTCGGAGGAATCAGGTGGAGAGGGACTCTCTGCGACTTCCAAAGAGGAGAAAGTCTTAGTGCAGATCCTCACTGGATTGGTCCGCTCCACATTTAAGTTGCCCATACCTGAAACTGCTACAGAATCCTCTTCTGCTTTGGGGTCACTGAAACCTTTCCAAGCAGCACATGCTTTTCCTGTTCATACTTTACTTGAAAAGCTCATTTATTCTGAGTGGGATCACCCAGACAAACGTTTTTTTCCGCCGAGAAAGTTTTCAACACTTTATCCGATGGAAGAAAAGTTTATTAAAATGTGGGGAATACCGGCTATTGATGCCGCCATTTCCTCCGTAAATAATAGCCTGACTTGTCCTGTAGACAATGCTCAGATACTCAGGGATCCTGTAGATAAAAGGATGGAATCCCTATTGAAGGATGTTTTCTCCTTAGCAGGATCAGTGGCCCAACCTGCAGTAGCAGCGATTGGAGTCTGTCAATACTTAAGAGACCATGTTAAGCAGGTCATCAAAGTATTACCTGAACAGCAGGCCCAGGGGTTTGCTAACCTTCCAGCGGCCTTATGCTTTGTGGTTGACGCCATTAGAGATTCTATCGTGCAAACCTCCTGTCTTTCACTGGGGTTGGTGCATATACGTAGAATCCTATGGTTGAAAAATTGGTCAGCCGAAGCACCATGTAAGAAGCTACTGGCTGGGTTTCCATTTCGTGGTGAAAGGTTGTTTCGAGAGGACTTGGATAACTATATCAAGAGAATCTCTTGTGGGAAAAGCACTCTCTTACCTGTCAAGAAGAAGAGTAAGCGTCCCTCTTTCAAACGGACTCTTTCCCCAGCGCCGGGGGCTTCAGCCTCCAGGCAGTCTCGACGGCCGCCTCCATCGGGGTCCAGAGACAAGAGTCAACCCCAGGGACAAAAGAAGTCCTGGGGAAAGAAGCCTACTAGACAAAACACTAAGACCTCTGTATGAGGGGGCGCCCCCGCTCACTCGAGTGGGGGAAGACTGCGACAGTTCTCAGAGCTCTGGCAGGAGGACTTCCAGGACAGATGGGTAATCTCCACGGTAACCTTAGGGTACAAGCTGGAGTTTCAGGAATTCCCCTCTCCTCGGTTCCTCAGATCAGGTGTTCCCAGAGACCCAGAGAAGAACCAGTCGCTCCTTCTAGCGTTAGAGCGACTTTGGTCGCAGGAGGTCATTACGATAGTTCCCGCAAAGGACCAGGGATTGGGCTTCTATTCCAACCTTTTTACGGTCCAAAAGCCAAATGGGGATGTCAGGCCCATTCTGGACTTAAGGGATCTGAACCGATTTCTAAGGATTCAATCCTTCCGCATGGAATCAATTTGAACAGTAGTTTCCACCCTGCAGGGAGGAGAATTTCTGGCATCAATAGACATCAGAGATGCATATCTGCATGTGCCCATTTTTCCTGCTCATCAGAAGTTTCTGCGCTTCGAGGTAGGAGGGCGCCATTTCCAGTTTGTGGCTCTGCCTTTCGGGATAGCCACTGCATCTCGAGTGTTCACAAAAATCTTGGCTCCTCCTCTGGCCAGATTAAGGGCTCAGGGTATAGCTGTCATAGCATACCTAGACGACCTGCTCTTGATAGACCGGTCGGTAGCCTCTTTAAATGGAAACTTGAGGACCACAGTCAGGTATCTAGAACACCTGGGTTGGATCCTCAACTTAGAAAAGTCTTTCCTAAAACCAGTAAGAAGACTGGAGTATTTAGGTCTGATTATAGATACAAGCCGGGAGAAACTATTTCTACCCCAGCCAAAGATCACTGCTTTGAGAAGAGCTGATTCTGACAGTAAGAACCAAGAAGGGTCCCTCAGTCCGCCTTTGTAGGAGGCTACTAGGGAAGATGGTGTCTTCATTCGAAGCAGTTCCCTATGCTCAGTTTCACTCAAGAATGCTGCAACACAGTATTCTGTTGACCTGGAACAAGAAGGTTCAGGCATTAGACTTTCCGATGCACCTGTCGCATGCGGTGCGTCAGAGCCTCAATTGGTGACTCATACCCGAGAACCTGCAGAAGGGGAAATCCTTTCTACCGGTTACCTGGACGGTGGTAACAACAGATGCCAGTCTGTCAGGTTGGGGAGCAGTTCTGGAACAGGCTGCGGTCCAAGGGTTATGGTCCAAGACAGAGAGGACCTTACCCATCAACATTCTGGAGATCCGGGCGATACATTTAGCTCTAAAAGCCTGGACTATCAGGCTACAGGGTTGTCCGGTCAGGATCCAGTCAGACAATGCCACAGCAGTGGCTTATGTCAATCATCAGGGAGGCACCCAGAGCCGAGCTGCTCAAAAGGAGGTGAACCAGATCTTAGTCTGAGCAGAGATGCATGTGCCATGCATATCGGCAGTTTTCATCCCGGGAATAGAGAATTGGCAGGCGGACTATCTAAGTCGCCAGCAGTCACTTCCAGGGGAATGGTCTCTGCATCCCGACGTCTTTTTGGCCATATGCCAAAGATGGGGGGGTTCCAGATGTAGATCTCTTTGCATCCCGATTCTACACAAAGATAGACAGATTTGTGGCAAGGACAAAAGATCCTCTTGCATGCGGGACGGATGCGTTGGTGATTCCGTGGCATCGAGTCTCACTGATTTATGCATTCCCGCCTATTCTGCTATTACCACGACTCCTTCGCAGGATCAGGCAGGAAAGGAAGTCGGTACTTCTGGTGGCCCCCGCTTGGCCCAGAAGGACTTGGTATGCAGAAATAGTAAGGATGACGGTGGGTTCCCCGTGGACCCTACCGGTACGCCCAGACCTGTTAAGGTCCAGTGTTCCATCCTGCCTTACAAACGCTAAATTTGACGGTTTGGCTATTGAGACCCACGTTCTGAAGAGTCGTGGGCTCTCAGGTCCTGTCATATCTACCTTGATTAATGCAAGGAAGCCAGCTTCCAGGATGATTTATCATAGAGTCTGGAAAGCTTATATAACCTGGTGTGAATCCAGAGGTTGGCATCCCAGGAAATATGTCATAGGTAGAATTCTTGATTTTCTACAATTAGGATTAGAGATGAAGCTGGCCTTGAGTACCATCAAGGGCCAGGTCTCTGCTTTATCAGTATTATTTCAGCGGCCACTTGCTTCGCATTCTTTGGTCCGAAACTTTATGCAGGGGGTGATGCGTCTTAATCCTCCGGTTAAAGCGCCCCTAAACCCCTGGGACTTGAACTTGGTCCTGGCTGTGTTAAAGGAACAGCCTTTTGAACCAATAAGTCAGATTCCTTTGGTCTTGTTGACAAGGAAATAAATTTTTCTGGTGGCCATCTCTTCTGCTAGAAGAGTATCAGAGTTAGCAGCTCTTTTCTGTAAGGAGCCTTATTTGATTATACACAAGGATAGAGTGGTACTACGCCCTCATCCTAGTTTTTTACCGAAGGTGGTTTCTGATTCTCATTTAAACCAAGACATTGTTCTGCCTTCCTTTTTTCCAGATCCCTGTTCTCCGGAAGAGAGATTTCTACATTCGTTGGATGTAGTAAGAGCAGTTAAGGCCTATCTAGGGACAACTGCTCAGATTCGCAAGACGGATGTTTTGTTTGTGCTGTCAGAGGGTCCCAATAGAGGACAGGCAGCGTCAAAAGCTACCATTTCTAAATGGATTCGACAGTTGATCATTCAAGCTTACGGTTTGAAACAGAAGATTCCTCTGTTTCAGATCAAGGCACATTCCACAAGGGCTATTGGTGCTTCTTGGGCAGTGCATCACCGGGCCTCTATGGCTCAAATCTGCAAGGCCGCAACCTGGTCTTCAGTTCATACATTTACCAGATTCTATCAGGTGGATGTGAGAAGGCATGAGGATATCGCCTTTGGGCGTAGTGTGCTGCGGGCAGCGGTACAGGGTCCTCAGGTCTGATTACACCCTACTTGGTCATGGTTCCCCCCCCTCAGGTAGCATTGCTCTGGGACATCCCATCAGTAATTACTGTGGCTCTGTGTCCCGTGATGTTCGAGAAAGAAAATAGGATTTTTTAAAACAGCTTACCTGTAAAATCCTTTTCTTTCGAAGGACATCACGGGACACAGAGGTCCCGCCCCTCTTCTAATACACTATATTGCTTGGCTACAAAACTGAGGTATCCCTGCAAGGGGGAGGGATTATATAGGGGGTTGAACTTCCTGATAGGGTGTGCCAGTGTCCAATCACCAGTGATACCTATATAACCCATCAGTAATTACTGTGGCTCTGTGTCCCGTGATGTCCTTCGAAAGAAAAGGATTTTACAGGTAAGCTGTTTTAAAAAATCCTATTTTTAAATTTCAAAAGCCAGTATAAAGGAATAGTAGTGGTAAAAAAAAAAGAAAAGAAAAAACAACTGTGAGTTTAACTAATCGGTTTTTTTTTGTATAATTCTCCTTTTAGGGGGCATGACTGGGGTGTGTCCTATGCCTACTTACTTTTGCTAATAGGTGTCCCTCGTTCCCATCTCAAAAAGTTGGGGGATATGGTTACCACTGTTTATAACAACATTTCTTTAGCAAAACTCTGGAAACCAATTTCTTTGCCCATATAAAGCAGTTTTGATTGAAAACAGGCAAGCATCTAAATATCAATATCCTCAGAGCTCCCTGATGGTGCTGTTATAACTTATAGGTAAATTAGATTTTATTTTTTTCTGAAAGTTAATTCTTTAATGTGCTAACTATTCTGCTGTTTTAAGGACAATAAGAAGCACTTTACGGCATATTCTAGTTAACATTTGCCTTCATAAATGCTTTTTTTTGTTTTTCAATGCAGGAGGAAGCGGTTTGGAGCACTTAAAGTTGTGAAAAGTGCAGTGCATTACACAGAAACAGCCATAGATGAGATAAAGCTGCTAAAATGTGTAAGTACCTATAATATATTACTATATTTACTTGACAGTAAGAGTTATACGGTTTGCTACACAGTTCCAACTCTACTTTTTATGCAACAGTAAGTGATGCTTATTTTTTTTTAGGTTAGGGACAGTGACCCAAGCGACCCTAAAAGAGAGATGATCGTACAACTCATTGATGACTTCAAGATATCCGGTGTAAATGGTGTTCGTATCTTTTCCAGAATTAAGTAAAAAATGTATAATATAAAAGGTTATCGAGCTGCTGAGGTTTGGGTTTGGGGTTTTTATAATAAATGTGGGTATAGGGATTTTTGTTTGTTTTTCCTTAACCCCTCTAGATGTCTGCATGGTATTGGAGGTTCTTGGACATCAGCTGCTTAAGTGGATCATTAAATCCAATTATGAAGGTCTTCCACTGCCATGTGTTAAGTCTATACTGCGACAGGTAAGATATATTTTTATATATCATTAACATACTATCATCAAGTTGTTGGCACAGTTGTATCCAATAGTTATTGCAGAAGACAAAAGACATTTTAGTTTCTCCCTTAGTGTTATGTTGAAAATCAGATGTAATTAGAGTTGCCACCTCATCCCCTTAAAAACGGACACATATTAATTACACAGGTTCTGTGGCTGATTAAAGTAATTGTAAAGCTTTGTTAGTTGTTTTTTTTTTAAAGTGGAGTTCCACCCCAAAAAAAAAAAATTAGTAATGTGCTTAAAAAAAATTAAAAAAAAAACATTTGGAGAGTTTTTTTTTTAACTCACCTCTAAATGCCTGTTGCTAGGGGGTCCCTCATAGTCTGCCTCCTTCGGTGCCTGGGCTCCTGACGTCACTTCCCTTGGTGCAGGAAGGGAGATTGCCTCTCCCTTCTCCCTCTTGTCAATTATCTGGGACACATGATTGGTCCCAGATGATTGCGCGGCCAGTGACGGCACGCGGCTCGCGCATGCGCAGTGGGTGCCCGGCTGTGAAGCCACAGCCGGGCACCCACAATTAAAATGCCGGCGCCGCCGAGCGGGGGGGGGACGAGCGGGGCTTCGATCCCCCGCATCGCTGGACCCTGGGACAGGTAAGTGTCCGAATATTAAAAGTCAGCAGCTGCAGTATTTGTAGCTGCTGACTTTTGATTTTTTTTTTTTTAAGTGGTAACCCCGCTTTAAATAACATGTCATACTTACCTCCAATGTAGAGTTGCCACCTCATCTTTTTAAACCCGAACACATATGAATTACACAGGTTCTGAGGCTAATTAAATGCAGGTAAGGCACCATGTGAGTTTAATTACCACCTTAATCAGCCACAGAACCTGTGTAATTAATATGTGTTCGGGTTTAAAGGGATGAGGTGGCAACCATACTCCAATGTGCAGTTCGTTTTGCACAGAGTGGCCCCCATCCTCGACTTCTGGGGTCCCCCAGACCCCCGGAGGCACTGGTAGCTCCTCCCTGCATCGTATAACCCCCTAGGAGAAGCACTCTCCCGGGGGGTTACCTTGCGGGCGCGCTAACGAGTCTAGCATTTGCGTCCATAGGTGCAGAATGCTGGACTCGGCCCCGCCCCACGGCGCCCGCGTCATTGGATTTGATTGACAGCAGGGGGAGCCAATGGCTGCGCTGGTATCAATCTATCCAATCAAGAGTCGAGACAACGGGCAGAGGGGAAGAGCGCATCTCCGGTGTGGGAATTACAGGGCTCAGGTGAGTAAAAGGGGGGGGGGGGCTGGTCAGTGACAGAATTTTTTTCACCATAGGATGCATTAAGGTGAAAAAACACGAGGGTTTACAACCCCTTTAAGGTGGTAATTAAATTCACTTGTGCCTTATCTGCATTAAATTAGGGTCAGAACCTGTGTAATTCAAATGTGTTCGCATTGAGGTGAGGTGGCAGTCCTAGATAAGATAGTCATAATAACAACATTGGATAAGCATTAGGTTAGTAGTTTAGCAGTACACAATGTTGTAGCAGTTAAAATGCAACTTGTAACTGTGAAATACAAATAATAGCAGATTATTTTACCCCTTGGATTTCGTAAACCTCTGCATACATATGCTGCCAAATGCCTCACGCATGCACACTAGTAATACTGGTGGAATGCGCAGGATGACATTTAAGTCACTCCCACATACAGTATGTAATTTCCCCCCACATGTGCAGTATTGCCCAGCTTGTTCAGTAGCAATCCTGGTGAGACATTCCGGATGACATTTAAGTCACTCCTGTGTACGTGGTTTCCGACTCATGTGCAACAGTAATTCTATGATGGTTTTGTAAAAATTTGCACTGCACCTCTGTAAAGGGCATTCGGTGCGCAATATGGCGAGATCCTACACATGTGCTATAGTGCCCTTGCAAAAAGACTACTATCATGCATCATGGCATCTTACTGACATATTCATCACTGAACGCCTTTTGCACATTGGGCCCTGCCGCCCTAACTGCCCATCATATATGTAATGTAAAGACTGGGGGCCAGCAGAGTAAATTGCTGATCTCTGTGGAGATGAAGCCGAGGATGGACAGCTGCTGGAGGAGGTGTAGGAGAAGGTCCGCCTAAAAATCTGCCATTGTGATGAATGAAGCCACCATAGTTCCACTGTTTCCTATTTCCAACCCTAATGCGCTCTGCCTACATGGAAAGAGAGTGGGCTGTTTGGGAACCATTAACTTGTGGGGGGGGGGGGGGGTTCTGACCTGTCGTACACACTTTTGCCTCCAATGCACTGACAGATAATACATTACTTGCTGCCACTGCATAAATGTGCGCTCTGCCCTTTGCTGCCACTGCAACAATGCAAACTATGACAATGACCACCAATGCATTGACATGCACTGCCCTACTCACCATCATCATACTTCTGCTCTTGCTGCCACTGCACTAGTGTGCAATTCTGCGCACCATTCACTGTCACTGCACTAATTTGCCCACTGAATTAATGGACACTATCCATTTTTCAACCACTGCAACACTGCATACCATTGCACTCACCACCATTGCATGACACACACTACTTCACTGGCTATCAAAGCACTGATGTGCACTACCTTACTTGCCATCCCTGCAGCATCCTGCACTTCTGCACTTCCCGCCACTGCACCATCGCTCAATTCTCCATTCCAGTATGCTTTTGAATTCCTCACCACTGCATACATTTTTCCCCACTCTCTGCCACTGCACAGAGACACACTTCTTCACTCTTCATCACTACACCGAAGTGGACTTCTTCATTTTCCCCAATTGCACTGATGTGCACTTCGCTCTCCTCCTGTGCACCTACATGCACATCTTCACTCTTTCACTACAACTATATGCATTTCATCACTCTATGCCAGGGTTTTTCAACCTCTTTGTCTAATCATTCCCCGTTAATGGTCCTCCTATAATGCTTTGCTGAAGCAAAAAGAGGATAACCTAGCTGCCCAAATTCAAAGAACATAAACGTAACCCCCAGTTGGTCTTACGTAGTCGGATTGAGGCCGCTCGATTGGAATTAAAGGATTGTCTTAGACTTATGCCGCATACACACGGTCGGACTTTTCGGCTACAAAAGTCTGACAGCCCGTCCGACAGACTTTCGACAGACTTTTGGCGGACTTGCGGCGGACTTTCTAACGAACGGACTTAACTACATACCATCACACAAAAGTCAGATGGATTCGTACGTGATGTCGTACGACCGGACTAAAATGAGGAAGTTGATAGCCAGTAGCCAATAGCTGCCCTAGCGTGGGTTTTTGCCCGTCGGACTAGCATACAGACGAGCAGATTTCTGGGTCCGGCGGAGTTACAACGTAATGATTTGAAGCATGTTCCAAATCTAAAGTCCGTCAGATTTGCGACTGGAAAAGTCCGCTGAAGGTCCGGTGAAGCCCACACACGATCGGATTGTCTGCCGGATTTGCTCCGTCGGACCAGTCCGGTCGAAAAGTCCGACCGTGTGTGGCATTAGAACAAAGGCAAACAATTACACTGGGCACAGGCCAGATTCTACTCCCAAGTGGACAAACTGTGTAAACTCTTGGAGTCAAGGCTAGCCCCTAGACGCCCCCTCCTTACGTTCCCAAGCTTAGAAAACCTGAAGGCACCTTTACCCAAAACCCTAACTTGGTTTTGTGGGAAATTCACGACTACTATAAGTATTTATATGACGATAGGAATGTTACTGGTCAGCCAGAGTTTGATGACTTTGTCGACCAGCCCTCCATCCCAACTCTAACAGACAAACATAGAGACCTTCTAGATAAGGAAATTACAGTGGAGGAGGTATTGGCGGCCATTAAACAGCCCCACTGGGCAAAGCGCTGGGCCCAGATGGGTTCACAACGCTATACTATAAAAAATTTGCTCCTCTAATGGTCCCCTCCTTAGTGCAATTCTTTAAAGCCATCCAAACGGGTGTTCCAATAGATGTAGACTCTAATTTATTACTTAAATCGCATTAAAAACGCTGCGCTATCAAAGGTATAAGCATAAAGCCTCTGAACTGGTAAAATTATATCCTCTACACCAGGGGTCTCAAACTGGCGGCCCTCCAGCTGTTGCTAAACTACAAGTCCCATGAGGCATTGCAAGGCTGACAGTTAAAAGCATGACTCCCTCAGGCAGAGGCATGATGGGACTTGTAGTTCCGTAACAGCTGGAGGGCCACCAGTTTGAGACCCCTGCTCTACACCATGATACTAATAATGTATAAAATATATGATAAAAAATGTATAAAATAACAAGTGCTTAATAGCCAAATAATAAAGTGACAATGTGCATTCATATAGTGATGAAAAATATTCAAGCAAATAAGTCCGTGGAAATCTAAATAGATCCAAATACTGGAATTATAAAAAAGTGCTTAAGTGCACTGTGCAAAGTTCAAATTGATCCAATTTACAGGTGCTCCACAATCCATGCGATTCAGAATGTTGTAAAAGTGATGCAATAATTAGACGCTGTGTTCTCACTCAGGTGCTCTCTCCCCTCCCCCCCCCCATGTAAAGAAGGCTCACCTTAAGGTGTGCTAACCGTGCCATCCTGAGCAGATCAGCTGTTAGGAACGATCAGCTTACCATCCCGTTACCGGCCGTTTTCAACCATTCATTTTTTGCTTGATGTAGAATGGCGCACTGAAGCGCCTGGATATTGCGAGTACCCTGTGTGGGACCTGTTTATTTTTGTTTCAATAAATTGCATAAGCATACTACACTATGAGATCCTTTTTTCATTGATTTACTGAGGCACATTGGCGATTGATCCAGGATTCCGGATGCACTGCTGAACCCTGTAGTGGTTCCAAAGCTTGTATTGACCAAGCTTAACAGCAAGGTCACACACCTTAAGGTGAGCCTTCATTACATGGGGGGGAGCACCTGAGTGAGAACACAGCGTCTGATTATCGCATCACTTTCACAGCATACTGAATCGCATGGAGTGTGGAGCACCTGTAAATTGGATCAATTTGAACTTTGCACAGTGCACATAAGCACTTTTTTTTATAATTCCAGTATTTGGATCTATTTAGATTTCCACTGACTTATTTGCTTTAATGTTTTTCAGAACTATATGAATGCACATTGTCACTTTATTATTTGGCTATTAAGCACTTGTTATTTTATATATTTTTTATCAAATATTTTATACATTATCACGGTGTAGAGGATATAATTTTACAAGTTCAGAGGCTTTATGCTTAAACCTTTAATAGCGCACCGTTTTTAATGCAATTTTAGTACTTTTACATGGTTTATGAGACATGTTTACCGCTTGCAGCTGATTCAAAGCGGATTTATTGGTTTATTATTGTTAGTGGAGGCTCACAGGATGTTCTATATAATTTTAGTCTAATTTATTACTTTATCCCTAAGCTCCACAAAGACCACAGTGACGTAGTACTAACTACCTTCCCATATCCTTAATACTGATTTGAAACTATTTACCAAAATTCTGGCAAATAGGCTTTTGACATTTTTAGCTGGCTACATACATTCAGATCAGGTAGGATTTTTGCCGCATAGACAGGCTGCTGACCAGGTCCGTAAACAATTGACCTTATCTCCATATTAGGCCCCTCTTGGCATGGCGGAACGAATAGGACTGGGATGCTATTGTCCCTTGACATCCGTAAAGCTTTTGATTTCCTCTCGTGGCCCTTTCTTTTCCAGGTGTTGTCGAGGTGGAACTTAAGTCCCAAGTTTTTGGCCTCGCTGCACTCATTATATAGCTCACTCACAGCTCAGATAGTTCTGCGGGACCACAGATTGGACCAGATACCCAACTCATCAGGCACTCAGCAAGGTTGGTCGTTATCTCCCATACGGTTTGTCATACCCATCAAAACTATTACAATAGCGATACATCAGAACCCAGACATTTTGGGGATAGATAGTGGGGGGGGGGATCCATAGTGTGCTTTATTCGCAGATGATCTGATGATGTTCATCACCTCTCCCCACACTACTCTGCCAAACTTACCGTCTCTTCTGAACTGCTTTGGGAAAATTTTGGGGCTCATAGTCAATCATGATAAATCAGAGGCATTGAATGTTAATTTGCCAACCTCGACTCTACAGAATATCCAGTCTCAATACTCATTTCAGATGTCAGTGGCAGCAGACATCCTTCTCCTATGTAGGAATCCAGCTGACCCTCAACGTTTCCTCTCTTTACAAGGCCAACTATCTAACTCTATTTGCTAAGCTATTAGAAGACGTACAAGCATGGTCAGACATGAGTTTGTCATGGATGGGTAGGATTGCCTCAGTGAAAATTACAGTCCTTCCCAGGTTTCTATATTTTTTCCATACTTTGTCGATCCAGGTCCCTGTTAATGCTACCCGATGGTTTCAATCCAAAATTTTCCATTTTATCTAGGGTGCCAAAGGCCCCAGAATAGCACTGGCCACGATGTATGCTCCTAAGGATATGGGCGGATTAGGTGTGCCCAACTATAGGATATATTACGTGGCAGCACAGCTCGCCCAACTATGCCAACTTCATAGTAAGCACTACCGACCAGATTGGGTTTCCATAGAGGCGCAGGCAAGTTTCCCATGGATCAATGGATCTCGTCCTTTGTAATCCCTCAAAACATCGTAGGGCTATACTGAGCCCTACGCTTTCCCACTCACTTTTGGTATGGAACACAAGTTGCAAAAGATATCCTCTGCATATGACACATATCCCAGTAGCTCCCCTTTTCAACTTGCCCACCAGGTGTGCAACCTGAAATGTATGGCTGGTGGCTGAATAAGGGACTGTACCGTATAGGTGACTATTTTGACGACAGAGGCATACGTCCTTCCTCATATTTCATGGGAAGTTTGGAGATGCCCCCCCAATGAGAGCTTCCACTGGCAACAAATTTACCACTTTCAAATCTTTACAGAAGATTGCAGGTGCATGCAGGACGCTGCTCTGCGGGGGGTCTCTATACTATACAAATTGTTTATCAACTCTACTGATAGATTATCCTACCAGGTAGCGTGGGAAAGGGATCTGTCCATAACCTCCGAGGTGGAGGACTGGTGTAAATAGAGTATGCAGATTCATAAAGGTATCCTAAATGTTGCCTTGATAGAAGCAGGCTATAAAGTCCACGCCAGATGGTACCAGAGCGTTTTTCAAAAATGTATCCAGGTCCCTCAGACGCATGCTTCAGGGGTTGTGGCCAGATAGGTACACCATTGCACGTATGGTGGACGTGCACTAAGGTTTGTCGCTTTTGGATAAGGGTTCACTCATTTATTTTCTCAGTCACGATGGCTAATATCACTAAAGATGTGAGTATAGCCCTACTTAAAAAGCCTGTTGAAAGTGTTCCACAACATTCGCAGACCTTGATCCATAGCTAAAATCAGCTATAGCAACAGTGTGGAAAAGCCCTGTTATAGATATTGCCTTAGTGACACGGAAACTTACATGGATCATGTTGAATGAAAAAATCGTGAGTGTCCTACAAGATAAACAATCCACCTGTTGGTCCCCTTGGCTGGCCTATCTGCAGCTCCTGGGAGAGCGAGGCCAATAATGACTGGGGGACTCACTTCTTTTTTCTCCCTCTCTCTTTATCTCTTCTAATGGTCCCCTGATTCTAGCCAGCCTTGGTATCATGCTCTAACTGTTACACCCCCCCTTTTTGTTTCTTCTTTTCATACAGCTTAGGTTTACAGTTGGGAGATTGGAGCCCCTTATGGGGGATCGTCTATTGTCTGGTAATGGGAAATACTTAGGAAGCTAAAATCACTGGACTAAGCTTTTTCATTTTGTAGGCCTATTCACAGTGATTACACTTTAGTGAGGTCTCATCTAAAGTGTAATCACTGGCCTATCTGCAGCTCCCGGGAGAGCGAGGCCAATAATGACTGGGGGACTCACTTCTGAGTCTAGAGGAGATTTGCCTTCATTTCCTCTTCTGAAGACAAAACAGAAAGTGAAAGGACTTCTCTCCAAGAATTTCCCTGTGTGTTACTGCACTGTGCTGCTATTCATTCCAAGTGCATGGATCTGCATTGCCAGTATGGCAAAGCACTACTGCACATTGATATATGTTGCTCAGCCAATATAGGGTTGAATCCAGTTCCAGGTGTTCTAAGGTGCTATGGGAGCCCATTTAGACCCCTTTCACACTGGGGCATTTTTCAGGAGCTTTTGGACTAAAAATAGAGCATGTAAAGCGCCTCCCCTGCAGCCCCAGTGTGAGAGCCCGAGTGCTTTCACACTGGAGTGGTGCGCTTGTAGGACATTAGGAAAAAGTCCTGCAAGTAGCAGCTTTGGTGTAGGAGTGGTGTATACACCGCTCCACCCCTGCTCATTGAAATGAATGGGCAGCTCTGCTGAAGCATCTGTAAGGCGCTTTTCGGGCGCATTTAACCCTTTCTTTGGCCGCCTGCAGGGTTAAATGCGGCCTGAAAAGCGCCGTTAAAACGACGGTAAAGCGCCGCTAAAGCTATCAGCACTTTACCACAAACACCCGGCGTGGCTCAGTGTGAAAGGGCACCTAAAAAGAAACAAGCATGCAGCAATGCATCACAGTGAACCTCAAAGGTTTAAAAGGGCCATTCAACAGTTCATACTGGAACAGGCATCCTTACTGGAAGATTTCCTCTTTCTTTCTCTTCTCCCTTGTGATGACACACAGCAATGAAAACCGCTCTATCCAAAATAAAAATAAAGGAGATGCACTTGAATAATATTTAGATTTATTCCTAGGCAGGTAGGCAGAATTAGTTTTACTTGGATTACACATAATGTAGGTTGGGTTATTAGTAAGAATGATTAATTGCTATTTTTATTTTTTTTTATTATATTAGGAATAAGTGAATCTGCCAGGGTTCAGTTCGCAAGCTGTTTTGTAAATTTTGCTTGAAGTTTGTGAAACTTGCAGGCAAACCTTATTAAAGTCTTTAAGGAGCAGGGTTAGGTTATAAGAAAAAAATCATAAGCTTTGAACATCTCACGGAGCACTGTTCAATCCATCATCCAAAAATGAAAAGAGTATGGCACAACTGCAAACCTACCAAGACATGGCTGTCCACCTAAACTGACAGGCCAGGAATGAAGAGCATTAATCAGAGAAGCAGCCAAGAGGACTTCAGTAAGGCTCGGTTCACACTAGGGGCGGCACGACCGACATCCACGGTGACTTGCAAAACGACTTCTGTATAGAAGTCTATGCAAGTCGCCTCAAGTCGCCCCAAAAGAAGTACAGGAACCTTTTTCCAAGTCGGAGCGACTTGCGTCGCTCCTATTAGAACGGTTCCATTGTGCAGAACGGGAGGCGACTTGTCAGGCGACTAGGTCGCCTGACAAGTCGCCCCTGTGTGAACCGGCACTAACTCTGGAGGAGCTGCAAAGATCCACAGCTCAGGTGGGAGAATCTGTCCACAGGTCAACTATGAGTCATGCACTCCACTCTTCCATAAAGGCCAGATGGCCTTTATGGAAGAGTGGCAAGAAGAAAGCTATTGTTGAAAGCTATTGTTGAAAGAAAGCCATAAGAAGTCCCATTTGCAGTTTGCGAGAATCCATGGGGGGGACACAGCAAACATGTGGAAGAAGGTTCTCTCGTCAGTTGAGACCAAAATTTGGCCTAAAAGCAAAATGTGTGTGGTGGAAAACTATCACTGCACATCACCCTGAGCACACCATCCCCATCGTGAAACATGTTGTGGGGATGCATTTTTTTCAGCAGCTGGTCAGAGTTGATGGGAAGATAGATGGAGCCAAATACAGGGCAATCTTAGAAGAAAACCTGTTATGCAGCGTACACACGGGTGGACTTTTCGACTGGACTGGTCCGACGGTCTATCCGATGGACTTTCGGCGGACTTCCGACGGACTTTCCCAACGAATGGACTTGCCTACACATGTTCACACCAAAGTCCGGATTGATGACGTACGACCGGACTAAAATAAGGAAGTTCATAGCCAGTAGCCAATAGCTGCCCTAGCGTCGGTTTTTGTCCGTCGGATTAGCATACAGACGAGTGGACTTTTCGACCGGACTCGAGTCCGTCGGAAAGATTTGAAACATGTTCCAAATCTAAAGTCCGTCAGATTTTCGACCGAAAAAGTCTGCTGCAGGTCTGATGAAGCCCACACACGGTCGAAAAGTCCGCTCGTGTTTACGTGGCATTAGAGTCTGCAAAAGACTTGAGGCTGGGGCAGAGGTTCACCTTTCAACAGGACAACGACCCTAAACATACACCAAGAGCTACAATGGAATGGTTTAGATCAAAGCATATTCATGTGTTATTAGAATGACCCAGTCAGAGTCCAGACTTAAATCCATTTGAGAATCTGTGGCAAGATTTGAAAATAGCTGTTCAAAGATGCTCTCCATCCAGACAGAGCTTGAGCTATTTTACAAAGAACAATGGGCAAAACTGTCACTCTCCCAGATGTGAAAAGCTGGTAGAGACATACCCAAAAAAGACTTTAATTGCAGCAAAAGGTGGTTCTACAAAGTATTGACCCAGGGGGGCTGAATACAAATGCACGCCACACTTTTCAGATATTTATTTGTAATACATCCATCAATGGTGGAGAAGGATCTGGGGGTGTTGGTAGATCATAAGCTCAATAATAGCATGCAATGCCAAGCTGCGGTTTCCAAAGCGAGCAAAGTCCTTTTTTGTATTAAGACACGTATGGACTCCAGAAAGAGAAATATCATTTTGCCCCTGTATAAATCATTAGTAAGACCTCATCTGAAATATGCAGTTCAGTTTTGGGCACCGGTTCTCAAAAAGGATATCGGGGAACTGGAGAAAGTGCAGAGAAGGGCAACCAAACTGATAAGAGGCATGGAGGAGCTCAGCTATGAGGAACGATTAGAAGAAGTGAAGCTATTCCCTCTTGAGAAAGGGAGATATGACCAACATGTACAAATACATAAGTGGTCCATATCATGAACTTGGTGTTAGTTATTAACTTTAAGGCCATCACAGAGGACAAGGGGGCACTCTTTACGTCTAGAGGAAAAAAGATTTCATCTCCAAATATGAAAAAGTTTCTTTGCAGTAAGAGCTGTGAAAATGTGGAATAGACTTTCTCCGGAGGTGCTTTTGGCGAGCTCAGTAGATTGCTTTAAAAAAAGGCCTGGATTCTTTCCTAAATGTACACAATATAACTGGGTACTAACATTTATAGGTAAAGTTGATCCAGGGAAAAATCGATGGTCTCTCGGGGGATCAGGAAGGAATTTTTTTCCCCTGCTGTAGCAAATTGGAGCATGCTCTGCTGGGGGTTTTTTCCCTTCCTCTAGATCAACTGTGGCTGTAGGTTTGTTTATATGTATTTTTTTTTTTGTTGGTTGATCTTGATGGACTTTTTTCAACCTGACTAACTATGTAACTATGTAACATTTTGAAAACCATTTATCTTCCTTCCACTTCACAATTATGTGCCACTTTGTGTTAATATATTTTATTGAGATTTTATGTGATAGACTAACTTTTTTGGTTGCAACGTGACAAAATGTGGGACATTTCAAGGAGTATGAATACTTTTTCAAGGCACTGTATATGCAGTAGTATTGTACAAGACACCTAGGTCATCAACTAACTGCTTCCTACACTCACCTCTTCTCTCTGACACTCCGTTTTGTGGGTGGGCCCTCGCTGTTCACATGTACAATGCAAGGCTGTTGGTCCTGTCTTGTACTTGGCATTGCCAGCATGCAACCGCCAGCCAGAACATCTTAGGGAGGAGTCTTTGTGGGGGAGCTGGTTGTACAGCAGGAGCAAGTAATAAGGTAAGCATTACAGCCTATTCCTCTACCCCTAGACTAAATTACAATTTAACACTTGTGGTGTTTGAGGGGCGGTGGCAGGGGCTGCAAGGGTGTGTTTTTTTGCATTCAGCTTTAAGCTGTTATTGCTTTAAGAATAGTCAATATAGGAGCACTCTGGTGTATAAAAGAGTGATCTGATTAACTCAGATCCTGTAACTGGCTGTCTTCAAATATGTATAGTGTAAGAATTTCCCCATAGAAGTTGCCCCACAGCCTGGGGTTGCTCTAGGAGTGGGTTGCTCTAGGAGACAGAAGGGGTTTCACAAAGGCACAGCTCAACTACATCAATTGCATACATGCATAGATAAGTCAGGTATACTCCTCAGCAACACCATATAAATTGTACCTCGTTTTTTTTTTTTTCTTTGAACAATGTTTATTTTTGCCAATTAAATTTGCTAATTATAATATTTTCTGGATACTCAGGTATTGCAGGGCTTGGATTACCTACACACCAAATGTAAAATCATCCATACAGATATTAAGCCTGAGAATATATTAATGTGTGTGGGGGAGGGGTACATCAGACGATTGGCAGCAGAGGCTACTATGTGGCAGCAGTCTGGCGAACCTCCACCTTCTGGATCTGCTGGTGAGTAGTAAATCCTGTTCTATAGTATTTCTTTACTTACATCACATAACTTACTACACTTCCGTGTACTTCATAGTTTATTAACATCACAACCAGTGCCAACACATCTCTCCTTAATCAGCTTCTGCTGCACTCACACCAACTGTACTTCAGACACTTTTATCCACTCATCAATAACTGGACATTACAGGATTGAATCTCTTGAATACTATCAGCTGAAAGCATATTTCTTGATGTTTTCTTAAATCCCGCTTTTCTCTGCTCTTCTGTTTCTTTTGCTGGGTTTTATCAGTCAGCTCTGCACCTCCTTCCCTCCAGAACATGGTAAGTTAACAGGTTGAGCATCCTCAAAGGCTCACCATGTTTGACACAGACTGTACTACCTTTTTATGGAAACGTAGTTGCCCTATGAAAGCTGAGCTATCAAACATCATTAGAGGGGGAAATAAACCCATCAATTTAATGGTTTCCCAAAATATTTACAGTACGTTCAAGTCATGCCATTGATGTTAACGGTCACAGTTGCTTGTGCTTTCAACTCAATTGTCAAGCCATCAAATGGCTGGTGTCATAACTGATCTCATATGCAGCACCATGGCAACTGCAGATCACACAGAGGCTAAGATGGCAGCTTCCCTGGCTGCAAAGGATAGAAGGGTTTAGTTCCGCTTTAAAACTGGTAAGTTACATTGTTTAAACCTAAAAGGATAGTTCACTTTTACAAAAAAAACCTCCCTATGCAGGTAAGGAATGTTTGTAGATTAAAACAACTGTGCAGCTCTGACTAAAGATGAACATACACCTTGCTATAGGTGTAGACCTTATGAAGCCTGATTGGAATACTCCCAGGACGTTGCTAAGTACTCCCAGGACGTTGCTAAGGCTGGATTCACACCTATGCAGTTTTAGTGCTTTTTGCATTTTTCAGATTTGCTCTACAGTCCATTTACCATTGTTTCCTATGGAACACGTTCTGTAGTGCAAATCTGCAAAATGCAAAAAGCACTAAAACTGCATAGGTGTGAATCCAGCCTTAGTGAGGCCTAGTCATCACTGCTCACCTCCACCATCACAGGAGTGAGCTCTTTCTCTGATTCAAACCACCTCAAATACTCTTTCTCTCCCCTGATGCAGTAGTTCTGAGCTCAGCATTTGAGAGCTCACTCTTGTGATGGTGGAGGTGAGCAGGGATGACTAGGCCTCACTTAGCAACGTCCTGGCAGTATATAGCATGGTCCTGGGAGTATTCCAGTTAGGCATCATGAGGTATGTAAATGGCCTACACCTATAGCAATGGCTTTATTCAACTTTAGTCAGAACTGCACTGTTTGTTTTTATCTACAGGTGCCCTTTATCTGCATAGGCAGTTTTGTGGTAAAGGTGAACGATCCCTTTAAAAACAGTATATTTTTCTGTTTCAATATTTGTATTGAAAATTTTTCAAGAATAGGGTCCACAACACAGGTGGAGCATATCAAAACATTAAGAACAGGTATAAAAGAGGAATCAGATATTATACCACCAGTTATTTCGGACACAAAGGGATGCCATATAAATGAGAAATTCAACATAAAGAAAAGGTTCTCTTAGAGCAAACAGCAATCCAACTCACAAAGCCCCCCCACTAGGGGGAACATTAGAACCCATACTTCACCACCAAAAAACAGTATATTTTTAATGCTTACATGCATTTTAGGAGAAATATCACCCGTAAACCAATGTCTTTTTGTATTGCATATGTAAATTACATTAACCACTAGCCTACCGCCCACCGTCATATGACGGCCGGACGGTAAGCCTATTGTTCTGAGTGGGCGTCATATGACGTCCTCGCCCTCCCGAGCCACTAGGGGGCGCGCGCGCGCCGCCGGCGGCGCGCGCGCGCGCCCGCTGCGTCACTCGGGACCCGGTGCGCGTGCCCGGCGGCCGCGATGTCCGCCGGGCACCCGCGATTGCTGGGTAACAGAGCAGGAGCGTGGATCTGTGAATGTAAACACAGATCCACGTCCTGTCAGAGAGGAGAGGAGACCGATGGTGTGTCCCTTGTACATAGGGACACCGATCGGTCACCTCCCCCAGTCAGTCCCCTCCCCCCACAGTTAGAATCACCTCCTTAGGTCATACATTAACCCCTCGAGCGCCCCCTAGTGTTAACCCCTTCCCTGCCAGTCACATTTACACAGTAATCAATGCAATTTTATAGCATTGATCGCTGTATAAATGTGAATGGTCCCAAAAATGTGTCAAAAGTGTCCGATGTGTCCGCCGCAATATCGTAGTCACAATAAAAATTGCAGATCGCCGCCATTACTAGTAAAAAATAAATAAATAATAAAAATGCTATAAATCTATCCCGTATTTTGTAGACGCTATAACTTTTGCGCAAACCAATCAATATACGCTTATCGCAATTTTTTTTTACCAAAAATATGTAGAAGAATACGTATCGGCCTAAACTGAGGAAAAAATTTGTTAAAAAAAAAAAAAAATGGATATTTATTATAGCAAAAAGTAAAAAATATTGTGTTTTTTCAAAATTGTCCCTCTTCTTTTGTTTATAGCGCAATAAATAAAAACCGCAGAGGTGATCAAATACCACCAAAAGAAAGCTCTATTTGTGGGGAAAAAATGCAAAAAATTTAATTAAGGTGCAGTGTAACATGACCGCGCAATTGTCATTCAAAGTGCGACAGCGCTGAAAACTGAAAAATGGCTTGGGCAGGAAGGGGGTGTAAGTGCCCTGTATTGAGGTGGTTAAAGAACACATTAATATACAGACAATAAGGATCCTGTGGGATATTTCCCATTGCCTATGCTAGTCCTAGAGTGTTCACAGTCTGTGATTTTCTCTCTTTATAAGGCCTGGTTCACGCTTATGCATTTTTTAGCGCGTTTTCAGTTTTGCAGAAACACACTACAGTCCATTTGACATGGTTTCCTATGGATGTAGTTCACATCTGTGCATTTTATGGAAAGGGCCAGGGACTTTTTCTGGTTTTTGGTCCCATAGACTTCCATGGTTTAAAGATGTCTTGAAAAAACGCAAAATGCACCTGCAATATGCAAACTGCAATCTGCATAAATATCAATCAGTCCTAAGGCTGGATTCACACCTATGCATTTTTAGTGCTTTTTGCATTTTGCAGATTTGCACTACAGTTCATTTAACATGGTTTCCAATGGAACACGTTCTGTAGTGCAAATCTGCAAAATGCAAAGAGCACAAAAAAAAAAAGCATAGGTGTGAATCCAGCCTTAGGCTGGATTCACACCTATGCATGTTGCTTTTGAGTGTTTTTGGAGGTTTTTTTTTCATGCTTGCCACGTTTTTGAGCCGCGTTTTTGCCGCGATTTTGCCGCGATTTGCGTTTTGCGTTTTTTTTTTTTTACAGTCTTAAAAAAAATGACAAAAAAAAAAAAAACGGCAAAAACGCATCAAAAACGCACCAAAAACGCACCAAAAACGCATCAAAAACGCTGCAAAAACGGTGCACTTGCGTTTTTGATGCTTGTCCATTGAAATCCATTACATGCAAAACGCTGCATTTTGCATGAAAAAAAGTCCCCGACCCTTTCCAAAAATGCAGAGAAACAAAAAGGCATTGATGTGAACATGTTCCATAGGAACCCATGTTAAAAAATTCCTGTGCATTTCTGCAAAATGCAAAATGCATCAAAAAACGCGCTAGTGTGAATGGAGCCTTAGGCTCGATTCACATCTATGCATGTTGCTTTTGAGCGTTTTTGGAGTTCTTTTTTGTGATGCTTGCCACGTTTTTGAGCAGCGTTTTTGTAGCGTTTTTACAGCGTTTTTGCGGCGTTTTTGTTGCGTTTTTTTGTTTTTTTTACAGTTTTTTTTAGACTGTATACAGTCTAAAAAAAATAAATAAAAAAAAAAACAAAAACGCCAAAAACGCAGCACTTGCGTTTTTGACGCTGGTCCATTGAATTCTACTACATGCAAAACGCTGCATTTTGCATGAAAAAAAGTCCCTGACCCTTTCCAAAAATGCAGAGGTACAAAAAGGCATTGATGTGAACATGTTCCATAGAAACCCATGTTAAAAAAATTCCCATGCATTTCTGCAAAATGCATCAAAAAACGCGCTAGTGTGAATGGAGCCTTAGGCCCTTTCCTTAGCCCTTGGCCCTTTCCCTAAAATGCACAGATGTGAATTACATCCATAGAAAACCATGTTAAATGGACTGTAGTGTGTTTCTGCAAAACTGAAAATGCACTAAAAAATGCATAGGTGTGAACCAGGCCTTAGGCTCGATTCACACCTATGCATGTTGCTTTTGAGCGTTTTTGGAGGTTTTTTTTTCATGCTTGCCACGTTTTTGAGCCGCGATTTTGCCGCAATTTTGCCGCGATTTGCGTTTTGCGTTTTTTTTTTTTTTTTTTTTTTTTACTTTTTTTTTTTACAGTCTTAAAAAAAATTTGAAAAAAAAAAAAATTAAAAAAAAAAAAAAAACGGCAAAAACGCATCAAAAACGCACCAAAAACGCTGCAAAAACGGTGCACTTGCGTTTTTGATGCTTGTCCATTGAAATCCATTACATGCAAAACGCTGCATTTTGCATGAAAAAAAGTCCCCGACCCTTTCCAAAAATGCAGAGAAACAAAAAGGCATTGATGTGAACATGTTCCATAGGAACCCATGTTAAAAAATTCCCGTGCATTTCTGCAAAATGCAAAATGCATCAAAAAACACGCTAGTGTGAATCGAGCCTTAAACATGATTTACCTGCAGAATCCTGTGAATTCCGTACAGATATCTGGTGGTTATAAATGCTTTTTCATAAATTAATTTGCAGTGTAAACTGTATTCCTGTATAGCAGTTTTAGGTATACTAGCATACTAAACCTTGGTGGAATTTAATTGTTCATAAAGAGGATTTACAGTTTGTGACAAACATGCCATATATTTTAAATGTTTGAGACTCTATGGTTTGGTTTACTTGCCTAATTTTAGTGTAATGTATTGTAATGTCTGTCTGTGTAGGCCTTGTTGGGTATACTGCAAAGAAAAAAAAATGCAAAACCACTGATCACTACTAGCTAAAAAGGTGCATGTGGAATTTAATTGACAAATGCCTTATAAAGATTGCCCACTGCTCAGCTCTGGCGCCCAGACCTAATTAAAATAGAATTCTGCTTTTAACATCGAAACCCGGCTCTGGCTTCAGCCCTCCATAATCCCAGTGCCTCCCGTCCCCTCGAGACACCCACACTGTATGTTTTCATTTTTTTCATATACTTACCTTTTCCAGATTTCTTCAAGCCAGCTAAGGGGATGCAGGCCCTTTTCTCTTCTGTTCTTCTCCAATGGTTGGAGGTCCTTAAAGTGGAACTAAACCCATTGATTTAACTGTTTTCTAAAACAGTTACGTGTCATGCATGCCATGAATAACTGTCAGAGTTAAATACTATAACAGATTGACGCTGCTCCAAGCCTGCAGTATCAGTCTCCCTGGTTCACGCTCTGTATTCAGGTGCTGTCAGAGACCAAACATATCTCGCTCCAAGATACAATATAGCAAACAGGTATTGCTGCACACTGTATTCAACTCCATTGTGAAGTAAATGATAGACAGGCATCAGCTCAAATTTCTGCCCCCTGGTTACACCCCTTGACTTGTTTCACCCACATTGGTTTTTATTGTAGAGGTGACCTGGAATCTTATCTTAAGTGCCTGTTCACACTTGTGCGATGTCAGACATCGCATATGATTTGCATCGCACTGCTGTGCAGATCACATGCGATGTCTGCGGGATGCGAATTTGCATCGCATTCGGACCGTAATTCTGCAGGGTAAGAGGCAATCGGTAAGGCCTCGTACACACGGTCCGATTGTTATACAACCGAGCGTCTGATTTTTGACAAAAGCGCATGTGCAGGATTTTGTCTAGCATACTAACTATCTGCAAATTGGCGCTTGACAAACACGAATGTAGTTACGTACTATGAGAGCATAAAGAAGAAGTTAATTTCTCAAATGCCACCCTTTGGGCTCCGTCTGCCAATTTCGTGTTAGTAGAAGTTTGGTGAGCATTGATTTGCGATTTTCAGATCGTAAAAAACAAATGCCTTTTAAAATACATTTGGCATAACGACATCAGTATCCACCAGCAGAGTAGCTTCATTATTATCCCATTAAAGAAGATGAGAATGTGCGTTGCATTTCGACATTTCATCAATAGCCACGTCACAAATGTTAATTGTAGATTACGAACAGTAGTTTACAAGACCAAACTCTTCCCAGTCGTTCCTCGATTCCTATCACGCGTGTTTGTACTTTTGACTTTTGTGTGACAATTTCTTTACTGACCTATACAAAAATCAGACGTTGAGTTCACATCCGACAAAAATTTTATAGCCTGCACATCCAGCTTTTGTCTGACGAAAAAGTCAAATCGGCTGTCGAAAGCACCGTACTAACGATCCGAAAATCCACAGACAGCTCGTCTTACAAATTTTCCCTTCTGGTTTTTGTATCGTGTGTACGAGGCCTAAGTGTGTTCTAGGGACAGGTCGAAGTCAAGGCAAGCTGTAAACGGGGAAAGTATTGCAGGCCGAGGCTGCAGCTGATCAAATGATCGACTTCTGTCGAGCAGGAACTGCCACACACCGATTGTAATTTGCCTAGGCCCTGTTTTCAATGAAATGAAAAACTAAGAGGAGGACGAGTGCTCTTAACCAGTTCCGGACCACCCATCACAGATATACTGCGGCAGGGTGGCCCAGCTGCGCGAAACAACATACCTGTATGTTGTCCACTCTCCCTGGTCTGGGGTGCACGGCGCCGGCGACCCACTCCTGCTGTCACTGGACACAGCGGGAGTAAATCAGCGGGTTCGGTGGTCGTGATGGCCTTCGGCCACCCGCGATTATTCTCGGGAATGACAGAACAGCGGTCTGCCTATGTAAACAAGTAGCTGAGAAGGAGCCATCGTTGAAAGACATTCTCCTAGCAGTCAACAACTGTAAGTTATCAATTACTGATCTATATGAACAAATTAAAGGTATTAGAGATGAATTAATTGCTGTTAAAAATGAAATACAAGTGGTTTGCACCCGGACAACAGCCCTCGAAGATAGGATCAGTCAGTTGGAGGATGATGTGTTTCCATTAAGACAAGAAGTTTCAGTTATGAAAGATCAATTAAACGCATGCATGCAGAAAATGGACAGTATGGAAAATAGCTTGCATAGAGAGAATTTAAGGGTATTGGGCCTTCTTGAGGGCTGTGAAGGAAATAACCCTATAAAATTTATGGAAGACTGGCTAAAGGAGAAATTTGGGAAAGACTCTTTTTCAGAATTTTTCTCTATTGAGCGTGCACATGGCGGTTGGAGTGAATGTTTTGAGAGAAGGGTGCGAGTGGTGGGGGGGAGGATAATTCACAATTTTCACAAAAAGAGGTGGTTTAGATGTTCTGAGAGGTATAAGGGTACAGGGACTACAGAATGATGAATATTAGAGGTGGCTGTAATAGACCCCCGAATTTAAAAAAACAGTTTATAATATGCTCTTGGAATGTTCGGGGGGTAAAAGATAACTCTAAAAGACAGGCAATTTTCTCTGTGGCAGATAAGGGGAAAGTTAAAATACTCTGTCTGCAGGAGACACACTTGGAAAAAGATACAATTAAGATAATGGATCATAAGAAATTCCAGACACAGTATCACTCTACCTACTCCTCTTATTCAAGAGGTGTGAGTATTTTGATAAATTCAGGTTTGGTTTTCTCCTGCAGCCAGAGTAAGGTGGATATATATGGACGGTATATTTTTCTCTACTGTTTAATTGAAAACAGTAAATATGTAATAGCTAATGTCTACATCCCTCCCCCATTTGGGATGGAGATATTGGATGAGTTAACTAGATTTATGGTGGGTTTTGCAGGGATTCCGGTTATAGTGGTTGGCGATTTCAATATGGCTATGAATAATGGAATAGATAGGTTCCCACCAAAATACATCGGCAGTGGAGCTCCCAGGAGTCCTCTTTCACAATATTGCGAGGAGGTGGGGTTGGTGGATATCTGGAGGAGGAGGCATCCTGAGGTGAGACAATATTCATGTCACTCCAGGACGCATGCCACTCTGTCCAGAATCGACCTTGTGCTGGGCAATGAGGAAGCATTGAATGTAGTAGAGGAAATGGTCTATGAGCCAAGAGGGATTTCGGACCACTCGCCAGTGGTAATTGGCATAAAGGGGGGGAGGAGCTTCAGTAGAGGTGACTGGAAAGTTAATCCCTTTTGGCTCTAGATTATTGAGGATACAGGTACCATTATGGAAGGGTTGGCGGAATTTATAAATTTAAATCTAGGAACTGCTCCATTAGGGATAGTTTGGGACTCCCTGAAGGCCTTTCTCCGGGGAGTCTTAATACAAAAAATCCCCCATGCCAAAAAACAATCGCAAGCTGAAGAATCAAAGGCAAAGGAAAGGGTAAGACGGGCGGAAGTACAGTACGTGGAGATACCAACTCCAATTAGATATGAGGCATGGGTGGAGGGGCAAAATGAGTATGGTAGAATGATTCTGGAAAAGATTGAAAGGAAAAACTATTTTAGAGACTGAGCTTTTTTGGTGAGGGGGAGCGTGTTGGCAGGACTTTGGCCTTGATTATTAAGGCTAATGGTTCCTCAAGTACTGTACCGGCAATTGAAGGGAAGGAAGGAATAATCAAAAAAGCCACCCCGGAAATACTAGAAGAATTTAGAAAGTATTTTAAAAATCTATATAGTACGGCGCAAACAAATGTGGAGGGGGAAATGTGGGATTTTTTTGGGAAACTGAAAATAACTCCCCTATGAAAAGAAGATCGGGAAATGCTAGATACCCCATTAACACTTAAAGAGTTGCAAAGGGTAGTGACAGATATGGCGAACCAGAAAGCTCCAGGCCCCGATGGTCTACCTATAGAAATATTTAAAAAAATATGGGGAGGTTTTACTTCCTATGCTAAGCCATTATAATAATCTTGCTGAAGGAGGGGAAAAATCCGTTAGATGTGACTTCATATAGGCCTATATCGTTGTTATGTTCGGACGTGAAGATTCTGGCAAAGGCTTTGGCAACAAGGCTAAAGAAAATAATTTCCAAATAATACATATAGACCAAACCGGGTTTATCCCGGAAAGATCCACAAGTACGAACATAAGACGAGTATATTTAAATATACAAATACCCATAGAAAACAGAGGTAAGAGAGCCCTCCTCTCATTAGATGCAGCCAAAGCATTTGATTGCCTGGAATGGCACTATATGTGGAAGGTATTAGCGGAATTTCAATTTGGCCCCAGCTTTGTCCACTGGTTGAGCCTATTATATGATAACCCAAGAGCCAAGGTTAGAGTCCATGGTGAGTGCTCGGAGTGGTTTCCCTGCTTTTCGCCCTAGCAATGGAGCCTTTGGCTATTGCGCTGAGGACCACTCAGTGGGTAAAGGGCTTTAGAAGAAGAAGGGGAGAGGAGAAAATCGCGATGTACGCGGATGATATTTTATTATTTTTGGGGGACACACAGGACTCATTGAGGACAGCCATGGGTATAATCGAGGATTTCGGCCACTTTTCTGGGCTAACAATCAATTGGGAAAAATCAATAATTTTGCCAATAGACCCCCTCACAGAGCCACTCCCATATCAAATACCCCAAATTAAAGTAGTAAGTCAAATGAAATATCTGGGTATTACCATCTCAAGAGATCCAGAGCAATATATCACCGGAAACCTAGTCCCACTCATGAAAAAACTAAAACAGAAATGTCGGGTTTGGGGTCGGTTGCTTCTCTCGGTCGCCGAGTGCTGCAGTTTGATCAAGATGGTTTGGTTGAGACAAATTCTATACATATTACATAACTCTCCAGTGTGGATTCCTAAGCATTGGTTTAATAAAATGGACAGTGTGTTCAGAGAGTTAATTTGGAAAAACGGGGTGGCAAGGATCAGCTTGCAGGCGCTGAGGCGGCCGGGAGAAAAGGGTGGGATGGGAGTACCGGACCCTTGTTGCTATTTCCTGGCATCTCAAATGCAGCATGTGGGAGGTAGTAATAGGCCAGGGAATAAGGTAGCAGGGAGTAATGTACTACTGAATGACACTAATCATGATACAGTAGTAGAAGCGTTGGAGGCAGACTCCTTTGGTACTAAGTGTCCCACCACTCGGATGATGGTTAAGGGCTGGGCAAGTGTAAAAAAAATAATGGGTTATGTGGGCTTCTCAGCTTTCTCACCATTATGGGATAATAACAATCTTAATGAACTTAAAATAATGGGGATTATTGAGGAATGGGACCATCAGGGCATTCATTGCTTGCCACAGCTATATAAGGCGGGAGATTAAAATCATTCCAGGAGCTTGTGGAAGAATATGCGATCTCCAATCGATCATTTTATAGGTATCTGCAAATAAGACATGCCTTAGTAGCACAATTTAGTGGAAAGGAACCAATGTGGAGCGATATAACCTCTCTGAGGAAGTTAGTTAATGCTAACTCTACAAAAGGTCTAATTTCTGATATATATATAGAAGTTTGAACGTATCAGGCCAAGAGAGTATGGTGGAAGATAAAAATAGGATTAAATGGGAGGGAGATGCTGGGCCATTGTCAGATAGCAAATGGGAGTATGTTTTGGCTTCCGGGCCCAGGGTCTCCCTCTCTCCTTCACAGACAGTTTCTCATCTATATTTGACATACAGGACATACTTTACACCATTGAAGTTGTTCAGGATTGGTAAGAGGCCTGATGCGAAGTGCCAAAGATGTGGAGGAGGAAGAGGAGACTTGGTACACATGTTCTGGCGATGCCCCAAGCTGTATAGGTATTGGAAGGGCATAGTGGATAAAATTAACTCTGTGTTTGGGACATTGCTGGGCATGGAAGTCAAGACATGCTTATTGGGCCTGATGGAGGAACAAGAGATCCTAAGGGATACACAGACCACAATAGTCAGGTGCCTGTTTCAGGGCAAAAAACGTATTGCTCGGAACTGGCAGAGAAAAGATCCCCCGACGGTAGTAGAGTGGATGAAAGAAGTAAGGGAGGTGATTAGTAGAGAGAAATATATATATAAGAAAAGGTGTAACTATAAAAAATTTGAAAAAATATGAAAGTTATGGGTGAATTGGGAGGAGCATAGAATGGATGTTGTGTAGGATGAAAGTGGAAGTGGGAGGGTTGGTGGGAGGGGGATAAGGGGGGGGGATTAGTTAAAAGGTAAAGGGAAAAATTCCTTTATATCTCTTTGATGGTATATTACGGTTTACATATGTTTTGAATTGATGTATAAATGAGATAAATATAATTTCCTGACAGACTCCATGGCAGCCTACGTGTGGGTTTACCCCGCCTCCTCTCCAATGCTATAGGACCCTATTCCCATAAATGAGTACTCACCACTAGCTACTGCGTTCCTTTTTTGTCCTCCTCCAATGGACCTACACAAGTTGTTCGCGTCCGGTCGGACGGATCCAGGATCATGGCATACCTTTTGCGGTGCAGCTCAGGGCCCAGCCACGGGCGGGCGAGTAGCAGGTAGAGGCTGATATTTACCCTTTTGGTGGAAGGATGGTCGCCTCTGTATGCCGGACGTCCAGGGACATCAGCGGCTGGCAAGGTCGGAAGCTTATAAATATTTATCTCCATGGCAGGTTTTTTTGTGTTTGTCTGTTTCCCCCTAGGTCTCCTGGCTTTGGCTATGACCGTCGCAGTCTCTGTTGAGACCGTTTTTCCCCCTCATGGCGGCTGGAGCGCTTGTGCGTTCCACCTCGCCCCAGCTCTTCCGGGTTCGGCCGTCTGCAATGCTCGCGCATGCGCGGTAGCCTCCTCGGGTCCGAGGCTTGGCTGGCGCGTGCGCAGAGCGGCGGAACGCTCGGCTATCCGCACATGCGCAGTACGGTCACCGTCTGACGGCGCAGGCGCGAGGTCGGGCGGTGACGTCATGGGCGGGGGATTTAAATTCAGCTCATAGACTCCTTCACAGTGGGAATGTCTCACAGTGAGTAGGAGCAGAGCGGTTTCTCTTCCCCATCTCCAGCCCTGGTCTGCTTTAGGTGAGTGCCTGTTATACTTTGTATTTTTAAAAAAAAAAAAAAAAAAAAGAGAAAACTTTTTCTTTTTCTGTAAAAGATTGAATAAAGTTATACGTTTTCGTCCAGTCATAATAAGGCTGATGGTATTTGTGGGGCAGATTGACCCCTTTTTCTTACTGGTATTTTGGCCCGTTCAGGCCGCCTTTTTTTCTGCAGACTAACCGTACTGTGTCGCGCTTCATATGGAAGTCTCGGACAATTCACCGCCTTTAAGTGGCCAGCCCTCACGCACAAGGTATGTGCTTATGAGGGGAGGGGTTGAGAGTCAGTCGCACTGTGAATTGCGTTATCTGATGTTGGTCTCGCCTTTTCCCCCTCCCTACTGTGTTTTTTCTCCCAGCCCTTGCAGATCGGACCCTCAAATTGTGGTCCAGAATAACAGAGACCTTGCCAGGCCACAACACCAGTCACCTTCAAGATCCAGGCATGATTCTAAGTCTGGAAACCACCAGAGGAGACGCTCTCATTCCTCCTCGAGACACCGCTCCCAACGCCACGACAGCCGCTCTGACCGCAGAGCCTGCTGGGGATGTGGAACACGAGTTCCGGAGGGCAAGTCACTGTGTGACCGTTGTTATGCCCGGGCGACCAGGGAGAAAGAATCGGAGAACCAGCGTCTGGAAACTCTCGTTAAACGAGTGGTACAGCAGTCCCTGAAGGAGCTGGATCCTCCCCACACATTGAGCCAGTCTACTACACTGTCTGGCCCCCCGGCTGACGAATCTCGCGAAGATCCGGGCACTTCACAGCCGTACGTGGCCTCCCTTGACTCCTCGGATGATGATCCTCAGGAAGAAGAGGAAGTGGGAGGCTTTGATTTTAGTATGGTGTCACCTTTAATTAAGGCAATCAAGGAGGCTCTTAAATGGGAGGACCCATCTACTCCCCCGGCCAAGCAGAAGAAATTCTTCAAACATTTGGGGAAAGAACGCGCAAGTTTCGCGCTCCTTTCTGAGCTGAAAGAGATCATTGATGAGGAATGGAGTAAGACGGACAGGAAGTCCTCTATGACTAATAAAACCTCCAGATTATATCCCTCCAAGTCAGAAGAGGTGAAGTATCTGGAGAATGCTCCCCTTGTAGACGCAGCTCTGATGCGCCTCTGATAAGCATATTACACTTCCCTTGGAAGATGCAGTGTCCTTCAAGGATGGTCTTGAAAGAAGGATCGACCAAGACCTGAAGAGGATTTACGGGTTGGCCGGAACGGCCTGCAAACCTGCTCTTGCTTTGGCAGCCATGTCAAAAGCCATGGAGGCTTGGACGGAGAATGTGGATTCCTTCCTTAAAGGGGTTTCAGAGGAGCTAGCGGGAAGTTCAGCAGCTGCAGAATTGAAGCTAGCGGCGGTGTTCTTGGGGGAGGCGTCCATTGACTTGATTCGCCTATTGGCGCGAATTATGCTGTCATCGGTCACGGCTAAACGGGCTTTATGGTTACGTCCTTGGCTTGCTGACCCCGTTTCCAAGCAGGCTTGGTGTAAAATCCCCTTCGAGGGATCCTCGCTGTTTGGCAATAAGCTAGACGATGCCATAACGCGAGCCACGGGTGGCAAGTCGGGGTTTCTCCCCCAGGACAAGCGCCTTCTTGGTCGGAAGAAGCCGCAGTTCAGAAGACGCTCTCCGGAGCGCTCTAGGGAAGCTCGCTCTTATAAGCCCGGTAGGGACTTCAGAAAGAATTGGAGCAGGGGCCAGACATCTTTTCGCAAGTCCACTAAAGGCCAGGCACCCAGTGGCCGTGAACAGGCGAGGTCTTTTTGAGATTGCGCCCGCCCAGGCGGGTCGGGTGGGGGCGCGGCTGCGCCTCTTCCGGCACGTCTGGGTGGCCTCGATCTCGGACTTTTGGGTAATAAAGACGGTCTCGACAGGTCACAGATGGACCTTCTCCAGTGCACCGCCCCCCAGATTTGTCCCCACTCTTCTGCCCCGGGCGGAAGATCAAAAGCAAGCGCTATTGTCCTATGTGGATCTCCTGAAGTCTCAAGGGGCAGTGGTGTGCGTCCCGAGGGACGAGTGGTTTCAGGGAATTTACTCCCCTCTTTTCCTGGTTCAAAAGAAGAGTGGCTCTTGGCGCCCGGTCATAGACCTGACATACCTCAACGAGTTTATAGAACCAGGGAAATTCAAGATGGAAACGCTGTCGACTATTCAGCAAGCTATTCAGCCAGGCGACTGGATGATTTCCATCGACCTAAAGGACGCTTATTTTCACGTCCCAATAGAGGAAGGGTTTCACAAATACCTCCGCTTCCAGGTAGGGCAAGATCATCTCCAGTTTATCTGCCTCCCCTTCGGATTGACAACGTCCCCCCGGGTCTTCTCAAAAATCCTTCTGGCCACGGTAGCTCACATAAGACTGAAAGGGGTACGTCTTTACCACTACCTCGACGACCTCCTGGTGTTGTCGCAAAGCAGAGAACAGCTGCTAGCCCATCGAGAACAGGTGATCTCCACCCTTTCCAGTTTTGGGTGGCTCCTGAACTTGGCAAAAAGTCATCTAAAACCAACACAACGCCTAATATACCTAGGAGCTCAGTTCGACACTGTAAGAGGCACCATTTCCCTTCCACTACAGAAAATTCCGGTGGTACGAGACAGAATTTCTCGGGCAGTACATGCCTCACACCTAAGAGCCTCTGGTGTCTGGAAATTATCGGTACAATGGTGTCTACGACGCCCATGGTCAAGTGGGCCTTGTGGAGGTTACGTCCCTTCCAGTCGGGGTTTCTGCAGCAATGGAGAACAGGGGACAAGAGTCAAGTCATCCGGGTGACCTCGTCAATGAGGAACAGCCTCTTTTGGTGGCTTCAACGCAAGAATCTCCTGGCATGTCATTCCATCGTTCCCATCTCCTGGGTCACGGTGACGACCGACGCCAGCGGGACGGGTTGGGGGGGCCCTCTGCGGCTCGAACCTCGCCCAAGGCAAGTGGGACTCCTGCCGTGCAGTCCCAGGTTCGAACGTTCTAGAACTCAGGGCAGCCTGGTGTGCTCTACAGGCCTTCTCTCATCTTCTGAAAGGGAAGTCAATACTATTAAGAATGGACAACACAACGGCTGTCGCCTACGTGAAGAGGCAAGGGGGTACCCGGAGTCCCACTCTTCTTCGAGAAGTCGAGCCCATTCTTTCATGGGCGCAGAAGAATCTTTGCAATATCTCGGCAGTGTTTATCCCAGGAGTCCAGAATGCTCAAGCAGACTTCCTTTCACGCACCAAACTGGACAACAACGAGTGGTCTCTTCACATGGAGACGTTCAGATGGGTCTCCTCGCTGGGGATCATCCCCGAGGTAGATCTGTTCGAAATTTTACACCAGAGGCCGTTGCAGTCAGGCTCTCGGGTCAGACGCACTGACGGACCTTTGGAGGTTCAGCAAGGCATACGCCTTCCCGCCACTCCCAGTCATCCTGAGATTCCTGCAGAGACTCCGTTCAGAGACGGCCGAAGTGTTGATGATAGCTCCATACTGGCCGAACAGACCCTGGTTCCCTCTCCTTGTCCAACTCAGTTTCAGGGACCCGGTGCCTCTCCCTCTCAGGCCGGACCTTCTTTCCCAGGGGTCAGTCTTACACCCGTGCCCAGCAGTGCTGAGACTGATGGTCTGGTTCTTGAGAGGGAGAGGCTAATCTCGCTTGGTTGCGCTCCTACGGTAGTATCAACTCTCATGAGTTCAAGAAGATCCAGCACAAATAAAGTTTACAGCAGAATCTGGTCTAAATTTGTGGATTTTTGCTCCTCTAGCGGCAGGTCTTTTAGACACCCGGGGGTGCAAGATATACTCAGTTTCCTACAAACAGGCTTAGATCTTCCATTATCCATCAGCTCGCTTAGGGTTCAGGTCTCTGCACTGTCGGCCTTCTCTGGGTCCTCCTGGGCAACTAATCCACTAATTCGACAATTTTTTCGTGGCGCTTCAAGGCTCAAGCCTCAAAGGAGATCCAGGTTCCCCAAATGGGACCTGCCACTTGTCTTAGACTCAATCTCCGGACTCAGTACTTCGGGGCCTTCCCCGCTCTCTATCAAGGACTTCTCAGCTAAAGTAGTCTTTCTAGTAGCTATCACATCTGCAAAAAGAGTTTCTGAGATTGGCTCTCTGGGTTGTGAAGAACCCTTCTTAACATTCTTCCCGGATCGGGTGGTACTTATCCCAATGCTGGGTTCTAACCCAAAAGTGTCCTCTGTGTTCCATGTTAACCAAGAAATAGTCTTGCCCACGTTTAGGTCTCTGGAGTCCTCTGAGATTCATCCTCTGGATGTGGGAGAAGCAATTAAAAATTATCTAACAATGACTTCTCCCTTCAGGCGTTCTGACCATCTATTTATCCTACACTCGGGAAGTAACAAAGGAAAGAAAGCCTCAGTCAGGACACTCGCTACTTGGATCGTTCAAACTATTCAACAAGCGTACAGGGCGAAGGGCTTGGCTCCTCCACAGGCGGTGACAGCTCACTCCACCAGAGGAATGGCAGCTTCATGGGCGGCAGCTCGACATGTGGCCCCAGACACCATTTGCAAAGCAGCTTCGTGGGCCTCTATTAACACTTTCATGTCTCATTACTGTATTGAGCCTGCTTCGTTATCCTCTGTAGACTTTGGTTTGAGAATCCTATCGGTTGATAGGACAAATTAAAATTTTTGTTTGATTCAGCATACCCACCCGTGTGGTTGGCTAGTTATTTCCCACACGTAGGCTGCCATGGAGTCTGTCAGGAAAAAGGAAAATTTATTGTCAAATACTTACCGTAATTTTCCTTTCCTGATGGACTCCATGGCAGACGGAGTTCCCACCCATTGGTCAAAGAGTAGGCTAGTTACGGAACGCAGTAGCTAGTGGTGAGTACTCATTTATGGGAATGGGGTCCTATAGCATTGGAGAGGAGGTGGGGTAAACCCACACGTAGGCTGCCATGGAGTCCATCAGGAAAGGAAAATTACGGTAAGTATTTGACAATAAATTTTCCTTTGTCTGGATAGTTGATGGCTTTTTAGCCTCTTCTCTCTTGTTTTTAACAAAATTTTTCAATAAAAAGATACAAATTAAAAAAAAACAAGGCAGATCTCTCTCTCCCTGTCTGACAGAGCGACGATCTGTGCTTCCTACTTATCAGGAACACAGATCTCTCTCTTTCTAGTGTCAGCATCCCCCACACAGTTAGAAAGCACTCCCAGGGAACACATTTAACCATTGATTGCCCCTGATGTTAACCCCTTCACTGCCAGTGTCATTTATACTGTGACAGTGCTTTTTTTTTTTAACACTGATTACTGTATTGGTGTCACTGGTCCTCAAAAAGTGTCACTTTGTTTAATTTGTCTGCCGCAATGTTGCAGTCCCGCTAAAAATCGCTGATCGCCGCAATTACTAGTAAAAAAAAAAAAAGTCCCTAAATCTATCCCATAGTTTGTAGATACGATAACTTTTGCACAAACTGATCAATATACGATAGATGGGATTTTTTTACCCAAAATATGTAGCAAAATACAAATTGAAGAAATTAGATTTTTTGCATATTTTTATTCGATATGTTTTATAGCAGCAAGTAAAACATATTGCTTTTTGTTTTTTTTTCAAAATTGTTGCACTTTTTTTGTTTATAGCACAAAAAATAAAAACCACTGAGGTGATCAAATACCACTAAAAGAAAGCTCTATTTGTGGGAAAAACAAAACAACAATTTTGGGTACAACCTTGCACGACCGCGCAATTGTCAGTTAAAATAGCCCAGTGCCGTATCGCAAAAATGACCAGGTCATTAACCACTTCAGCCCCGGAAGATTTTACCCCCTTCCTGACCAGAGCACTTTTTACAATTCGGCACTGCGTCGCTTTAACTGCTAATTGCGCAGTCATGCAATGCTGTACCCAAACGAAATTTGTGTCCTTTTCTTCCCACAAATAGAGCTTTCTTTTGATGGTATTTGATCACCTCTGCCGTTTTTATTTTTTGCGCTATAAACGGAAAAAGACCGAAAATTTTGAAAAAAAATGATATTTTCTACTTTTTGTTATAAAAAAAATCCAATAAACTAAATTTTAGTCATACATTTAGGCCAAAATGTATTCGGCCACATGTCTTTGGTAAAAAAAATGTCAAAAAGCGTATATTTATTGGTTTGCGCAAAAGTTATAGCGTCTACAAACTAGGGTACATTTTCTGGAATTTACACAGCTTTTAGTTTATGACTGCCTATGTCATTTCTTGAGGTGCTAAAATGGCAGGGCAGTACAAAACCCCCCCCAAATGACCCCATTTTGGAAAGTAGACACCCCAAGGAAATTGCTGAGAGGCATGTTGAACCCATTGAATATTTTTTTGTCCCAAGTGATTGAATAATGACAAAAAAAAAAAAAAAAATTACAAAAAGTTGTCACTAAATGATATATTGCTCACACAGGCCATGGGCATATGTGGAATATCACCCCAAAATACATTCAGCTGCTTCTCCTGAGTACGGGGATACCACATGTGTGGGACTTTTTGGGAGCCTAGCCGCGTACGGGGCCCCGAAAACCAAGCACCGCCTTCAGGATTTCTAAGGGCATAAATTTTTGATTTCACGCCTCACTACCTATCACAGTTTTGAAGGCCATAAAATGCCAAGATGGCACAAAACCCCCCCAAATGACCCCATTTTGGAAAGTAGACACCCCAAGCTATTTGCTGAGAGGCATGGTGAGTATTTTGCAGCTCTCATTTGTTTTTGAAAATGAAGAAAGACCAGAAAAAAATGGTTTTTTTTCTTTTTTCAATTTTCAAAACTTTGTGACAAAAAGTGAGGTCTGCAAAATACTCACTATACCTCTCAGCAAATAGCTTGGGGTGTCTACTTTTCAAAATGGGGTCATTTGGGGGGGGGGGGGGGGTTTGTGCCACCTGGGCATTCCATGGCCTCCGAAACTGTGATAGGCAGTGAAGAGTGAAATCAAAAATTTACGCCCTTAGAAAGCCTGAAGGCGGTGCTTGGTTTTCGGGGTCCCGTGCGCGGCTAGGCTCCCAAAAAGTCCCACACATGTGGTATCCCCGTACTCAGGAGAAGCAGCAGAATGTATTTTGCGGTGTAATTTCACATATTCCCATGGCATGTTTGAGCAATATATCATTTAGTGACAACTTTGTGCAAAAAAAAAAAAAAAATTTGTCTCTTTCCCGCAACTTGTGTCACAATATAAAATATTCCATGGACTCGACATGACTCTCAGCAAATAGCTTGGGGTGTCTACTTTCCAAAATGGGGTCATTTGGGGGGGTTTTTGAACTGTCCTGGCATTTTATGCACAACATTTAGAAACTTATGTCACACATCACCCACTCTTCTAACCACTTGAAGACAAAACCCTTTCTGACACTTTTTGATTACGTGAAAAAATTATTTTCTTTTGCAAGAAAATTACTTTGAACCCCCAAACATTATATATTTTTTTAAAGCAAATGCCCTACAGATTAAAATGGTGGGCGTTTCATTTTTTTTTTCACACGGTATTTGCGCAGCGATTTTTCAAACGCATTTTTTGTGGAAAAAACACACTTTTTTAAATTTTAATGCACTAAAACACACTATATTGCCCAAATGTTTGATGGAATAAAAAAGATGATCTTAAGCCGAGTACATGGATACCAAACATGACATGCTTTAAAATTGCGCACAAACGTGCAGTGGCAACAAAATTAATACATTTTTAAAAGCCTTTAAAAGCCTTTACAGGTTACCACTTTAGATTTACAGAGGAGGTCTACTGCTAAAAATACTGCCCTCGATCTGACCTTCGCGGTGATACCTCACATGCATGGTGCAATTGCTGTTTACATTTGACGCCAGACCGACGCTTGCGTTCGCCTTAGTGCGAGAGCAGGGGGGACAGGGGTGCTTTTTTTTTTTTCTTTATTATTTTTTTGCTTTTTTATCTTATTTTTAAACTGTTCCTTTCATTTTTTTTTTTTTTTAATCATTTTTATTGTTATCTCAGGGAATGTAAAGATCCCCTATGATAGCAATAGGTAGTGACAGGTACTCTTTTTTGAAAAAATTGGGGTCTATTAGACCCTAGATTTCTCCTCTGCCCTCAAAGCATCTGACCACACCAAGATCGGTGTGATAAAATGCTTCCCCAATTTCCCAATGGCGCTGTTTACATCCGGCGAAATATAAGTCATAAAATGCTCGTAGCTTCCGGTTTCTTAGGCCATAGAGATGTTTGGAGCCACTCTGGTCTGTGATCAGCTCTATGGTCAGCTGGCTGAATCACCGGCTGCTTTCTCAGGTTCCCTGTTGAGACAGGAGAGCCAGAGAAAAACACGGAAGACGGTGGGGGGGGGGCATTCCCTCCCATTGCTTGTAAAAGCAGTCTAGAGGCTAATTAGCCGCTAGGATTGCTTTTACATGAAAGCCGACCGCTGGCTGAAAAGAATGATACCATGATGATACCTAAACCTGCAGGCATCATTCTGGTATAACCACTCAAAGTCGTGAATGGCGTACCTGAAAACAAAAAAATGGTTAACAATAAAGCACAGTAAACAGTAAAGTATAAAAAATTGCATACCTGAAAAGCAAACATGATAAAACATAATAACAATAAAACATTGCAGAATAGAACACAGTAAAAAAGAGCAGAACACCAGAGAGAGAATAGAAAGAGAGAGAACAATAAAACGACAACAATTTTTTTTTATTTTTGTTTGTGTTTTTTTTGCAAACTTGTAACTTTTATAACTGTAACCGGTTCCAGGTTCGGGTCTCTCAAAATGCGATGGCATCTTGGGAGACCCTGTGAAAGTGTGCCTAGTCTGTGCAATGCTGTACCCTACGCTAATACTCAACTAGTGAATGGTAGCGTTCAAAACATTCACCAATGCAAAGACCAGGATTGTCAGGACAGGAGGGACAATAATAGCGGGTGTCTCGCCTATATCCGCGCTTGCTGCAGACACGACATTTATTTTGGGGGGGTTTGTTGGGTAGGGGTACTCGGGAGGACATAAAAATGCCTCTCATGCAGCCGACTGCATTTGGTTGGGGATGTGAATGGGGGAAGTACGGGCGCTGCAGAAGCGGTGGGTTCCCAATTAGGATTGGCGAATGCAGTAGGAAGGGCACTATGGGCACGACGGGCCTGTGTTTGTCTTTTTGGTGGCAGCGGGACACTACTTGTGCTTGCCACCTCACCAGCTTGAACTGCACTTATGGGACTCGCCACATCACCAAGTGTTACTGCAGTGCTGGTTTGACTATGACCGGGGTGTACTAGGCCGCTGGCGCTTGCCAGTTCACCAAAACGCTACAAAAAAAACTGTTAGCGATCGCAGGGATCAGGCCTGACTCTGCGAACGCTGCAGTTATGCGTTTAGTGTTTTGTAAGTGACAGTGATCGATCGATACTGCACTTGGGTGGGCTGGGCTGGGCCGGGCGGAGGGGCAAAACGCAGGTGCTAGCAGGTATCTGGGCTGATCCCACTAACACTGTGTTTTTGGGAACCCTAAACTGCTGGGGACGCTAGTATAGATCTGATTGGATCAGATACTATACCACTAAGGGAGGTGTACGATGCGTGCGTGGGTGTTAGCGGTACTGGCGCTAACCTGACGCTGCCTGGGGCTGGTGCTTGCCAGTTCACCAAAACGCTACCAAAAAAACTGTTAGCGATCGCAGGGATCAGGCCTGACTCTGCGAACGCTGCAGTTATGCGTTTAGTGTTTTGTAAGTGTCAGTGATCGATCGATACTGCACTTGGGTGGGCTGGGCTGAGCTGGGCGGAGGGGCAAAACGCAGGTGCTAGCAGGTATCTGGGCTGATCCCGCTAACACTGCGTTTTTGGGAACCCTAAACTGCTGGGGACGCTAGTATAGATCTGATCGGATCAGATATTGATGCGTTCAGATACTATACCACTAAGGGAGGCGTATGCTGCGTGCGTGGGTGTTAGCGGTACTGGCGCTAATCTGACGCTGCCTGGGGCGACGCATATCACCGCCGGGCGATCAGGGGGCTAAACCTTTATTCGGTAATAAACGGCCGGTGCCCTGACACTATAAAAAATAAACGAACTAACCAGCGTCACCCGTAACAGTTATACGGTGATCAGTGGTGAAAGGGTTAACTAGGGGGCAATCAAGGGGTTAAAACATTTATTAGGTAGTATATGGGGGTCTCTGACGCTATAAAACGCTGACGGCGAACCTAAATATTTACCTCCCTAACTAGCGTCACCAGTGACACTAATACAGCGATCAGAAAAATTATCGCTTAGTGACACTGGTGACGGGGGGTGATCAAGGGGTTAAAACTTTATTAGGGGGGGTTAGGGGGGTACCCTAGACCTACAGGGGGCTAATACTCACTGCCCTACCACTTCTAACTGTCACAAACTGACACTATGCAGTAATCAGAAAAAAAAAAAAAAACCTGCTTGGTGTCAGTTTGTGACAGGGGGGGGGTGATTGGCGGGGATCGGGGGGCGATCGGGGGGGGGATCGGGGGTGTTTAGTGAGCCTGGCATGTTCTACTGTGTTGTGTAGTGTTGTGCACTCACTCACATGTCTTCTCTCCTTGGAAGGCAATCACGTACCAGGTGCGTGATTTTGCCTGCCCGTGCCATTCTGCTCACGTATATAGGCGTGAGGCGGTCGGCAAGTGGTTAAGGGGGTAAATCCTTCCAGGGCTGAAGTGGTTTAAAATTATTTCAGGGATTTAGCTCCTAAGGTAAAGAGAGGGTCCTTCAAGGTAGTGTTTTCAGAAATACTTTCTGTGCCACGAACCACACTAGAAAGGCAGTGTGGGCTTTGAGAGCTAAATAGGTGGCTAAGAAACTTGTATAGGAAGGAGGATTTTGGCTTTATGGAGAAATGGGCTGACTTTTAGGTTGGTTTCCGGCTCTAGAGTAGAGACCTAAATGGGGAAGATGCATCTCTGTTGCTGGAGAAGATTAGAAGGTTGGAGGACCTTTTAAACTAGGACAAGAGTCAAAGGGGGCACTGAATGTACAAGTGGGCAAAATTGGGAGGGGATGAGGGCTCAAACCAGATAGCAGGGAAACTACAGTCCAATTCTGGTACACTTTAAATGTGATCCAAGAGTGAGCAAAAAAAATTGTAAACTAATTGGGGTGTATGTTAACTTCAAGATGAGGAGGAGGTATATCTCTTTTCATTGTTAAGGCCGTACACACGATCTGACTTTTTGACAACAAACATGCAAATTAGCTGTTTTGGAGCAACATCCGACTGTGTGTACGCTCCATCAGACAAACTTTTTCTGTTTCCATCGGACTTTTGTTGGCTGTGCGAACGGACAAACTTTCTGGCAACAAAAGTCTGATGGAGCAAAGTCCGATCGTGTGTACACAAAAGCATCGGACTTTTGTACAAACTACAGTACACGGCCGCGAGAATGTTTCCAGCGCGAACCCATCGCGCTGGTTCTCGGCGACACGGTACTGTACATCTCGCGCTGGCTGCAATAGGAAAAACACATTTTCCTATTGCGGCGAGCGCGAGAGGGAATTCCCCTCTGGCGGCATACCAGGCCCTTAGGTCTGGTATGGATTTTAAGGGGAACCCCCTACGACGAAAAAACGGCGTGGGGGTCCCTCCCAAATCCATACCAGACCCTTATTCGAGCACGCAGCCTGGCCGGTCAGGAAAGGGGGTGGGGACGAGCGAGCGCCCCCCCTCCTGAGCCGTAGCAGGCCGCATGCCCTCAACATGGGTGCTTTGGGGGAGGGGGCGCCCTGCGGCCCCCCACCCCAAAGCACAATGTCCCCATGTAGATGAGGACAAGGGGCTCTTCCCGACAACCCTGGCCGTTGGTTGTCAAGGTCTGCGGGCAGGGGGCTTATCGGAATCCGGGAGCACCCTTTAATAAGGGGGCCCCCAGATCCCGCCCCCCACCCTATGTGAATGAGTATGGGGTATATGGTACCCCTACCCATTCACATAGGGGAAAAAAGTGTCAATAAAAAAAACACACTACACAGGTTTTAAAAGTAATTTATTAGGAAGCTCCAGGGGTCTTCTTCCGACTTCGGGGGTCTCTCAGGCCTCTTCTCCTTCTCTCCGGTGTCGTCTCCGCGCTCTCTGGTTCTTCTTCCTTCTGCCGGGCTCCTCCGCTATCTTCTGCTCTTTTGCCGCTCTCTTGCTAGCGGAGGAGCCTGGACATCTGGATCGTCTTTTTCCCTCTTCTCTTCCAGAGATGTTGACACGACGCTCTCTCTGGCTGTAATGCTGTCTGTGCCCTCTGCTGTGACTTATATAGGTGGTGACCCTGCCCCCCTATGACATCACAGTCCCAGGGCATGCTGGGACTGTGAGGTCATAAGGGGGCATGGTCATAGGATGACATGACCACGCCCTTTCCTGGCCGGCCGTTCTGTGTGCTCGGATAAGGGTCTGGTATGGATTTGGGGGGGACCCCCACACTGTTTTTTCGACGTAGGGGGTTCCCTTTACAATCCATACCAGATCTAAGGGCCTGGTATGCCCCTGAAGGGGAACCCATGCTGTTTTTTTATTTAAAATTTGGCGTGGAGTTCCCCCTCAAGATTCATACCAAACACAGTGCCTGGCATTGGCGGGGATCCAACTCGGATTCCCGCACCAGTGTGAACCCGGCTCGCAAGGTGTTAATCTCACCAATAAAAGTGGCGAGATTGACACAATATCAGACAACAATACAGAAGTTGACCAAAGGGTGGGGGTAAAGAGCTGAAAAACCACGTGATTTGGTGAAAGTTGGCTGGAAAAGTCCTGTCTGTATGCAAGACAAACTTTTGGCCAACGCCCTTTGTACAAAAATCCAAGGGAAAGTTTGTACAAAGTCCTATGGTGTGTATGGGGCTTTAGAAATAGCAGGGAAATGGGAAACAGGAAAATGTTATTATAGGGGATTTGATATTAATGGGTTCATGATTTATCAAGCATATTTGAGGACCGTTTCTTGGGTCGAATAGCGGAACTAGAAATATGTTGGATAGGGGGAGGTCAGAAAAACTTGTAGGTGGTTCAAAACCGCAGAGCCACCCATTGTATTGTGTAATACAGATTTGGTGTGTCTAGGGATGGATCAGAGTCACTGTGTTGGATGAAAAATCATAGAGCCTTATTTTGCCGAAAAGACATGTTTCATGGCTCACAAATGCCACTTACTCAGTTTATGGTGATACACACGTTTGCTACTTCCTGGTTCCAGGCTTAAGCCATAGCATGCACTTTTTTTTACCACCCACTATCCAACAAGTTTATTACCCACCCCAGAGCCCCTCAGAGGATCCAGGATTGGGACCTCTGAGGCATTGAGAGCGACCAGTCTTGACTTGTATGGAGACAGAGGTTTTCTTCACTTGCACCCCTGGAAGGTTGAGTGTCCCACCCTATAGGGTAACTGGAACCTCACCAGATATGATCACCAGTCATTTTATTGACTCTTTGTCTACCTAAATTTTCTTTAGTTGACCACTATATTACAGATACACACTCTGCTACACGCTCTTTTTACCAGCGGACACACTGAAACATTCAATAGGTCTTCATTTCACCCCCTCATAGCTTTAAGGACCACCGCCATTCAAATCCCAAATAGAAATAGAACTCTGTTGCATCTACTAGTTTCAAACAACACTGCAGATGTGGAAATTAGGAATTCTTTGGGTAACAGTGAAGTAAATTACAAGAAAGAGATATGTGCGTAGGACAAGAGCACTACATTTCAAAAAAGAGTTTACAAGTTGCATTCCTAAAACTTTGTTTACACTTGTGGTTGGGGGAGAGGAGAGGGGAGAGGAGGGGGGGGGGGGGGGCAGTAAAACCACACGACTGAGCTGCAAAATTTTACCACCCCACATCACACCCGCTTAACCCCTTCCCACCTACCGTATGCATCTGTGGAGCCTCACTGAAGTGGGCCTTTACCTGTGAGGTTGCATATACACTATATTGTCAACAGTATTGGGACACCTACCTTTACACACACATGAACTTTTTTTTTTAACACAGGTAATGTTTATTGAATAGAAAGTACAGTACACTTGAGAATACAAAATAAGTATCACATACAGAAGTATTTGTAGTACCAAATTTACAATGGTAAATGTTGTGGTCTGATATACATGCGTTATAGGAACATGAGCCATCTATGCACCTTCCCCTCGGTCTATTTAAACTACATAAGAGAAGGAAAAGAAAGAGGGGGGTGGTGCGGAGGTAGGCAGGGCGGAAGGAGAGGACGAAGTCCAAGAGCCCCCAGGAGCGAGTATTTTAAGGGTCTGAGGGGTACAACCATACGGGAAAGAAGGGAAAGGAGGGAGAGGTGAAGTATAAGACAGGTGTAAGGGGGGGAGGAGAATAGACCTCCCCTATATCTGTAAATTCTATACCTCCAAGTCCCCAAGCCCTCTGAACCAAGTGTTAGAAACACCACTTCCGTCTTTCTCTAAGAGGCCCCCTAGGGGGGATCTCGGAGACATCTATATGGTAATGTGTCTAGCTTCAACCCAGGCCGCCCAGATTTTGTCGAACTTCTGAGGGCAGTTCCTACCCATATAAGTAAGTTTGTATAACGGCAGCGCCGCATTGACCTGAGCCCGCCACGCCCCCACCGTGGGAGGATCCTTTGACTTCCAGCGCAATAATATCTCTTTCCTGGCATAATAAGCTGTGTAAAACACAAACAATTTTGTATACTTTGCCGTGGCCAAGTTGTCTGTAATGCCCAGGAGAAAAACAAGCGGATCTACCTCCAAGTGTAGCCCCACCACTCCGTTAACCTCTGCCACCACTGTGGTCCAATAGTTCTGCAAGACCGGGCATGACCAAACCACATGAAAGAAGGTCCCCACTGACTGTCTGCATTTGGGGCAAGTATCGTCCAGTCCCAGGTATATAGTGGAAAGTCTATGTGGGGTGTAGTACACCCTGTGCAAAAACTTTAGCTGGATAAACCTGTCCCTGGCCGAGATCATAAGTGGTATGCACTGCTGCAGTCCCTCTGACCAGTCCTCCTCAGTCAGAGCCGGGATATCCGACTGCCGTTTGTTAAATAGCGGAAGTATTTTAGAGGTAGCCTTGCAGGTAAGCCTAAGGTATATAGAGGACAGCGTACGATCTATATCTTTAGCTATTGATAGGGATTCAACCGAGTGAACCAGTTCCACCCCCCTCCGGAAGTTGCGCTCGAGCTGCATGTCTGAGTTGCAAAAACCGGAAGAACATCCATGGGGAGGTGGAATTTACCCTTCAGCTCTCCAAATGAGAGAAGTTGCCCCTCCTTGAAAATATCCCATAATGTCCGGACATCGTATCTGGCCCAGACCTGAGGGTCCGGGACAGATTGGAAATGCGGCATTGTTGGGTTGCCCCACAACGGGGTATATGGAGAGACATCTAGTTTGCCATTAAAATAGTGAGATACCTGCTGCCAAACCTTAATTGTCGTTTTCATATGTGTTGTGACCTGGGGGCTGTACCTCGGACCTCTATAGACCAAGTTACTGAGCTCAGAATATGATCCAAGAATCGCTGCTTCTAGATTGACTGCTGGATTAGTGTTGTCCTGAGTAAACCATCATCTTACCGAGACCAGCACTGCCGCCCAGTAGTATTTTTTAAAATTTGGGAGGGAGAGGCCACCCTCAGAAAGCGATAGCTGTAGCGTTTGTTTAGCAACTCTGGGTGTTGTCCCTGCCCAGAGGAAGGAGGTGATAGCTTGGTCTAGTTTTACAAAGAACGATTTAGGGATGGGAATTGGAGTGTGGCGAAAGGCATATAAAAATTTAGGAAGGAAGGACATTTTAATAAGGTTTACCCTCCCAACCGGAGTCAGCGGTAATGTTTTCCAGACCAAGCAACGCTGGATAAACTGTTGAAGGATGGGGTATACATTGTCAACTAGGTACTGTTTCGGATCCGTCTGTATTTGAATGCCTAAATATTTGAACTTCGTCACTCTTTTAAGAGGAAAATGGGGGCCAGCTGGTGGCGGAGCATCCGTCAGAGGGAAGAGGAGAGATTTCTCCCAGTTCACCCTGATCCCAGAAAACATCCCAAATCTGTCAATGATAGTTAGGGCGGCTTTTAGTGATTGTTGGGCGTCACAGAGGTACAGCAGCATATCATCCGCGTAGAGTGATACTTTTTCTGTCAGGGGAGGGAACGAAATACCCCCCATCTCATTAGATGCTCTAAGAAGTACCGCCAGCGGTTCAATCGCTAAAGCAAAAAGAGCCGGTGAGAGCGGACAGCCCTGCCTGGTGCCTCGGTGGAGGGGAATAGAGGATGATAGGATGCCATTTGTACGGATTCTAGCCGTTGGGCCTGAATAAAGTAATCGTAACCACTGTACAAAGTTAGGTCCTATCCCAAACTTATGTAGCCATAGATATTCCCACTCCACCGAGTCAAAGGCTTTTTCTGCGTCCAGGGAGGCCACACACACATGAACTTTAATGCCATCCCAGTCTTAAGCCTCGTACACACAATCAGATTTTTGGACGACCGTTCGTCTGTTTTTTTTGTTGCATGCTAGTCTCATGTCGAAAGTGAAGAGCTTACTAACAATACGCAAATTCTCGTACGACAGAATTCAACTTCAGAAGTGACATAATGTGTTGAATAGTTTTGTATGTATTCTTTCGTTTCTGAGCATGCGTAGTCTTGCGCTTACGCATGCTCTTGCGCTTACGCTTAATTTCTTACAAAACTATACTAATTAAAAGAAAAACAAACATTGAGTTCACGTACGACAAAAATTTTATAGTCTGCACATCCAGCTTTTGTCGGACAAAAAACCTGAATCGGCTGTTGAAAGCACCATACTAACGATCCAAAAATTTGCAGATCGCTCGTCGGATGAAATTTAAACATGCATCTTAATTCCTAAATAAACATTCATATATACTATATTACCAAAAGTATTGGGACACCTGCATTTACACGCACATGAACTTTAAAGCCTCGTACACACGATCGGATTTTCCACAGACAAAGCGCCAGACTTTTGTCCGAAGGACATGTGCTGTGAACTTGTCTTGCATACAAACGGTACACAATTGTCGGCCAACAAACACGTACTACGTGAAATTTCAGCTCTTGAGCGCCACCCTTTGGGCACCTTCTGCTAATGTCATGTTTTGTGAGCATTGATTCTGAGCATGCGTTTTTGTACTTTGGACTTTTGTGTGATGGACTTGTGTGCGCACGATAGGAAAATCTGACAACAGACCATTGTCCGTCGAATATTTACTAGCCTGCCATCCAACATTTGTTGGTGGAAAGTTGGCCAACATTTGTCTGATGGAGCGTACGAACGGTTGGATTTTAGGCAAATAGTCTGTCATCACACAATTCCCAGCTGAAAATCCAATAGTGTAAACAAGGCTTTAGTCCGTAGGGTTCAGTATTGAGTTGGCCCACCCTTTGCAACTATAACAGCTTCAACTCTTCTGAGAAGGCTGTTCACAAGGTTTAGGAGTGTGTCTATGGGAATGTTTGACCATTCTTCCAGAAGCGCATTTGTGAAGTCAGGCACTGATGTTGGACTTGAAGGCCTGGCTTGCAGTCTCCGCTCTAATTCATCCCAAACGTATGGCAAAACACACAGAAATTGTGCTCTTTACCATGCGTTTCAGAAACGCTGCAAACGTGCATTGTTTTTGTGTTGTCACTACATGTTAACCACTTGACGACCGCCTCACGCCGATGTACGTCGGCAAAGTGGCACGGACAGGCAAAATCACGTACAGTGTACGTGATTTGCCTTCCGCGGGTGGGGGGTCCGATCGGACCCCCCCCCCGGTGCCCGAGGCGGTCGTCCTTTGTGCCCCGGCGATCGGTGGTGAGGGGGAGACCATCCGTTCGTGGCCCCCCCCTCGCGATCGCCGCCGGCCAATCGAATCATTCCTTTGCTGCTGTATGCTAAACAGCAGCAAAGGAAATGATGTCATCTCCCCTCGGGTCGGTAATTTCCGTTCCGGCCCGAGGAGAGACGACAAGTGAGTGACTGCACCAACACACACACACACAGTAGAACATGCCAGGCACACAAAACACCCCGATCCCCCCCCCCCAATCACCCCCCCCCCCCCTGTCACAAACTGACACCAGCAGTTTTTTTTTTTTTTTTTTTCTGATTACTGCATTGGTGTCAGTTTGTGACAGTTAGTGTTGGGACAGTGAGTATTACCCCCCTTTAGGTCTAGGGTACCCCCCTAACCCCCCCTAATAAAGTTTTAACCCCTTGATCACCCCCTGTCACCAGTGTCACTAAGCGATCATTTTTCTGATCGCTGTATTAGTGTCGCTGGTGACGCTAGTTAGGGACATAAATATTTAGGTTCGCCGTCAGCGTTTTATAGCGTCAGGGACCCCCATATACTACCGAATAAATGTTTTAACCCCTTGATTGCCCCCTAGTTAACCCTTTTACCACTGATCACCGTATAACTGTTACGGTTGACGCTGGTTAGTTTGTTTATTTTTTATAGTGTCAGGGCACCCGCCGTTTATTACCGAATAAAGGTTTAGCCCCCTGATCGCCCGGCGGTGATATGCGTCGCCCCAGGCAGCGTCAGATTAGCGCCAGTACCGCTAACACTGACGCACGCAGCATACACCTCCCTTAGTGGTATAGTATCTGAACGCATCAATATCTGATCCGATCAGATCTATACTAGCGTCCCCAGCAGTTTAGGGTTCCCAAAAACGCAGTGTTAGCGGGATCAGCCCAGATACCTGCTAGCACCTGCGTTTTGCCCCTCCGCCCGGCCCAGCCCACCCAAGTGCAGTATCGATCGATCACTGTCACTTACAAAAGACTAAACGCATAACTGCAGCGTTCGCAGAGTCAGGCCTGATCCCTGCGATCGCTAACAGTTTTTTTGGTAGTATTTTGGTGAACTGGCAAGCACCAGCCCCAGGCAGGGTCAGGTTAGCGCCAGTACCGCTAACACCCACGCACGCAGCATACGCCTCCCTTAGTGGTATAGTATCTGAACGGATCAATATCTGATCCGATCAGATCTAAACTAGTGTCCCCAGCAGTTTAGGGTTCCCAAAAACGCAGTGTTAGCGGAATCAGCCCAGATACCTGCTAGCACCCGCGTTTTGCCCCTCCGCCCGGCCCAGCCCACCCAAGTGCAGTATCGATCGATCACTGACACTTACAAAACACTAAATGCATAACTGCAGCGTTCACAGAGTCAGGCCTGATCCCTGCGATCGCTAACAGTTTTTTTGGTAGTATTTTGGTGAACTGGCAAGCACCAGCCCCAGGCAGCGTCAGGTTAGCGCCAGTACCGCTAACACCCACGCACGCACCGTACACCACCCTTAGTGGTATAGTATCTGAACGGATCAATATCTGATCCGATCAGATCTATACTAGCATCCCCAGCAGTTTAGGGTTCTCACAAACGCAGTGTTAGTGGGATCAGCCCAGATACCTGCTAGCACCTGCGTTTTGCCCCTCCGCCCGGCCCAGCCCAGCCCACCCAAGTGCAGTATCGATCGATCACTGTCACTTACAAAAGACTAAAACGCATAACTGCAGCGTTCGCAGAGTCAGGCCTGATCCCTGCGATCACTAACAGATTTTTTGGTAGCGTTTTGGTGAACTGGCAAGCGCCAGCGGCCTAGTACACCCCGGTCGTAGTCAAACCAGCACTGCAGTAACACTTGGTGACGTGGCGAGTCCCATAAGTGCAGTTCAAGCTGGTGAGGTGGCAAGCACAAGTAGTGTCCCGCTGCCACCAGAAAGACAAACACAGGCCCGTCGTGCCCATAGTGCCCTTCCTACTGCATTCGCCAATCCTAATTGGGAACCCACCGCTTCTGCAGCGCCCGTACTTCCCCCATTCACATCCCCAACCAAATGCAGTCGGGTGCATGAGAGGCATTTTCTTTATGTCCTCCCGAGTACCCCTACCCAGCGAACGCCCCCAAAAAAGATATTGTGTCTGCAGCTAGCGCGGATATAGGCGTGACACCCGCTATTATTGTCCCTCCTGTCCTGACAATCCTGGTCTTTGCATTGGTGAATGTTTTGAACACTACCATACACTAGTTGAGTATTAGCGTAGGGTACAGCATTGCACAGACTAGGCACACTTTCACAGGGTCTCCCAAGATGCCATCGCATTTTGAGAGACCCGAACCTGGAACCGGTTACAGTTATAAAAGTTAGTTACAAAAAAAGTGTAAAAAAAAAAATATATATAAAATAAAAAAAAATAGTTGTCGTTTTATTGTTCTCTCTCTCTCTATTCTCTCTATTGTTCTGCTCTTTTTTACTGTATTCTATTCTGCAATGTTTTATTGTTATTATGTTTTATCATGTTTGCTTTTCAGGTGTGCAATTTTTTATACTTTACCGTTTACTGTGCTTTATTGTTAACCATTTTTTTGTCTTCAGGTACGCCATTCACAACTTTGAGTGGTTATACCAGAATGATGCCTGCAGGTTTAGGTATCATCTTGGTATCATTCTTTTCAGCCAGCGGTCGGCTTTCATGTAAAAGCAATCCTAGCGGCTAATTAGCCTCTAGACTGCTTTTACAAGCCGTGGGAGGGAATGCCCCCCCCCCCACCGTCTTCCGTGTTTTTCTCTGGCTCTCCTGTCTCAACAGGGAACCTGAGAATGCAGCCGGTGATTCAGCCAGCTGACCATAGAGCTGATCAGAGACCAGAGTGGCTCCAAACATCTCTATGGCCTAAGAAACCGGAAGCTACGAGCATTTTATGACTTAGATTTCGCTGGATGTAAATAGCGCCATTGGGAAATTGGGGAAGCATTTTATCACACCGATCTTGGTGTGGTCAGATGCTTTGAGGGCAGAGGAGAGATCTAGGGTCTAATAGACCCCAATTTTTTCAAAAAAGAGTACCTGTCACTACCTATTGCTATCATAGGGGATATTTACATTCCCCGAGATAACAATAAAAATGATTAAAAAAAAAATAAAAATGAAAGGAACAGTTTAAAAATAAGATAAGAAAGCAAAAAAATAATAAAGAAAAAAAAAAAAAAAAAAAAAAAAGCACCCCTGTCGCCCCCTGCTCTCGCACTAAGGCGAACGCAAGCGGCGGTCTGGCGTCAAATGTAAACAGCAATTGCACCATGCATGTGAGGTATCACCGCGAAGGTCAGATCGAGGGCAGTAATTTTTGCAGTAGACCTCCTCTGTAAATCTAAAGTGGTAACCTGTAAAGGCTTTTAAAGGCTTTTAAAAATGTATTTATTTTGTTGCCACTGCACGTTTGTGCGCAATTGTAAAGCATGTCATGTTTGGTATCCATGTACTCGGCCTAAGATCATCTTTTTTATTTCATCAAACATTTGGGCAATATAGTGTGTTTTAGTGCATTAAAATTTAAAAAAGTGTGTTTTTTCCCCAAAAAATGCGTTTGAAAAATCGCTGCGCAAATACTGTGTGAAAAAAAAAATGAAACACCCACCATTTTAATCTGTAGGGCATTTGCTTTAAAAAAATATATAATGTTTGGGGGTTCAAAGTAATTTTCTTGCAAAAAAAAAAAACTTTTTCATGTAAACAATAAGTGTCAGAAAGGGCTTTGTCTTCAAGTGGTTAGAAGAGTGGGTGATGTGTGACATAAGCTTCTAAATGTTGTGCATAAAATGCCAGGACAGTTCAAAACCCCCCCAAATGACCCCATTTTGGAAAGTAGACACCCCAAGCTATTTGCTGAGAGGCATGTCGAGTCCATGGAATATTTTATATTGCGACACAAGTTGCGGGAAAGAGACAATTTTTTTTTTTTTTTGCACAAAATTGTCACTAAATGATATATTGCTCAAACATGCTATGGGAATATGTGAAATTATACCCCAAAATACATTCTGCTGCTTCTCCTGAGTACGGGGATACCACATGTGTGAGACTTTTTGGGAGCCTAGCCGCGTACGGAACCCCGAAAACCAAGCACCGCCTTCAGGCTTTCTAAGGGCGTGAATTTTTGATTTCTCTCTTGACTGCTTATCACAGTTTCGGAGACCATGGAATGCCCAGGTGGCACAAACCCCCCCAAATGACCCCATTTTGGAAAGTAGACACCCCAAGCTATTTGATGAGAGGTATAGTGAGTATTTTGCAGACCTCACTTTTTGTCACAAAGTTTTGAAAATTGAAAAAAGAAAAAAAAAAAAGTTTTTTCTTGTCTTTCTTCATTTTCAAAAACAAATGAGAGCTGCAAAATACTCACCATGCCTCTCAGCAAATAGCTTGGGGTGTCTACTTTCCAAAATGGGGTCATTTGGGGGGGTTTTGTGCCACCTGGGCATTCCATGGCCTCCGAAACTGTGATAGGCAGTGAAGAGTGAAATCAAAAATTTTCACCCTTAGAAATCCTGAAGGCGGTGATTGGTTTTCGGGGTCCCGTACACGGCTAGGCTCCCAAAAAGCCCCACACATGTGGTATCCCCGTACTCAGGAGAAGTAGCTAAATGTATTTTGGGGTGCAATTCCACATATGCCCATGGCCTGTGTGAGCAATATATCATTTAGTGACAACTTTGTGCAAAAAAAAATAAAAAAAAAAAAAATGTGTCACTTTCCCGCAACTTGTGTCAAAATATAAAATATTCCATGGACTCAATATGCCTCTCTGGAAATAGCTTGGGGTGTCTACTTTCCAAAATGGGGTCATTTGGGGGGGTTTTGTGCCACCTGGGCATTCCATGGCCTCCGAAACTGTGATAGGCAGTAAAGAGTGAAATCATAAATTTACGCCCTTAGAAATCCTGAAGGCGGTGATTGGATTTCGGGGCCCCGTACGCGGCTAGGCTCCCAAAAAGTCCCACACATGTGGTATCCCCATATTCAGGAGAAGCAGCAGAATGTATTTTGGGGTGCAATTCCACATAGGCCCATGGCCTGTGTGAGCAATATATCATTTAGTGACAACTTTTTGTAAATATTTTTTTTTTTTTTTTTTTTTGTCATTATTCAATCACTTGGGACAAAAAAAAATAAATATTCAATGGGTTCAACATGCCTCTCAGCAATTTCCTTGGGGTGTCTACTTTCCACAATGGGGTCATTTGGGGGGGTTTTGTACTGCCCTGCCATTTTAGCACCTCAAGAAATGACATAGGCAGTCATAAACTAAAAGCTGTGTAAATTACAGAAAATGTACCCTAGTTTGTAGACGCTATAACTTTTGCGCAAACCAATAAATATACGCTTATTGACATTTTTTTTACCAAAAACATGTGGCCGAATACATTTTGGCCTAAATGTATGACTAAAATTGAGTTTATTGGATTTTTTTTATAACAAAAAGTAGAAAATATCATTTTTTTTCAAAATTTTCGGTCTTTTTCCATTTATAGCGCAAAAAATAAAAACCGCAGAGGTGATCAAATACCATCAAAAGAAAGCTCTATTTGTGGGAAGAAAAGGACGCAAATTTCGTTTGGGTACAGCATTGCATGACTGCGCAATTAGCAGTTAAAGCGACGCAGTGCCAAATTGGAAAAAGACCTCTGGTCCTTAGGCAGCATAATGGTCCGGGGCTCAAGTGGTTAAAGGTTCCTCAAGTGCAACGCACCAAAAACTGAGATGACACACCATGCTCTGTTCCAAAAAAGTTCTGAAGCTTCTCTGGGGTGATTGTTGTGTGTAGGGCTTCCCATTCACGTGAATGGAATTTGAAAATCCTTTCAAAAATACTTACAAGATTTTAAACATCTTGCGGACAAGGTAAATGAGAGAAAAGCACATTGGAATGGCTGGGCCAGAAATAGCATTAAAAAGTGCTTCTACAGTATTTATTATGAAAAGTGAAATTCTGCCTGAAAAGGTGAACTTATCCTTTAAGTTCTAGTAGTGGCCGCTTGCATGCGGAGACATGAAGTGAGGCGTTTCTTCCAATGTGCCAACTGAGCTACTGAGATGTTAGTGCCATGATTTTAGCTGCCCTTTCCTTCTTGAGACAAGAAGCTAATTGGATAATAGATGGTAGCCTTGTGGGCTTTGACCAGCAGACTTTTATTAAAATGAATCAGGCCTGGATCACCATGGACTACCAAACATCTGGTGTGGCCGTTAATGATGAAATCAAAACATTTATTTTATATCCATTTAAATACTTTCCCTCTTATGCCCCGTACACACGGTCGGATTTTCCGATGGAAAATGTCCGATCGGAGCGTGTTGTCGGAAATTCCGACCGTGTGTGGGCTCCATCGGACATTTTGCATCGGATTTTCCGACACAAAGTTTGAGAGCAGGATATAAAATTTTCCGACAACAAAATCCGTTGTCGGAAATTCCGATCGTGTGTACACAAATCCGACGGACAAAGTGCCACGCATGCTCAGAATAAAAAAAGAGATGAAAGCTATTGGCCACTGCCCCGTTTATAGTCCCGACATACGTGTTTTACGTCACCGCGTTCAGAAAGATCAGTTTTTCCGACAACTTTGTGTGACCATGTGTATGCAAGACAAGTTTGAGCCAACATCCGTCGGAAAAAATCCTAGGATTTTGTTGTCGAAATGTCCGAACAAAGTCCGACCGTGTGTACGGGGCATTATACTCCTTCCACACGTGTTGGAGCAGTCCACCCTGCTCACCGGGGAATCTATCTGCTGATTACCCTCTAAGCAGGCAGATGACTAGTCCGTGTCTGCTCCACAGAACGCACAAGGACACAATTCGCTCTACTCTATGGTCAGATGTAAACGGACTATCCGATCCCATTGCATGTCTGCGGGTGTAAACGGACACATGCCTGTTTACACTTGCTGCTCCATAGGGGACAATGGAGGGTCCAGTCAGGCCTGCCTGAAAAGCTGACAGGCGGATCATATTGGTTTGCTCATGTGAAAGGGGCCTTATTCTTGCTGTTACTGCTGCTGCCAACATTTCTGTCTCCTGGCACCTCTCCTCGAATTTCAGAAGACGGTTATATATTTCATTTTTTCTATTATATTCTATTGTTTTTTCTATTTCCTTATTTTCTAGTCTGTTCTAATTTTGGAAGATGGTTGAATTCTTTCTGTTATTCTATTTTATTTAATTCTATTGTTTTTTCTATTCTATTATTTTCTATTATATGCTATTCTATTCAAATTCATTCTATTAGAAATTCTAATTTTCACATTTCTTCTATTCTATTGTTTTCTATATTCTATTATTTTTTTATATTCTATTCTTTTCTATTCAAATTCCAATTTATTCTATTTGAAATTTTAATTTTGGAAGATAATTATATTCTTTCTTTTGAAATCTATTGTATTGTTTTTTCTATTCTAGTCTATTATTTTCTAATATATTCTTTTCTATGCTATTCTAATCTATTCTATTCAAATTCATGCTATTCAAAATTCGAATTCATTATTTTTTAATTTATTCTATTCTACTCTATTCTATAGTTTGTTTTCTATTCTATTCTTTTCTATTCTATTCTTTTATTTTCTATTCTACTTTTTTCTATTTTATTTGAATTCATAGTTATTCTATTTTAAATTTGAATTTTGGAAGATGGTTATATTCTTTCTATTGAATTCTATTCTATTGTTTTAGCTATTCTAGTCTATTCTTTTCTATTTTATTCTTTTCTATGCTATTCTAATCTATTCTATTCTCATTCATTCTATTCTAATTTCTAATTTATTCTATTGTTTTTTTTTACTCTGTTCTTTTCTAGTCTATTCTCTTATTTTCTATTCTATTCTTTTATATTCAAATTCAAATTTATTCTATTCGAAATTAGAATTTTGGAAGATGGTTGGATTCTTTCTATTGAATTCTATTGTTTTTTTTCTAATCTATTACTTTCTATTTTATTTTAATCTATTCTATTCAAATTCGAATTCCTTATGATAAAATTTGAATTTCGAAGGACAGTTATATTCTAATTTATTCTATTCTATACATTTTTCTATTCTATTGTTTTTCTATTCTATTCTATTCAAATTCAAATCTATTCTATTCAAATTTTGAATTTTGAAACATGGTTATATTTTATTTAATTCTATTGTATTGAATTTTATTCTATTTTTTTTTCTATTCTATTGTTTTTCCTAGTTTATTCTTTTCTATTCTCCTATTTTCTATTCTTTTCTATTCTATTCTAATTCAAATGTATTCTATTCAGATTTCAGAAGATGGTTATATTCTTTCTAATTTATTCTATTCTAATCTATTCTAATCAAATTAAAATCTATTTGAAATTAGAAATTTCGGAAGATGGTTATATTCTATATTATTCTATTGAATTCTATTCTATTATGTTCTATTCTATTCTATTTGAATTTATGCTATTTGAATTTTGGAAGACGGTCATATTTTTTCTTTTTTATTCTATTCTATTGAATTCGATTCTATAGTTTTTTCTATGCTATTCTTTTCTATTCTCTGCTTTTATTTTCCCTTCTATTCTAATCTATTCTGTTCAAATTCGATCTCATTCTTTTCGAATTACAGAATACGGTTATATTCTTTCTAATTTTTCATTCTATTCTATTGTTTCTTCTATTTTATTCTCTGATTTTCTATTCTGTTCATTTCTATTCTAATCTATTCTATTCATATTTATTCTATTTGAAATTCCAATTTCAGAAGATGGTTATATTCTTTCTATTTTATTTAATTCTATTAAATTACATTCTATAGTTGTTTTTTTTTATTTTGAACCTTTTATTCTATTCTCTTATTTCATATTCTTTTATATTCTATTCTTTTTTATTCTAATCTATTCTATTCAAATTCATTCTATTCGAAAACCTTAGTTAGACTTACCGGTGACGGTATTTCTATGAGCATTTCAGGACAACACCATGGACAACACCATGGAGAGAGCACAACTCCACCTCTTCACAGGAATCACTGCTGTGACAACGCCCCTTTAAAAGCGGTTGTTTCCCCAATGCCGTCAGTTGTACCCAAGAATTCCTCCAACATGCTGAAAGATGTAAGCAAAACATCGAGCACCCGAGATTATACATTCATATACCAAACATATCAGGGCGGGAAGTAGCTGCTGTCCCGAAAGGCTCATAGAAATACCGTTACCGGTAAGTCTAACTAAGGTTTTTGACCTTCGCCTTTCAGGACAGCACCATGGCGATGATAACCGAGAACTTACTTCAGGGCAGGACTACAGCTTGTAAGACCTTCCTGCCAAAGGACTGATCTGAGTCCGACAGAAGATCCAACCTATAGTGCCTTATGAAAGTCGAGATGCTGGACCATGTGGCTGCCTTACAGATCTGTTCTGCCGATGCCCCAGCTCTCTCTGCCCAGGAAGCCGCCACTGCCCATGTGGAGTGTGGTAACATGCCCTCTGGAGGTTCTCTACCTACAGCCAGGTAGGCTTCTTTGATAGCCTGCTTAAGCTATCTTCCCAAGGTACTCTTGGATTGTCTGTGTCCTTTATGCACTCCTACTGACAAGAGAAGCAAGGAAGATGTTTTCCTGAGGTTTTTTTTTGTATTTCAAGAGACACCTTCGGACATCTAAGGTGTGAAAACCCTCTTCTTCCGGACCTGAAGGTGCTGGACAAAATGTCGGTAGTATAAGCTCCTGCGTGCGGTGGAACATGGAAGACACCTTTTGGAAGGAAAATTGGATCTGTTTTCAAAATGATCCTGTCCGGGAGTCACCTGAAAAAGGGCTCAGCATTTGATAGGGCCTGAACTCGCTAATCGTGCGGTCTGAGGTTACCGCTACTAGGAGGATTATTTTTAATGTAAGCAATTTCAAGGAAGCATCTTCCAATGGTTCAAAGGGCGCCTTTGTGAGGCTATGCAGAACTAAATATAAATCCCAACGCGGGAAATATTTCAAGGGTACTGGCCTTATTCTGGCCATGGCCTTAAAAAAACTAATTATTAACGGCTCCCTGGATAAAGTTTTCTCCAGAAAAAATGATAATGCTGCCACCTGCACCTTGAGGGTGCTTGCTGCTAGGCCCTTCTCCATACCCTTGTGAAGAAACTCTAGAATGGAAATTAGGAAATAACCCCTCAAAAAATAGGTGGGACTTTGAAGGCAACGAAGTAATAAAAAACAATTTTATTGATACAAATATACAGGTAGAAAAAATCTGATACAGTTCACATATAATAATATACAATAAATAATAATGAGAATATGAATATACTGATGTAGAATTCGAATGTATATTCGTGTAGTCTTCCACCTGGGCCTACGCGTTTCGGGACTACCTATAGAGTCCCTTCATCAGGGACAACTTGTAGGAAAAATCACATTACATGATAAGATATAAATTGAAATAATTAGGAATCATATGTGTTAAACATGTTGCTTGTATCCTAGATCATTCTGTCTAATTGGATATCAGAAAAATTAAAATTAAAGAAAAATAAAAAAATTTACAAAACATACCCAAGCATATTCAATAAAAGAAGCTCGCTGCCAGAATCCCGGAGGCGAGTCCGTCAGGGACGCCCCGAAAAACCAACGGAGAATCGAACGTATGGCTGGCCCCGCCTTATCCACACTGGTCCCCCCGTATGACGCCAAAAGAGCAAAGCTCAAAAAGGGGTCTAGAAAATATATAGGGTAGGGAGAAAAGCAAACAGGTGCGGCGCTGATGGGCGTGCCGGTCCCGCGGATTACTGGGTTCCTGTTCTACTCTCCCTGTATAGTCATGTACCATAATTAGGGTAAGCCATGCATTTCGGTTTAATTTACTTTTATGCCCTGCTTGGACATGGTTCCACATGGTGGATATGTGGCTCTGTGTCCACGCTGGGTTGGTTGCTATTATACGGTTTACTTCACAGATAGATGGACACTTGTCTATTTGGTGTTTTTCTCCTTTTTCTAGATATCCCTTCGGTTTCCATCCAATTTAGGTTCCTTTAAGATAGTGCCAACCCTTTTTTGAGCTTTGCTCCTTTCTCGTTATACGGGGGGACCAGTGTGGATAAGGCGGGGCCAGCCATACGCCCGATTCTCCTTTGGTTTTTCGGGGCGTCCCTGATGGACTCGCCTCCGGAATTCTGGCAGAGAGCTTCTTTTATTGAATATGCTTGGGTATGTTTTGTAAATTTTTTTATTTTTCTTTAATTTTAATTTTTATGATATCCAATTAGACAGAATGATCTAGGATACAAGCAACATGTTTAACACATATGATTCCTAATTATTTCAATTTATATCTTATTATGTACTGTGATTCTTCCTACAAGTTACCCTGATGAAGGGACTCTATAGGTAGTCCCGAAACGCGTAGGCCCAGGTGGAAGACTACACGAATATACATGAAACAGAGAGAGGGTGACCAACTCGTTTAGCAAGAAAGCCGTGCCACGTCCAATAATGCATAGACACAAGACAAAGGGTTCCCCTAGGTGGACTTTCCCGGCACTTGCATAGACAAAGAAAAATTATAGAGGTAGAAACTATTGTACATAGTAAAAAACATATAAATTTTATTCATGTTGAAAAATACAAATATTAAAAACAAGATGGATATCTAGAGTAACATGGTAGTACTACATAGTAAACGTGATGAACATCAAGTAATAGGCAATGATAAAAAGAACCAGAAAACTCTTCTCAAGCCCAAGGGTGTACAATAGTACAATATAATATGTACAATAGTTTCTACCTCTATAATTTTTCTTTGTCTATGCAAGTGCCGGGAAAGTCCACCTAGGGGAACCCTTTGTCTTGTGTCTACACGAATATACATGCAAATTCTACATCAGTATATTCATATTCTCATTATTATTTATTGTATATTATTATATGTGAACTGTATCAGATTTTTTCTACCTGTATATTTGTATCAATAAAATTGTTTTTTATTACTTCGTTGCCTTCAAAGTCCCACCTATTTTTTGAGGGGTTATTTCCTTTTTTCCTTATACCAGGGATGGTGGCAACCCATATGACCTACTTGGATGGTATCTTTCTTCTTATGTTCTAGAATGGAAATTAACCACTTCAATACAGGGCACTTATACACCTTACTGCCCAGACCAATTTTCAGCTTTCAGCACTGTCGCAGTTTGATAATTGCGCGGTCATGCTACACTGTACCCAAACTACATTTTTATAATTTTGTTCCCACAAATAGAGCTTTCTTTTAGTGGTATTTGATCACCTCTGATTTTTATTTTCTACTAAACAAATAAAAAAAAGACTGAAAATTTTGAAAATTTTTTTTTTTTGTTTCTGTTACAAAACTTTGTAAATAAGTAAGTTTTCTCCTTCACTGATGGGCACTGATAAGGCAGCACTGATGGGCACCAATGAGGTGGCACTGATGATGGGCACTAATATGCGGCGCTGATTGGGCACTGATAGGCGGCACTGATGAGCACTGATAGGTGGCACTGATATGCAGCACTGATGGGCACTGAAAGGCGGCACGGATGGGCACTGATAGGCGGCATGGATGGGCACTGATAGGCGGCATGGATGGGCACTGATAGGCGGCACAGATGGGCACTGATAGGTGGCACGGATGTACAGTAATTGATGGTATGGATGGATGCCAATCAGTGCCAAACAATAATGCCTGCCAATCAGTGATGCCCATTGTGGGCACTGATTGGCATCCATTGTGGGCACTGATTGCATCCCTGGTGGTCTAGGGTGGCATACCTGGTGGTGACATCCCTGGTGGTCCTAGTGGCGTCCCTGGTGGTCCTAGTGGCATCCCTGGCGGTCCAGTGTGGGCATCCTCGGGGGGGCTGCGCTGATAATCAGCACAGACCCTCCCTGTGAGAGGAGCAGCCGATCGGCTCTCCTCTACTCGCGTCTGACAGACGTGATTGGACATGGCTGATCATGTGGTAAAGAGTCTCTGTCGCACCATCGATTGCCGCGATGCGCGCCCCCCACGGGCACGTGGGGGCTGTTATCCTGCTGAACGTCATATGACGTCCGGTCAGGATATTGAAACCACTTTGCCGCCGTCATTTTGCTATATGGCGGGCGGCAAGTGGTTAAACTACTGAAATCAACATTTTTGCTGGAACATCAGGAGTTATAACACTTCCAGACTTTAAAATAAATTGACTTGGTTACCTTCTTTCGACTTGACAGAAGGGTGTTGATTAGTCTTTCAGAAAAACCTCTTCGTCTTAATAGGCCCTCCTTAGAAACCAGGCCATCAGGTTTAGGTATGCCAGGTCTGGGCGATGGAGGCAACCCTGACTCAGAAGATCTTCCCTGACCGGCAGTCTCCAGGGGGGGTTTCACTCATAGGCTCAACAGCGTTGAGAACCAAGGTCTTTTTGGCCAGTAGGGTGTGATGAGAATCAAGTCTGTGGATTCTATTCTAAAATTCTATTCCAAACGGTCAACTTTGCTAGTACCCAGGGAATTAGCTGGAACGGGGGAAAAGCGTATGACAGGGGGAAGTCCCATCTGTAAGCCAATGCATCCAACCCCAAAGCTTGATCCTCTCATTAGTGTGAAAAGAAGGCAGGCGTCTTTGCAATCCCCTGGTTCACAAATAAATCAACCTATGGCAGCTCCCAACTCTTGGTAATCATCAGATATATTTCTTGGTTCAATGACTATTCAGACTACCTTACTTTCTTTTTGCTGAGGAAGACTGCTAGCACATTCTGCATGCCCTTCAGGTGGATTGCCACTAGCGAAGCCAGATTAGATTCTGCTCCTTGTTCCCCCCTGTTTTGTCAGATAGAGGAGAGCTGACAGAACTTGCACATGATGACCTCCTAAGGACCGCTGGAAGACCAGAAGACTGAGGTGAATCCCTTTTAGTTTCCTCCAGTTTGAAGATTTCCTGGCCTCCGTCTTGGACCATTCGCCTTGAGCTGTATGTTCTCCAAAGACCCCTTGAGAGGTTCCTCTGATCCCCCCCACCACCACCATAGGGATCTTTTCGCTCTTGCATCTAACTTGATCCTTTTCTCTAGTGACTCCTGCGACCATTTCTGAAGTATATCCCACTGAAAGCCACGAGCATGTAGTCTGGCCCACTGCACCACCAGAATCGCTGCTGTAAACAGCCCCAGTACTGACATGGCCCTTTGTACAGATACTTCCATGTTGAACTGACCGACTTTAAGGCTGACTAGACTTTTTCTATTTTTTCTGTCGGGGGAAAAATCCTTTGTAGTGTTGAATCTATCTCGTACCTTAGGAGTCTTACTGGTCCAGTATCAGATTTGATTTCTGACGGTTCAGCAGCCAGCCCAAACAGCTCAGGTGCTCCTGTGTTATTTGCAGGTTGGTCGCTACTTTCTCCTTGGTCTCTGCAAAGAGTAGTAGTTCGTCGAGGTAGGGTACTATGGCGATCCCTTTCAACCTCAGGTTCCAAGGCTTCCGACAAAACTATTCTAAACACTCTGGGTGAGGAGGAAGGGCTGAAGGGAAGAGCACTGAACTTGAGAAATTTCCCCTCCCAGGTTGACCGCCAGACGTAGGAACTTCTGAGACGATTCTGCAATTGGGATGTACAGATACGTGTCCCTCAAATCGATTGACGCCATAAAGCAATTGGGAGTGAGTAGATTTCTTAGCGAAAAGATAGTGTCCATTCAGAATCTCTTGTATCTCATTGACTTGTTCAAGATTTTCAAATTTGGGGGCGTGGCTTGGACATGGCGGAGTAAGGATGTGCTTTGCTAGAGCTCCCGACTCCCGACCAGACCAACCCGGCTGATATGCCCTATTTCAACAACGTCCTTGCCGGCCATGAGATATCGTAAGGGATGGAAGGGTAGAGGATTGTCCACAGCGGCTCTGGCGGATCAGATTGACCGTTATTTCAGAGACCTACCCTGCTCTGCTCCAGCAGGGAACAGCAGAGGAACACATGGCTCCATTGGGCCCTCATCGACCCTCTCACCCCACATGGAGGCTTCACAACCAAATCGATCAACTTAATATACACAGCACAGAAACTAAAAACCCCAATGGGTAAAGCGTTCGACAGGGTGAGCTGGCCCTTTCTCTTTGAAACCCTTCGGAGCATAGGTCTTAGAGAGTGAATGATGAACTGGGTGCAAGCAATCTATTCTTGCCCATCGGGACAGGTTAAAGTTAATGGTCACCATTTCATTTCCGATAACAAATGGGACAAGACAGGGGTGTCCTCTATCGCCTGTGATATTTATTCTGACCCTCAAACCTTTTCTAAGATGTACAGAGACAACCCGAATATCTCGGGGCTTAGATTGAATGCCACCCTTTCCCCAAAAATAGCAGCATTTGCAGACGATCTGCTATTCTTCTTGACCAGTCCATTGACATCCATCCCAAATCTGCTTGCGAAACTGAAGATGTATGAAAAACTGTCACTCTTCCGCATTAATTACCAGAAATCTGAGGCATTAGAGGTCGCTTTGCCACCATCCTTAGCTGCGTTGATTAGAGTAGATTTCCCCTTTAAGTGGGCCTCGTCCCACATTAAAAAATACTTAGTCATATTTCTGCCCAGCAGAATAGAAGAAATTTTCCCTCTCAACTTCCCTCCCCTCTTAACAGCTATAAAAAAGACCTCCAGACCTGGCAGAATGGAATGTTCTCTTGGTTTTGACATTGTGCCATAGTAAAAATGAAAACCATGCCTCGGATACTATACCACTTCCAGGCACTTCCTATACGAATTCCTGCTTCCTTCCTCAAAGCGGTCAACAGAACCTTTGTCAGGTTTGTCTGGGCCCAAACCCCCCCCCCCCCCGCTTGGCCTAGACCATACTTTGACTTCCCAAGCTAAGGAGTGGTATTGCCCTACCAGACGCTAACCTCTACCTAATGGCATGCCATCTGACCAGGGTTCTAGACTGGTGTCGGCATGATGCCCTGAAGCAGTGGGTGCAAATAGAACATACCCTAATGGAGACCAGACTAGAGTCGCTGCCCTGGTGCCAAAAGCCCGTGCCAAACCGAATAATTAACCACCCTACGGTGGGAGAAATGTGGCACACTGCCCGCAAAGTTTTCCGCGATTTCTTGGTCTCACCGCTCCCATATCCACTCACTCCCATTGTTGGAAATGCAGCCTTTGCTCCGGGTCTTGAAGACCCCAGATTCCTGAAGCTGCTGGAGGTCGAATGATCTCAAGCAAGACACTTCCTTATCAATGGCCGGTGGAAGAACAGGCAACAAATCACAGAGGATCCATCCCTGGAGGGACTGTCGTTCTGGCAAAAGATACATTTAACCCATTTCATTGGTTCTCTGCCCTCACCTGAGACTTTTTGGAGGCAATTAACCCCCTTTGAACTGTTATGCTTGGAACAAACTCCGCTGAGACATGCTATCTTCCAGACCTACCAACTATTACTAGCCCAACCCCCAGACTCTAGACCTCCTTACATAACCGAGTGGGAACGTGACCTAGGGGTGCAATTTACAGAGAAACAAATAGATTGGCTCTTTTTTTTTTTCGCTCATAAGACTTCCATCTGAGCCAGACACCAGGAGGGGGGATACAAGCCACTTTCCCGGTGGTACTACACCCCAGAAAGAATACATAAGATGTTCCCCCACAGTACAAACCTTTGCTGGAGATGTAGAGAGGTGACTGGCTTGCTCCTCCATGTCTTCTGGTCTTGTCGAACCCTCCGGCCTTTCTGGACGGAAGTGCGTCGCATAGTGAAGAAATTCGAGAGGTACCTGAGACCCCTGAATTCTTCCTTCTTCACCATCACGAGATACCCACTAAAGCCTACAAGAAATCAATTATCCCTCTCCTGCTTACAGCAGCAAAGAGCTGCATCTCCCTGTTTTGGAAGCAGACACAGCCCCCATCGGTGGCCGCGTGGCTGAGAAAGGTATCGGAGATAAGGGCAATGGAAGACTTGGTGGCCACAGAAAAAGGCCTCAGTGAGCAATTTTCAAAAAAATTTTTTACTGGCACAAATTTGTTTATTTGAATATAACGAGCTGTTGATCTAACCTCCCAGTGATACAATGATCTTGCATGCTCCTCTTCCCTGACCCTCCTCCCCCCGTGTAGGGGAGGCCCCCCCCCTTTTTTTCTTCCTTCTGCTCCCTCCTCCCCTATTTCCCCATCTCTCTCCATTTTCTACTCTCTGCCTCTCTCCCTAAGCTACTACTCTTGTATTTTTTTTCTCCTTTTTCCTTTTTTGGGTCATCCAACCCCAGGATCAAAGCGGTCCCTGTTACCTTTTCTTTTTTTTTTTTCAAGTTTAAGATCAGGAGGAATTTTCCCAAAGGTTTCTTGACCAATAATATGCGGAAATAGAATCCCTTTCCCTCCTGCTCCTTGGGAACCTGGATGATAACCCCCTGTTGCATCAGCTTCCTCAGAAGGGACGTCATAGCCAGGGCTTTTTCTTGATCTTTTTTGGTAATTCGTTATATAAAAACGATGTGGGGGAGTCCAAGGGAATTCTAGGTCGTAACCTTGCCTGATGATGATTAATGCAAAAGGACTCGTTGCTTCTTTCCAGACTGGAAAGAAAGCCTGTAGTCTTCCGCCCACCAGAAGGCAATCGTCATTGCTTTTTTGTAACTGGCTCTCGGGGTCTGAAGAGCGCTCCCACCTGCCTCTCCCCCTCTGGGAATTCCAAGGCCTCTTTTGGCTCTGCTCTCTCTCTTTTTGAGGCTGTTGAAAATGACGAATATTTCCTTGGTGGAATTCCTTTTTTCTTTGGCGGAAATGCCTTCTTCTTGTCCGCCGTCCTGTCTAACACGGTTTCTAACTCCGAACCAAAGAGAGTAAGTTCCCTGTAAATGGGATCCCGCAGAGTTTCACCTTTGAAGCTGAGTCCCCTGACCAGATTTTGAAGCATAAGGCCTGTCTGGCTGAATTGATAAGGACAGAGGATCTTGCCGACATCCTGATGGATGTCAGCCATGTATTTAACTGCCTTTAGGAGCGTAGGGAACGACTCCAGTAAATATCTTTTTCTGGAAGTGTCTGCTTCCACATGCCCTTTCAGTTGTGCTACCCAGCATTCAAGGTTTCTCGCCACTACAGTAGATGCCTTAACCAGCTTCAAATTGGACAAGCCTTTCCTAGGAGGGAATCTGCCCTCTTGTCCATTGCGTCCTTGAGTACCCCCATGTCCTCATTACGCCTTGAGACCTGGGAGAAGGCCGCATCAATTTTTTTTTTTTTATTCCAGATGAAAGACTCATCATCTTAAAAAGGAAATCTCCTTTTTAGAGACCGGGAGAAAAATTGTCCCTTCTCCGGGTCCTTCCACTCCTGTTTCAGTCAGTACCTTATGGACTGGGAATACTCTATGCTTAGTCCCCTCTAGCCTTTAAAACATTTTATCATGTATTGATAATTGAGTCTTCTCTTCATGTATATCCAGGGTTGTATAAACTGCCTTTAATAGGTCCTCCACTTCCTCCAACGTAAATTTGTAGCAAAAGGCCTTTGTCGCTTCCTCTACATCCTCCTCCTCTGAATCCCATTTTGAGGGTGGAACACTGTCTATCTCCTCCTCTGACTCACTTTCCACCTGTCTTGAAGTAGATGGCAGAGGATTGGAATGGGAGCTCTGGCTTTGAGCGGACCCCTGATCCTGCTTCTTCAAAAGGGAACGTACTGTCCCTAAAGTTTCTGCAAGTTCCTTCCTTACAGTGGAGACGAGCTCCTTGCATTCTTGCGTGGACTCTTCTTTCACAAGTCCTGCATTGCAAGACCTGCAGAGTGGTTTGGGCCAGCAGTCTCTTAGTGGGTACTTGCAAGATGGGCACTTTCTCCCTGAAGGGGCTCTTTCTGATTTGGCAATGGCTTTCTGAAAGACACAACAATAAAAACCACCTTACTAGGGGTGAACCCTGTGCTTCCACCACTGCACACCCTAAAGAAGGGAAGAAAGAGAAGGGAGAGACCCATGAGGAGAACTCAGCCTTGCATAGAGCTCCCAATTCCTGCTGAACTGTAAAAGGAACAATCATTCTTAAACAGTCAGCTACAGGCTTCCCCTGAAAGATGGTAAAAAAAATGGAAAAAAGCACACCGAGAGTGTAAAGATAACTGTACCTCTCCTACCTGGGCCTGGATGGGGTTTTGGGCACCTGCATCCACCACCTCTGCTGAGGGCTCCGTCTCCTTCATCGCAGCGCAGCGGCAGCTCTAACCTCTGAGCCTTTTAACGTTTAAATCCTCCCGGCATCCCTGCGCCGGAAGGAAGCCCCAGCCAGAAGACCCGCCTCTTCCTCCGTTCCAACGGCCGGAACTACTTGCCGCCACGCCCCGCTGGAAGTCCTGCCCCGCTGAGCCAACATGCCGAGAGCTTCAGCTTCTCTCGGCATGCACGCCAAGCACCCAGACCAGGATCTTCCGACCGCCCATTACTCCCATGAGCCGGAGAAGAAAGAGGACACCGGAGCACCCCTGCTGGGGGGTACTGGGCTGGTCACAGACAGCAGAGAAGCCAGGAGGTCCTGTCACCCCCTCACCCATGGAGAGAATGTAGCCCCCGTCTCTAGTTACCCAGCGGCGCTTCCACCATAGTGGAGGAAACACTAAGATTGGCGGCATGGTGGAAGCAGCTGCTTTTAAAGGGGCGTGGTCATGGCAGTGTTTCCTGTGAAGAGGTGGAGCTATGCTCTCTCCATTGTGCTGTCCTGAAACGCAAAGGTCGAATTTTGGAGGATGGTTATATTCTTTCTGTTTTATTCTTCTATTGTTTTTTCTAGTCTATTCTAATTTATTCTATTCTGTTTTACTCTATTATTTTCTATTCTACTCTGTTCTGTTTTTACTCTATTCTATTCCTTTTTTTTCTATTCTATTTCATTTTCCTCTTGTTTTCGAGTTCGATTTCAAATTTGATTTGAATTTGTTCCCAATTTCGAATTTTGTTTTGTTATTTTGGATTTGTTTAAATTTGCTACTATTGTAATTCGGAAATTTGGATATATCAGAATAATGAAAACATGTGTCCGAATTTCAATTCAGAACTAAATGAACCACACATGCCTAACATTTGGTAGTATTCTCACTCTTGTCAATTTTTTTCACAGCTGTATCTGAGATCCTATGCTGCACTTATTTTGTTAAAAAACACCTGCCTTGTGTCCACATTTTTAGGACTGTGATTTTGTCTTGAAAATAAGGTGCCAATGACTACTTTGCTCAAGACTCATGGAGCCACCATATTTGGTTCTTAAAAAAAAATTGCTGACAAAAACAGAGTTTACATTAATATAGCCTATTTGAGCAGGTCACATTCTGTCCTGCCACTGCTTCATTTTTTTTCACAACTAATATAAAACACAGTAATTTTTACTGTAGAAAACACACCTGCCTTTTTGTGCCTGCACAGGAAAAACTATCTTACCTGGTCACTGCTTAATACTTTGGGAGTGCCCCACCCACTAGCTGTCAAAATGTAAAAAAAAGTGCCCATGCTGGGCTCCGGCCATGTCACTCATTCACAGCGCTCTGTGAATGGAAAACTAAAAGGTCTGGCAGCTAGGAGAAGGAATCTGGGGGAGAGGATTTGTGCTAGGATGGTAAATTTGAGGGGGAAGTGTATGTGTGTTAGGAGAGGTGATTTTTTGGGTGAGGGAGATTTGTGCTAGGAGGAGGGAATTTGAGCTGGAAGGTGGGATTGGGGGGTAAAGATTTCTGCTCAGAGGGTAGATTTGGACTAGGAGGAGGGTAAATTTTTGCATTTCTGTTTGAGGACAATTTTGGCTTGGTTTTTTGGGAGTTTTTTTGAGCAGGAGGGATTTATGCTGAGACAAGATGCTCACACGTTGGGCGCTCAACGCTAGATGACCTTGTCCCGGCACTGACCACACTACACACAGGGCACTCAATAGATCTCCACCTCCCCACACAGCACATAGCTGAGGTCAGCATTCCTGACAGATATAGCCTCAATTTACACAGTGCGCAGTGTGGGGATGGGAGGAGGAGTGTTGCTGAGTGCTGTGCTACAGTAACCCTGTCCTCTTCTCTGCTGACCACTGTTTTCTGCCCTGCTGACCCCCTGTACACTGCCCTTCTGACCACTGTCTTTTGCCCTGCTGATCCCCTTTCCTCTGCCCTACTGACCCTTGTCTTCTGCCCTGATTACCCCTGTTCTCCACCCTATTGACCCCTGTCATCTGTACATTCTCTGTACACTTCCCTACTGACTCTTGTACACTCCCCTGCTGACTTCCCATCCTCTGACCTGCTGACCCCCATCCTCTAACATTCTGACCACTTGTACAGTCCCCTGCTGAGCTCTCATCCCATGCCCTGCTGACCCACTGCACACTGCCTTTCTGCCCCCTGTTCTCAGCCCTGCTGACCCCTTTTACACTGCCCTACTGATTTCTATACACCTCCCTGCTGACCTTGCATCCTCTGCCCCTCTGACATTTTTTACTGCACCCCCACATCAGACAGGTTAAATCCGGCCCTGCAGAGCACCCACCTGCCTCAGTGTAAGAAGACTAGAGAAAGGTTGGATAATTGTCCTCCCTCTCCTTCCCCCTACTCCTTAACTGATTGCTTCTGGACATGGGGGGAGTGGTTCATGCAGCAAGGTACATTCCAGGTCCCATGTTGAGGGTGAGGGACATCGATGCCCCATAATACCTTGGGCCATCTGCATGGTGAACTAGCTAGTTCCCTGATGTAGGAACCCTCTGGAAGTAACAGAGAATGCTCTAATGATTATATGGGACGTGTACTGACCATTGTAGGTCTTTCATCCTTTGTTGTTTTGCAGACTCTAGAGCAGCTCAACCTAAGGTCACTTAAGTGATTTGGTAACCAGTTGCGGGCCACAATGAAATAAAATGGTTTAGCATTTCGATGGCATTTAAATGGCATAATGAACATTTTCCTCCTGCAGCCACTGAATGACAGCGAGAGGGAGAGGGAGGAGAAGCCAGATTTCAGAGGTTGCAAGAGAAAAATTGATAGGATTGTTTCTTGTATATGCCACCCCCGCTGCCCCTCCTGTCCCAGTGTAAAACAGAATGTGACAGGGAGACCACATGGGCCCCCCGGAGCATGGGGCAGAGTTGCCCTAATGCTACACCAGTGGTTGGGGATGTGTGATAAAAACCCAACTATGGGGTTTTATCGTCCCTCCTAATAATAGAAGTCTATGGCTCAGTGCAGCTAACCCACAGGAAAGGCGCAGGTACACTGTTCCGATCAGTGTGAAAGCAGCCTAATAGCCCTTTCTTTTAAAGTGCTAATATGCCCATTGCAAAACGATGTGATGTTTAATAAACTGACCTTTTTGCCTTCCAGCTTCTGCTGGCATCGCTAGACCGTTAGAAAGGTTCCTGTCCCAGGCAGAGTGATATCAAATGCACTTTTTTTGAGGCAGAACCCAGCGCTATAGAGGAAGCATCAGCTCGTACGGCTCCTGTTCCCTCCGCAGACTCTTCCTTTTTCCGGCATCAGCTCCATCCTCACTGATGCTCTGTGATGGCAGGTCGGCAAGCCCAGATAGAAGGTTGACGGCCCATCGTCTCAGAGCATGAGGTCACGGGCCACATCAGCAGACCATAGGTTAAGCACCCCTGCTCCAGAAGAAGGCCTTTCTGGCAATCTTTCTTGTTCTGGATTTACCCAGGCAAATGTTCTTCATAGTCCTGATGAGACTCCTGATTGTTGCTGCACTGATAATGATGCATCATTTGATCTTGGGAGTCGGGGGCAGACTGACTGAAGCCTGCCTTTTAAGGCTCCAGGATAGGCACACAATTCAGCAAGTTTTCTCTTAGGGCTTTGCCCCGGGGGTGCTTTTCTGTTTACAGATAGGTGGGAATTGAGCTTGGTCTTCAGCTGTATCTACCTCCTATCCCTTGCTAGATACTGGTTTGAGAAGCAACAGTGTACCTTACACTGTTTGGTCATGCTGACACTGTGGGATCAGAAACCACTGTTAAACTCTTTGGTAGTTGTGACAGGAGTCATGTTGGGTTGGGGGCTTGTGGAACCCAGCTTACCTTGCAGAGCACTGGAAGCTCCTTGTGCAGCTCCCCTGGCCCCTCCTATTTGTAAGTTACCCTGCGTCTATTAGGGGCACAGGGTAACTGAGAACCCCAGTTGGGTCTGCTTAAACCCAACTCACCGTACAACCACACCAGACTCAGAATTTCCTGTTGTCCTGGATTCTGTGTGTGCGGTTTGTGCTGAAAGCGTGAGGGGGCTCTTTCACTTGGGACATGATATATTTCTGGAGGGATATTGTTCTGAAATATCAAAGATAAATAATTTCACCCTTCCAACTGTTATATACTGATATATTTTATGAGCTTGGTCTAAGTGGACTGTTGTGAACTTTTTACTAGATCGTTTGAGGTGTGGCTGTATCCCATTGGTCTATTGTTTCTGTCTGCCTTCGGAGCATCCTATTATTTGATGTTATGTGTTTCTAGCATGTAGACCGGGGCGGGAAGGAGAGGGGGTGGGATTCCTCCAACAGCCTCCCTGCTGATAGGACAGTCTACTGATAAGAAGTTGAATACACCTGTGTGTCTCTTATTACTCAATGTAGTTTACCCCGCACTGTGTACAAAGAGGGGGGATTGTCCTCTGAGTGTATATCTGTTGGTACCTGTGTTTGAATGAACAGTCTTATGCTTTTTCACCCTACACTGATTCTTCGACAAGTGACTTTGTGGGCTAAGGGACCGTGAATTGCGCTGGTACCAGACAAAGGAAGCATATATAGCGGACAGACTAATCTTGAGTACGGAGTCTATGACATTAGTGGCAAGCGGTGGGATCATGCTTCCTGGCTGTGAACACTCCAAACCACAACCAGGATCCAAGGTCAGGATAGCAGATTTCGTGGTCCCAGTGGAAATATGGATCTGGCATCAGAGTATCAAGGGCTGCTGCATAGCGCCCTTTCAGCAATCCCCAGGACTGTGTCTGCGGATCAGTACCTGATGATCAGGCAGCAGATTCGGGTGCAGATCTGGATTGGAGCCCTCCAGGTCGCTGGTAGACACCAGGGCAAGTGCTTTCCAACCCCAGAGCAACGAGCCAGTGACCAATGGGAGTTACGGATGCCAATACTGGGAGATCGGCCCCAGGACCAATAGGTGTCCAGGTTGGACAGGCTGGTCCAGCAGGAGATAGAGCTGGACAATCGATATCGGGCTCTGCAATGGCATGCAAAAGAAAAACAAGGTGCACCAAACTAAGTGTAGAAGTTAAGCCATATGGAGATTTAATAGGCAAATGGCCAAATGGGTATTCACATAACCCGCTACAGTTCCAGAGGCCCAGGGTGAGAAGGTAATGGTCCCTTCTCAGTGGCAGATCCACAATCTGGGAGTGGAGGAAGCCAGCCTCTCTCCCCAACAGTTAGTCGGAGTGGATGATGTGGGGTCCTCAGCTTAAGCGCTAACAAGGCAGAGTACTGCTGGCCTTTGCACCCAACAATCAACTCCACAAGAGCTCCAGAGAAAGGATGCAATCGGCACCTCACAACTGCAGCTTGAGCTGATATCGGTGGATGGGACTGCAGTCTCCACTGACAGCAACCCAGCAGAATGGCTGGCAACAGGGCAGAGTGCTGCTTGACTCTGCCCTAAACTAACCAAAGTCCCATCCACTTTCACAGGATCTCCATCTTCTGTCTCCACTGACACTACCCCAGAAAATGGTCCGGCACTGAGACAGGAGACTGTCAGCAATGCTTTGCAAGCGCTGGGTGATTTTCATCTAGTACTAGTGGATGGGACTTCAGTCTCCACCTGTATATACCAGGGATGCTGGGCAGCGGGCCCATATCCCCAACAGCATGACGGAGTGGGTCCAGCCTACTTGTCTTCTCTGCAGCAGCTGAAAGGACTCCAGGGGGAAGGACCAGTCTGCACTTCTCCCCAGCAGCGTGTATGTTCTACGAGAGAGCAATGGTTGGTTGGGTGAGTAACGCTCTGTTTGGGACAATGTGTTTGAGGTACTGTGTGGGTACGGGCATTGGGGGACTGGAACTATGGGCTAACTTTAAAGTCAACCCGCTTGTGGTCTCCTTCTGTGTTAGTCTTCTGCCGAAAGTGGAGATATGTCACTTTGGGCGGGGGGCTTGTAGAACATGGCTTACCTTGGAGAGCTCTGGAAACTCCTTGTCCATCTCCCCTGGTCCCTCCTATGTGCAAGTCACCCTGTGTTTATTAGGGGCACAGGGTGACTGAGAACCCCAGTTGGGTCTGCTTAACCTGACTCACCGTACAACCACACCAGATTCAGCATTTCCTTTTAACACTGTTGTCCTGGATTCTGTGTGTGTGGTTTGTGCTGAAAGCGTGAGGGGGCTCTTTCACTTGGAACAATGATATTTCTGAACAATATCCCTCAAGAAATATATTAAGATAAATAATTTCACCTTTCCAACTGTTGATTTTTTGTGCTTGGTCTCATGGACTGTTGTGGACTTTTTACTAGATTGTTTGAGGTGTGGCTGTATTCCATTGTTCTATTGTTTCTGTCTGCCTTGGGAGCAACCTATTATGGGATGTTATGTGTTTCTAGCATGTAGACTGGGGGCAGAGTGGAGAGGGGAGGGGGGAATTCCTCCAACAGCCTCCCTGCTGATAGGACAGTCTACTGATGAGAAGCTGAATACACCTGTGTGTCTCTTATTACTGAGGCTGGGTTAACACCTAATACCGATGCGGCTCCCAGCAGGGGTTCTGTGCATCCTCGTTCACTGTTTCAGGTCCGATTTCAGTAAATTTTTGGCTGAATTCGGACCTAAAACGGACCAAAAGATGCACAGGGCTCCTGTGCAAATTCGCAACGGAGCCACAGCGGAGATTTGTGAACCGGCTCCATAGAGAGCCAGTCAAAATCTCCAACAAGTACGACGAGCCGAGAAAAATGAAGTTCAATACCCAGTGTGGCTCTTCTGCTTGATTCCGAGCATGCGTGAAATTTTGTGTGTCGTGTACACACGATCGGAATTTCCAACAACGGATTTTGTTGTGGGAAGATTTGAGAACCAGCTCTCAAATTTTTGTTGTCGGAAATTCCGACAACAAATGTCCAATGGAGCCTACACGCGGTTGGAATTTCCAACAACAAGCTCACATCGAACATTTGTTGTCAGAAATTCTGATCGTCTGTACGCAGCATTATAGGGTCTTTTCTAGCATATAGCAGCTGTGTTCTAACCTCTATCTGGACATCATTTTCGGATTCCTCTGTCTGGTCCTAGAGAGGAGCTCATTCTCTGTGTTGAATGCAATTGCCTGATTTTTTACTCATTTGTTTTGTATTTTATTGGACTTCTGGTATCAGGCATGGTTCACCATGTTACCTCAGCATTAAGGATGAGCCGAACTTCCCTGGGTTCAGCTCGAGCAGGGTTTTTTTAACCACTTCAGCCCCAGGAGTAATGACCAGGTCATTTTTTGCGATACGGCACTGCGCTAATTTAACTGACAATTGCGTGGTCATGCAACGCTGTACCCAAATAAAATTTATGTCATTTTTTTCCCCACAAATAGAGTTTTCTTTTGGTGGTATTTGATCACCTCTGCAGTTTCTATTTTTTGCGCTATAAACAAAAAATAGCGACAAAAATTCTGCTATAAAACACATCCAATAAAAAAATTAAAATCTAATTTCTTCATCAATTTTGGCCAATATATATTCTGCTACATGTTTTTGACAAAAAAATCCCAATAAGCATATATTGATTGGTCTGTTGGTCTTATTGCGTCTTCAAACTATGTGATATTTTTATGGCATTTTTATTTATTTATGTTACTATGTCCCACCCTCTGCCCAATCAGCATGCGATCACGTCTCTGGCGAAGCGCACGCGCCACCTGGTGGCTATTGCACGATTTGAAGAACAGGTACGTGATTTCACGCAATAGAACCGACCTGCCACAGTACATATACATTAGGCGGTTGGCAAGTGGTTAAAAAAACTAACATTTACAAAAAGTGTGTTAAATTGTGGGTAAATGCAAAAACAACAAAAATAGCAAAAAAAAACAAAAAACAAAACAGGTCTGGTATGGATTTTAAGAGGAACTCCATCCAAACCCTTGTCAGCTTTCTTCATCAAACGGGTGTGAGATCAATCCATATTATATGAATATTATATCAAAAGGAATCCCCTGACCATCCCCACTAAAAATAATAAGATTAAGAGTTAAAAATCTTGGTGAACTAATCATAAAAACACCTGGCTGCTGATGCAACATACACCCGCTCCATCTGTAACAAGCTAACTGTCAGGTCACCTGGGACCAGGTGAGAGATGCACTCTGTAGGAGTCAGAAGTGCACCGCTAAGGTAGTGGACCCTAGGACTGACTGCTGCGAATTGAACCCTGGAAGCAGGTCTACAGGATAACTAACATTGATCCCAGTGGGAGCTAGAGCATATATTCCCCAGGGCGCGGAGTCTAAGAACCAGCGGGTGTTCACCAGAGCCTCTAGTGGTGAGGATGGACTGCGCTCCAGTCTGGCTCCAGGCCGCGGCCCCCAGGGTCTCACAGCTCACGCTCACCGTAGACTACAGGAGAAGAGGAAGGAGGCAGCAGGCTGGAACGACAGAGAAGTAAGGGGTAAGCCAAAGGTCAAGGCGACTAGCAGACAAGGAAAAACATAACACGCCAAAGGTCAGGGTAACAAGCAGACAGGGAGAGTCGAGAACAGGCCAAAGTCGGTAACAGGAATCAGACGTAGGAAACACAGCAAGTACACACGGAGGCTAACACACAATGGTTGATCAGCACTGCTGGCTTGCAGTGCACAGGTTAATATAGGGTTCCCTGATAGGGCCTGGGGTGGGGCCATGCTTAGAGGAGAGGTTATAAAACCAGTCAGGTGAGAGGCAGCTCGTCTTTAGAGATAAACACATGGAGACAGGTAAGCTGACAGAGAAAACTATTGCATAACCATGACACTAACATCTGTACATGACCTCTTCATCCCTCATGGCTTTAACATACTCGCCATAACAGAAACCTGGCTTCAAAATTTTGACTCAGCTTCTCCTGCTGCCCTCTCCCATGGTGGTCTCTATTGGACTCACTCCCCCAGACCCAACAGACAGAAAGGAGGTGGAGTTGGCTTCCTTCTATCCCTACAAAGCACCTTCCAAGTCCTTCCTGTTCCTCCCTCTCTATCCCTCTCTTCTTTCGAGATGCACTGTATTCGTCTGTTTTCTCCCATTTCTCTGAGGATTGCAGCAATCCTCCTGGACCGGTATCGCGCTTTCTTGATGACTTTGCTGCCTGGCTGCCCTACTTTCTCTCCTCTGAAATACCCACGATCATTCTTGGTGACTTCAACATTCCTGTCAATGTTAACAGCCCAACCACAGCTAAACTGTTGTGAAAAACTTTCCCAAAAAGACTCATGGCTGTATTAGATCAAAAGGGTGCTTCTACTAAATACTGAGCAAAGGGTCTGAATACTTAGGACCATGTGATATTTCAGTTTTTCTTTTTTAATAAATCTGCAAAAATGTCAACAATTCTGTGTTTTCCTGTCAATATGGGGCGCTGCGTGTACAATAATGAGGGGGAAAAATGAACTTAAATGATTTTAGCAAATGGCTGCAATATAACAAAGAGTGAAAAATTTAAGGGGGTCTGAATACTTTCCGTCCCCACTGTACTTCCAATGGTAATACCCTTGACCTTGTATTCTCCCATTTCTGCAACCCTGGCAACCTCACCAACACCCCTTTCCTCTCTCTGATCACAACCTCATTACTTTTACTGTATCCTTGCCTCCAACCACCCATCCCTCCAAGCAGCAAACAGTTACTTGTAGAATCCTTCACCACTTTAACCCTTCTCTTCTCTATTCTGCTACTGACCACCGATATGACATAATCTCTCCTCTGTCCTGACCTGGCCACCTCTGTCTACAACAGTTCACTTTCATCATCACTAGATGGACTTGCTCCTTTAACCACACGCAGAATCATGCCCCGACCGTTACAACCCTGGCAAACTGACAACACTAGATATCTCAAGAGACATTGCCGTGCTCTTGAACGACTGTGGCGTAAAACCAAATGCCTGCAAGACTTCACCCTATATAAATCTGCCCTTCTAAAATACAATTCCTGCCTCCATGCTGCCAAACAAGCCTACTTTGTCTCTCTTATTAATTCCTTGTCATCTAGTCCCCGTCGGCTCTTCTCAACCTTTAACTCTCTGCTTCGTCCCCCACTCCCTCTACCCACCAACTCACTCACTGCCCAAGAGATTGCCAATCACTTCAAAGACAAGATTGATGCAATTCGTGAGGACAACTCCACTGTGCGTACGTCTTCCCCACCCAACATACCTTGCCTAGCAGCACATTCAACACTCTCCTCTTTTGAATTGGCTACTACTGAAGAGGTTACAAAACTTTTCTCAGATGCCCACCTAACAAATTGTCCCTTGGATCCTGTTCCCTCACAACTACTACGGTCACCCTCTTCTTCTATCCTATGCTCCCTCACTCATATCTTCAATCTCTCCCTCTCTAGTGGCACCTTCCCCTCCCCTCTAAAACTTGCACAGATCACTCCCATACTTAAAAAGCCCTCACTGGACCCTACCAACCTGAACAACTTAAGACCCATCTCATTGCTCCCATTCGCCATCTGTCTACTCCTCACCTCACTCCCTCAGTCTCCTCTCGCATTACTAACTTACTAACTGACATATCAGCATGGATGTCGCACCACTTCCTTAAACTAAATCTCTCTAAAACTGCTATTAATATCCCCCCCCCCCACCCATGCTCCTCTCCATGACTTTTCCATCAAAATCAACAATGCAACCATCAGTCCCTCCCCTCACGGCAGGGTACTAGGTGTAATCCTAGACTCTGACTTGTCATTTCAGCCTCAAATCCAATCGTTATCAAAAGTTTGTAGAATTCACCTCCGTAACATCTCTAAAATTCGCCCCTTTTTAACAAATGAAACCATCAAGCTCCTCATTCACTCCCTTGTTATCTTTCGCCTTGACTATTGCAACTCCCTTTTCATTGGCCTGCCTCTCCATAGGCTATCCCCTCTTCAGTCTATCATGAATGCTGATGCCAGACTTATACACCTTACCAACCGCTCAGTGTCTGCAAACCCTCTCCTCCAATCCCTACAACTGGCTCCCAATCACCCAGCGAATTAAATTCAAAATACTAACCACAACATACAAAGCCGTTCACAACTCTGCCCCGAGCTACATCACCAATCTTGTCTCCAAATATCACCCAAATCATCCTCTCCGCTCTTCTCAAGACCTCCTGCTCTCAAACTCTCTCATCTCCTCCTCCCATGCTCGTCTCCAGGATTTCTCCAGAGCCTCTCCCATCCTCTGGAACTCGCTACCTCAACATGTCCGGCTATCCACTACCCTTGCTACCTTCAGGCGATCCCTGAAAACTCATCTCTTCAGGAAAGCCTATCACGTCTCCAACTAATCTCCTACCACTTCCAACAGCTCATTCCCCACAGTTACAACCTTTCGTACCACCTGCCCCACCCTATTAGATTGTAAGCTCTTCTGAGCAGAGCCCTCTTAATCCTCTTGTATTTTATTGTATTATAACTGTATTGTCTCCCTTTTATATTGTAAAGCACTGCTTAAACTGTTGGCGCTAAGTAAATCCTGTATAATAATAATAATAATTATTATTATTATTATATGAGATTTATATAGCGCCAACAGTTTACTCAGCGCTTTACAATGTATAAGGGGGACAACACAATTACAGTACAGTTCAATACAAAAGGTACAGGAGGGCCCTGCTCGTAGAGCTTACATTCTAAAGGGAGGGGGTGGTGGTACAAAAGGTAATAGCTGCAAAGAATGATTTGATGGGGGTGGCTCAGGGACAGTTATGTGGGTGTGGGATAGGCTTCCCTGAATAAATGAGTTTTCAAGGATCTCCTAAAGGTGGACAGGGTAGGGGCTGATCGGACATACTGGGGCAGGGAATTCCAGAGGATGGGAGAGGCTCTGGAGAAGTCCTGAAGGCGAGCATGGGAGGAGGTAACAAGGGATCTAGAGAGCAGGAGGTCCTGGGAGGAGCGGAGGGGGCGATTTGGGCGATATCTGCAGATGAGGTTGGTGATGTAGATGGGGGCGATGTTGTGAATGGCCTTGTATGTTATGGTTAGCATTTTGAATTTTACACGGTGGGGTAGGGGAAGCCAGTGAAGGGATTGGCAGAGAGGAGCAGCAGTCACGGATCGATTAGTGAGGTGTATTAGTCTAGCAGCAGCATTCATAATAGACTGAAGGGGGGATAGCCTGCTTAAGGGTAGGCCATTAAGGAGAGAGTTGCAATAGTCGAGGCGGGAAATAATCAAGGAGTGAATAAGTTGTTTTGTAGTGTCATTAGTCAGGAAGGGTCGAATTTTGGAGATGTTGCTGAGGTTAAGGCGGCAGGATTTAGCCAGTGATTGGATATGGGGGCTGAAGGAGAGGTCAGAGTCAAGGATTACACCCAGGACTCTGGCATGTGTGGAGGGACCAATGGTTGTGTTGTTGATATTAATAGTGAAGTTACAGGGGAGGGACCGTGAAGGAGGAAATATAACAAGCTCAGTTTTAGAAAGATTAAGTTTGAGGAAGTGGTGTGACATCCATACCGATATGTCATTCAGCAAGTTTGAGATCCGTGACGAGATAGTGGGGGTGAGTTGGGGAGTGGAGAGATAGATCTGTGTGTCATCGGCATAGAGATGGTATTGGAAGCCATGGGAGGTGATCAACTGGCCCAGGGAAGAGGTATAGAGTGAGAAAAGGAGAGGCCCAAGGACAGAGCCTTGGGGTACCCCAACAGAAAGAGGAAGGGGAGCGGAGGAGATGGAGTTGTAAGTGACGCTGAAAGTGCGCTGAGATAGGTAGGAGGAGAACCAGGATAATGCAGAATCACAGAGGCCAAGGGAGTGTAATTTGCTGAGGAGCAGCAGGTGGTCAACTGTGTCAAAGGCAGCAGAGAGGTCTAAAAGTATGAGTATGGAGTAGTGGCCATTGGTTTTGGCAGTTATTAGGTCATTGGTGATTTTTAGTAGGGCAGTTTCAGTCGAATGTTGTAGGCGGAAGCCAGACTGTAGGGGGTCGAGAAGGTTGTTGTCCGTGAGGTAGCAAATCATTTGGTCATGAACAAGGCGTTCGATGAGCTTGGAGGCAAACGGGAGAAGGGAGATAGGTCTTAAGTTATTCAAACAGGTGGGGTCTAGTGAGGGTTTTTTGAGTATGGGGGTAACCAGTGCATGTTTGAACGGGGAAGGAAAGGTGCCGGAGGAGAGGGAGAGGTTGAAGATGTGGGTTAGGGAGTTGAGGATAGAGTGGGAAGGTGGTCGCAGTAATTGAGAGGGGACAGGGTCCAGGGGACATGTAGTGAGGTGGGCCATGGAGAGGAGTTTATCAACTTCTTCTGTGGTAACTGGGCAAAAGGAGGAGAGTATTGAGTGTGGTGTTGGACCTGATATGTTGGGTAGGGGAGGAATTTTAATGCTGGATATCTCCTTGCGAATTGTGTTGATTTTGCTATTGAAGTGGTTGGCAATATGTTGAGCGGTAAGCAAGTTGGTGGGAGGGGGCAGTGGGGGGTGAAGTAAGGAATTAAGGGTAGAAAAGAGTTGACGAGGTTTGGATGAGAGGGTTTTGATGAGAGTGTTGTAATAGGTTTGTTTAGCAGTGTGGAGGCAGGAGTTGTATTTGAGAAGGACAGATTTGTAGAGGGTAAAGTCTTGCAGGGATTTAGATTTACGCCATGCTCGCTCAAGAGCACGGCTGCGTCTCTTGAGACTTCTGGTGTCGTCTGTTTGCCAGGGTTGTGGCAGATGGGGCCTGGTTCTGCGTGTAGAAAGAGGAGCAAGTACGTCTAGGGAGGATGACAACGTGGTGTTGTAGATGGAAGTGGTTAGGTCTGGGCAGGACAGGGGTGCGATTTTGTCATAAAGGCCATCAGTAGCAGAGTGAAGAAGGGAAGGTTTGAGGTTGCGAAGGTTCCTGCGGGTAGTGGTTTGTGGGTTGGCAGCATGGGATATAGGAGACAAGGAGAGTGTGAAACGGATAAGGTTGTGATCAGAGAGAGGAAAGGGTGCGTTGGAGAGATTGCAGGGAGTGCAGCGATGGGAGAATACAAGGTCAAGAGTGTTGCCGTTGGAGTGAGTGGTGGTTTGTGTCCATTGTGTTAGGTTAAAAGAGGAGGTTAAGTTGAGTAGTTTAGAAGTGGTAGCATTATTAACATTGATTGGAATGTTAAAGTCACCTAGGATGATGTCAGGCACTTCAGATGAGAGAAAATAGGGTAGCCATGCAGAGAAGTCATCCAGAAAGCGTGACACTGGTCCAGGAGGCCGATAAATGACTGCGACCCTCAGACAAGCTGGAGAGAAAAGACGAATGCAGTGCATTTCGAAAGAGCAGGTGGAAAGAGAGGGAGGTGTGGGCAGTACCTGGAAGGTGCATTGTGGGGAGAGGAGAAATCCGGCACCACCTCCTTTTCGTCCACTGGGTCTGGTGGAGTGAGTCCAGAGAAGGCCACTGTGGGACAGTGCAGCTGGAGAGGTAGTATCAAATTCCTGGAGCCAGGTTTCAGTTATAGCAAATAGATCAAGGGATTTGGAGAGGAAAAGGTCATTGACAGAAACTAGTTTGTTGAAGACTGAGCGGGCATTCCAGAGGGCACATGAAAGAGGGGGGCTGACTTGTGGAATCAGGGGAATTGGGATGAGAAGGTTGAAGTTACGACTACTGTTGGAGGAGGTAGATGGCCAATCGTGGCGTTGGAAATTGGGTGTGGGAGGGCCGGGGTTTGGTGCGATGTCCCCAGACATTAGGAGTAGTAGGAGGGTGAGGGTGGTAAGGCGGGAGTGGGATTTATAGGAGGGCAGATGCTGTGGTGGAATGGACGTGGTGATACTGTGTGGGCTTAGAATGAGCAGGAGGTGGTAAGTGGAGTAATATTGAGTGGGCAAAAGAGAGGGAGATATGTAAAGGTTGGGGGCTGGAGAGGGGGGGTAAAGACATGAGAGTTTGAGGAGAGAGGACGTTATAACAAAGAATAGTGTGAGCATTTTAGAGGGTGGGGACAGGCTAATAGAAGGAAGGCTGAGGAAAGTTAGTGAATGAAGTGGAACTTCCTGCAAAATAGCTGTGAAACAATAATGTCCGTACTTACTTTTTTTTGTAGCAGTGCCCGTGTCCAAGTGCCAAACACTTGTTGCCGGCGTGACACTTTGTGCAAGGAGTGACCAGCCTAAACCCTCGCCAGCCGTCCCAAGAAATGAACTAAATTTATAGTGGGAAGGTGTGGGGGGGGGGGGATTCAAAATTATTCAATTAGAAGCTGATAAAACTAAGCTTGTGGGGGGTGGGGTTTTACAACTGGCCTGGACAGATTGCAGTGCAAGAGGGGGCAACAGAATAAGGTTAAATGTTTGGTCTTGTTCAGGGCAGCAGAATACAAAATAAATGACACTTTCAAAAACAAACAAGTATAGGCACTAGTTTCAAATTCTTAGTAAGGCAGAATTAAAGTTCAGTTAGGCAATGTAGTCCAGTGTTTAAGAGAAGAGGGGAGTCTTTGCAGTTACCAGAGGGTATGAAGAGTCAGGTGGGAAATCGCAGACAGGTAGAGCGACTTTTGTGTTGCAGGGAAGATCAGTGCAGTTACCAGAGGGTATGAAGAGTCAGGTGGGAAATCGCAGACAGGTAGAGCGACTTTTGTGTTGCAGGGAAGATCAGTGCAGTTACCAGAGGGTATGAAGAGTCAGGTGGGAAATCGCAGACAGGTAGAGCGACTTTTGTGTTGCAGGGAAGATCAGTGCAGTTACCAGAGGGTATGAAGAGTCAGGTGGGAAATCGCAGACAGGTAGAGCGACTTTTGTGTTGCAGGGAAGATCAGTGCAGTTACCAGAGGGTATGAAGAGTCAGGTGGGAAATCGCAGACAGGTAGAGCGACTTTTGTGTTGCAGGGAAGATCAGTGCAGTTACCAGAGGGTATGAAGAGTCAGGTGGGAAATCGCAGACAGGTAGAGCGACTTTTGTGTTGCAGGGAAGATCAGTGCAGTTACCAGAGGGTATGAAGAGTCAGGTGGGAAATCGCAGACAGGTAGAGCGACTTTTGTGTTGCAGGGAAGATCAGTGCAGTTACCAGAGGGTATGAAGAGTCAGGTGGGAAATCGCAGACAGGTAGAGCGACTTTTGTGTTGCAGGGAAGATCAGTGCAGTTACCAGAGGGTATGAAGAGTCAGGTGGGAAATCGCAGACAGGTAGAGCGACTTTTGTGTTGCAGGGAAGATCAGTGCAGTTACCAGAGGGTATGAAGAGTCAGGTGGGAAATTGCAGACAGGTAGAGCGACTTTTGTGTTGCAGGGAAGATCAGTGCAGTTACCAGAGGGTATGAAGAGTCAGGTGGGAAATCGCAGACAGGTAGAGCGACTTTTGTGTTGCAGGGAAGATCAGTGCAGTTACCAGAGGGTATGAAGAGTCAGGTGGGAAATCGCAGACAGGTAGAGCGACTTTTGTGTTGCAGGGAAGATCAGTGCAGTTACCAGAGGGTATGAAGAGTCAGGTGGGAAATCGCAGACAGGTAGAGCGACTTTTGTGTTGCAGGGAAGATCAGTGCAGTTACCAGAGGGTATGAAGAGTCAGGTAATATATAATAATAATAATCTCATAGAGCATGGATGTTGCAATGCGTGTTGCAATGGAGGTGAAAGCGATCATAAATTTTATAAAAAAGAATCCACTAACCTTCCATATTATAAATTCTAATTGTTTGGGTTATCATCTGGGTGAACTAGTAGTTACACAAACACCCGACTGCTGTGGCAACACCACCCCATAGTGATGGGGGTGGCGTTGCAGTGAGGGTGAATTTGTCCATAATTCACCTCCATTGCAACACCACTGCTGCACTTTGGGGTGGTATTGCAAAAGCAGCTAGGTGTTTGACTAGTTCACCAAGATGATAACTCTTAATCTGATATGGGGAAACCGAACACGCCAAACGCCCGAACAGCCAAAGTTTATTCTGAACCTAGGTATCAGTTCATCCCTACTTACCTGCCTTTATTTTTTCTCCTTATTAGGTGGGGGTTTTATCTTCTTCTGGTGCCCGCTTTGGGCATAGTCCTTCAAGTGTATATTGAGCTGCACTCAGTCCCCAGTTCTTTTGTTCACTTTAGGCTTGCTTTTGATTGTTTATTGTTTCCTATCCTTCAGTTGGACTAATTTTGGACAGGTTAAAGACTTTCTGTGTCCAGATTGAAGCTCTTTGCACATGTCTGGACAGAGAGCATAGATGCTTGGACCATAGCCACCATCTCGGTGGGCCATTGATGAAGATTCTGGAGAAAACCTCCTGCCAAACCGTTTTCCGTTAACTAAGTTTCAAGCCTCTGCAAAGAAGCATAAAATTCTATTCCAGTGTGTGGCTGATTTATTACAGAAGCGTGCAGCTGTAGAAGTACCAGAATCCCAGAGGGGGATTTTTTTTTTTGCCACTGTTTCAAGTAAGGAAGAAGATGGGAGATCTTTGTCCAGTGTTAGAGTTGAAGAGGTTAAAGAGGCACATAGATGTGGATTAATTCAAAATTAAATCCTTGCAGTCGATTCTACTATCAGTCAGTCTAGGATTATGGATGCTTTCCATAGTCTATATTCCTTTTTTGACTTTCCATAGACTAATATTTTTCAAGTCTTCAACAGCACTGTTAACTGCGGATTTACTGTCTCAAGGTCGTTTCCTGCATCCAGCTCCCGAAAGGTTACAACTGATGGCTTGTAAGTCGAAAGAAGGAGACTCCTAGACCAGGGACGTTCCAATGTAGTAGCTGTTAACTTTTACACAGTCCATAAAATTAATTACAAACAAAACTTAACATAAGATTTGGTGCAAATTTGTATATTTTGCACAAAGTCCTGGAATTCATTGTCACCAGAGCCCGTCCAGGTCCTGCAGTTTTTGCGACTCGGCTTCGACAAAGGCCTATGTTCTAGCACTCTTAAAGTGTAAATATCAGCCTTATCAGCTCTGATTGGGGATAGGTGGGACCTAAATCTGTTGGTAGTCCAATTCCTAAAGGCTTGTTTGAAGATAAGACCTGCAATAAAACAATCCATTCCTAAGTGGGATTTGTCTGCGGTCCTTAAATTCTGGAAAAATCACCCTTCTTTCCTACTGAGTCATCTACCTTATGGAATCTGTCATTGAAGTTGTCCTTTCTGGTAGACATAACCTCTGCCAAAAAAATCTTCGGAGTTGCAAGCATTTGTCTGTACAGAGCCTCATTTTATCTTCTACCTAGTTAGAGTTGTTGTCAGGGCATCTTAGCAGTTTATTCCAAAAATATCATCCACCTTTCATATTAACCAAAAGGTTATCTTGCCTTTAAATCCTACCTGGAGGTCGATTCTTTTTTTAGGAAGGTTGAAAAGGTGTTCGTGTTTCGGCAAGGCATAAGGAGAAAACAGTTAGCATCAACACGCACTATATTCCTGATTTGCCAAGACAAAAAAGCTTGCTCCTTGCAATATCTTCCCATGCCGAAGATCCTAAAGGCACACTCAACAAGGACGATGGCAGCGTATTGTTGAGTTTCTCCAGGGACAGTCTGTAAGGCAGCAATATGGTTGTCTCAAAGCACCTTTATCTCACATTACAGGGTGAATCCAGCTAAGTTAACAACAGTGGAGTTTGGAACAGCTGTAGTTCAGCATTGTTCTCCAGTTTCTATGCAATAAATGTATTGTCTGCACCTTCCCATTCTGTGAGTTATTTCCCATGGCATGCTGCCATGATGTGCCAGGAATATGGACAATTGTAGACTCACCCTTCTGCAATTTTCCTTTGTGGTGCATCTTAAGGGCATCATACAACACCCACCGATGGTGATAGTAACTAAGAATGTCGTTCTTGTATGTACACCTTAAACTTATAGTTATTCAGTCCTATCAGGTTGTGTGGCAAAACCACAACCCAGTGAATGCTACCATGAAGATGCACCAGGAAAGGAAAAATTACGTAAAGGGCCGTTTACAATTTTCTGTTATTTACAGTTCACTGAGGGACACAAGTCCCACCCCTCTGTGTTTATGATCATGCTACTGGTACTGCTTGCTGGTTATAGGAGGGGTTGCCATGGGCCCTACAGATTTTTGTTTGCCAGCATCAAATTCTTTGGTTGGCAGCAGTATAAGCCAGATGCAAAAGTCTCCTTTTGTCCCTCAATTGACAAGGTCATAACTTTAGAATGAGTACAATTTGAGTCCTATTTTTGTTATTCTCATTGTACTACACTGGCTTAAGGTTATGTTGCATATCACTATTATCTGTCATATAAGTGGACCCAAAAATGAGCACTTAGTTTTAAGTGGACAAATGTGTTCATTCACTAGCTCTTTCCACATTTTCAGGACTCCAGGGAGAAAACAAGGAAAGACTTCACACATCAATTTGAACATGATATTTGTTGGTATAACATACCCCATGCTAAAATATAGGGAGACAGAAAACAAAAAAATATATTGGCTATTGTAAAGCCAAACAAGGATTGCATGCATATAAGAGGAAGGTAGAGGTGGTTGCCCATTACCTTCAGATGGTGGTTTTACATGCTGTCTCAAATCATTCAGCAATAGCGTGCAATCCCAATCTTAGGCAGCATAGCCAGCAGACTATTAGCATGCATTAAAAAGGGAATTTACTCAAGAGATAATTCTACCACTTCACAAAACTTTGGTTCTGTCTAATCTTGAATATACAACCCAGTTCTAGTTACTAGTCCTCAGGAGGAATGTGCTGAAACGGCAGAGAGTCCAGAAAAGGGCAACAAACCCAATAAGGGGGCTGGAAGATCTTAGTTGTGAGGAACATCTACACACATTAAACTTAGTGTCCCTGGAGAAGAAACGCTTGAGAGGAGACATGATCACAATGAACAAATATCTAAATGGTGATTCTAGCATAGGGAGAAATCTGTTCAGTCTCAGGTCGCTGAAGAAGACACATGATGATTTAATGAAGTTGGATGAGAAGGGGTTTAATCTTAGATTGTGTAGGGTTTTATTTTTACAACTGTAGATCGGTAAGGATGTAAAACACCCTTCTACAATCGGTGGTGTCAGTGGGAGTTGTCAATGATTTAAAATAACTGTGGTAGATGTGGTAGAGACATAATACATACACACACTCACACCGGATGAACTGGTGTCTCTTTATTCAACCTTACCAACCATGTAACTCCTAGGTCATCTAACTGATAAAAATAACTTTTTATAAATATGCACACTTGGGTTTCTTGGATGGGCTTTTTATACATAGGAAGGGAAGAGATCAAAAAGACATCCCAAGAACCAGCTTATTTAGTGAAGAAAATGGTAGTGATAGCATGGGAATCAAACCTATAGATTCTTTGCTAGAAAGGTTGGCTAGAAAATGGCTGGAAAAGTTTAGATAGTGCCCACAGTTGTATGGTTTTGCCTTTATCTGCCCAATCAAAGGAAGATCGTCTTATGTTTGTGAACATTCTTAGAAAGAGCTAGTAGGTTGTCACATTTGCCCAGGTTTAAAAAAAAATCACAATCAGTTTGTGTATAAATCTATTTTAAAGAAATCACATATATTTTGTTCTTCTGAAAAAGATGACATTGCTGATATGTCTGTTATTTTCCATGAACCATCCCCTTAGAATGGAAAGGTATCTAAAAACAAGAAGAAAAAAATTAAACGGCAACAAAAGCGCCAGCAAAAATTGCTAGAAGAGCGACTGAGAGATATTCACAACATGGAGGAACTAGTATCTAGTAACAGCTGTTTCCTAGGCGACTGTTACCTGAGGCACAATGATCAGGCCTGCAATTGCCACCAGGGAAGCCATGAAAATGTTGACAAGATGGAGAGTGAGTATCTGGTGTTTATTATTATACAGTATATTAGTAAATTATTGGTTTATAACCTAACATTACCAAAATACTATGAATAGAAATTAAAGTGTTACTAAACCCAGAACCCTGCATTCACTATTTCTGGTCTCCCACAGAACATGGAAATACAATAGTTTTAGTAAATATAAACTGCTAAATACCCTTTTTCATCAGCAGTTAGAGCAGTCTTGTGACTTCTATCAGTGTCTGATTAAAGTTTGTAGGAGGAGTTTTCATTCTGCTCTGACAATCCTATTAGGCTGCAGGACCCCCGACCCTCTGTCTGGACAGTGCTGATGGCCCTGTGCTGATCACATGCATCCTCCCAAGAAAAAAAAAACTCTCTAGCAATACACACCAAACAGGGCATATGTAGCTTGTCCCCCAGCCTCCTTTCTATCAGCAGATAGATTGGGGACTGTGGAAGGAGGGGAGGAACAGAGAAGACAGGATTAAACAGCCTTTTTACACAATGCAGAAGATTAGCCCCACAAGCATGTTTTACTGCATAAACAGACCTATTTGACTGTTGTGGGTTTAGTAACACCTCAAGTTTGCTAAAGCACTGGGTATCACAAACAATTGCTGTTTTTCATAAATACTGCTTTCACATTTTTTATATCCTTTTTTGCATCTCAGTGATGCTGATTTCTTCAGCCTTTTTCAGACACTTTCTGGCTACATGCACATGCTTCAGCCATAGATGGACTTCTTAAGTTTTTACAATGATGCCTAACAATGTGTGTGTCAGAGTGATAATGCAACAGCATAATTTGGAGACAGTTGTCACCCCATAACAATAAGTGCCGGAACTAAAACCTTTATGGCAGAATCACCAGGTATTCTTTTAATGAAAGATTTTAAAATATTAATAACAACTTCTGAAATTATTGAATAAACCCTTGTGAGCAGCTATGGAAATATGTAAATCACAACAACTACAAAATAATATTAGATTGCGATTTGCTCACACACTCCACACTTTCATATGTATGTGCCCCAATAGAATATAAACCGTAAATTGTGCCACGCTTCACTAATATCAATTTAAACTGATGTATGACATTCAGTACATTAATATCCAAAAAACTGTGTTCTAAACCCTAAAATCGAAGTGCCATTATATAACATAAATTAAAATATAAAATCCCAAGGGGAGGGGCTTGATGATGTCACGATGCTCTAAGGACGGGAGAGAGAGTGTGGTAATTATACCAGTGAGAAGGCTGTATACTGGCGATCTTTTACCTTTTATGTATGCTACATGCGATTTATAGTTTGGTGCACTGGAAGCACCTTAAACAAGTGAGTTTGGAACTTTTTTATTGCAATAAACTATATTACAACCCCTGGCAAAAATGATGGAATCACCAGTCCCTGAGGATGTTCCTTCAGTTGTTTATTGTTGTAGAAAAAAAAGCAGATCACAGACATGGCCAAAAACTAAAGGCATTTCAAATGGTAACTTTCTGGCTTTAAGAAACACTAAAAGAAATCAAGAAAAATAATTGCGGTGGCCAGATTTATAGAACAAGCACAGGGAATAAATTATGGAATCACTCAACTCTGAGGAAAAAATTATGGAATCATGAAAAACAAACAAACAAAATAACACTCCAACACATCACTAGTACTTTGTTGCACCACCTCTGGCTTTTATAACTGCTTGCAGTCTCTGAGGCATTGACTTAATGAGTGATAAACAGTACTCTTCATCAATCTGGCTCCAGCCTTCTCTGATTGCTGTTGCCAAATCATCTTTGCAGGTTGGAGCCTTGTCATGGACCATTTTCTTTAACTTCCACCACAGATTTTTAATTGGATTGAGATCCGGACTGTTTGCAGGCCATGACATTGACCTTATGTGTCTTTCTTCGAGGAATTTTTTCACAGTTTATGCTCTATGGCAAGATGCATTATCATCTTGATAAATGACTTCATCATCCCCGAACATCCTTTCAATAGATGGGATAAGAAAAGTGTCCAAAATTTCAATGTAAACCTGTGCATTTATTGAAGATTTAATGATAGCCATCTCCCCAGTGCCTTTACCTGACATGCAGCCCCATATCATAATTGACTGTGGAAATTTGCATGTTTTCTTCAGACAGTCGTCTGCATAAATCTCATTGGAATGGCACCAAAAAAAAGTTCCAGCATCATCACCTTGCCCAATGCAGATTCGAGATTCATCACTGAATATGACTTTCATCCAATCATCCACAGTCCACGATTGCCTTTCCTTAGCCTTTAGGCGGTTTCTTACAGTTTGGTCACAGATGTTGACTCCAGTTTCCTCCCATTTGTTCCTCATTTGTTTTGTTGTACATTTTCTGTTTTCAAGGCATATTGCTTTAAGTTTTCTGTCTTGACGCTTTGATGTCTTCCTTGGTCTACCAGTATGCTTGCCTTTTTAACCACCTTCCCATGTTGTTTGTATTTGGTCCATGTTTTAGACACAGCCGACTGTGAACAACTAACATCTTGTGCAACACTACGTGATGATTTACCCTCTTTAAGGAGTTTGATAATCCTCTCCTTTTTTTCAATTGACATCTCTGGTGTTGGAGCCATGCTTCATGTCAGTCCACTTGTTGCAACAGCTCTCCAAGGTGTGATCACTCCTTTTTACCTACATACTAACAAGCAGATTTAATCTGATGCAGGTGTTAGTGTTTGTAATGAAAATGTACAGGGTGATTCCATAATTTTTTCCTCAGAATTGAGTGATTCCATAATTTATTACCTGTGCTTTTTCTATAAATCTAACTGTTATTGGCCACCACAATTATTGTTCTTGATTTCTTTTCTTTTTTCTACAACAATAAACAACTGAAGGAACATCCTCAGGGACTGGTGATTCCATAATTTTTGCCAGGGGTTGTATAAGATAAAGCACTGTGTTTGTTTGGTGATTTCCCTTTCTATATGTGCAGCTGACTAGAGACATCCAGGGATTGTGCATTAGCAGAAGAAGCATTTGAAATCCACAACCAAGAGGTCTTTTAGTCCACTGAGAGGGATGCAAGCCTATATAGACCATACTTGAAGTGGTTCTAAAGGGGTAAAAAAAGTGTCCCGCGATGTCCATCCATCTTCAATCACACCACCCGATGGACCCAAAAAATAGAAAAAATGTAAAACGCTTCGCCTCCATGGGAGACCTCCCGGCAACTGCTGTCTTTTTGCTTTGACAGCTCTTATATAAGCAAGGGCGGGGCCACCCGCTGATGTAACCAGATGACCCCGCCCCCTCTGATGTCACATGATTGAAGATGAATGGGCATCGCTGGGCTGCATGCTCGGATAAGGGTCTAACGTGGATTTTGGGGGGACCCCACGCCATTTTTTTTTTTCAATTTTGGCGTGGAGTTCCCCTTAAAATCTATACCAGACCCAAAGGGCCTGGTATGGATTTTGGGGGGGGGGCCCACACCGTTTTTTTCTTAATTCTGTCATAGGGTTCCCCTTAACCACTTCAATTCACTGTATTATGCACTCTGCACTGCACTATATACCCTGCACTGTATTATATATACTACACTAACTGCGCTATATATTCTCCACTGTATTATATATACACACTACACTTCCTGCACTATATACTCTGCAATGTATTTTATATATATATATATATATATATATATATATATATATATATTACACTGATGGCACTATATATTCTCCAATGTATTATATATACTACACAAACTGCACTATATACTCTGAACTGTATTATATATACTACATGGACTGCACTATACACTCTGAACTTTATTATATTTACTATACGGACTGCACTATATACTCTGCAATGTATTATATATAGTACACTGACTGCACTATATACTCTGAACTGTATTATATATTTATGTAACTATAAAACTTTTTCACGGAAGGGAGTTTAACAAGACACGTGACCACTCATTCAAATTAGAAGAAAAGAGGTTTAACCTTAAATTACGTAGAGGGTTCTTTACTGTAAGAGCGGCAAGGATGTGGAATTTCCGGCAGTGGTCTCAGCAGGGAGCATCGCTAGTTTAAAAAAACTATTAGATAAGCACCTGAACGACCACAGCATACAGGGATATACAATGTAATACTGACATATAATCACACACATAGGTTGGACTTGATGTACTTGTGTCTTTTTTCAACCTCACCTACTAGGTAACTATATACTACACGGACTGCACTATATACTCTGAACTGTATTATATATACTACACAGACTGCACTATATACTTTGAACTGTATTATTGTCAGAAACCATGAATCAGACTGAGACAGAAGTACAGTTAAATCACACTTGTTTAATAATAATAAAAAGGTAAACAGAGTAAACGTAGTCAAAACATAGCCAGAGTTCAGGAATTGGAATGGATAGTCAGACAAGCCAAAACGTCAGGGAGACAGAGAACAGCGTAGTAGAACAGCAAGCAGGATCTGGAACCAGAAGGAATGTCAGCCAAGCAACACAGGAGATGTGACCAAGGCAAAGGCAGAGATCATCTAGACTGGACGGCTTAAGTAAGCAGGGCTGACGAGCAGGAAATCATCAACAGGTGAGTCACTGTGGAGAGATAGGAGCTGGCAATTAGCTGACAGCTGAGCGGCCAGCTCAGAGAAGGAAGGGCTGAGCCCAGCCCTGACATTACCCCCTCCTCAATGATCCCTCCCCCTCGGAGGACCACCAGGCTTGAGGGGAAAATGTATATGGAAATCACGGAGGAGGACAGGAGCATGTGCGTCCGAGGATGAGACCCAAGAGCATTCCTCCGGACCGTACCCTTTCCAATGCACCAGGTACTGTATGCGCCCACAGAACCTACGGGAGTCAACAATGGACTGTACTTCATACTCCTCATGGTTCTCAACCTGTACAGGGTGAGGACGAGGCACTGAGGTGGTAAAGCGGTTGCAGACCAAAGGTTTTAATAAGGAGACATGAAATACATTTGAGATATGAATATTAGAAGGAGGGTCTAATGCGTAAGCCACTGAGTTAATCCTGCGAAGAATACGGAAAGGCCCAATAAACCCAGGTGCGAACTTTAGAGAGGGAACATGAAGTTGAAGGTTGCGAGATGACAGCCAGACCCTGTCCCCAACCTGGTAGGAAGGCGCATGCAGGCGTCTGAGTCAGCATGGATTCTGTACCTATTATTAGCATGTTGCAAAGCCTCCTGGACTTGTGCCCAAGTGGAACGAAGACCACGGAGATACTCTAATGTAAGTGAAAGATCTCCTGAGCAAAAATAGAAGCCAGTTCCTTAGAAGTGGGTAACTTCTAAGTGGAATACAATGAGACATTTTCGAGAACCGGTCAACCACCATCAGGATAACTGTGTTGCCCTGGAAGTTGGGTAACTCCACAATGAAATCCATAGACAGGTGGGTCCAGGGCCTCTCTCCATTGGGTATGGATTGTAGGAGGCCAACTGGAAGGTGTCATGGAGTCTTAGTCTGAGCACACATGGAACAGGCAGCTAAGAAGGCGGTTACATCAGCACATAAACTAGGCCACCAGAATTGTTGGGAAATGGCCCAAAAGAGTTGATTCTTCCCAGGGTGGCCAGCAGCCTTGGGAGAATGGTAAATCTGGAGCACGCCAGTGCAGAGACTCTCTGGGACAAAGCAGCGGTCACAAGGTTTCTCAGGAAGAGCATGGACCTGAGAAGCAAGAATTTTGTCACCCAAAGGAGAAAATGAGACTAGTGCGAACCGTAGCCAGAATATGATCAGGAGAAATCACAGGAACCGGAAATGACTCCATCTTGGAAGTGGAGGAAAATTGTTATGACAAAGCGTCAGCCCTTGCATTCTTAGTACCGGGTATAAATGAGACAATGTAATTGAAACTAGACATGAAAAGAGCCCATTGCACCCTTCTGGGAGAGAGGCATTTAGCCCCAGACAAGAATGTGAGGTTCTTATGGTCAGTAAGAATGACAACCGGCACAGTGGTACCTTTGAGATGTCTCTATTCTTTCAGGGCTAAAATAATCGCTAACAGCTCTTTGTCACCAATCTCGTAATTACACTCCGCAGGTGACAATTTCTTGGAAAAGTAGCCACAAGGATGCATAGCGCTCTCAGAGGTAGGACGTTGAGACAGAAGGGCACCAACTCCAGTCTCAGAAGCATCAACCACAAGGATAAAAGGTAACGTAGGATCAGGATGTGCCAACACAGGAGCAGAAACAAAGGCAGCCTTGAGACTCTCAAAGGCCTTAATGGACTCCAGAGACCAACTTTGTGGGTTATCGTCCTTTCTGGTTATATCAGTCAGGGGCTTGACCAGAGACGAGAAGTTACGAATAAACTCCCGATAATAGTTGGCAAAGCCAAGAAACCGCTGCAGAGGACGTAAACCCACGGGTCGGGGCCACTGTAGGACTGCTGAAAGTTTCTCTGGGTCAATCAAAAAACCAGCAGTGGAAATGACATAACCCAGCAATTTAACCTGTTCACGATGGAATTCACACTTCTCCAATTTACAATAGAGATTGTTCTCTCTTTGTTTCTGAAGCACACGACAGACATCTATGTGGTGGCTCTCCAGAGACTTGGAAAATATGAGGATGTCGTTGAGATAAACCACCACACATAACTGCAACAAATCTCAGAGGACATTGTTAATAAATTCCTGAAAAACTGTTACAAAGGCCAATAGGCATTACGAGGTACTCATAATGGCCTGTCCTGGTATTAAACGCCGTTTTTCACTCGCCCTCCTTAATCCTCACGAGATTATATGCTTCTCTCAAATCAAGCTTCGTGAAAACCATTGCTCTCTTGAGGCAGTCAAATAACTCCGTAATCAACGGAATCGGATAGGCATTCTTAATCGTGAAATGATTGAGACCCCTATAATCAATACAAGGTCTCAGTTCACCACTCTTCTTCACAAAGAAGAAACCAGCACCAGCAGGAGACAAGGATTTGCGGATGAAACCTTGAGAAAGTGCGTCTACAGCATACTCCTCCATGGCCTTATCCTCCAAGACTGACAAAGGGTAAACCAGGCCACAAGGAGGTATGGCACCAGGTTGAAGGTCAATTGTGCAATCATATGACCGGTGTGGAGGCAAACTACCGGCTTGACCTTTGTTAAAGACATCGCTAAAATCGCGGTACTCCTTCGGCAGGAAGGAGAGTGAAGAGGTGCACAGGACCTTTGGCTACCTTCTGGAAGCATATCTTACTGCATTGTGGTGACCAGGAGAGAACCTCAGCACGGAGCCAAACAAAAGAGGGGTTGTGCCTCTGTAACCAAGGATAACAATAACGGGCAAAAAATTAGGTGAGGAAATAACTTGGAATTGGATTATCTCATGGTGAACAGCCCCTGAGGCCATGGATAGATGCATTAAGATAAAAAATCTTCTGCCTTTAGAACCACTTCAACAGTCTCATGAGTCACATGGGCAGGCTGTAGAGGTCTCCCGTCAAGAGCCTTAATGGCAAGTGGAGTGTCATGCAGCTGCAGCGGAATTGAGTGCTTTGATACAAAGGCAGCATCAATGAACAGGCCTGCAGCCCCAGAGTTGATTAGAGCCTGTATCTCGATGGACGACTCAGCCCAAGAAAGGGTAACCGAAATCAGGGGCTTGTGCTTCAGGATAACTGGGGATGAAACAACGCCACCTAAGGTCTGTTCGTGACAGGAACTCAAGGTTTAGGCGTTCTCTGCACAGGTAGGAAAAGACACAGGCACAATCTCTCCCTCCTCCTAAGGGTTCTCTCATCTGCAGAGAGACGCGTTAAAGAGGAAGTAAACCCTGGTGGGTTTTACTTCCTCTTTATTTCCCTGCAAAGGTAAAGCATAATGGGCTACTATGCATCGCATAGTAGTCCATCGTGTGTCACTTACCTGAAACCGAAGCCTGCAATGTCACTGCTGTCCCCACTAGCAGCGAGCGTCCATCTTCACCCCTCTTCCTTCTGGGGCCGTGAACTCTGGCTCCGTGACTGGCCGAAGTTGTGTGACGTCACTCCCGCGCACGAGGGAGCCACCAGTCACGGCATGACCCCTATTAGAAACAGCACGATGTGCCCTTTCTAAAGTGCGCATGCGCCGTTGACATTGGAGCATGCGCCGTAATCATCGGGGCTTGGCTTTTTTTCTAAATATCTCCTAAACCGTGGAAGTTTAAAAGATATTTCAAGCACCTACAGGTAAGCCTGTAGGTGCTTGTTCAATGGCATAATCAGCAACAGTTTTCGTGCTCTGATGGACATGAGGCACTTGACAGCAGAAGCGGAGCGTGCGGGAACGTCAGATACCCTTTTAAAAGAAGCCACAAACTCAGGGTGACTCAAGACAACAGGTTTTTGCGTCTCCCATAGAGTGTTTGCCCGAGGCTCTTTCCGAAAGCAAAAATATCATGAAACCTACTTTGCTTCTATCCATGGGAAACACCTGGGGCAGCATCTCAAAGTATATCTCAACCTGGTTGAGAAACCCTCTGCATTGGACTGGATCGCCCCCAAATGTCCCACCTCATGCCGTTATTGGCACAGTGCACTGTCAATCATAATAACAGTGGGAGGCGGGGACATCAACGATCGGTGTTCTCATATAACAATACCTAACACCGCGGGAGATCCCTACTGTGTCATACAACTGAGTTCTAATAATAATCCCCGCTCTACACTGGTGGTCCCTGACATTCAGGCACTGGTGGTCCCTGGCATTCAGGCACTGGTGGTCCCTGGCATTCGGCTCTGGTGGTCCCTGACATGCTGCACTGGTGGTCCCTGACATTCGACTCTGGTGGTCCCTGACATGCTGCACTGGTGGGCCCTGACATTTGGCTCTGGTGGTCCCTGACATTTGGCTCTGGTGGTGGTCCCTGACATTTGGCTCTGGTGGTGGTCCCTGACATTTGGCTCTGGTGGTGGTCCCTGACATTTGGCTCTGGTGGTGGTCCCTGACATTTGGCTCTGGTGGTGGTCCCTGACATTTGGCTCTGGTGGTGGCCCCTGACATTTGGCTCTGGTGGTGGCCCCTGACATTTGGCTCTGGTGATGGTCCTTGACATTTGGCTCTGGTGATGGTCCTTGACATTTGGCTCTGGTGATGGTCCTTGACATTTGGCTCTGGTGGTGGTCCCTGACATTTGGCTCTGGTGGTGGTCCCTGACATTTGGCTCTGGTGGTGGTCCCTGACATTTGGCTCTGGTGGTCCCTGACATTTGGCTCTGGTGGTCCCTGACATTTGGCTCTGGTGGTGGTCCCTAACATTCGGCTCTGGTGGTGGTCCCTGACATTTGGCTCTGGTGGTGGTCCCCGACATTTGACTCTGGTGGTGGTCACCGACATTTGGCTCTGGTGGTCCCTGACATTTGGCTCAGTTGGTGGTCCCTGACATTTGGCTCTGGTGGTCCTTGACATTTGGCTCTGGTGGTCCCTGACATTTGGCTCTGGTGGTGGTCCCTGAAATTTGGCTCTGCTGGTCCCTGACATTTGGCTCTGGTGGCGGTCCCTGACATTCGGCTCTGGTGGCGGTCCCTGACATTCGGCTCTGGTGGCGGTCCCTGACATTTGGCTCTGGTGGTCCCTGACATTTGGCTCAGGTGGTCCCTGGCATTTGGCTCAGGTTGTCCCTGACATTTGGCTCTGGTGGTGGTCCCTGACATTCGGCTCTGGTGGTCCCTAACATTCGGCTCTGGTGGTGGTCCCTGACATTTGACTCTTGTGGTGGCCACCGACATTTGGCTCTGGTGGTCCTTGACATTTGGCTCTGGTGGTGGTCCCTGACATTTGGCTCTGGTGGTCCCTGACATTTGGCTATGGTGGCGGTCCCTGACATTCGGCTCTGGTGGCTGTCCCTGACATTCGGCTCTGGTGGCGGTCCCTGACATTCGACTCTGGTGGCGGTCCCTGACATTTGGCTCTGGTGGTCCCTGACATTTGGCTCAGGTGGTCCCTTACATTTGGTTTAGGTGGTCCCTGACATTCAGCTCTGGTGATCCCTGACATTCGGCTCTGGTGGAGGTCCCTGACATTCGGCTCTGGTGGAGGTCCCTGACATTCGGCTCTGGTGGAGGTCCCTGACATTCGGCTCTGGTGGAGGTCCCTGACATTCGGCTCTGGTGGAGGTCCCTGACATTCGGCTCTGGTGGAGCTCCCTGACATTCGGCTCTGGTGGAGGTCCCTGACATTCGGCTCTGGTGGCGGTCCCTGACATTTGGCTCTGGTGGTCCCTGACATATGGCTCTGGTGGTCCCTGACACGTTCCACTGGTTTGCATGTATAAAGGCCCATACACACGATCTGACTTTTCGACAACAAGTCGACGGATTGTCGGACTTATCGGACAATCTGACCGTCTGTATGCTCCATCAGACAATTGTTGCTTTTTCAACTGACAAATGTTCGCTGTGCATGCTCTCAAACTTTTCGACAACAAATATCCGATGGGGGATAATCCGATTATGTGTACACAAGTCCATCAGACTAAAGTCCAAAGTACAAACATGCATGCTCAGAACCAATGCTAAACATCAGCCAACATTAGCAGAAGTTGCCCAAAGGGTGGCGGTAAAGAGCTGAAAAACCACGTGATTTGGTGAAAGTTGGCTGAAAATGTTCTGCTGTGTGTATGCAGAACAAGTTCATGGCAAACGCCCATTCGGACAAAAATCCACGGAAAAGTCAGATGGAAGTCCGATCGTATGTATGAGGTTTAAGGCTGTAACCTCATAATCATAATGTGTGTTATGTATGGCTTGCTGGCTGCAGAATGAGGGGTGTGATTTATGTTGAAGTGGGTGAGTTCACATTTACATGTACAAGCCTAATGTACCCTCCCACATTCACTCCCATCCCAAGGATTAATATAAATATAGGCTGGTTACAGTTAGAGAGAGAGAAGAGGATATGATGCAATCACTTTTCTAACAACTCCTACCTGCCAGAATACAGGCTGCATTTTTTGAATCTCAGAGCTGACTTCCTGAATATTCAATCAAACATATCTCTTTAACGGTAAGAAATTTCACAAATGTAATAACTGTTTAGTGTTTTGTGTGTGTGTGTGTGTGGGGGGGGGGGGGTGTACTGATGGGGGATTTTTTTTTTTCTGCTTTAAGGCAGCACAAAAACAGCAGCAAACAACCAACTCCCTCTTGGAAGACTATCTGGCTTGGTGCTGGCTTTTTTACCAAACGGCAAACTCCTCCATGGATTGTAACCCAGTATAGGCAGACAGCAAAGAGCTTGAACAGGAGCCTGGTGTTTATTCAGCAGCATTCATCTTACAACTACCACAGCTCCCCACCCCCAGATCAAATGACTAAAACTGTTAAATGTTTCCTAACATGCATAAGGAACTAGGCATAACACTTGAACTTAAAGTAAAGCAAGTTCTTACATAAAGCATACACATTACATCTTCCCTCTCAAGTATGAAACATTTAATATGAGACAAAGTCCCTCCATATTTTTGGTTTAATAGCTCGACCATAGCGAGAGAAAGTAAATGCTGGCTCATCATCCCTAGGATTGGTGTCCAATTGAGAGTCACTCCCAGCATTATCACATGCTGATATGTTTATGCTGTCCTTGGTATCCTCAGTAGACTCAATATCCGTGTTTAGGACTTCTGTGCCATCATAGGCTTGTTCTTTATCTCCATTGTCATTCGATTTCTCTAATGATGTATCCGTGGCAGTGTTTGGACGAAGATGACGCCTGTTTCGTCTAAGTTTCTGTCCTCACTTGGTCTCGATTATATAAGATTTTGGTGAATTAGCTTCTTTGATAATTTGAGCAGGTTCCCATGTACAGGGGGTCCCCTAGTTACAAACATCCGACTTACAAACGACTCCTACTTACAAACGGAGGGAGACAACAGGAAGTGAGAGGAAATCTACCCCTAGGAATGGAAATTCACTCCTGTAAGAGCTATTATGGGGAAAAGGTGCCTCCACTGATGCTTTATCACCAAGGCCTGTTTCCACAACAACCCAAAATTTTCAAAATCCAATTGTCATTGGGACAGAAAGTGAGGTGAAATCTTCTGAACAGGGGCACACACAGCAAAACAAATGTTATAGGGGTGTTAACCCTTCCCTATGCTATCCAAAAAGCTTAAAAATATTTTTTTTGGCTGGAGCTACACTTAAAAAATGTACCTGTTCCGACTTACAAACAGATTCAACTTAAGAACAAATCTACAGTCCCTAACTTGTTTGTAATCCGGGGACCCCCTGTATTCCCAGTGACTCTGTATCGCAAAGCTTGCCCAGCAGAGAGTGGGTGAAGGGATTTTGTAGATTTATTAAAATACAGTTTTTGCCTTTTCATGTTTATGATCCTCTGAGCTGTTACTCAATCCTGTGGAATAGATTGAGGCTGCAATTTCTGTGGTGCAATAGGCACTGTGGTCCTCAGTGTTCTATCCATTAGCAGCTGTGCAGGTGAGCATAAACCTTCAATAGGTGTTGCGCGATAGTTTAACAGTCCTAGGTATACATCCTGCCCTGATGATTGCGCTTTCAGTATAATGGATTTGGCTATGCCAACATACTTCTCTGCTAGACCATTGGCCTGTGGGTGATAGGGGCTTGTGGGTTTGTGCCTGATTCCCTATTCATGCAGGAAGCACTGGAACTCAGAACATGAGAATTGTGGGCCATTATCAGACACAAGTTCTTCACACACTCCATGTCTTGAAAGTATTGTTTTGAAGGTCCATCTGACTGTTAGCGCTTTTAAATTTCTCAGCTGAACTAACTCAAAGTATTTGCTATAGTAATCTACTACTATCAGGTAATGGTTGTCCTCAAAATGAAAAATATCTGTAGCCAGTCTCTGCATGCCCGTGAGGAAGCATTCCATGGTGTAAGAGGTTCTTTTTGCATTGTGTTTTTGAAATGTCTGGCAGGTTTCACACTTCACAAGAGTCTCAATATCAAAGTCCAAATTAGGCCAGTAAACGAACTCCCACGCTCTGCACTTACACAGCGTGATGTCCAAATGTCTCTGGTGGATTTGTGCCAGTACTTCTGCCTGCTGTGACTTAGGAATGAGAATACGGTCACCCATAAATATGATATCCGTATGAATGTATAGCTCATCTTTCATAGGCCAGAATCCCTGTAGTTCAGGACACAGATTCTTTCATTTTTCTGGCAAGCCATTGCACATGACACGAGTTAGTTTTTCTAGGACTTTATCCTGTTTGGTTTCTTGTCTTATCTTCTCCAGCCGTACATCCGATATTGGAATGTTCACTAGTACTGTATGTACCTGTTCCTCCAACTCAGGTTCATCCTGTGCTTCATGTCCTTCTGGAAACACCCTAGACAGGGTATCTGCCATTGGAATTTCCTTTTCAGGCTTATACTTCACTGTGAGATCATACTGCTGTAATTTCATAACCATCCGCTGCAGACGTGGAGGTGTAGAAGCTTGCGATTTCTGTAGGATGTACTCCAATGGCTCGTGGTCCATTTCCACAACTACCAGGCGACCATATATGTACTGGTGAAATTTCTCCCATACATTCACAATGGCCAGCATCTCTTTCTTAATTTGAGCATAATTGGCTTGCGTTGTGGTCAATGCTCGTGAAGCATATGCCACAGGATGTCCTTGTTGAGTCAGTACAGCACCTAATCCAAACTGGGATGCATCCACTTGAAGTACGGTGTCACAGTTTACGTCAAAATGTCTCAGTATTGGACCTGGGTGTTTAGTGATCAGTTTTTTCACTTTGTCAAAAGTCTTTTCCATGTTTGCATCCCAACACCAAACAGCATCCTTCTGTAGCAGTATACGTAGCGGTGCTATCTGTTGAGCAAGGCCCTGAGAGAATTTGGATAGACAGTTGAAAATGCCCAGTGATGTCTCCAGCTCCTTTCTGGAGGTTGGGGCCTTCATGTTAAGAACTGCTGTAATCTTCTTTGGATCAGGCTTCAAGTTAGTAGGTGTCCAAAATATGTAACTTCTTCTACCCCAATTTGCATTTTGTTTCTATTGAGTGTAAGATTCTTCTCACGACACAGATTGAGCAAAGCAGTAAGGTTTTTGTCATGTTCCATTTGATCCTTTCTATAGACCAGCAAATCATCAACTATTACTTCAACACCCTGTAGACCAGCGATCAATTCGTTTGATTTCTTTTGAAACATTTCCTGTGCAGACTCAATGCCGAAAGGTACCCTTGTGAAGCGCCATCGACCCAAAGGGGAGTTAAAAGTGGTCAAGTAACTGCTGGCTTGATCAAGACGCAATTGCCAGTAACCAGAATGGGCATGTAGTACACTAAATACTGTTGCTCCTACTAGCTTGTGCGATATATCCTCTATGGTGGGGAGTTTGTAGTGTTCCCTTATTATGACTTTGTTCAAATCACGTAGGTCAATGCATATACGAATTGCACTTGTGTTCTTCTCCACCACAACCATAGAACTGACCTATTCCGATGGTTCTGTGACCTTTTTTTACTACTCCCAGCTTCTCGATCCTAGTGAGTTCTTGTCTGACTTTATCCACAAGAGTTAAAGGTATTCTCCTTGGGGCCTGAACAACAGACTGTGTACCTTCTTTTATACGTATGCGGCTTACACCCAGGGGGCACCTCAGGCCCTTGAATAGATCACAGTACTCATGTGTAATGTCAGCCTCTGTCAGACCTCTGTGCCCACCATCCACAGTCAGTATTATCTTCACAAGTCCAATCTCTTTACTTGTTCTGAGACCTAGCATGGCTGGGGCTTGTGTTTCTATCACAAACAATTGTAAAACCTTTTCAGATCCCTTGTAAGAACATTTTGCACGACAGCGACCCATTACTTTCAGCTTTTTGTTAGCCCCTATCTGTAATGTTACATTTGCTTCATCTGTAGACTGGTGTCTTTTCTGTACTGTTGCAAGATATATTGGGGTGCAGTCTGAGTCTGACCCTGCATTGTCATCATTGTCCTTTATGGCGTGTACAGAACTTGTTTTTGACCTTCCGGTTTGTGAAGACAGTTTACACTACAGCACCGTTGGGTCCTATGAACGGACCAGCCGATTCAGGGCAGGTAGCTAATCCTAATGCCAAACCAATACATATGCCTGGGATTCGAGGGTGCAATCGTAGGGAGAGGTAGAGGTAGACGCAATAATTCCAATAGAAGGGGTGGAAGGGGCCACCCTAGGGGTAATCAACACAACTCTAGGACTCATCACCACCAAGAGCAGGGAGGTCAATATAAGAGGGGTTCACCTGCAAGGTATAATGACCATCCTTCTCAATATTATAATCGCCCTCCGTTGACTACCTATAATAGATATTCCCCACTTCGCGATCACTATATTGATGATCAATATTCTTATATGGAGAGAGACTATAATCAATCACCATATAGGTATAATCAACCAACCCTAATTCTCAGGGGAATCTGTTTTTTTTACGAGGACCATCAAGCAAAAAAAAAGGGGTCCAGATCCAAGAGAGGCACCCGAGGAGGCGAGGAGGGAGGCGAAATAAGAGGAAAAAGGAGAACATAATGGGTCAAGGTGTGTTCAATCTTAGTAATAAAGAGTTAAATTCAGATGAACTAAAAATTTTGGACAAAGGCCTTAAATTTGCCCCCCCAAAAAATTTTTATAAATTCAACACATTTATAGATGTACATAAGTATATTAGAAATATTAACATCCAAAGATATTTGATATCAAATCCCTATCGTAACCTACCAAGAGCAGCCATTTCTGGGACAGTTCATTCAGGATGATCAAATCCCTGTCTTTTCAATCCCCCTGCCCAGATGGCTCCCGCCATCAACATCTTTAGGGATTTAGTCCTTAAGGATCTTGCTAAACTACTGCCCAAAAAAATTTACAACCATAAAACAAATGTATAGGATTTTGAGCGATTGAGATACCTATAAGGCACTACCAACTAACCCTACCTCTAATTATAAAAACAAATTAGTGAATCTCAATAACAAGGGTTATAACAAATACATTTTAAATAAAAAAGAAAAAGCATTTTTAGTACCTATCGCACCCAGAATCCCAAGTATGTACTATTTACTGAAAATTCACAAGGACTCTTTACACCCTCCGGGACACCCAATCGTGAGGGCATAGATTCCGTGACCTCAGGTATTGGTCGTTTTGTAGATTTGTTTCTCCAGCCATTGGTGAGAAAAACTCCTTCATATCTTAAGGATACTAGGGACACTATTAAATTGCTTGAAACTGTGAATATACATCATGGCTATGGGCGAAGTTGCCTCCCTGTATACATGCATACCCCATCAGTTGGGGATTGACGCTGATTGACATTTTTTAAGCCAGGATCTCTCCATTACTTAGTCCCAGGGTGGCTATATCATAGAATTACTTGAGTTTGCCGCCCAACACAATTACTTTTAGTTCAACAGTCATTTTTACTTACAGCAGAAAGGCGTAGCAATTGGGGCTAAATTTGCACCCAGCTTCGCCAGTGTTAGGTACCTGGTAGTAGAGCCTGACTTGTAGGAGAAGACCTCTCATACAATGCTGGTTCAGGAGCCACTGGAGTGGGGACAGTGGTCTCCTGAGCACAGTGGGGTAGGAGTGCCTGTTGAGCTGAGTCTCTGATGCTGAAGTGATGAGAGATCCCGCAGGGATGGCTGGACTGCAGATCAGGTGAGACTGGAAGCAGCAAACTGGAACACTTGGAGATGCAGAGGTCTCTGGAGCTGAAGCTGAAGGTGCAACAGCAAGGACTAAACAGGAACAAGCAGGGTCAGACGGTCCGGGTCAGCAAGGATATGAGACAGGCAAAAACAGCAGGCAGAGGCAGAGTCGGTAGGCAGGCAGAGATCGGCAACGGTATCAGGCAGGTAGTATAAGAATAGTCGGACAGGCCGGGTCGGATTGGAGCAGGACGGATGGTCAGACAAGCCGGGTCAGATAGGTAGCAAGCAATCAGGTTCAAATACAAGAATCACAAAGCTGAGACGAAGCAGCAATGTGTCAGAGGCACAGGGGGACTTTTATGTGTACTTTGGCGCCAAACCGGCGCTATCGCGAACGCGCGCACGCCTGTACGTGCGCACGTGCACACGCGCGCGCGCATAAGCGTCGCGTACCCGCGCGCGCCCTAGCGCCGCGCTGACGCCCGAGAACAACAGGGATTTGCTGAACAGCACGCAACGGAGCGCGCCGGCGCATAGGCGTACCCCGACTCCCCGGTTTGGTGCCAATGGTACCCTGACATTGCCCCCCCCCCCAAGGGGCAACCTCCGGGTGCCCAAAAGCCTTTTCTTTTCCAGATGGTTAGAAAAATAGGCTCGCACTAAACGCCTGGCATGCACATTACTATCTGGTTCCCATGAATTACTTTCTGGGCCGTAGCCCCTCCACTTAATTAGGAACTGGATCTGCCCTTGTCTTTTCCTGCAATCAAGGATAGCCTCGACCTCAAATTCCTCGTTGCCATCAATCACAATAGGTTCAGGAGGTCTAGTTCCTCTACCGGGGAAGGGATCAGGTACAGCAGGTTTGAGCAATGTAACATGAAACACGGGGTGTATTTTAAGAGAGTCAGGCAAAGTCAGTTCATACGAAACTTCATTGATCTTTCTTTTAACCGGAAACGGTCCCATAAATCTAGGTGCCAATTTCTTAGAAGGACATGCTAGTTTGATATTACTTGTAGATAGCCATACCTGATCGGCAAGCTGAAGCTTCAATTCCCCTCTTCTCTTCCGGTCAAAGATCCTCTTGCTGTCCGCCTGAGCCTTGGATACTGCTTCCTGCAACATCTGGTTGTTATGGTTGATGAAGTCTACCGAACTCTGTACTGCCGGGACTGAGGACTCTGGAAGGAAATCGGGTAAAAAGGTTAGATGGAAACCATAATTAGCGAAAAAGGGGGATTGACCGGTGGCTGAATGTTTGGCATTGTTGTAGGCAAATTCTGCCAACGGCAGCAAGGATACCCAATCATCTTGTGAAAAAGAAGTAAAACATCTGATATACTGCTCAAGAGTCTGATTGGTCCTCTCCGTCTGACCATTGGTCTGAGGGTGATAGGCCGAAGACAAGGCCAGTTTAATTTTTAAAGACTCACACAGGGCTCTCCAGAAACGTGAGGTAAATTGTACCCCTCTGTCAGAGGTTATGTTTACAGGGATTCCGTGAAGTCTAATGATTTCCTTAATGAAGATGTGAGCCGTATCAATAGCTGACGGAGTTCCTTTTAATGGAAGAAAGTGGGCCATCTTGGTAAAACGGTCTACTACCACGAAGATAGCAGAACACCCCTCAGAACATGGAAGCTCTACAACAAAGTCCATGGATATCATCTTCCAGGGCCTATCGGGTACTGGTAAAGGTTTTAACAGGCCCCAAGCTCGACTCCTGGACGTCTTATTCTGGGTACAGATAGGGCAAGATTTGACATATTTCTCACAAAAGTCCTTTAAATTGGGCCACCAGAAGGTACGCTGTACCAATTCCAGAGTTTTACGAACCCCAAAGTGACCTGCCAGTGGGTGATCGTGAAGGAGTGCCAAGACCTTGACCCGAACCTCCTCAGGAACAAAAATTTGGCTACCTTTCCAGAACAGTTCGTCCTTGCTACTTAAGGTAAACCCTGAGGGTCTGGCTGATTCAGAAGATGCTTCCTTAATCTGAGAGAGAAGATCAGTTTGTATGAGCAAAAAATTGTTTGCAGGTAAAATGGTGTTTGGAGCAGATAAATCCTTTGGGTTGTCATGCATTCGTGATAATGCGTCTGGTTTGACATTTCTTGAACCTGGCCGATACGTAATGTGGAAGGAAAAGCGCGAGAAAAACAGCGCCCAACGGGCTTGACGGGGTTTTAGTCTTTTAGCAGATCGTAAATATTCTAAATTTTTGTGATCAGTATAAATTAGCACTGGATGCACAGCCCCCTCCAACAGGTACCTCCACTCCTCTAATGCAGTCTTGATGGCAAGAAGCTCCCGATCACCGACATCATAGTTTCTCTCCGCAGAGGAGAGATTTCGGGAGAAGAACCCTACGGGGTGCATAACATCCTTACTGCCCTTTCGTTGCGAGAGTATCGCACCGACCGCTATCTCTGAAGCGTCCACTTCTAAAATGAATGGCAAGGATGGTTCAGGGTGATTGAGAATAGGTGCTGAGGTAAAAAGTCTCTTGAGGTTCTCAAAAGCCTCTTGGGCTAGGTGATTCCAGGAAAAACGGGTATTCTGTTTGGTCAGTTGTGTGATTGGTGCGATTATTGCAGAGAAACCCTTGATAAACTTTCTGTAAAAGTTTGCGAACCCGATGAATCGCTGAACCCCTTTTTTGTCCAGGGGTACCGGCCAGTCCAGAACGGCAGAAACCTTCTGTGGGTCCATCTTGATGCCAGTTGAGGAGATAATCAAGCCCAGGAATTGGATGCTCTGTTGCTCAAACTCGCATTTCTCCGCCTTTGCATAAAGTCTGTGTAAGCGGAGACGACCCAACACTTGGCAAACATGTTTCCGATGGAGATCTAGGGATTCTGAAAAGATCAAAATATCGTCTAGATATGCGATCACAAACAGATCTAAGAAGTCTCTAAGCACATCATTAATTAGGTGTTGAAAGGTCGCAGGGGCATTGCAGAGTCCAAAAGGCATGACTAAATATTCATAATGCCCGAATCGGGTCCGAAAAGCTGTTTTCCACTCATGCCCAGCCCGAATGCGGATCAGATTATAGGGCCCTCTTAGATCAAGCTTAGAAAAAATGACGGCAGTCCTTAATTTCTGGAACAGTTCGGGTATCAAGGGTAGGGGATAACGATTTTTGACCGTGATTTTATTCAATTCTCGGGTAGTCAATACACGGGCGGAGAGATTTGTCCTTAGTAACAAAGAATATTCCCGCACCTGCTGGAGAAGTAGAATGACGAATAAATCCTTTGGCCAAGTTTTCATCTATATATGTTTTCAACACTTCTTGTTCCTTCTCAGATAGGGGAAAGATGCGTCCAAAGGGAATTTCGGATCCTGGCAGCAATTCGATGGGGCAATCGTAGGGACGATGAGGTGGAAGAGAATCTGCCCCCTTTTTGCTGAAGACATCCATGTAGTCATGATAGTGTTTGGGAATGATCTGACGATTTGTCTGGTCGGAGTCCAGGCAAAGCAGGGTAGCTTGGGGATCCGAATCTTTCGCCAAACAGTGTTCCTGGCAGTAGGATGACAGAAATTTTACTTCTCCTGATGCCCAATGGATGTGTGGATTGTGGGCCTGTAGCCAGGGAATGCCCAGGATAATGGGAAACATAGGGGAGGTGATGGCGTCAAGGATCAGCAATTCCTTGTGTTGAGAAGAAGTTGTAGCGGATAATAGCAGGGTCTATTGTGTCACTTGTCCGGATCTGATACGGGAGCCATCGGCAAGGAAGACAGAGAGTCCATGGGCTTTAGTCCGTAAAGGGATGTTGTGCAAATTGGCAAAGTTTAAGTCTATAAAGCAGCTGCATGCCCCGGAGTCAATAATTGCGTTGACTTGGAGTGTCCTTTCTTGAAGCTGTAACGAGAGAGGAATGGCAAGATGGGTAGAATTTGTAGATAAAGCAGAGAGACTGGTAAGTATAGGAGATGAACACTTACTTATTCTGATTGGGCAATTATGGACATAATGCCCGGTTCCTCCACAGTAAAGGCACAGATTTAATTGTCGACGTCGGGCACGTTCTTCGGAGGACAGGGCAGGTCGCATCAGACCTAACTGCATTGGTTCGGAGGTATCTGGTGTGGTATTGACTGAATTTGGACTGGGCACAGGTAAGTAGCGGGATGCAGGAATCGGGGCTCGTGGTGTCATCCAGGTCGGGCGGTTAGGTTGAACTGCTCGTTCAGATCGGCGTTCTCGGAGGCGACGAACGATCTGAATAGTTAGGGTGATCAAGGCCTCCAAGGTGTTTGGAATACCAACTCGAGCAAGTTCATCTTTTACATTTTCAGACAGTCCAATGCGGAACTGATGACGCAGAGCCGCGTCATTCCACTGGGTGTCCGCGCTCCAACGTCTGAATTCAGCAACATAGTCCTCCGCAGGTCTGCGGCCTTGTTGGAGCGCGAGCAGAGCAGATTCAGCTGTGGCAGTCTGTTGAGGATCTTCATATAATTGTGCCATGGCTTCGAAGAAAGCGGATAAGGATTGAGTTGGAGCAGAGTCCCCTTCAAGTAAACGGTGTGCCCAGGTCTGTGGTTCCCCTTGAAGGAGGGAAATGACAAATCCAACTTTAGTGGCTTCCAGTGAAAAGGTTCTGGGCTGTAAGGCAAAAAAGAGCTGGCAGGCATTGCGGAAACCCCGAAACTTAGCCCGGTCTCCGGAGAACCTTTCAGGAATGGGGACCCGTGGTTCAGGCGGAAGCATTACCACTGAAGGCCCTGGAACAGTCTGTGTTGGGGCGGCAGGTGAAGAGGAGGTTGAAGGGTTAGCCCCTGCAAGATTCTGAACTTGTCCCTCCAGTCTGTTATAATTGTCCTGAAGGGCTTGCACTGCTTGGGTGAGAGCTGCCAGGTGTGTGCATATCTCCTTCAATGGAGAGGTATCTCCTGCAGGCTCAGACATGGCTGCTTCGTACTGTTAGGTACCTGGTAGTAGAGCCTGACTTGTAGGAGAAGACCTCTCATACAACGCTTATTCAGGAGCCACTGGAGTGGGGACAGTGGTCTCCTGAGCACAGTGGGGTAGGAGTGCCTGTTGAGCTGAGTCTCTGATGCTGAAGTGATGAGAGATCCCGCAGGGATGGCTGGACTGCAGATCAGGTGAGACTGGAAGCAGCAAACTGGAACACTTGGAGATGCAGAGGTCTCTGGAGCTGAAGCTGAAGGTGCAACAGCAAGGACTAAACAGGAACAAGCCGGGTCAGACGGTCCGGGTCAGCAAGGATATGAGACAGGCAAAAACAGCAGGCAGAGGCAGAGTCGGTAGGCAGGCAGAGATCGGCAACGGTATCAGGCAGGTAGTATAAGAATAGTCGGACAGGCCGGGTCGGATTGGAGCAGGACGGATGGTCAGACAAGCCGGGTCAGATAGGTAGCAAGCAATCAGGTTCAAATACAAGAATCACGAAGCTGAGACGAAGCAGCAATGTGTCAGAGGCACAGGGGGACTTTTATGTGTACTTTGGCGCCAAACCGGCGCTATCGCGAACGCGCGCACGCCCGTACGCGCGCACGTGCACACGCGCGCGCGCCCTAGCGCTGCGCTGACGCCCGAGAACAACAGGGATTTGCTGAACAGCACGCAACGGAGCGCGCCGGCGCATAGGCGTACGCCGACGCCCCGGTTCGGTGCCAATGGTACCCTGACAGCCAGTCTGTTTATGGCTAAGTGGGAGGAGGATGTCGTCTCTGTCCACGGTGGACCTCAATTGATCCTGTGGGCCAGGTACATTGACGACATCCTCCTCCTGTGGGGTGGCTGTTCAGAGTCCTTGGGCCAGTTTTTCTCCTTGCTGAACTGTAATGACCAAGGTATATCTTTGTCTTATGAGTTCAGCAAAATTAATTTTCTTGATTTGGAAATAGAAATTCAGGAGTGTCATTTTCAATTTAAAACCTGTTTCAAACCCACAGATCGCAGTGGGTTCATGCCCTTGGACAGCTGCCACCATAGATCGTGGCTACGATCTGTTCCACGTGGTCAATTTCTGCGACTGCGTAGGAACTGTACCGATATTGAGACTTTCAAATCACAGGCCATGGTCTTGAGACAGAGATTTCTTGACAAGGGCTACGATCGATCTGGAGTTACAGAATACTATGAAAGTGGATAGACGTTCTCTGTTGGTAGAGATACCCCATCAGGATTCTAAGGAATCTTTCAAATGGTCGATGTTGACCACTCTGTGCAACATAAGCAAATAAAGTTTATATTTAACAAACACTGGAATGTATTAAAAAGCGATCGTGTTTTGGGTTCCTTGTTGCCAGATCAAGCTAAAGTTGTATATAGGGGAGCCCGCTCTTTGCAAAGCAAAAGTACCCCCAATACCATCAACCCACCAGTCGGACCCTCCTTTTTTGGCAACATTGTAGGCTACTATCCATGTAAGAAATGTGATGTCTGTCAGTATAACACACGAGGCAGAAGTAAGACCAAAGTGTTTAGGTCAACAACCACTAATCGAGTGTATCTCATTAAACATTTCTGCACTTGCGCCACTAAGAACGTCGTATACCTACTTACTTGCCCTTGTGGCAAACAGTATGTGGGCCATACCATTAGGTCCTTCACAACAAGGGTTAATGAACACATAGCTAAAATGAAGAAGGACAGTATTAAACATACTGTACCTAGACACTATCGACAATATCATAATAGAGATCCAAGAGGAACTGAGTTTCTGATCATAGATAAGTACCTTCCTCCTTGGAGGGGTGGAGCTATGACCAGGGGCATTTCACGCCTTGAAACCTACTGGATTTATGAGTTGCAGTCACACTCTCCATTTGGAATGATTGTAGAGTGGGACATTAATGCCTTCCTCAATAAGGCATAATTGCAACCACTTTTTTTTTACAGTCTATCCATTTTCCTTTTTTAATTTTAATTTTTTATCAATTTTTGGGATTATCTGGGTTCTGATTTGTGGAGCCAGGTTTCGGTAATGGCGAGTAGGTTAAATGAGTTGGCAATAAAGAGGTCATGGAGAGAAGTGAGTTTGTTGCAGACAGAGCGGGAGTTCCAGAGGGCACAAGAGAAAGGGAGTCTGGTCTTAGGAAGAATAGAAATGGGAACTAAATTGTGTTGATTGCGGCTGCTACCAGAAGGTGATGGGTGCATGGGGTATGGTTAAATGATGGAGGCTCAAGGTTTGGGGATATATCCCCAGAAGTTAGGAGAAGCAGGAGAGTGAGGGAGGTAATATGGGAGTGGGATTTGTATGAAGGGACATGGCCCAGGGTCTTGGAGATTTTTAGTGTGTGTGGATTTAGAATTAGCAGGAGTTGGTGGGTGCAGTAATAAGGAGAGGACAGAAGTGAGGGTGATATATATATATGCTGTGGGGGGAGAAGAGGGGTGAAGGAGAGATAGTTTAAGGATAGAGGACACAGCTGTCAAAAGGAGTGGTAGAGAGTGCATGTTACAAGGAGAAGAAGCTGAAGGGGTAAACAAGGTCACCTGATGTCTGTCTGGTGTTTTTTAAAGCTTTTTCTTGTGTTGATTTGCTTTGTGCATTCACTGAAGTGCAGAGTCAAAAGTGCTTCCACTTATAGACATCGCCCACCTTGAGAAAGAGCCCCAGTTGCAAATGTGCCCCCTGCAGATGCTTCCCCCAAAAGAAGCTTATATTTATACTGAGAGGGGTGGGTGGTGGGTGGATTTGAATTAGCAATCAAGAGGTAATAAAGGTTGGCTGGTTAACAGGGCAAAATTCTTACTTCAGAAACAGACTAGCAAGAGTGCACTAAAGTTAACGGGCCATAATTCTGGGCAAGAGAGATAATAAAGCATTGTAATGTGGACAGGTCTACAGAATGTTAAGAAAAAATAACATACCAGCAATTATTAAAGACACATAAGCAAAGCAGATAGCAGTGTTTCAGTTTTTGGGTGGAGATGGTTCAGTTAACACATACCATAGCAATTTAGACTAGGGAAAACAAACACTTTTCAGTTTTCAATTCTGGGTGGATGGCAGTGAGCTGCAAACATACCTTAGCAATTTAGACTAGGGAAAACAAACACTTTTCAGTTTTCAATTCTGGGTGGATGGCAGTCGCCTGCAAACATACCTGTGAAGAGACAGAGAAGAAATCTTCAGATAAGTGCAGAGTCAGAAGTGCTTCCACTTATAGAAATCACCCACTTTGAGAAAAAGCCCCAGTTGCAAATGTGCCCCCTGCATTATTTCATTTATGGTTGCATCCTGTGAGCATATGAAAAGGATTTAATCTACCTGCCTCTGAGTTTCCCTCCTTGCTGTGAGTTCCCCGAGGGACAGTGTGAACACCATCTTCCTGTGTCAACATCCCCAGATGTGGATGTCCCTGGGTACTGGTGTGCTGTCACCACAAGCCTTGACGACTCATTGGGCTTACGCCTTGTTGAGTCCATTAGCTCTGGTAAGCCTCTCTTATGTTGGTGGTGGCTTCTCCCATTATCTTCTCTTCACATTTGTTTTCCTATTGATGTCCGGAAGTTGATATTCATCTACCTAGATCAACATCACATCTTAGTTTTTTTATCCGTGGATTATTTTCACTTATTCACTATCACAGTGTGGACTTCATTTAATATACTTATTGATGTTTACATGTCTACTGTTTAGAGTGTTCAACATTAAACTTCTGTGTGTGTATATGGTCTTATTCCATACGACTGTTCTGATTTAGCGCTGCACATTTACATATATTTATTCACTTGCAATTGTCATTTGCTGTGTTGGCTGCTGTCTTATATTTATAAAAAAAAAAAAAATGTTTTTAAAGTAATTATAAGGTGCAATGTGTAAATAATATACTAGATGTATACCATTAGAATAAGAGTAGCGATGATTAAACTACTAACTGTATATATAATAAATGAAAAATTATTTATATAATCTGAAATTTACCGTGTAAAAAATATATATAAATAATATCACAGTGATAAGTGCAAAAAATACAACAAAGTGCCAAGTGCCACACAATGAGTGTGATTATCAAATCCAAGATGTGATACGTGGTTATTAAATTCCAATTTATGAAAGAAATGTCAATAAAAACAGTTCATAAAAAATCCAACGTGCGTGCATTAATCTTAGTGCTTAGTGCTCAGAATTCCATGCTCAAGTGCCATCCAGTGACCCCCCCGGGGACAGCCACTCACCTCAGAGCGTGCGACTCAGCTGTGAGACTGAATCTAAACACGCTTATGAGCCATCCCACGGCTCAGTGATGGAATCCAGATACACAGTATTCAGCAGCAGCTCCACAGTTAGGAATAAAGGAAAAGGAAAAGAAAAACTGGATAGTGTGATATTGTTTATAAATGTTTATTGGAATAAAAGCTCCCCACATTAGGGTGCTCACATTTGAAAGGTGTGTGAGTGCACCAATCTGATAACAGTCTCCAAAGTTTGCCTCAAAGTTTGCCTGTCAGGAGGGATAAGCTGTGCATCTCATCTCAGTGGAGTGAGTGAAAGGCTCCATGCTCCGTCCTGGCCCCTCCCCTACGCATGTTCGACACAGGGTCACGTGTCTTCATCAGGGAGATGTGATTGGACGGACGCTCTGCAGCCTATAGTCATCGCGGCCATTTTGCCGTGGATTTGCAGACACTCTAGTGCCAGGCTCCATGTGTTATTGCTCAGTGTATTGAACAACGCCGCAGAAAGCAACAAGCATCTGCGAAGCTAGGATTTATAGCTGTGTATATGGGGAACGAGTTAATAGAGTCCAACTCAGAGCCCAAAGGAAATATCCACATATATAGAAATATATCAACAGCCAATGTGATGTTTGTGACCTATGACAAGGCAATCAAACAGTAAATATCCACAATCAAATCTCATGTGTAATGGATAACTTCTAAGCGTATCCCTAATACCATGTTGATTATATGTAGTGTCACTTAATAATAGTGTGTACTATGGATATATTTAAAATCAACATCCTAATGTGGTAGCAACAATCTGTTACAAAATCTGTTACAAAATGGGAACATCCCCAAGTACAAAGACCTATATGCACCCCCAAAATACATTAGAGATGAATATGACATAAAATTGAAGATAACATTAGATCCAAAATAGAAATTAAAATACGTATAAAACGCATGTATACATGCGTGTGTATGGGTACGCACACATATATATAAAATTCTATAGAGGCACTAAATTTCATAGAGATACCACTACAAGTTGTGTCCTACAAGCATTCGAATAAAATTTAAAATATATATAAAAAATATATATAAAACGCATGTATACCTGCGTGTATATAGGTACGCACACATATATATAAAATTCTATAGAGGCACTAAATTTCATAGAGATACCATTACAAGCTGTATCCTACAAGCATTTGAAATAAAATTTAAAATATATATGTGTGAAATGCAATGTTATTTTATAATAAAAATAGAATGTTAAAAAAAAAAAATGTTTATTTAATTAAAAAATATATATACAATATCAGAGCCGTAAAACTAGGATACAGTGATAGGAGCTTGTGTATATATGTGTACTCTTCGATCTGTTTGATCCCATTGCAGAGAAAAAAAGTACGGAATTTGTGTTTTTTTTACAGTTAAACGCAGGTTCAAACGTTGCTTAAAATATATTAGTAATTGCTTAAAAAACATTTTAAATCGAAATCTTTGTTCAATCCCCCAGGTGCTAGTGAACCCAATTGGTGTATCCACCAAGATTCACGCTTGCTGATGTCCCTAACATAATTGGAGCCCCTCCAATGGCATTTAGGTGCCTCAATGCCCCAAAAACGCATACCAACTGTACTTTGGTTGTGCACATCCCTAAAGTGTACAGATAGGTGATGCCTATCAAAGCCTTTTCGGATGTTTCTAACGTGTTCCTCCATCCGATCTTTTAAGGCTCTGGTACGGCCAACAGATCCCACGGACACTTAATTACATAGACGACCCCTACAGTGTCGCACGAGATAAAATCCTTTATAGTGTGGAGTTGATTGGAACAAGGATCTCGTGCGACACTGTAGGGGTCGTCTATGTAATTAAGTGTCTGTGCGATTTTCTCTATGTTGGTATGTTGGCCGTACCATCAGACCCCTAAAAGATCGGATGGCGGAACACGTTAGAAACATCCGAAAAGGCTTTGATAGGCATCACCTATCTGTACACTTTAGGGATGTGCACAACCAAAGTACAGTTGGTATGCGTTTTGTCATATTCATCTCTAATGTATTTTGGGGGTGCATATAGGTCTTTGTACTTGGGGATGTTCCCATTTTGTAACAGATTTTGTAACAGATTGTTGCTACCACATTAGGAAGTTGATTTTAAATATATCCATAGTACACACTATTATTAAGTGACACTACATATAATCAACATGGTATTAGGGATACGCTTAGAAGTTATCCATTACACATGAGATTTGATTGTGGATATTTACTGTTTGATTGCCTTGTCATAGGTCATATAGTAGCACTGGTATATTTTGTATGTTTGGGATAATATGTGCTGAACATCGGTCTCCGTCCTGCACAAACATCACATTGGCTGTTGATATATTTCTATATATGTGGATATTTCCTTTGGGCTCTGAGTTGGACTCTATAAACTCGTTCCCCATATACACAGCTATAAATCCTAGTTTCGCAGATGCTTGTTGCTTTCTGCGGCGTCGTTCAATACACTGAGCAATAACACATGGAGCCTGGCACTAGAGTGTCTGCAAATCCACGGCAAAATGGCCGCGATGACTATATTTAGGCTGCAGAGCGTCCGTCCAATCACATCCCCCTGATGAAGACACGTGACCCTGTGTCAAACACGCGTAGGGGAGGGGCCAGGACGGAGCACGGAGCCTTTCACTCCACTGAGATGAGATGCACAGCTTATCCCTCCTGACAGGCAAACTTTGAGGCAAACTTTGGAGACTGTTATCAGATTGGTGTACTCACGCACCTTGCAAATGTGAGTACCCTAATGTGGGGAGCTTTTATTCCAATAAACATTTATAAACAATATCACACTATCCAGTTTTTCTTTTCCTTTATTCCTAACTGTGGAGCTGCTGCTGAATACTGTGTATCTGGATTCCATCACTGAGCCGTGGGATGGCACATAAGCGTGTTTAGATTCAGTCTCACAGCTGAGTCGCACGCTCTGAGGTGAATGGCTGTCCCCGGGGGGGTCATTGGATGGCACTTGAGCATGGAATTCTGAGCACTAAGCACTAAGATTAATGCACGCATGTTGGATTTTTTATGAACTGTTTTTATGGACTTTATGTGCATTTCTTTCATAAATTGGACTTTAATAACCACGTATCACATCTTGGATTTGATATTCACACTCATTGTGTGGCACATGGCACTTTGTTGTATTTTTTGCACTTATCACTGTGATATTATTTATATATATTTTTTACACGGTAAATTTTAGATTATATAAATAGTTTTTCATTTATTATATATACAGTTAGTAGTTTAATCATCGCTACTCTTATTCTAATGGTATACATCTAGTATATTATTTACACATTGCACCTTATAATCACTTTAAAAATTTTTTTTTTTTTTATAGATATATCCTTTGCTGTGGCTGGATAAGCCGCTTATGCGGTATTTTCAGTATACCTCATATGCATTAATGATCTCCAGATTGACATTTTCACCTTAGCACAGCGTATCTTTTGTATACATTGTATTGCACGGCATATGAAACGTGTTCTGTGCGGGCAGCTAGGTGATTTCCACATTTGAGGCAATATACCATTGTGGCTCGCAATATCCCCTTTTATCTGTCTTATATTTAGGTGACAGCGCGGTATTGTTTACTTTTTTACAAAACAGTTTACACACCCTGGCAAAATGTCCTCTTTTCTTGCATTTATTGCATATCTACCCCCTTGCCGGACAGACACTATTTTTATGGTGCATGTTTCCACAATATCCACACTCTGCTTGTGTGTTACTTGTTACAGTGCCATAGGTGCCCTTTTGTTCCTTTGTGTGCTCTTTCTTGCCCATATCTACTGCTGTGATTTTCTGTAGCAATAATCTGGAGCTGTGTTCCTTCCAGTACCCACATGTCCTTTCTTGACATTTCATATGCTCTGGCAATCCTTATGGCTTTCTCAAGATTTAAGTCTTCTTCCTGCAACAGCTTTTCCTGAACTTCCTTAAACTTACTGCCTATCAGAATGCGGTCTTTTATCATCTCTCCGGCATCATAGAAAGGACAGTCTTTGGCACGCAACCAAAGACTCACCTCCACACTGGTTCCTCTCATATAACAGTTTCCTTTGCACTGTGGAGTTTCTGCTTGGGTTGCAGTATGCTTCAAACTTTTCAAACAGTACCTCTGTTTTCTTTTTTTCCTCTGCAGTGATCTCCCCACTTGCTTGCCAGGCTCGGCACACATCACGTCCTTTTTGTCCCACACATATCGGAAAGTGAGCTGCTTTCTGCTGATCAGTCCATTTGTCTGCATTTGGTTCTGTAATCACAAACTCTATCAGCTCCCTCCATTGTGACCAGTTTTCAGATACAGTGGGGACGGAAAGTATTCAGACCCCCTTAAATTTTTCACTCTTTGTTATATTGCAGCCATTTGCTAAAATCATTTACGTTCATTTTTTTCCTCAATAATGTACACACAGCACCCCATATTGACAGAATTGTTGACATTTTTGCAGATTTATTAAAAAAGAAAAACTGAAATATCACATGGTCCTAAGTATTCAGACCCTTTGCTCAGTATTTAGTAGAAGCACCCTTTTGATCTAATACAGCCATGACATACAACAAGTTTTTCACACCTGGATTTGGGGATCCTCTGCCATTCCTCCTTGCAGATCCCCTCCGGTTCTTTCAAGTTGGATGGTAAACGTTGGTGGACAGCCATTTTTAGGTCTCTCCAGAGATGCTCAATTGGGTTTAAGTCAGGGCTCTGGCTGGGCCATTCAAGAACAGTCACGGAGTTGTTGTGAAGCCACTCCTTTGTTATTTTAGCTGTGTGCTTAGGGTCATTGTCTTGTTGGAAGGTAAACCTTCGGCCCAGTCTGAGGTCCTGAGCGCTCTGGAGAAGGTTTTCATCCAGGATATTCCAGTACTTGGCCGCATTCATCTTTCCCTCGATTGCAACCAGTCGTCCTGTCCCATGCTTCACTGTTGGGACTGTATTGGACAGGTGATGAGCAGTTGTATCTTGGCAGTTCTATCTTGGTCTCATCAGACCAGAGAATCTTATTTCTCACCATCTTGGAGTCCTTCAGGTGTTTTTTGCCAAACTCCAATGCAGGCTTTCATGTGTCTGGTACTGAGGAGAGGCTTCTGTCAGGCCACTCTGCCATAAAGCCCTGACTGGTGGAGGGCTGCAGTGATGGTTGACTTTCTACAACTTTCTCCCATATCCCGACTGCATCTCTGAAGCTCAGCCACAGTGAAATTTGGGTTCTTCTTTACCTCTCACCAAGGCTCTTCTCCCCCAATAGCTCAGTTTGGCTGGACAGCCAGCCCTAGGAAGGGTTCTGGCCATCCCAAACGTCTTCCATGGAGGTCACTGCTCTTAGGAACCTTAAGTGCAGCAGAAATTTTTTTGTAACCTTGGCCAGATCTGTGCCTTGCCACAATTCTGTCTCTGAGCTCTTCAGGCAGTTCATTTGACCTCATGATTCTCATTTGCTCTGACATGCACTGTGAGCTGTAAGGTCTTATATAGACAGGTGTGTGGCTTTCCTAATCAAGTCCAATCAGTATAATCAAACACAGCTGGACTCAAATGAAGGTGTAGAACCATCTCAAGGATGATCAGAAGAAATGGACAGCACCTGAGTTAAATATATGAGTGTCACAGCAAAGGGTCTGAATACTTAGGACCATGTGATATTTCAGTTTTTCTTTTTTTAATAAATCTGCAAAAATGTCAACCATTCTGTGTTTTTCTGTCAATATGGGGTGCTGTGTGTACATTAATGAGGGAAAAAATGAACTTAAATGATTTTAGCAAATGGCTGCAATATAACAGACTGAAAAATGTAAGGGGGTCTGAATACTTTCTGTCCCCACTGTACATTCCCTGATTCCAAATCCAGGGAAGGAATGACCTTTGTGCTGCTGTTTGCTGCCACGTCTCTTCTGACCCGACTTCTGGTACCATGTGATGTTTTAACACAAAGTATAGGCAGACAGCAAAGAGCTTGAACAGGAGCCTGGTGTTTATTCAGCAGCATCCATCTTACAACTACCACAGCTCCCTGCCCCCAGATCACATGACTAAAACTGGTAACTGTTTCCTAAAATGCATAAGGAACTAGGCATAACAATTGAACTTGAAGTATAACATAAAGCATATACATCATTACAGAGTGCTGATATCACAGAGGGAAGGCATTACAATAAGAGGTGTGGATCCAGGTGATGGGCTTACCTTTAGGCTTGACTGACATAGCCGTAGACAACAGAACCTGGAAAGGCCCATCCCAGCAAGCCTGCAGAGGTATGGAAAGGTGCTGCTTGGCAATTAACCAGTCTCCAGTTCTGAGACAGTGTTGAGCACCCTTAGCTCAGGATCTAGCAATGAAGAATACACGTGGGAAAGAAGATCAGTTGGTGTACTATGCAGACTTATTACAAGTTCAGTGAAAAGCTCCATTAGCATGAGAATCATGAGCTAAACAAAGTTCTTGACTGACTGTCTTGAAGTCTTGACTGCTCATAAACCTTTGCTATATTTTTTCCCAAAGTAAAGTTGTAACACTCAACCTTACTGTTTGTATTGATGTGTTCCCTAATCTAGTGTTTCTCAACTCTAGTCCTCAAGGTGCCCCAACAGGTCATGTTTTCAGGATGTCCTTCAGATGAAACGGCTGTGGTAATTACTAAGGCAGTGAAACTGATCAAATCACCTGTGCAAAATAATGGAGAGCCTGAAAACATGACCTTTTGGGGCGCCTTGATGACTGGAGTTGAGAAACGCTGCCCTAATCTACCATTATTAGCTACACTTTCTAAATCTAAAAACTGTTTCTGACAGCAGCATGCATCTATCCACTCAGAAAAAGCATCCATACACACAAGCACCTACAACTCTCATTTAGACAGTTGTATAAAATCAATCTGTAGTCTGTGAAAAGGGAACAGAGTGTTTGAAAACTGTTTCTGAGATGCTTTAACACAGTGGTCATCAACCCTGTCCTCAGGGCCCACTAACAGGCCAGGTTTTATGTATTACCTTGGGGAGATGCAGACTAAAATACTGAAATCACTGAGCAGCAAATTATATCACCTGTGATGTATTTCAGTTATCTTGCAAACCTGGCCTGTTAGTGGGCCCTGAGGACAGGGTTGATGACCACTGCTTTAACAGGTTATCCAGCACTGTTAACATGATTGTCAGTAGGAGGCTGCCAAGGTAAATCCCAGAGCATTCCAATGACAATGATGACCTGAAAAGAACCATTCCTTCTTTTGACACACGTTACACCATGTTACACAGTAGCCAGGTGAGTAAATGAAGACCTGGGCACCACAGACTGTCAATATTTTTCCAACTTACAATTGAATTTAGAGTGTTTGGGATTGATAAGTACACCCTTCTTACTATAATTGCAAAAATGCTTCACCAAGCTCCACTAATTGGCCTAAAGCCACTGGAAAGGTCATATGGTCTCTGACCTCCAGCAGCATTTTGGGTTTTTGCACATTATTAGTATACAGTGGGGATGGAAAGTATTCAGACCCTCTTAATTTTTTCACTCTTTGTTATATTGCAGCCATTTGCTAAAATCATTTAAGTTCATTTATTTTCCTCATTAATGTACACACAGCACCCCATATTGACAGAAAAACACAGAATTGTTGACATTTTTGCAGATTTATTAACCACTTTTGTCTGGCAGCGATCAAAGATGAGGGGGAGGCCATCCGATCGTGGCCCCCCCCCTCGCGATCGCTCCCAGCCAATGAGAAACATCCCCTGCCTCTGTATAGTACACAGAGGCAGAGGATGTGATGTCATCTCTCCTCGGCTCGGGAGTTTACGTTCCAGCGCCGAGGGGAGAAGACATGTGATTGAGTGCACCAACACTACACAACACAGTAGAACATGCCAGGCACACTAAACACCCTGATTCCCCCCCCCCGATCGCCCCCCGATCCCCCCCCCAATCACCCCCCCCCCCTGTCACAAACTGACACCAAGCAGGTTTTTTTTTTTTTTTTCCTGATTACTGCATAGTGTCAGTTTGTGACAGTTAGAAGTGTTAGGACAGTGAGTATTACCCCCCTGTAGGTCTAGGGTACCCCCCTAACCCCCCTAATAAAGTTTTAACCCCTTGATCACCCCCCGTCACCAGTGTCACTAAGCGATCATTTTTCTGATCGCTGTATTAGTGTCACTGGTTCCGCTAGTTAGGGACGTAAATATTTAGGTTCGCCGTCAGCGTTTTATAGCGACAGGGACCCCCATATACTACCTAATAAATGTTTTAACCCCTTGATTGCCCCCTAGTTAACCCTTTCACCACTGATCACCGTATAAGTGTTACGGGTGACGCTGGTTAGTTCGTTTATTTTTTATAGTGTCAGGGCACCCGCCGTTTATTACCGAATAAAGGTTTAGCCCCCTGATCGCCCGGCGGTGATATGCGTCGCCCCAGGCAGCGTCAGATTAGCGCCAGTACTGCTAACACCCATGCACGCAGCATACGCCTCCCTTAGTGGTATAGTATCTGAACGGATCAATATCTGATCCGATCAGATCTATACTAGCGTCCCCAGCAGTTTAGGGTTCCCAAAAACGCAGTGTTAGCGGGATCAGCCCAGATACCTGCTAGCACCTGCGTTTTGCCCCTCCGCCCGGCCCAGCCCAGCCCACCCAAGTGCAGTATCGATCGATCACTGTCACTTACAAAACACTAAACGCATAAGTGCAGCGTTCGCAGAGTCAGGCCTGATCCCTGCGATCGCTAACAGTTTTTTTGGTAGCGTTTTGGTGAACTGGCAAGCACCAGCCCCAGGCAGCGTCAGGTTAGCGCCCGTACTGCTAACACCCACGCACGCACGCACCGTACACCTCCCTTAGTGGTATAGTATCTGAACGGATCAATATCTGATCCGATCAGATCTATACTGGCGTCCCCAGCAGTTTAGGGTTCCCAAAAACGCAGTGTTAGCGGGATCAGCCCAGATACCTGCTAGCACCTGCGTTTTGCCCCTCCGCCCGGCCCAGCCCACCCAAGTGCAGTATCGATCGATCACTGTCACTTACAAAACACTAAACGCATAACTGCAGCGTTCGCAGAGTCAGGCCTGATCCCTGCGATCGCTAACAGTTTTTTTGGTAGCGTTTTGGTGAACTGGCAAGCGCCAGTGGCCTAGTACACCCCGGTCGTAGTCAAACCAGCACTGCAGTAACACTTGGTGACGTGGCGAGTCCCATAAGTGCAGTTCAAGCTGGTGAGGTGGCAAGCACAAGTAGTGTCCCGCTGCCGCCAAAAAGACAAACACAGGCCCGTCGTGCCCATAGTGCCCTTCCTGCTGCATTCGCCAATCCTAATTGGGAACCCACCGCTTCTGCAGCGCCCGTACTTCCCCCATTCACATCCCCAACCAAATGCAGTCGGCTGCATGAGAGGCATTTTTATGTCCTCCCGAGTACCCCTACCCAACAAACCCCCCCAAAAAAGATGTAGTGTCTGCAGCAAGCGCGGATATAGGCGTGACACCCGCTATTATTGTCCCTCCTGTCCTGACAATCCTGGTCTTTGCATTGGTGAATGTTTTGAACGCTACCATGCACTAGTTGAGTATTAGCATAGGGTACAGCATTGCACAGACTAGGACACACTTTCACAGGATCTCCCAAGATGCCATCGCATTTTGAGAGACCCGAACCTGGAACCGGTTACCGTTATAAAAGTTACAAGTTTGCAAAAAAACCACAAAAAAAAAATAGTTGTCGTTTTATTGTTCTCTCTCTCTCTCTATTCTCTCTCTATTGTTCTGCTCTTTTTTACTGTGTTCTATTCTGCAATGTTTTATTGTTGTTATGTTTTATCATGTTTGCTTTTCAGGTATGCAATTTTTTATACTTTACTGTTTACTGTGCTTTATTGTTAACCATTTTTTGTCTTCAGGTACGCCATTCACGACTTTGAGTGGTTATACCAGAATGATGCCTGCAGGTTTAGGTATCATCTTGGTATCATTCTTTTCAGCCAGCGGTCGGCTTTCATGTAAAAGCAATCCTAGCGGCTAATTAGCCTCTAGACTGCTTTTACAAGCAGTGGGAGGGAATGCCCCCCCCCACCGTCTTCCGTGTTTTTCTCTGGCTCTCCTGTCTCAACAGGGAACCTGAGAAAGCAGCCGGTGATTCAGCCAGCTGACCATAGAGCTGATCAGAGACCAGAGTGGCTCCAAACATCTCTATGGCCTAAGAAACCGGAAGCTACGAGCATTTTATGACTTAGATTTCGCCGGATGTAAACAGCGCCATTGGGAAATTGGGGAAGCATTTTATCACACCGATCTTGGTGTGGTCAGATGCTTTGAGGGCAGAGGAGAGATCTAGGGTCTAATAGACCCCAATTTTTTCAAAAAAAGAGTACCTGTCACTACCTATTGCTATCATAGGGGATATTTACATTCCCTGAGATAACAATAAAAATGATTTAAAAAAAAAAAAATGAAAGGAACAGTTTAAAAATAAGATAAAAAAGCAAAAAAATAATAAAGAAAAAAAAAAAAAAAAAAAAAGCACCCCTGTCCCCCCTGCTCTCGCGCTAAGTCGAACGCAAGCGTCGGTCTGGCGTCAAATGTAAACAGCAATTGCACCATGCATGTGAGGTATCACCGCGAAGGTCAGATTGAGGGCAGTATTTTTAGCAGTAGACCTCCTTTGTAAATCTAAAGTGGTAACCTGTAAAGGCTTTTAAAGGCTTTTAAAAATGTATTAATTTTGTTGCCACTGCACGTTTGTGCGCAATTTTAAAGCATGTCATGTTTGGTATCCATGTACTCGGCTTAAGATCATCTTTTTTATTCCATCAAACATTTGGGCAATATAGTGTGTTTTAGTGCATTAAAATTTAAAGTGTGTTTTTTCCACAAAAAATGCGTTTGAAAAATCGCTGCGCAAATACCGTGTGAAAAAAAAAAATGAAACACCCACCATTTTAATCTGTAGGGCATTTGCTTTAAAAAAATATATAATGTTTGGTGGTTCAAAGTAATTTTCTTGCAAAAAAAAATAACTTTTTCATGTAAACAATAAGTGTCAGAAAGGGCTTTGTCTTCAAGTGGTTAGAAGAGTGGGTGATGTGTGACATAAGCTTCTAAAATGTTGTGCATAAAATGCCAGGATAGTTCAAAACCCCCCCAAATGACCCCATTTTGGAAAGTAGACACCCCAAGCTATTTGCTGAGAGGCATGTCGAGTCAATGGAATATTTTATATTGTGACACAAGTTGCGGGAAAGAGACAAATTTTTTTTTTTTTTTTTTTGCACAAAGTTGTCACTAAATGATATATTGCTCAAACATGCCATGGGGATATGTGAAATTACACCCCAAAATACATTCTGCTGCTTCTCCTGAGTACAGGGATACCACATGTGTGAGACTTTTTGAGAGCCTAGCCGCGCACGGGACCCCGAAAACCAAGCACCGCCTTCAGGCATTCTAAGGGCGTAAATTTTTGATTTCACTCTTTACTGCCTATCACAGTTTCGGAGGCCATGGAATGCCCAGGTGGCACAAACCCCCCCCCCCCCCCCCCAAATGACCCCATTTTGGAAAGTAGACACCCCAAGCTATTTTCTGAGAGGTATAGTGAATATTTTGCAGACCTCACTTTTTGTCACAAAGTTTTGAAAATTGAAAAAAGAAAAAAAAAAATTTTCTGGTCTTTCTTCATTTTCAAAAACAAATGAGAGCTGCAAAATACTCACCATGCCTCTCAGCAAATAGCTTGGGGTGTCTACTTTCCAAAATGGGGTCATTTGGGGGGGGTTTGTGCCATCTTGGCATTTTATGGCCTTCAAAACTGTGATAGGTAGTGAGGAGTGAAATCAAAAATTTATGCCCTTAGAAATCCTGAAGGCGGTGCTTGGTTTTCGGGGCCCCATACGCGACTAGGCTCCCAAAAAGTCCCACACATGTGGTATCCCCATACTCAGGAGAAGCAGCTGAATGTATTTTGGGGTGCAATTCCACATATGCCTATGTGAGCAATATATCATTTAGTGACAACTTTTTGTAAAAATTTTTTTTTTTTTTTTTTTTGGTCATTATTCAATCACTTGGGACAAAAAAAATAAATATTCAATGGGTTCAACATGCCTCTCAGCAATTTCCTTGGGGTGTCTACTTTCCAAAATGGGGTCATTTGGGGGGGTTTTGTACTGCCCTGCCATTTTAGCACCTCAAGAAATGACATAGGCAGTCATAAATTAAAAGCTGTGTAAATTCCAGAAAATGTACCCTAGTTTGTAGACGCTATAACTTTCGCGCAAACCAATAAATATACGCTTATTGACATTTTTTTTACCAAAGACATGTGGCCGAATACATTTTGGCCTAAATGTATGACTAAAATTTAGTTTATTGGATTTTTTTTATAACAAAAAGTAGAAAATATCATTTTCTTTTCAAAATTTTCGGTCTTTTTCCGTTTATAGCGCAAAAAATAAAAACGGCAGAGGTGACCAAATACCATCAAAAGAAAGCTCTATTTGTGGGAAGAAAAGGACGCAAATTTCGTTTGGGTACAGCATTGCATGACCGCGCAATTAGCAGTTAAAGCGACGCAGTGCCGAATTGTAAAAAGTGCTCTGGTCAGGAAGGGGGTAAAATCCTCCGGGGCTGAAGTGGTTAAAGAAAAACTGAAATATCACATGGTCCTAAGTATTCAGACCCTTGGCTCAGTATTTAGTAGAAGCACCCTTTTGATCTAATACAGCCATGAGTCTTTTTGGGAAGGATGCAACAAGTTTTTCACACCTGGATTTGGGGATCCTCTGCCATTCCTCCTAGCAGATCCTCTCCAGTTCTGTCAGGTTGGATGGTAAACATTGGTGGACAGCCATTTTTAGGTCTCTCCAGAGATGCTCAATTGGGTTTAAGTCAGGGCTCTGGCTGGGCCATTCAAGAACAGTCACGGAGTTGTTGTGAAGCCACTCCTTCGTTATTTTAGCTGTGTGCTTAGGGTCAGTGTCTTGTTGGAAGGCAAACCTTTGGCCCAGTCTGAGGTCCTGAGCACTCTGGAGAAGGTTTTTGTCCAGGATATCCCTGTACTTGGCCGCATTCATCTTTCCCTCGGTTGCAACCAGTCGTTCTGTCCCTGCAGCTGAAAAACACCCCCACAGCATGATGCTGCCACCACCATGCTTCACTGTTGGGACTGTATCGGACAGGTGATGAGCATTGCCTGGTTTTCTCCACACATACCACTTAGAATTAAGGCCAAAAAGTTCTATCTTGGTCTCATCAGACTAGAGAGTCTTATTTCTCACCATCTTGGAGTCCTTCAGGCGTTTTTTAGCAATCTCCATGCAGGCTTTCATGTGTCTTGCACTGAGGAGAGGCTTCCGTCGGGCCACTCTGCCATAAAGCCCCGACTGGGGCTGCAGTGATGGTTGACTTTCTACAACTTTCTCCCATCTCCCGACTGCATCTCAGGAGCTCAGCCACAGTGATCTTTGGGTTCTTCTTTACCTCTCTCATCAAGGCTCTTCTCCCCCGATAGCTCAGTTTGGCTGGACGGCCAGCTCTAGGAAGGGTTCCAGACGTCCCAAACGTCTTCCAATTTAAGGATTATGGAGGCCACTGTGCTCTTAGGAAGCTTAAGTGCAGCAGAATTTTTTTGTAGCCTTGGCCAGATCTGTGCCTTGATTCCCATTTGCTCTGACATGCGCTGTGAGCTGTAAGGTCTTATATAGACAGGTGTGTGGCTTTCCTAATCAAGTCCAATCAGTATAATCAAACGCAACTGGACTCAAATGAGGGTGTAGAACCATCTCAAGGATGATCAGAAGAAATGGACAGCACCTGAGTTAAATATATGAGTGTCACAGCAAAGGGTCTGAATACTTAGGACCATGTGATATTTCAGTTTTTCTTTTTTTAATAAATCTGCAAAAATGTCAACAATTCTGTGTTTTTCTGTCAATATGGGGTGCTGTGTGTACAATAATGAGGAAAAAAATGAACTTAAATGATTTTAGCAAATGGCTGCAATATAACAAAGAGTGAAAAATTTAAGGGGGTCTGAATACTTTCCGTCCCCACTGTATATTTCCATTCTAACAAGGGGACTAGCAAAGCACAATAAATTAGCAGCACCACTAGGAAGAAAGCAGAACAAGCAATGCATATAAAGTTTTTTTTTTTTTTTTTTTTAAATATTGATATACATTGATTCAAGTATTTACTTTAAGCTAATCTCTTTCTGCATATGTAAAAATAAATAAAAATGACTTTGAAGTTCTTAAGTTTTTATTTTATACAAGTTTATATTTGTAAAATGGAACAGTGTGCCTTTTCATTCTGTCTTCATCGGGCTTATGTCATTCTTCTCACTGGAAGGCCCAAATCAGCTAATATGCCTGCAAAAAGAGGTGGAATGATTAAGCAGCACTCATTTTTAGTGGTGTAATATAAAGCCATGTTGTTGTATTGTCACTGACCATGAATAACTTTTTTTCCTCAACAGATCCTATCCCTTTTATCCCTGCAGACAGTGAGGGTGCAGATTCCTCTCTGGGAAGCGGAGGTACCACATGTCTTGCTCGAAGCCCTCAATCATCTGGAACATATGAGAACTGCAATGGTTTTGGTACAGTCCCTCGTTACATTAGCCCAGACACACACACCTCGGGCTTCTCTAGCTCAGCCTTTTCTGCCACCTCTGGCTCTGCCATATCTGGGTATTCTGGATGTCGAGAAAGAGGAGGAATTTTATCTCCAAACCGTAAGTTTTACAGTAGAAAATACATAAAAATTAGACCTGTACTGGCAAATAAACAAGGGTTGCCATTTCCGCCTTTGTTTTAGAATTCTGGTTGCCTGGCTGGCTCTAGTTTCAATATTCAATCATTGAGTCATTGATGAGAAAGTCAGTGTGAAGCTAGAACTCCCCATGACTAAGCTACAGGGAGCAGAGCAAAATGTGTTGGAAGCGTGGCAAAATCACTTTCTTTCATGACATGCAGAGAAAGGAGTTGCCATTTAGCAAACACATGTTGGTGCCATTAATTGTTAATGGCACCCCACGTATCTCAAACTTTTTTTCTGTGTTTCTTGCATGTAGGGGAACTGTTTAAAATTATTTGGCTGTCCTACACGTGAGACATGGAAACACTCCCATGCTTGGTTACACCTGTTGGCATGAACCAAGCCTTAGAAAGTAGTAAAGCCACTGGATCAGTGAGGTAGCCAGGTAACTAGCATTTTTAGAAGGAAAAGTCAGCAGTGAATACCTGCATACTCTCTCAGTACAGTATAATTTCCTTTAAAGGGTAGCTCCACTTTTGCTGAGAAAAAAAAAAAAATCATCCACTGATCAGGCACATACAAAGGATTTTAGTAAACTTAATTTTAGATACTCCTGCTGCCTTTTGCATTTTAACATCTGGTTTTCCATAACTTTCTACGGCCACTCCCTACTTCCTGATTGACGTGGTCTTCCTGCTTTTGTTACAAAATCACACGCCAAAGCATTATGGTTTCAGACCCATAATGATTTATATTGCTAGGGAACACATCTTCTCTCCCATAATAGAGCAGGGTAGGATGGGTGCCAACTCGTAACCAAAAAAGAGAAATCCCAAAATAAAATCACCTGCCCCTTGAAGTGGTTGTAAACCCTTACCTATGCACAGTGAAGTGGTGAGCCTCAGGTGGTACACAGAGATGAAATAAATACTCCTACATACGTTGTACCTGTTTATTTGCAGCCATCTGTTCAGTACATTCTTGTAAAACGGGAAAGGTGGGAAAGTACTCCTCAGTCCGTTTACCAACCGGAAAGGTTTAGTAGCTAGCAATGTTGCAAAAGTAGAAATATATTAGATCAAAACTCAATTATGTATAGATATATAACACATATTATAATAGGCGTAAGAAGGTATAGCAGGCAACAATCTGGGAAACAGCATAGGGGACATAAGGGGGCAGGCAATCATAAATCTAAAAATACTTACAGAATGACCATCATAAGCAACGTGCAATACACATCAGAATCCACTTGTATTAGGTCTGCGTCTCAAGGTGCAGCCATTGTGTAGATCAGTCACATGGAGGAACTCTCCGTGTTAAAGTAAAATGAGGAGAGCATGGAGATCTCTGGCCAGATATTGGCAGATTATCAGAGAGGAGTAGTTGCAAAGATAAGGTTAAAGGAAGTTGAAATGCCTCTCTGCCACAGAGGGGGGGCACGCTTGTCTGGCAGCTGAGTCCACATGGATCGTCACAGTGGAACCCCTGGGCTTAAAAAAGTATGATGTATAAATATGATATGTGGATCAGAGAAATCAGTTTCTACAGATCAAGAGTCTAGAATGTGTAAAGACTGTTACATATGTACTAATTAAACTAAAATGCTATGCTACAAAGCTTGATGGTGTTGGCCAAGTATGTAAGCTGAATATTATGACAAACCATCTGTATAGGGCTTTAAAAGGAGTGTGCTAGTGAGTGCACTTACAATGTCTGTTCAAAGTTGAAGTACAAAAAGACTGAAATTAATTTACTTCCAGCAAGCAGCAAAGGCTGTGTCCCCCTGGCTGATAAGGAGATCCTGGCTGTGTAGCAGCTGCTAATAATGCTGACAGGGTATATAAAGGTAGATGGGTTCAGTGGTGTACGCCTCCTGAGGGGAGAGTGGCCCAATCATAGGGAGAGAAGGCTTCAGCAGACCATGGGGCCTGTCCAAGGATTAGACGAGATGCCCCTGATCAGCTGTAATGCCTAATCAACTGGGGATCCGTCAGCTGGACGGTCCCCTGGCTCCAGCGGCGTCTCGCGCCACCACGTCATCCGGTACGGTGACGTTGGAGGGCCGCCAACACGGGGTGTGTGCGGAAGTTTCCCAGGCAAGGTGGAAGCTACGAATCGCGCATGCATGGACCCGCATGGACGCAGATTCGTGATGACACGACTCGCACATGAGCGGGCCCGCATGGACACAGGTCGGGGATGCAGCAATGGGGACACAGGCCCAGGAAATAGGCCCTGAGGCGCAACAGCACCGCATTGCCTCCCTGTGCCGGGGGACCCAGCTGCAAAGCGTGTCAAATACCAAAGTCAGAGGCAGAAAGGGTAGAACAATAAGCGTTAACCATTAAAAAGCATGACAGGTCCTCTTAAATATGATAATAAGAGAAAAAGTCGCGCTAATAAACTGTGATGCAAATAGAACACCACTAATAAATGAAAATTGAATATTAACAAAGTGATATTAAATATGCCAGTATACCCAACATGTGAGCACATAAAATATTAATAATACACAATCAAGTGAAGTGAAATGCACAGCTAAAGTCCACAAGAAAGTCCGTAAATGAAAAAAAACAAATATATAAAAAACTTTTTCTCCTGGAGCCGGCCGGCTTTTTCTTTTTGCTGATTTATATCTGCTTACCTGTAAGTGTTCATTTGGCCTTTTAAACTCAATAAATGTAAAGGGTTATTATCATAAACAGAACCGCCGGCCGAAAAGATGGATACCTCAGTTGTGGCAGCAGCTGCTGCCATTACCGAGATATCCATCTTTAACCACTTAACAACCGGCCCATAGCCGAATGACGGCCACAGCGCGGCTCAATAACTCTGGGAGGGCGTACTATGACATCCTCCCAGAATCACGCTCCCGCGCCCCCTGGGGCGTGCATACGGGAGTATCTGTGACTGCTTGGTCCCGAGGACCCGGTGCATCACGGTAAATGGCCGCTGACAGCACTGTGAGCTGGATCTGTAGTGCCCACAGTGCTGCTCTGTGCCCACAATGCTGCTCTGTGCCCATTGCAGCCTCATCCATCCATCCATGCTCAGCCATCCCTCTGTCATACTCAGCCATCCATCCATACTCATTCACCCATCCATACTCATTCACCCATCCATACTCATTCACCCATCCATACTCAGCCATCCATCCATACTCAGCCATCCATAAATACTCAGCCATGCCATCCATACTCAGCCATGCCATCCATACTCAGCCATCCATCCATACTCAGCCATCCATCCATGCTCAGCCATGCCATCCATACTCAGCCATCCATGCTCAGTCATCCATCCATACCCAGCCATCCCATCCACCCCCTTCCATACTCAGTCATACCCAGCCATACCCAGCAATACCAAGCCACACTCAGCCATATCAAGCAATACTCAGCCATACCCAGCAATACTCAGCCATACCTAGAAATACCCAGCCATACGTAGCCAAACCCAACCATACTCAGCCATACCCAGCCATACTCAGCAATACCCATTCATACTCAGCAATACCCAGCCATACCCAACCATACCCAGCCATACCCAGCCATACCCAGCCATACCCAGCCATACCCAGCCATACCCAGCCATACCCAACCATGCCTCATCCATTCCACTACAGTGCCCATCAGTGCCACTACAGTGCCCATCAGTGTCTCACAAAAGTGTAATAGGTGGTCAAATTAGATTTTACATTTATGCCCCTAGAACACCTGAAGGTGCTCCCTGCATGTTGGGCCTCTGTATGTGGCCAGGCTGTGGAAAAGTCTCCCACATGTGGTATCGCCGTACTCAGGAGGAGTAGGAGAATCTATTTTGGGGTGTAATTTTTGCTATGTACATGCTATTTGTTAGAAATATTGTATAAATTGACAACTTTGTGTAAAAAAATGCATTTTCATTTTCTTTCCACAATTCCCAAAAACTTCTAGAAAAAAATGACATGCTCAAAAGACTTATTATGCCTCATAGATTATACATTGGGTGTTTTCTTTCCAAAATGGGTTAATTTTTGGGGCGTTTCCATTGTCCTGGTGCTCCAAGGCCTTCAAAAGTGCAAGAGGTAGTCAAGAAATGATATGTGTAATGGAGGTGCTCCCTGCATGTTGGGCTCTTGTATGTGGCCAGACTGTGTAAAAGTCTCACACATGTGGTATCGCCATACTCAGGAGAAGTAGTAGAATGTGTTTTGGGGTGTAATTTGTGGTATGCACATGCTGTGTATGAGAAATAACCTGCTAAAAAGAGAATTTTGTGAAATAAAAGAAAAAGAAAAAAAAATCTTATTTTGCAAAGAATTGTAGGAAAAAAATTACAACTTCAAAAAACTCACCATGCCTCTTACTAAAAACCTTGGAATCTCTACTTTCCAAAAAAGGGGTCATTTAGGGGGTATTTGTACTTTTCTGGCTTGTTAGGGTCTCAAGAAAGTCAGTACTTTAGGTGTGATCAATTTTCAGAGATTGGCACCATAGCTTGTAGACTATAACTTTCACACAGACCAAATAATATACACCAATGTGCATTATTTTTACCAAAAGATATGTAGCAGTATAAATTTTTGCCAAAATTTATGAAGAAAAATGACTAATTTGCTAAATTTTATAACAGAAACGAAGAAAAAATCATTTTTTTACAGAATTTTTGGTCTTTTTTCTTTTATAGCGCAAAAAATAAAAAACCCAGTGGTGATTAAATAGCACTAAAATAAAGCTCTATTTGTGTGAAAAAAAGGAAAAAAATACATATGGGTACAGTGTTGCATGACTGAGTATTTGTCATTCAAAATGTGAGCGCACCGAAAGCTGAAATTTGGTCTGGTTAGGAAGGGGGTTTAAGTGCCCAGTGGGCAAGTGGTTAAACTGCCAATGTATATGTACAGGAGCTGGTCGGCAAGTGGTTAATAAATGTTGTACTTTTATATATACACTTTATACTTGTGTATCTGATTCTATCCCCTGCCCATAAAATCCCTGGGGCACCCCCTTTGCTTTTTCTCTCTACAATTGGGATGTGGCTCGGGTTCAGTTTTTACAGTCTATAGGTAGTCTCCAATCACATATTTTTACAATATTTAAAAAGGGCCCAAAATACATCCCTGGGAATTACAGACCAGTTAGCCTAACATCAATAGTATGCAAGCTCCTGGAGAGGATGATAAGGGACTATATACAAGATTTTAGTAATGAGAACGGTATCATTAGCAGTAATCAGCATGGATTCATGAAGAATCGTTCTTGCCAATCTATTAACTTTCTATGAGGAGGTGAGTTGCCATCTAGATAAAGGAAGGCCCGTAGACATGGTGTATCTGGATTTCGCTAAAGCAGTTGACACAGTTCCCTATAAACGTTTACTGTACAAAATAAGGTCCATTGGCATGGACCATAGGGTGAGTACATGGATTGAAAACTGGCTACAAGGGCTAGTTCAGAGGGTGGTGGTAAATGGGGAGTACTCGGAATAGTCAGCGGTGGGTAGTGGGGTCCCCCAGGGTTCTGTGCTGGGACCAATCCTATTTATTTTGTTCATAAACGACCAGGAGGATGGGGTAAACAATTCAATCTCTGTATTTGCGGACGATACTAAGCTAAGGGGGTCGGCAACTACAGGGCAAATGAGGTTTATAATGCATTTGGGTGGCAAAAATATGAATGCAATCTATACACTGAGGGGAGAACCTCTGGGGGAATCTGGGATGGAAAAGGACCTGGGGTCCTAGTAGATGATAGGCTCAGCAATGGAATGCAATGCCAAGCTGCTGCTAACAAAGCAAACAGAATATTGTCATGCATTAAAAAGGGGATCAACTCCAGAGATAAAACGATAATTCTCCCGCTGTCCAGAGTATGCTGTCCAGTTCTGGGCACCAGTCCTCAGGAAGGATGTACTAGAAATGGAGCGAGTACAAAGAAGGGCAACAAAGCTAAATAAATAAAGGGTTTGGAGGATATTAGTTATGAGGAAAGGTTGCGAGCACTGAACTTATTCTCTCTGGAGAAGAGACGCTTGAGAGGGCATATGATTTCAATTTATAAATACTGTACTGGTGACCCCACAATAGGGATAAAACTTTTTCGCGGGGAGTTTAACAAGACACGTGGCCACTCATTCAAATTAGAAGAAAAGAGGTTTAATCTTAAACTACGTAGAGGGTTTTTTTACTCTAATGCCCCGTACACACGGTCGGACATTGATCGGACATTCCGACAACAAAATCCTAGGATTTTTTACGACGGATGTTGGCTCAAACTTGTCTTGCATACACACGGTCACACAAAGTTGTCGGAAAATCCGATCGTTCTGAACGCGGTGACGTAAAACACGTATGTCGGGACTCTAAACGGGACAGTAGCCAATAGCTTTCATCTCTTTATTTATTCTGAGCATGCGTGGCACTTTGTGCGTCAGATTTGTGTACACACGATCGGAAATTCCGACAACGGATTTTGTTGTCGGAAAATTTTATAGCCTGCTCTCAAACTTTGTGTGTCGGAAAATCCGATGGAAAATGTGTGATGGAGCCTACACACGGTCAGAATTTCCGACAACGAGGTCCTATCACACATTTTCCGTCGGAAAATCCGACCGTGTGTACGGGGCATAAGAGCGGCAACGATGTGGAATTCCCTTCCACAGGCAGTGGTCTCAGCGGGCAGCATTGATAGTTTCAAAAAACTATAAGATAAGCACCTGAACAACCACAACATACAGGGATATACAATGTACCGTATATACTCGAGTATAAGTCGAATTTTTCAGCACATTTTTTTGTGCTGAAAGTGCCCCCCTCGACTTATACTCGAGTCAAGCACTTTTCTGCAGCAAAAAAATTCATTTTCCGAACCGACTTTGGGGCCCCGTATCTCAGGGCCACTTAGTGCTAGGAACCCCAAATTTGGTGTGCAAACCCAGCCGAACTGGTAGCACAATATATCCAAAGCGGAAGTTCCTAGCCCTAAGTGGCCCCGAGATACGGGGCCCCAAAATCGGTTCGGAAAATGTCATTCTCTGCTGCACAGAAGTGCTTGACATTTTCTGAACCGACTTTGGGGCCCCATATCTCAGGGCCACTTGGTGCTAGGAACCCCAAATTTGGTGTGCAAACCCAGTTGAACTGGTCCCATAACATATTCAAAGATGGATATCCAAAGCGGAAGTTCCTAGCACCAAGTGGCCCCGAGATACGGGGCCCCAAAGCCGGTCTGGAAAATGTCATTCTCTGCTACAGAAAAGTGCTTGACATTTTCTGAACCGATTTTTGGGGCCCTGTATCTCGGGGTCACTTGGTGCTAGAAACCCCATCTTTGGATATTTTATGGTGCTAGATCCACTGGGTTTGCACACCAAAGTTGGGGTTCTTAGCACTAAGTGGCCCAAAGATACGGGGCCCCAAATTCGGTTAACTGTGTCCATCTGCAGCAATGTCATTTTGGGACCCTTTGGGTTCAGAGACCCCAAATTTTGGCTGCAGCTAGGGGGCATCTAGGAACCCTTAACTACAGAGTTTGAAGTTCAGGGGACCTATGGCTGCCGCACAGTGAGGCATGCAAATGGGCACAGTGAGGCTGCAAATGGGCATTGTTGACCCTCTTTTCCACTTACAGTAGCTGTGCATTTCTCACCCTCGTCTTATACTCGGGTCAATAAGTTTTTCCCATTTTTTTGTGGTAAATTAGGGCCTCGACTTATACTCGGAACGACTTATACTCGAGTATATACGGTAATACTGACATATAATACACATATAAACATATAAACACATATAAACACACATAGGTTGGACTTGTGTCTTTTTTTAACCTCACCTACTATGTAACTATGTCTTTTCCATCACATTCACTATTCGCTGTTCACACTGTGCCTTTATGTGCAGTCAGTTTAGCTGTGTTTAGAGAAAATAGAATTCCATGGGCGGCATTTATTAAAACCGGCGAGTGCAAAATCTGGTGCAACTGTGCATAGTAACTAATCAGCTTCCAGGGTTTATAGTCAAAGCTTAATTGAACAAGCTAAAGTTAGAAGCTGATTGGTTACTATGCACAGGTGCACCAGATTCTAAGTGCGCCAGTTTAAGTAAATTTCCACCTGTGTCCAGGATTTGATTAGAAACTCTAAACTCAGCTAAGAGCAGCTAAATGGATTAACTGAAAATGCAACTACACTTAGCTAAAAGCAGAAACATCCAAATGCAGGAAAAAGTGAAAAAGCCTTTGTACATGGGGATGTATAGCTGTTGTGCGTGCCTTGTGAATTTTAATGTACCCTGGAGACACAGGTGCAGCCTGCTGCATACAGCATGTCAAAGTCTATGGCAGGCTGCAGCTGGACATGGCTGAACACTGTACCCAATGGTACTCGCATTAAAGGCCCATTGCATTTGGGGATGAATGCATGGAATATAGAAGACCAAAGACTGACCAATTCGAGGCAGGGCTGGACTCTGCTTCTTGTACCTCTCAGCGGCACTAAAATGCGGAAGATATGCACAGCAGCTAGAAGAGCGTGTTTGCAGAGGGCCTAAAAGTTGTTTATACTTCCCAGATCACTTCTCTTGCCTTTTAAAAAAAAAAAAACTAAAGCAAGAGTGCAGGTGTGAGGCCTTGTTTTTTTTTTTCTTTCTTTTAAAAGATGCTGTGCTGTGACCAAAAGTCAGCTCCAAGAACAGCAACAATTGAATGCTGCATTTTAAGTATCACAAACTTAAAATAAGGACCTATCACATAAAATATAAAGTTATTAAACCTCCAAAGAATTTAACAACCCAGAATACCACCGACTGAAACACAAGACATTGAGGCTGGCTTCACACTATTGCGAATCTCTGCATCCAATTCACATAGCAGGAGATTGTGACCGTCTCCGGTGCGAATTGCACAGGAGTCATGTGAGTCTTTAGGTCCGTTTCAGGTCCGAATTCAGCCAAAAAATGGACCTGAACAGGTGAATGAAGTCGCACCGGACCCCCTGCTGTGAGCCGCTCCATGCTGTAGTGTGAAACGAGCCTCAAAGCCTGCTGGCAATGGTTCAAAGGCCATACAGTTCATAATGGTTAAAATAAATTCAGGACACATTTCAAACCCACAGGATTCTGTGCAAGATTGAATGCAGTTGTCTGTTTATGAAATAGTACGTAAATATGTGAAAAACCCTGTGAGCTGCTATGCTAATCCAGAAAAAGCTGCCGGCACTCTCCACACCTCCTAAATATGTAACTGAACAAGTGATAACAAAATGAGTGAGATTTAAGAATATCCAATAAAGATATAAAGTGCAATGATGTATATACAATTATAAATCCTTTAGAATGAATTATTTATAAGTGCAAAAAATCAAAAAAGTTCTCTACTCAGTGTCCTTATATGAACCAAAAATGCATTGTGCACACTACACCACACAGTGTCCTTATAAAAAATCATCCAGCAGTGTGAACGTGTCAGTCCTTTTTGTGAATTGTGAAAACAATTAATTTAAACACAATCTCTCCACACTGATCCACCTTTGTGCATATGCTTAAAATCCTCATGCTCCCTCCACCAGTTGCGCCCTCACCTTATAGGCTTAGCAAGTGCGCCTCTGAGAACAATCAATCCTCTGAAGTGCTCCTTCTAAAATTCCTCCTTTTTATGGATTATCCTTTAGCTCAGGTCACATCGATCATTTAATATGCTGCTTCCTTATTGATGCCCGTGAACTCCAATCACATTGCCCACATGCAAAGCAGTCAAATCTTGTAATAGTGCTTTATTGTTTTTTAAAATGTATTCAACTTGGTCATACAACAAATATGCACTCACATTTCACATGATAAAATCAGGCCTGTATATCTTAATAGTGCCATCAGTGCTAGGACAATGGTATCACCTTAGAAGCGGTTCTGCAGCCCCAGTTATCAGTGTTCCCTCCATCCGTTACACTGAATCACTCTTACTGGTCATTTCCTTGTTCCTCGTGCATTAGCCACTTAGGTCCCTCCTACTAATTTTGTCACTCCTCGTGATTTCCTCAGGGAGATATGATTGGCTGACGTATTTTCCATTCTTTATTTAGCGGCTGCCGCCGCCATGTTTCTGTAGCCTTTATTGGGACACACAGCGGCCATTTTCCTATAGCCTGTTTCAAAAGCCTTACTATGCGATAATGCACCCCCTGAGCCTTTATGGACCTAATACATGATGTAACCAGATCAAAATAAAATGTATATATAACCTACCCAGTCATTGAATTAAAACATTATATAAAATAAATATACAATACAATAAAACAAATAAATTAAATGTATCCTACCTCAAGGCAAAAATATCATAACATGGTATGTGAAATACAAATGAATATAATTAATTAAAAATTATTATAAATTAAGAATTGGGCAAAAAACTATTTAGGTCAAACTCCTCATAAACCCACCAGGATTCTCTTTGTCTGAGCCCCCGTTCACACCTATGCGAATTAGATGCGGCTTACACCGCATCCAATTCGCAGGACATTTTAAAATAAATTCATATGAATGCATCTGGTTCACATATGTGCATTGCATTCGCACTGCGCATTGCACAAAAAAGTGTGCATTTTCTGGGCATTGCAGTGTGAATTACAAGCCCATTATCTTCTATGGGAACGCATCTGATTCGCAGATGCATTGCGTTCTGAACATGGATTTTCTCCTTCTCCTCACTACACCCCCCCTCCCTGCTCACTGATCCGCAGCTAAAACGCAGAGGAACCTCTGAACAACTGTTTTTTATCTTCCCAGTGAAACCTGAGCTTCAATTCGCACCGCACATGTGTGAACCCAGGCTTAGTGTTCTAATTTGATTGCTGCCCCTCCATTGCCTTTTGTAATTTTCTAATCCTCAATATTTTGGGGATTTATATTGCAATTTATATGTCCTAGAATGAGTGGGACCTGACTTTGTCACTGCTTTAATGTTTCAGTCTTGCAAAAAGTGCATTTGTGCAAAAGCGCACCAGTGTGAAAGGGGCCTAAGTCTTCTAAATACAGAATGCATGCAATTTGTCTGCTTAATCGAAACTGAATGTTTTATAAATAAAATGGCTGTTCTATTTTCTCCTTCACAAGTACACTCTATTATCAAAAGTATTGGGATGCCTGCCTTTACACGCACATGAACTTTAATGGCATCCCTGTCTTATTCCTTAGGGTTCAATATTATGTTGGCCCACCCTTTGCAGCTATAACAGCTTCAACTCTTCTGGGAAAGCTGTCCACAGGGTTTAAGAGTGTGTCTATGGGAATGTTTGACCATTCTTCCACAAGCACATTTGTAAGGTCAGGCACTGATGTTGGAGGAGGAGGCCTGGCTCGCAGTCTCCGCTCTAAATCATCCCAAAGGTATTCTATCGGGTTGAAGTCAGAACTCTGTGCAGGCCCATCAAGTTCCTCCACCCCAAACTCACTCATCCATGTCTTTATGGATCTTGCTTTGTGCACTGGTGCACAGTCATGTTGGAACAGGAAGGGGCCAAACCCTAAACTGTTCCCATAAAGTTGGGAGCATGAAATTGTCCAAAATGTCTTGGTATGCTGATGCCTTCCTTCACTGGAACTAAAGGGGCAAGCACAATCCCTGAAAAACAACCCCACACCATAATCCCCCCCACCAAATGGTTTGGACCAGTGCACAAAGCAAGGTCCATAAAGACATGGATGAGCCAGTTTGGGGTGGAGGAACTTGACTGGCCTGCACCTGATAAAACACCTTTGGGATGAATTAGAGCGGAGACTGCGGCCTTCTTGCCCAACATCAGTGCCTGACCTCACAAATGCACTTCTGGGAAGAATGGTCAAACATTCTCATAGACACACTGCTAAACCTTGTGGACAGCCTTCCCAGAAGAGTTGAAGCCCTTATAGCGGAAAAGGGTGAGCCAGCGCAATATTGAACCCAACGGACTAAGACGGGGATGCCATTAAAGTTCATGTGCGCGTACAGGCAGGTGTCCCAATACTTTTGATAATATAGTATATATCTCTTTTCTCTGCTTACAGTGTCATTCAAAGCCACAGATTTCTTGGTCAACCCTCTAGAACCACAAAATGCTGACAAAATTTCTATTAAAATTGCAGATCTGGGGAATGCTTGTTGGGTGGTAAGTATTTTACAAAAGATTTCAATCCTGATAGAGTAATTCTCAGCTTTACTAAGAGGTAAATAGCATTTCCAGCTTTTGTTCCTTCTTGTCTTCAAAGCACAAACATTTTACTGATGACATACAGACACGACAGTACCGAGCCTTGGAGGTGTTGATTGGTGCTGGCTATGGACCTCCTGCTGATATTTGGAGCACTGCTTGTATGGTAAGCTATATCCATATAAAATGCAGGTCATACAGTCAAATTCTTCCATTCTTGTATCTGGGGGGGTGAAAACCGAATGGTTATGGGTTTTTGTTTTTATTTATAAAGACCATTGTATACATGAAATATGTTGACAGAATGTAAACAGATGTACAGTATGTTTCACTCATTAGTGTTTACTCAGCACTCCACCACAGACACGCATATCATGCTAGCCTTGGTGTATATTGACAGTGAAGAGATAGAAAGAGCAGAGCTTCAGTAGACATTGCTGTCTTTGGAATTAAAATACTTGTAGCCTGTTCATTCTGAGTTCAGCTGTCTTTCAGGTTAACCCAGGAAAAGCAGGAAATGCTGTAGAGAAAAGGCAGTAGAAAATGCTGTTCTGTTTATTTCAAAGTCTTATAAACTTCCTGTTAAGCGGAGCTCCAGGCTCCTTCAGAAAAAAAATAAAGTCAGCAGCTACAAATACTGTAGCTGCTGACTTTTAATATTAGGACACTTACCTGTCCACGAATCCAGCGGTGTCTTCATCGGAGCCGATTTTTCAGTCGACTCTTGGGTGCTGCCGCCACCATCTTCACAGCCAGTTCCCTACTGCGCATGCGCAAAGCGCGCTGCTCTTAGTGAATGACCCAGTCACGGAGGAAGGAGGAGGCGGGGCGAACTCCCGGGTGATTTCGCTGTGGCGAAGTCAGCCAGAAGTGGGAGCAGGTACCTGTCAAAACCAGGTACCCGCACCAAAAGTTTCCAAATGTGGCAGCAGGGGAGGAGGCAAATAAGCAGAGCTTCCCCTTTTAGGTGGCGCTGCGCTTTAACTTCTGCATTGTAACTTTAATACGCCAACAAAAGTAGTAATAGGAAACTCTATGTGCTGCATAAGATGTATGATGTATAAGATGTATGGAAAAGATGCCCCAGGGATATTGCGGACAAAGAGAGAATTTAGAGCAGGGTACACCAAATAAAAATATGAGGTAGATAAAAAATCTATAAACGTTATTGGTACAAAAATGGACAACAATATATGTATATACAAAAATCACCTAAAAACAATGAGTGAAACACATAGCAAATAGTCAAAACAGCTGCTATATTTGGAACACACCGCAGGTCCAGACTGGGCGTCAAGTCAATGCGGTGTGTGAACCAAGATACCCAACATGTTTCAGAAAACGAAGGGGGGGGGGGTTTTTTTTTACGTATATATTTCCTTCTTCAGGGGTTACATGAAAGCATGCTGTTCTATTTCTATTAAAGAAAAAGGGGGATATCAATATTATAATAGTTTAAATGACTTACTTAACATTTACGTTAGCTGTTCTGTTATAGCAACAATATAGCACATATGATTGATGAAATAAATATATCTTGTGCTCACAACTCTGTGTTCTCCTTATAACAATACAAGTCAGTGGGATAGGCGAAACGTCAGGTCTCAAATTCCGCTGAACTGCACCTTCATAGTGTATTAAGTTGATATAGCTTTGAATATTTTTTAAAAGATTGAATCCCATGAAACTGGAATGACTGCAGCTAAGTGAGTGAAGGCAGATCAGGTAGCCACCTCGGAGCAATCCTTCAAAGCTCGCAAGGATTACCCCTTAGAAGGGAGAGACATATATCTGGTGAGGAAAATGAATGAATAGGTATATATATATATATATATATATATATATATATATATATATATATATGTGTGTGTATTAATCTACTAGGCTAATCAAGAATTCAACAATTGCCTAGAAAGGGGGCAGTATAATGCAAAAGTGAAAGGAGCTGGAAAGAAACTGAGATGTAAAGTATTAAATAATCTCCATTACCTGTAATTTCATTGTGGTGTTATGTTCACAGAGATCCCTGGCGTTTCCTGGCTGTGTAGCAGAATCTGCTAACACTGTTAGGTATTTATACGCCCAGGGATCAGGGAGAAAGCCAATCGCAGCCCTTTACCATTTGGACATGTGGAGACGCATCAGGTGTTGCGGACCATCAGCTGATGTCTCCACGCAACACCTGTGCCTTGAGGCATCCCCTGGCCGATGCGGTGTCCGGTGTCCCCGCGTCTTGTGCGGTGACGTCAGACGTCGACACAGCCGCCGGCATAACAGTGGGCGGATTATCTGGACGGAATGGAGATGTCCAGGGCGCAGGCGCGGAGAGCAACTGTCTCCACAGATGCCCTCGCCAATGCAACCCTGATGGGAAGCTGCCCTGCAGTGGTTTAAGAAACCACTGCAGGGCTCCTGTGTGCCAGGGAGCCTCGATGGGCCACAGCGGGCGGGAAAGTGCAGATCTGCAATAAATAATATATGTGAGAAACAATGCAGCAGAATTTGTCTTTTACCCTTGGTTGTCATCTGTACAGTTCCCTACACTGTTTATTCATGTAAGACAATATCTACAACAGAGGAAACAAATAGAAAATCATAGTATGTTTATAACAGTACAACATATCAAAATATGATGTTACATAAAAATAGAGAAACCTCAAGAGCGTATACAGAGTAGAGTACAAAAATAATGCTTATTGCTATATATCTAATATTTCCATATCTGAATAGTATTGAAATTAAAATTGAGATTGGAAATAATGGGAAAAAAAAACACGAAACCCAAAGCCTATAATATATATTTTTCTACAGATCTCTGTCATATGGCCCTGAAGAGAAACCTGGTAAAAAGGGCTTACGATTAAATGCCTCATTGAGGCCAGGGGGTGATGTTGCATTTAAATTTGATATCCACCTGAGTTCTCGTTGTAGGAGGAGTTTATTGAGGTCTCCTCCACGAGAGCTGGGGTGTATCCGATCCAAGACCAAAACCTTTATTTTTGGGCAATTACCACCGTGAATCTGTAGGACATGTCTACCAAGGGGTACATCAGGGTTGCTTTTCTGCATGGCTTTAATGTGACGGTATATTCTTTGCCATAGCTTCTGTGTGGTCTTGCCCACATAGAAGCAGTTACAACTGCATAGTAAGAGCTAAAAAACTGCATTGGTTTGGCAAATTGAAAAATGTTTTGGAATGAATCGCATTCCATTGGGTAGGTATATGTCTTTTCTAGAATCCATATATTTGCAGTATGTGCACGTACCGCAAGGAAAAGTTCCTAGTGTTCTGGATGGGTCTCCTCTTAGATCCCCGAAACTCACTCTTTACTAGAAGATCACCCAAAGAGGTATGTCATAGTGGGAGCAGGGGGTACAAATGGTCCTATCACAGGGTCTGAGGTTAAAAGATGCCAGTACTTTTTACAAATGTGTGTAAGCTGGGCATTAACACTGGAATAAGTAGTAATAATTTGGTTGCCAGTGTCTGAAGATTTAATTTTAGGGGTCAGTAGGTCATGTCTGTTGTGAGTTTCTACACGTTTAAAGGCCTTCTTAAGGCTTTTATGGCTGTAGCCCCTTTCAAGCAGCCATTGTTTTAGATGGTTTAGTTTAGTTTGAAATCTGAATGGTTGGAGCAATTGTGCTTAATTCGTAAATATTGTCCATATGGGATGGACTCAACCAAAGGTCTTGGGTGAAAGCTGGACGAATGAAGAATGGTGTTGCCCGCAGTAATTTTTCTATATAATTTGCAAGAAAGCATATTGGTGTCGTTTTTAAATATCTCGACATCCAAGAATGTAATTTTTGATGCATCCGAAAGCATGGTAAATTTTAAATTAAATTTGTTTTTATTCAGGGCTAGCAGGCATTTGTCCAGCAATTTTGAGACCCATCCCAAACAACAAAGATGTCATCTATGTACCTGTGCCACATGACAACGTGGCACAGGTACATAGAGAGGTCCACGTCGCTAAAAATGGTACGCTCCCATTCCCCCAGGTACAGATTGGCACAACAAGTGCCCCTGGCTACGCCCTGCACCTGGAGGAAAAAAAACGATCATCGAATGAAAAGACTTTGTGTCTCAATATGTAATCCAAAGAGAGGAGTATGAAATCATTAAATGAACTCATGGTGGCTGGTTTGGGAAAGGGCCTTTTGAATACATGCAAGTCCCTTGGAATGCAGTATCGAACTGTAGAGGGCTTCTACGCCGATATTTGCAAGAATGCATACCTTGGAGACCTGTACACCTTCAATAATTTGTAACAAATGAATGGTGTCGCGAACATATGATGGTATTGAGAGAACAAAAGGTTTAATATGTTCATCTACTAAGTGTGACAAATTTTCGGTGATAGCCCCATTACCAGATATTATTGGTCTCCCTGGGGGTCTGTGGTGTTTTTGTGGATTTTGAGGAGCGAATAAAAGGTCGCTATCCTGGGGTAGGGGGTGTGAATAAATTCAAGTGCTTGGGAGGAGCCAAGGACTCTCTGTGCAGATCAGCAGTTTCACACAGTGTACTGCACTGAATCTGTTCCTGTCTAAGGCGGCTGACTGCTATAGTAAAACCTGCATATGCCTTATCATTATAAGGCACACGTGAGTGGATTGAAGTTTGCCTGTGTACCTTGGTATCCTAACTATTGCACAATGATTGGTTTTCTCTTATCTGCCTGTTTATGATTCTCACATTGGTTGTGAATAGAAGCAAAAAACACATTGGTACTATTAAGATCAATGAGCACCTTGATTAAGCAAGTGTTTTTAAACAGCTTTGCTAGTGATCAAAAGCTCTATACCAATCAGGATTCTACACCTGTATAATTGAACCTTCTGAATACATCCCTATATATTTATTTTTATGTGGATTTTTTATGTGAATTTTTTACACATTGGGTGTCACTAATTTTTTACAATTTTACACTATTTTGATTGTTGGATTTTTTAGGAATTTTTACTCACCGCTGGATTTATTTGACTATTTATATTTATTCTTATATATTCATTTTCATGCACATTGTGAAGCGCTTCAAATATCATTATTTATTCTTTTTAAGTGACTCTGAAAACACTCTCTTTTGATAGCAGCCTCACTTGGTTTTATGTGTAATTATCAGCTATTTAGCATCACAGCGCTTTGTGTTTTATATATATTTATACCCAATAACTGTTTTAAAGTTCAGTTGGAAAGCATTTTGAGGCCATGTAAAGAAGGAATTTCATAAACTTACAAATGTGCAAACTATGGCCATAGGTCATCCACAAAATGTAGACCAAAGAGGGGCAAAGGTTGTGTCTTTCATTGAACAATTGAAAAAGTATTTTATGACGTGTATGTAGCACCCTGATGTTTAGGCAGGGTTTCTATTAAATTTAGTTGCCAGGCGATAGTTGCCTTGGCCGATTGTTAGGAGATGTTAGGGCTGGGCTCAGCCCTTCCTTCTCTGAGCTGGGCGCTCAGCTGTCGGCTAATTGCCAGCTCCTATCTCTCCACAGTGACTCACCTGTTGATGATATCCTGCTCATCAGTCCTGCTTACTTAAGCCATTCAGCCCAGATGATCTCTACCTTCACATTGGTCAACATCACAGAACCTTTCTCCCGTTAAAGACTTGCTTGGCTGACATTCCTTTTGGCTCCAGATCCTGCTTGCTGTTCCACTACACTGATTCCTGGCTTGTCTGACTATCCATTCCGGTTACTGAACTTTGGCTATGTTTTGACTACGTTTGTTGCATTTACTTTTATTATTAAACAAGTGTGATTTAACTGTGCTTCTGTCTCGGTCTGATTCATGGGTTCTGATAGTAGACGAAGGCCATGAATTCAGGAGATGCAGTCCATCCACTTGTTGGTAATAATTTTCCAGATTGGATGAGCAGGATCACCACATGGATCAGTTTGCCATGGCGTTATAAATGCTCCTGAGTCGCACGGCTCACCTGGAATCTCCCGCTGTACAACCTGTGCTGCAGGCCGATCCTGCTGCTGTCTCTATGCAGGCACCCTCCTTGAGTATTACCGTTATAAGAGGTATGCTTCCCCAGCGATTTGGGGGTGATCAAGTCCAATGCAGAGGGTTTCTCAACCAGGTTTAGATATACTTTGAGATGCTGCCCCAGGCGTTTCCCACGGACAGGTTTCATGATATCTTTGCTTTCTGAGAAAGCTTTGGCCTGGGCATACCCTCTATGGGAGAGGTAAAAACCCAGTGTCCTGAGTTACCCAGAGTTTGTGGCTTCCTTTAAAAGGGTATTTGACATTCCCGCACGCTCCGCTTCTGCTGCCAAGTGTCTCATGCCCATCAAACAGAGTACGAGAACTGTTGCCGATTACGCCATTGAATTCCATACTCTGGCAGCAGAGGTTACTTGGAACAATGAGGCCCACGTGGCTGCTTTTTCTTGTGGTCTCTCGGATACCATCAAGGATGAGATGGCAGCCCGAGATATACCCACGGAGCTGGAGAAGTTGATCACATTTGATCATCCTCATTAACTCCAGACTCAGAGAAAGACTCCCTTTTAAGGGCCTCTTGCGGAAGCCTCCTGTACATTTGTCTCTGAGCTTTGCAGTCCCACCCTTGCCTCCCTCACCTCCCATGCCTCCTGGTACCGAGTCAGTCAGTGAAGGTGAACCCATGCACTTGAACCCAGAGCCCCAGGAGGAGGGAGAGATTGTGCCTTTATTGTGGCCAGGCAGGTCACTTTTTGAAGTTGTGTCCTACCGGTCCAAGGAACGCCCGAACCTTGAGATCCTGTCACGGACAGACTTTAGGTTGCATTGTTTCGTCCCCCGTTATCCAGAAGGATAAGCCCCTGGTTCCGGTTACCCTTTCTTGGGCTGAGTCGTCCATCGAGATACAGGCTCTAAATCGATTCTGGGGCTGCAGGCCTGTTCATTGATGCTGCCTTTGTATCGAAACACTCAATTCCACTGCAGCTGCGTGCCCCTCCACTTGCCATTGAGGCTCTTGACGGGAAACCTCTACAGCCTGCCTATGTGACTTATGAGACTGTTCCATTGCCCATGGCCGTAGGGGCTCTTCACCATGAGATAATCCAATTCCAAGTTATTTCCTCACCTAAGTTTCCGCTGGTTATTGGTTATCCTTGGTTACAGAGGCACAACCCCTCTTTTGATTGGCTCCGTGCTGAGGTTCTCTCCTGGTTGCCACAATGCAGAAGGTAGCCAAGGTCCCGTGCACCTCTTCGCTCTCCTCCCTGCCAGGGGAGTACCGTGATTTTAGCGATGTCTTTGACAAAGTTCAAGCCGGTAGTTTGCCCCCACACCGGTCATATGATTGTGCTATTGACCTTCAACCTGGTGCCATACCCCCTTGTGGCTGGGTTTACCCTTTGTTGGTCTTGGAAGATAAGGCCATGGAGGAGTATGTTGCAGACGCACTTTCTCAAGGTTTCATCTGCAAATCCTCGTCTTTACATTGTCTCATTGTCTCATTCTTACTCCGTACTAAGAATGTAAGGGCTGACGCTTTGTCGTGACAATTTTCCTCCACTTCCAAGATGGAGTCGGTTTCGGTTACCTGTGATTCCTCCTGATCGTATTCTGACTACGGTTCACACCAGTCTCACTTCTCCTTTGGGTGACAAAATTCTTGCCGCTCAGGTCCATGCCCCTCCTGAGAAACCTTGTGACCACTGCTTTGTCCCAGAGAGTCTCTGTACTGCCGTGCTCCAGACTTACCATTCTCCCAAGGCTGCTGGCCACCCTGGGAAGAATCAACTCTTTTGGGCCATTTCCCAATTCTGGTGGCCTAGTTTATGCGCTGATGTAACCGCCTTCATAGCTGCCTGTTCCGTGTGTGCTCAGAGTAAGACTCCATGACACCTTCCAGTGGGCCTCCTACAACCCATACCCAATGGAGAGGGCCCTGGACCCACCTGTCTATGGATTTAATTGTGGAGTTACTCAACTCCCAGGGCAACACAGTATCCTTATGGTGGTTGACCGGTTCTCAAAAATGTCTCATTGTATTCCACTTAAGAAGTTGCCCACTTCTAAGGAACTGGCTTCCATTTTTGCTCGGGAGATCCTTCGTTTACATGGGCTACCCAAGGTGATCGTCTCAGACAGGGGTAGTCAGTGTGTGTCCCGGTTCTGGGGAGCCTTTTGTGCACAGTTGGGAATTCAGCTTGCTTTCTCCTCTGCGTGTCACCCGCAGTCTAATGGGGCCACAGAACGAGCCAATCAGTCCTTGGAGCAGTTCCTACGTTGCTATATTTCTGACCATCATAACAACTGGTCAGACCTCTTACCGTGGGTGGAGTTTACTCACGATAGTGAATTCTGTTTCCCAATTGTCCCCGTTTATGGCGAACTATGGTTTCCAACCTTCCATGTTGCCTGACTCATTTGTTCCGCAGAGTATTCCTGCATTAGAGGAGCATCTCCGTGGTCTTCGTTCCACTTGGGCACAAGTCCAGGAGGCTTTGCGACATGCTAATGATAGGTACAGACTCCATGCTGACCGCAGACGCCTGCCTGCGCCTTCCTACCAGGCTGGGGGCAGGGTCTGGCTGTCATCTCGCAACCTCTGACTTCGGGTTCCCTCTCTGAAGTTTGCACCTCGGTTTATTGGACCTTTCCGTATTCTCCACAGGATTAACCCAGTGACTTACGCATTAGACCTTCCTTCTAATATGTGTATCTCAAACGTATTTCATGTCTCAATTTTAAAACCTTTGGTCTACAACCGCTTTACCACCTCGGTGCCACGTCCTCACCCCATACAGGTTGAGAACCATGAGGAGTATGAAGTACAGTCCATTGTTGACCCCCGTAGGTTCCATGGGCGCATACAGTACCTGGTGCATTGGAAAGGGTATGGTCCGGAGGAACGCTCTTGGGTCTCATCTTCGGATGTACATGCCCCTGTCCTCCTCCATGATTTCAATAGACGTTTTCCCTTCAAGCCTGGTGGTCCTCCGAGGGGAAGGGGTCGTTGAGGAGGGGGTACTGTCAGGGCTTGGCTCAGCCCTTCCTTCTCTGAGCTGGCCGCTCAGCTGTCGGATAACTGCCAGCTCCTATCTCTCCACAGTGACTCATCTGTTGATGATATCCTGCTCATCAGTCCTGCTTACTTAAGCCATCCAGCCCAGATGATCTCTGCCTTCGCCTTGGTTAACATCACAGAGACTTTCTCCTGCGCTCCTGTTAAAGACTTGTTTGGCTGACATTCCTTCTTGCTCCAGATCCCGCTTGCTGTTCCACTACGCTGATTCCTGACTTTCTGACTTGTCTGACAATCCGTTCCGGTTACCGAACTTTGGCTATGTTTTGACTACGTTTGTTGTATTTAATTTTATTATTAAACAGGTGTGATTTAACTGGACCTCTGTTTCATGATTTCTGACAGGAGATCAATTGATTTCCCCCTAATTCTGGAATTGCTGCACTTCTCTCTTCTGTCACTAGGTGGCTGGGCAGCTGGTGACATTGGATAAGACAAGGGCATAGCAAGGACAGATTATGAATGAATGGGGTATCTCAGCCAAAGGGCAGGGATTTTCTTGGGTCCCTTGGCCTGCTGGGAGAGCCTGTTTATTTGGGTGGAGTCAGGTGATCGGGGTTCTGTGCCACCTGGACGGCTGTCTGGGTGGACGTGTTTCGTATTGCCCTGGGCCACTAGGTTAGAAACCTAAGGCCTATTCTGGGGACATCTGGCTGCTAGGCTGTCTGAGGGTCTATCCAAAAGCAGGAGAGCAGGGTAGGGTTGGGACTGCGGGCTTGTAGTCCAACCATAAGTAACGGTTTCACCGGCCGGGAAACGTGGTCGAAGGTAGAGGGGAAACTGTCGCACCATCCACCTTGTTATCGGAGACCACTGTGAGTAAGCTGAGGCCAGTACCAGAGCAGACTTCTCGCCAACCGGGGACGTTGAAGAAGTGGGAAAGCTTCAGCAAGTGGCAAGTCAGGAACCCAGCGGGACAGCAAAGGTGACGCTTGTGGAGCATCAGTGAGTGCCAAGCCAGGGACCTAGCATGTCCGCAGGGGTGAAGCTTGAAGAGTATCTGTGAGTGCCCAGCCAGAGACCCAGCAGGGAAGCGGGGGTGACCCTGAGGAAGATAGGTAGTGCTAACATTGGAAGATCTCAGGGGATCCAGTTGCTATTGGATCTGAAGTCTAGTGAGAGAGACTGGGAGCTCATTGAGTGAAGAACCACTCAACTGATCGAGTTGCAAATAGTTGGATACAATTACAGTTAGTAACTTTTACAAGACAGTTGCCATAGGAGACAGAGACTCCATTGGGCTTCAGGGGCTCCGGGACTTTGCTACATGTACAAAACCCTTTTTTCTCCATTGTTTATTGGGGGGCACAACACTTTGGATTAGATGCCCACTGGGGCCTCCAAAAGCACTCTGTAATAATGATTGAGTATAAACTAAGCCTAAGAACAACCACAGAATAAGACCTTGTAACCTAGGACAAAAAAGGGTTTATTACATAGCCACCCACACTCAAAGTTAACATTCAGCCATATATACCCTTTAAAACTTGGTAATGGGGTAGATGTAGCAACAAGTTATAGTATTGAAAACTTAGAGCACAGAAACCTGGTGACAAAAGCCCAGAAAAAACTCACCATCTTGGTAGAATGAGCAGGATAAGCCTGGTAAATATTTTGGCAAATCCACTCAGGGATAGTAATGCTAGTAGCCAAAGAATTCTTGGGATGAACAGGAAACCCGATTTGTGTGAAAAAAAATTATAAAAATTTTGTATCAGTACAGTGGTACAGGACCTCGCAATTGTCATTCAAAGTGTGACAGCACTGAATGCTGAAAATTGGCCTGAGCCAAACAAGAGGTAAAAGTGTCTGGCATTGAAATGGTTGAAACAAAAAAAGCTAAAGCTATCAATATCATATAAATTGCTGGACAGGGCAAAACAAGCCACATAGCAAAGCGTGTTGTGATCTTCTATTCAGTAACACACTGTATTGTGTACAATCCACAAAACCACATGCTGAGACAGTTGCTATGCCAAACAAGAAAAAAAAAAAATCACAATGCATGTTTCAGAGACAAAAGCAAACATTTTCACAGAGTAGCTGGATAGCATGTAAACAGTTTGATTGGGGCCCAAGGCAGCAAAAGGAAGAGAGAGAGGAATATTTTTTTCCAATAAAAAACAAATAGGGCATGATATTACAAACACAGCAGCTCTAAATATTGTAGGGACTTACTGCCCAATAAGCAAGCATATCTACTTGGCCACTGTGTCAGAAGAAGATATGAGGCATATTTTGTAGAAAAAAAAAAATATATAAGTTTATGTCACAGTCAAGAGTCAGTAAGACCCCTTTCACACTGAGGCGCTTTACAGGCGCTACAGCGCTAAAAATAGCTCCTGCATAGCATCTGTAAAGAGCCTCTCCTGTCTCTCCAGTGTGAAAGCCCGAGGTCTTTCACACTGGAGCGGTGCGCGTGCAGGATGGTAAAAAAAGTCCTGCAAGCAACATCTTTGAAGCGCTGCTGCTCCTGCCCATTGAACTCCTGGTACCCGGCCCTTTGAGCAATTGGGGGTTCATGAGATCCCTATGCAATCACATGATCACACTGTCAACAAAGCTTTCATGAATGAATTTCATTATTAACAGCTGTGATTCTTATAGTGATTGGCCCAAAGCTATCACAGTAGCTAGCACGCAATAGTAAATCACAGCTGTTATTAATGTAACCCATTCATGACAGTTCAAAACATTGCTGTTACAGTGATCATTGCTGTAACCGCAATTAAAATGTAAAGAAAAAAAAATCCATTATCCCCCCAGTGTACAGTGTCAAAGAACTACTCTGATGAACATATGTAAAGTATGTACTGTATGTATGTAAAGTAAATTAAAAAAATTTTAACATGGGTTAAAAAGACTAAATAAAAAATAATTTATTTATTGATTGATATAATCTGATCACCGCCACACCCGTCACATGACAACACTGTACTAGTGACAGTGTGTAAAAAGAAAAAACAATAGTGAAAAAAAAAAAAATTTATTTAATTCCTTCATTTTCCAAAAAATTCTGACAAAAAATTACAGCTTCAAAAAACTTGCCATGCCTCTTACTAAGTCTGCTATCAGTACATCAGGATTGATCAATTTTTAGATATACAGTGGGTAAAATAAGTATTGAATGAGTCACCATTTTTCTAGGTAAATATATCTCTAAAGATGCTATTGACATGAAATTTTTACCGCATGCCGGTAACAACCCATGCAATCCATGCATACAAAGAAACCAAAACAAATAAGTTCAGAAATTAAGTTATGTGTAATAAAATGGAATGACACAGGGAAAAAGTATTGAACACATAAAGAAAGGGAGGTGTAAAAAGGCATGGAAAGCCAAGACACCAGCTGAAATCTATCAGTAATTCGAAAGCAAAGCCTGCCCCTTGTCAGTGCAAATTAATATCAGCTGGTTCAGTCTCAACTGATGGCCTATAAAAGGGTGTCTTATTACCAAGATGTCACACAAGATACATCTCATGATGGGTAAAAGCAGAGAGCTCTCTTAAGACCATCGCAACCTTATTGTTGCAAGATATACTGATGATGGTTTGTAGCAAGAGAGGTAAAAATAAGCCGCCCTTGGTTCTCTCTCACTCCACTGCGCCAAAGACCAGTGACAAAACTAAATGATTGTTGTGTAAATGAATACAAGATGTGTACATACACAGTGTACAGTGAAAAGCTGCCACTTAAATGTGTAAATTGTTCTGAATCCCAAAACTATACCTCTCACATGTGTACAGATAGAGCTAGTGGCGCTAATAAATATTTGTAAAGATATGAGTCAAAACAGCATGATACCGGTGACACTCTGATTCTATACAAAAAACAGTAATAAAGATAGAAATATAATACCCTGTGAAAAGTGTCAGTATAAAAAAGTTTAAAAGTGAGTGCAACTATTGAAGTGTGCTTGGAGTGATTTTAATAAATTTGTTAAAACGGTATCACGCTATGTGGAGCACTTTATTAATATGTCTTTCACATATGGAGCCAGCTTGATTGCAGTCACGGTTCATCACATGCAACCCAGGTGTGGCTCAATTGCTGTTTTGCCAAACACAAGATTGGGAGGCTATACATTCTGGTGAGTGCGCTCTTCAGAGGGAGTGCTGTCACTATCACAGTGGTGTGGTGGAAGAGTAGAAGATCTATCACATAGGAAGATTGAAAAACTACTGTTGTGTTGGATTTTTTTCATGTGAACTTTTTCCATGGACTTTTCACAGTTTATGATTTTTGTAATGTTTCTAATTTTTATACTTACACTTTTCACGGGGTGTTATATTTCTATCTTTATTACTGTTTTTTGTATAGAATCAGAGTGTCACCGGTATCATGCTGTTTTGACTCATATCTTTACAAATATTTATTAGCGCCACTATCTCTATCTGTACACATGTGAGAGGTATAGTTTTGGGATTCAGAACAAGATATACTGATGGCTTTGGTTACAGAAGGATTTCTAAACTTCTGAATGTTCCAGTGAGCACTGTTTGGGCCTTAATCCGGAAGTGGAAAGAACATAATTTCACCATAAACTGTCCACGACCAGGTGCTCCTCCCAGGATTTCTGACAGAGGAGTGAAAAGAATTATCAGAAGAGCTGTTGTCACGAAGATCCTGCCAGTAACCGGCGTCCCAGGCACATGGGAACCCGGCCACAGGTCCCATTGCGCATGCGCAGGCGTTCACGGGTGCGGTCACGCACGGGCACGCGCGCGCACTCCCGCTGGTGTCAGGCGGGCTATTTAAACCTGCCTGTCACTCTCCATCCCCGCTGTCTGCTCTACAGCGTTCTGTGAGTGTTACCTGATCTGATCTGTGTTTCCCTGTATCTGACCCGGCTTCCTGTTTGACGATCCTGCTATCTGCCTGCACCAGACCCTCTTGGCTTGCCTGACCATCCCTCTGCATTACCCCTGGTACCTCTGCTGTCCGAACGTTACTGACCACCGGCTTGTTGACCCTCCGCTGTGTTCATCAGCTTCCAGTCTGCTATTACCTGCTGTTGTTCCTGGTTCCAGTCCAGCTTCCAGTCTACTATTACCTGCTGTTGTTCCTGGTTCCAGTCCAGCGTTCCAGGCTACCTTCTGCTGTGTTCCAGTCCAGCGTTCCAGGCTATTACCTGCTGTTGTTCCTGGTTCCAGTCCAGCGTTCCAGGCTACCTTCTGCTGTGTTCCAGCCCAGCGTTCCAGGCTATCTTCTGCTGTGTTCCAGTCCAGCGTTCCAGGCTATTACCTGCTGTTGTTCCTGGTTCCAGTCCTGCATTCCAGTCTCTGTCCTCAGTCTACTCTTCAGACTACTGACTCCAGAGGGTGCCACCACTACTGGACTTTCAGCAACCGTTGATCCTGCCAGGCACCCATACCACTCTTCACTCCTGGCCCTCTGTCTCCATTCCAGGGGAACGGGAGTGGGAGCTGTAAGGGAGGTCTTTTCCTGCACTTCAGGCTCACAACCTACCAGGTACGTGACAGTAGCAGACAGCCATGTCTGAGCCTGAGCAGGGAACGTCTCCCATGGAGGAACTCTGTGCACACCTGGCAGGATTGACTGAAGCAGTCAAGAATCTGCAGCAAGGATACACCAGACTGGAGGAACGAGTGTTAACCCTGTCTAACCCCATTGGGGCCCAGGGAGCTACCTCTGCTCCTTCAGTTGGGCCTTCCTCAACGGTGGTGATGCTCCCTCCGGAACCTAAGGTTCCCATACCTGAACGTTTCTTTGGAAATCGCCATAAGTTCAGAGCCTTCCGCAATTCCTGCGAACTGTTTTTTGCTCTTCAACCACGTACCTTTTCCCTGGAGGCTACAAAGGTGGGCTACGTGATTTCTCTACTCTCTGGTGACCCTCAAACCTGGGCCCATAGCCTCTTAGAGCAAAAGGACATATCTCTGACCAACCTCTCCACTTTCTTTGACGCACTAGGCCAGTTATATGATGACCCCCAGCTATCTGTAACTGCAGAGTCGGCTCTACACACCCTTCAACAAGGTCGCAGAGCAGCAGAGGATTATGTGGCTGAATTCAGGAAGTGGAGTGCGCATACTAACTGGAACGATGCAGCTCTCCGTTATCAATTTCAGTTGGGACTTTCTGATCCTCTGAAGGATGAACTGGCCAGGGTGGGTACACCACAGACTTTAAATGCTTTAATCGATCTAGCTATCCAGATCGATCGACGCCTACGAGAGCGCAGGTCTGAGAGAGCTATGGGGTCTTCTCGTCCAACTTGGGTTACCCCTAAGGTTCCCCATCACCCATCATCAACACCACCTACCTCCACGCTTAACTTACCTGAGCCAATGCAATTAGGAGTCCTGCGGCCTTCACTCACCCCACAACGTCGTCGAGCAAATAACTTGTGCCTGTATTGTGGGGAACCCAGGCACTATGTCAGGAACTGTCCCCTCAAACTTCGTAAGTGTTTATCCCTATCTACTGACTATGTGACATCTCTGGTTAAAAATACCACCCACCTTGCTCTTCCTCTTCTGCTACAGCTTCCAGGGAAGAATCTACGAATCACTGCCATTATTGACTCAGGAGCTTGCAGCTGTTTCATGGATTCTCGTTTTGCCATCCAACACCAAATACCCTTGTCACCTAAAGCCCATGGACTTTCTATCCATCTAGCTGATGGGACCGCTATCAAGTCTGGACCTGTCACCCAAGAGACTATGCCAATACCCGTTTTCGTTTCCAACGCCCATCAGGAACAGCTGCGCCTGGACATTATCGCTTCACCCCTGTTCCCCATAATACTCGGCATGCCATGGTTACAGGCCCATAATCCGGACATAAATTGGATCACGGGTGAGGTGACCTTTCCCTCTCCTTACTGCCAACAGTTTTGCAGAACCCAGAACATCCAGGAGAAATCTACTCTGTTGTGCCTAGATACAGATCCTAGTCTACTTCAATCCATTCCTTCCGCCTATCATGATTTCCTGGACGTATTTAGTAAACAGAGGGCAGAGGTGTTACCCCCTCACCGGGCCTATGACTGTCCCATTGAGTTACTTCCTGGTGCTGAAATTCCTTTTGGAAGAATATTTCCCCTGACTGAGGTGGAGCAAGGGGCATTGAAGGAATACATTGACGAAAACCTCAAAAGAGGCTTCATTCGGCCATCCACGTCCCCCGCAGGTGCAGGCATCTTCTTCGTGCAGAAGAAAGATAAAACCCTCAGGCCGTGTGTGGATTACCGCGAACTAAACAAAATTACTGTGAAGAATCGGTACCCTCTCCCCTTAGTACCAGAGTTGCTTCAGAGACTGGGGACGGCTACCATATTCACCAAACTTGATCTCCGTGGGGCCTACAATTTAGTTCGTATCAGGGATGGAGACGAATGGAAGACCGCTTTTCGTACCCGTTATGGACATTTTGAGTACCTCGTGATACCTTTTGGCCTGTGTAATGCCCCTGCCACATTTCAATACTTTATTAATGATGTGTTACGTGACTTTCTAGACCTGTTTGTCATCGTCTATTTAGACGACATATTGATTTTCTCTTGTTACCTTGAATCCCATCGCAGGCACGTCAGAAGTGTTTTGGGCCGACTTCGACAACACGGTCTATATGCAAAGGCTGAAAAATGTGAATTCGAACAGGAAAGTATTCCATTTTTAGGGTTAGTCATCTCCAGTAAGGGCATTAAAATGGACCCCCAGAAGGTCACGGCTGTTCTAGATTGGCCAGTCCCGACTGATAAGAAAGGAATCCAGCGATTCGTTGGATTCGCTAATTTTTACCGCAAATTTATTAAGGGGTTCTGAGCCATCATTGCACCCATCACACAGCTTACCAAACAGGGTACACGCTTCCATTGGTCGGTCGAGGCTCAAAAGGCTTTTGAGACTCTCAAGGGCCTTTTCACCTCCGCCTCTGTACTGAAGCATCCAGATTCCTCTCTGCCATTTATTCTAGAAGTGGATGCATCTGAAATTGCTGTAGGAGCAGTATTATCCCAAAGACAGGGAACCAAAGCCCTGCTGCATCCTGTGGCTTTCTTTTCTCGTAAATTATCCACGGCAGAGAGAAATTATGATGTAGGTGACAGAGAGTTGTTGGCAATCAAGTCGGCATTGGAGGAGTGGCGCTATCTGTTGGAGGGTGCCGCTCATCCAGTTTTAATCTTTACAGATCATAAGAACCTGGAGTATTTGAGGTCTGCAAAGAGGTTGAAACCACGTCAGGCCAGGTGGGCTCTCTTTTTCTCCAGGTTCTCCTTCCATGTCACTTACCGTCCTGGCTCCAAGAATACCAATCCTGACGGCCTGTCTAGGATGTTTCACAAACCTCAAGAGATTTCCCCTCGAGACACCATTTTGTCTCCAGGGAACTTTCTTCTACTTCAGGGAAACCTGCTTTCCCAGATTAAACAGGCCTCCGCAGAAATAGAATCTTCCATTAATACAGAGCTCCAGGTTAAGGATGGGTTATTGTAGCATGAGAGTAGGATCTTTATACCTGAAACACTACGAGTTCCAGTACTAGAGCTTTGTCACGATCATGCGCTGGCTGGGCATTTCGGTGTGGCTAAGACCACTGATTTGGTTCAGCGCACCTTCTGGTGGCCTCAGCTGCGCAAAGATTGTAAAGAGTTTGTAGAGTCCTGTACCACCTGCCTTAGGAACAAGGGGCACAAAACAAAGGCATGGGGTCTACTAAAACCCTTGCCTGTTCCAGATAGACCCTAGAAAATGCTCTCAATAGATTTTATTGTAGAACTACCCCCGGCCGGGGACTTCACTTCAATCTTTGTCATAGTGGACCGGTTGTCGATGGCGCACTTTGTCCCAATGAAGGGTACCCCTTCAGCTACAGAAACAGCACAAGCATTCATTAAAGAGGTCGTCAGGCTCCATGGGGTACCAGTTAACATCGTTTCAGATCGAGGGGTACAATTTACCTCTCGATTCTGGAGGGCTTTGTGTAAAACCTTGGACATTGAACTCTCATTTTCATCGGCTTATCACCCCCAGACTAATGGGCAAACAGAAAGAACAAACCAGATCCTTGAACAATATTTGCGCTGTTTTTCTTCCTTTGCCCAAGATAATTGGATTGCTGTTTTACCACTGGCCGAATTCGCTTATAACAATTCTATTCATTCTGCTATTAAGCAAACTCCGTTTTTTGCGAATTATGGTTTCCACCCCTCATTTTTACCAAACTCTCTTCCAGAATGCACAGTACCCGCAGTCCAGGAGAAATTGGATTTCTTTACCTCTAACAACCAAATTTTACAGGACACCATGACCAGAACCCAGGAGTACAACAAAGCAACCTTCGATAAAAAGAGGCGAGGTGAGCTCTTACTTGCACCTGGGGATCAGGTATGGTTGTCCACCATAAACCTCAGGTTGGCCTGCCCTTCCAAGAAATTGGGTCCCAAATTTCTTGGACCATTCCCTGTTAAACGGAGAATTAATGAAGTTGCATATGAACTTGAACTCCCGGATTCACTAAAGGTACATCCAGTTTTTCATGTGTCCTTGCTTAAACCATCTATTACTAACCAATTTCCAGGTCGAAGTACGGATCCTCCTGATCCAATCCTGGTAGATGGGGAAGAGGAATTCGAGGTGGAGGCTATCATGGACCACAGGAAAAGAGGTAACCAAAATCAATTCTTAATAAAGTGGAAGGGGTTTGGCCCAGAGGAGAATTCTTGGGAACCAGAGGATAATATTCATGCTGAAGACCTGTTACAAGCCTTTAAAACAGCTCATCCAGAGAAATTTCTTCAAAGGGGCATCCGGAGGCTGCCCCTTGGGGGGGGGCAATGTCACGAAGATCCTGCCAGTAACCGGCGTCCCAGGCGCATGGGAACCCGGCCACGGGTTCCAATGCGCATGCGCGCGCGTTCACGGGTGCGGTCACGCACGGGCACGCGCGCGCGCACTCCCGCTGGTGTCAGGCGGGCTATTTAAACCTGCCTGTCACTCTCCACCCCCGCTGTCTGCTCTACAGCGTTCTGTGAGTGTTTCCTGATCTGATCTGTGTTTCCTGTTATCTGACCCGGCTTCCTGTTTGACGATCCTGCTATCTGCCTGCACCAGACCCTCTTGGCCTGCCTGACCATCTGCATTACCCCTGGTACCTCTGCTGTCCGAACGTTACTGACCACCGGCTTGTTGACCCTCCGCTGTGTTCATCAACTTCCAGTCTGCTATTACCTGCTGTTGTTCCTGGTTCCTGTCCAGCTTCCAGTCTACTATTACCTGCTGTTGTTCCTGGTTCCAGTCCAGCGTTCCAGGCTACCTTCTGCTGTGTTCCAGTCCAGCGTTCCAGGCTATTACCTGCTGTTGTTCCTGGTTCCAGTCCAGCGTTCCAGGCTACCTTCTGCTGTGTTCGAGCCCAGCGTTCCAGGCTATCTTCTGCTGTGTTCCAGTCCAGCGTTCCAGGCTATTACCTGCTGTTGTTCCTGGTTCCAGTCCAGCGTTCCAGGCTACCTTCTGCTGTGTTCCAGCCCAGCGTTCCAGGCTATCTTCTGCTGTGTTCCAGTCCAGCGTTCCAGGCTATTACCTGCTGTTGTTCCTGGTTCCAGTCCTGCATTCCAGTCTCTGTCCTCATTCTACTCTTCAGACTACTGACTCCAGATTGTGCCACCACTACTGGACTTTCAGCAACCGTTGATCCTGCCAGGCACCCATACCACTCTTCACTCCTGGCCCTCTGTCTCCATTCCAGGGGAACGGGAGTGGGAGCTGTAAGGGAGGTCTTTTCCTGCACTTCAGGCTCACAACCTACCAGGTACGTGACAGCTGTGCAAGAGCCAAGGACCACTTGTGGAGAACTTCAGAAAGATCTGGAATTAGCAGGTACAATTGTTTTAAATAAAACAATAAGTAATGCACTCAATCGCCATGGCCTGTATGCATGCTCACCACGCAAGACTCCATTGCTGAAGAAAAAGCATGTTGAAGCTCCTTTAAAGTTTTCTGCACAACATTTAGACAAGCCTGTGAAATACTGGGGATAATATAGTCTGGTCAGAAGAGACCAAAATTGAACTCTTTGGTTGCTATAATACACCCCATGTTTGGAAGTCAAATGGCACTGCACATCACCCAAAAACATCCCCATACCAACAGTGAAGTTTGGAGGTGGGAACATCATGGTGTGGGGCTGTTTTTCAGCATACAGTACTTGCAAACTTCATATCATTAAAGGAAGGATGAATGCAAAATTGTACCAAGACATTCTTGATAAAATTCTGCTGCCATCTACCAGGATTATGAAGATGAAAGGAGGGTGGACATTTCAGCAAGACAATGATCCCAAACACAAAGCCAAGGAAAGAAAATAAAGCTGCTAGAATGGCCCGGCCAATTACCTGACTTGAATCCAATAGAAAATCTATGGAAAGAACTAAAGATCAGAGTTCATAGAAGAGGCCCATGGAACCTTTAAGATTTGAAGGCTGTGTGGAAGAATGGGCCAAAATCACACCTGAGCAATGCAAGCGACTAGTTTCTTCATACAGGAGGTGTCTTGAAGCTGTCATTACTAACAAAGGATTTTGTACAAAGTATTAAATAAATTTCAGTTAGCGTGTTCAATACTTTTTCCCTGTGTCATTTAATTTTATTACACTTCAGTTAATTTTTTTACTTATTTGTTTTGGTTTCTTTGTATGTATGGATTGCATGGGTTGCTACCGAAATGTGGTGAAAATGTCATGTCAATAGCACCTTTAGAAATATATTTACCTAGAAAAAAAGTGACGTGTTCAATACTTATTTTACCCACTGTATATACCATTATTTGTGGACTCCAAAAGAAGAAAAGAAATGTACCTGTATACAGTTTGGCCTACATTTACGAAGAAAGATGATTTATTTGCAATATTTTATAACAGAAACAAAGAAAAAAATGTCATATGGGTACAGTGTTGCATGACTGCGCAATTGTCATAAATTGCTTGCCAGGCAAAACAAGCCACATACTGTCTACTTTCAAAAATGGGTAATTTGTACTGTCCTGGCATTTTAAGGACCTCAAGAAACTAGATAGGTCATCAGTACATCAGGATTGATCAATTTTCAAATATACAGTATATGGTATACCATAGTTTGTAGATGCTATAACTTTTAAACAAACCAATTAATATAGATTTACAGGAATTTTTGGTTTTACCAAAGGCATGTAGCAGAATAAATTTTGGCCTAAATTTATCAAGAAATGTGATAGATATATATATATATATATATATATATATATATATATATATATATATATATATAACATGAGAGAGGATTGCTGCACGAGAAAAAATTATTTGTGAAGAAAAAATTACATCAAAAATCGGGTACAGACAGTAACGTTTTGGGCTCGCATGGATAACACCATTCTTCACAACCACATACCTACAACTAGCAATGCATATCACTCGATATATATATAGCTCATTAGCATAAACAATTAATCAAATCATTAGAATAAGCTGGAATCAATTAATCTATATAAAAAATACTACATTCTCTATCATTATAGGTTAATCACTTAAATAGCTGGAGCGACTTTCGGTAACAGGTGCGTTTGATTCCTCACTAAGCAAAGCTATAGTTGATAGAATGGTTCATCAATTCATCTACAGGATAAAAATGCATATGTATAAACATTATTAGAATAATCTACAATAGACACCACAAGAATATAAAAAATGTAAAAATATATATATATACACATATAGGTGGAAACATAAGTGTACCACAAATCCATATGTATATATTTAACAATTCGAAAGTTCAAAAATAGTGAACACTGTCATAGGAACAGATATAAATCAAAGTCAGTGTTTAACCCTTTGGGCTGCAATATGTCTAAAAGATTTATCCAATACACTTCTCTTTTTCTTAATTTAATAACCATGTATCTTAATTGTGACACTGTATGATTCTTTTCTAAAAAATGTCTAGACAATGATAACTTCTCCAATTTATCTCGGATTGAATATTTATGCCTTGCGATCCTGTCTTTGACCTTCTGTGTTGTTTCCCCTACAAAAATAAGTCCGCATGGACACTTGATAATATATATCACATTGACAAGTGAAGTGATCTTTAACATTTATATTACCGTATATCCTTTATGCAGGTGACAAAAACTTTTACCTTTAATCATGCTAGTGCGCTGAATACAGGAAAGACAAGGAAAAGAGATATCGTTAGGTGGACCCAAAAATGTAATGCGAGGGGTGGGAGTGCTATACTGGTCTGATTTGACCAGTCTATCATGTAAAGTTCTTCCTCTACGATACGAGGATAATGGAGGATGATAAAAGTCAGGGACATTCGGATAGTTCTTATTTAATATAGACCAGTGTTTTTTAATCACATTGTTAATCTGATTTGAGAATGGGTGGAATTGCTAAATGAAAGGCAACCTGCGACTTGTACTTTTATCTTTGTTACAATGTAAATTGATACATTCTTGATGAACCATATCACTAGGATATCCACGTTGACGCAGTCTGACTTCCATTTCGTCCAACCTTTCTTCTCTGTTGATGGATTTATTAGTAATTCTGGATACCCATTTTAACTGACTCCTGGGTATAGATGTAAATACCCCTGGTGGATGGAAACTAGAATAATAAAGCAACTGGTTATGATCTGTCGGTTTACGATACAGATCACTAACGATGTGATCATCTTGTATATACAATAATGTATTTAAAAACAGGGTCGCTGTATTTGAAATATACATATTAAATTTCAAACCTGGAATTAAATTATTCAAATAAAAATTGAACAATAATATTGTATCCAAGTCGCCCTCCCATATGCCAAATGCGTCAATAATAAATCTAAATCACGCTATACAGTTATCCGTGAACAACCTGCAGTGGTAAATAAATGCATGTTCAAGCATATCCATGAATGAGTTGGCATACAGTACCTGACCGCGAGATTGTATTTCCAGCGCGATACCATCGCGCTGGTTCTCGGCGACAGGGTACTGTGCATGTCGCGCTGGCTCACTCATCGGGTAAGGAAAACTTTGTTTCCTTCCGCGATGAGTGACAGGCAGTGCTGACAGCTGTCTGGTATGAATCCTGAGGCGGGAACACCGCGCCAAATTTTAAATGAAAAAACCGGCGTGGGTTCCCCCCTCAGGGGCATACCAGGCCCTTAGGTCTGGCATGGATTGTAAGGGGAACCCCCCTACGCTGAAAAATCGGCGTGGGGGTCCCCCCAAAATCCATACCAGACCCTTATCCATGCATGCAGCCCGGCCGGCCAGGAAAGGGGGTGGGAACGAGCGAGCGCCCCCCCCCTCCTGAGCCGTACCAGGCCGCATGCCCTCAACATGGGGGGGTGGGTGCCTTGGGGGAGGGGGGCGCCCTGCAGGGGCCCCCCCACCCCAAAGCACCTTGTCCCCATGTTGATGAGGACAAGGGCCTCTTCCCGACAACCCTGGCCGTTGGTTGTCGGGGTCTGCGGGCGGGGGGCTTATCGGAATCCGGGAGCCCCCTTTAATAAGGGGGCCCCCAGATCCCGGCCCCCCACCCTGTGTGAATGAGTTTGGGGTACATGGTACCCCTACCCATTCACCTAGGGAAAAGTGTCAATATAAAAAAAAACACAGTACACAGGTTTTAAGAATAATTTATTAGTCAGCTCCGGGATCTTCTTCCGACTTCGGGGGGTCTCCATCCGACTTCTCCCGGTGTTCCGCCTCTTCTCCCGGGCCCCGCCGCTATCTTCTTCCAGCTCTATTGCCAGCGAGTGGCCCGATCTGCTGCCGCTGTCTTGTCGCCGCTGTCTCGCCGCCGCTGTCTTGTCGCCGCTGTCTCGCCGCTTCTTCTCTTCTTTTCTTCTTCCCCGATGTTGACACGACGCTCTCTCCGGCTCGAATGCTGTGTGCGAGCTGCGGAGCCATTTATATAGGTGGTGACCCCGCCCCCTTATGACGTCATGGTCCCAGCATGCGCAGGGACTCTGGGGTCACGCCCCCTTATGACGCCAGAGTCCCTGCGCATGCTGGGACCATGACGTCGTAAGTGGGGGGGTTTCCGCCTATATAAATGGCTCCGCAGCTCGCACACAGCATTCGAGCTGGAGAGAGCGTCGTGTCAACATCGGGGAAGAAGAAAAGAAGAGAAGAAGCGGCGAGACAGCGGCGACAAGACAGCGGCGACAAGACAGCGGCGACAAGACAGCGGCAGCAGACCGGGCCCCTCGCTGGCAATAGAGCTGGAAGAAGATAGCGGCGGGGGCCGGGAGAAGAGGCGGAACACCGGGAGAAGTCGGATGGAGACCCCCCGAAGTCGGAAGAAGATCCCAGAGCTGACTAATAAATTATTCTTAAAACCTGTGTACTGTGTTTTTTTTATATTGACACTTTTCCCTAGGTGAATGGGTAGGGGTACCATGTACCCCAAACTCATTCACACAGGGTGGGGGGCCGGGATCTGGGGGCCCCCTTATTAAAGGGGGCTCCCGGATTCCGATAAGCCCCCCGCCCGCAGACCCCGACAACCAACGGCCAGGGTTGTCGGGAAGAGGCCCTTGTCCTCATCAACATGGGGACAAGGTGCTTTGGGGTGGGGGGGCCCCTGCAGGGTGCCCCCCTCCCCCAAGGCACCCACCCCCCCATGTTGAGGGCATGCGGCCTGGTACGGCTCAGGAGGGGGGGGCGCTCGCTCGTCCCCACCCCCTTTCCTGGCCGGCCGGGCTGCATGCTCGGATAAGGGTCTGGTATGGATTTGGGGGGGACCCCCACGCCGATTTTTCGGCGTAGGGGGTTCCCCTTACAATCCATGCCAGACCTAAGGGCCTGGTATGCCCCTGAGGGGGGAACCCACGCCGTTTTATCATTTAAAATTTGGCGCGGTGTTCCCGCCTCAGGATTCATACCAGACAGCTGTCAGCACTGCCTGTCACTCATCGCGGAAGGAAAACAAAGTTTTCCTTTCCCGATGAGTGAGCCATCTCGGCGCTGGCTCCTGCGACGGGGCTCGCAGGTGTCAAATCTCGCCGAGAAGTGCGGCGAGATTGACACAATATCGCGGTCACCTACTGTATGTGGGGCCAACATTGGAACCCATCGCTGTACCGGTACGTAGTAGTATCATATAGTTTAGAATTATTTAATAAACGTCGGCATGCTTCAAGACCCAGAATGTGTGGGATGGCCATATAAAAATTAGCTACATCCCAGGTGACTAACATTGCTCCCAATGGAAGGGTTAAATTTTCAATTTTCCCTAAAAAATCCTGAGTGTCTCGAATATAAGATCGAGTTTTCACAATTAAAGGAGTAAGACTATTGGCATAGTAACGGAATTAATGCTAAACACGATTGGACAACCCGGGGATTTTGTGGGTCCTTGTGTACTTTTGGTAACACGTAAAAAATAGGGGTAATAGGATGTTCTGGAATCAAAAAGTTTCTGTGTTGGTATCTATTATTCCTGCCTTTACGGCTTGTTTTACAACTTTTTTTATTCTATTTAAAACCCGTGTAGTAGGATTACTATCCAATCGCTTGTAAACACTAATATCAGCTAACTGCCTCTGTATCTCTCCTTCATATGCAGCGGTATCCATAATGACTATGGAACCGCAGTGATCCGCCGGCTTAATTGTAATCTCCTTTCTAGGAGAAAGGGACAACAAAGCAGTAAGCTCCTCCCGATTTAAGTTGTTCTGTCTATGGTCCCTTTTGGATTGATCATGTAAAAATAGCTTAATATCCACCTCCACCTTACTAATGAACAGCTTGGCACCCGGACAACATGTAGGAGGCACAAAAGTGCTTTTATTTTTTAAATCTAAATTAGAAATTAATAATGCCAATGGGCTGCCACTGTTCAATGTTGGTCTAGATGAATAAAACGCCTTCAGAGGTACATTTCTAAAAAAAACGATATAAATCCTGTTTTAATCTAAATATATCCATTTTCTCCTTAGGGCAAAAATTCAGTCCTTTATTCAAAACCTGAATTTCTATAGTACTCAAAGAAAAAGATGAAATATTGTGTACCACATTAGGATTAAAGTCCTCTGTCGATTCTGTATCCTGTTGACAACCGACCTTGTTGTTACGCCTACGGTGCACTTGATAATATATATCACATACGACGATTGACAAGTAAAGTGATCTTTAATATTTATATTCTATCCTTTATGCGGGTAACAAAAACTTTTACCTGTAATCATGCTAGTGCACTGAATACAGGAAAGACAAGGAAAAGAGCCTAGCATTAATTCCGTTACTATAAATCAATAACAGGGTCCTTCTCGCTCGTTGGATGGTAAAGTGAAAAATAAAGTGGAAGCTCATAAATATTGAATCATAAAAGTATAAAAATCACACACATATACAAGTTATATTGCAGCAAAATGTGGGTGTTCACAACAACACTAAAAAATGAAGATAATGTAACAGAATTTCGCACAATATTCAAGTGGATAGTGTGAAATAAATAAATTAAGATATTGTGCATCAAGCGTGGATACCATGTAAATCTAGAAATATGGTAAAATAATTAAAGTGACATGCACAGCATTCACTGTAAGGACCAATTGTCTCTTAAATACGGGTATCTAGAATTACTAATAAATCCATCAATAGAGAAGAAAGGTTGAACGAAATGGAAGTCGGACTGCGTCAACGTGGATACCCTAGTAATATGGTTCATCAAGAACGTATCAATTTACATTGTAATAAAGATAAAAATACAAGTCGCAGGATGCCTTTCATTTCGCAATTCCACCCATTCTCAAATCAGATTAACAATGTGATTAAAGAAACACTGGTCTATATTAAATAAGAACTATCCGAATGTCCCTGAATTTTATCATCCTCTACTATCCTCATATCATAGAGGAAGAACTTTACATGATAGACTGGTCAAATCAGACCAGTATAGCATTCCACCACTCGCATTACATTTTTGGGTCCACCTAACCATGGCTCTTTTCCTTGTCTTTCCTGTATTCAGTGCACTAGCATGATTAAAGATAAACATTTTTGTCACCCGCATAAAGTATATAATATACATATTAAAGATCACTTCACTTGTCAATCGTCGTATGTGATATATATTATCAAGTGTCCATGCGGACTTATTTATGTAGGGGAAACAACACAGAAGGTCAAAGACAGGATCGCAAGGCATAAATATTCAATCCGAGATAAATTGGAGAAGTTACCATTGTCTAGACATTTTTTAGAAAAGAATCATACAGTGTCACAATTAAGATACATGGTTATAGATGGAGTGCCCATTAATAGACGAGGGGGTAACAGGGAATTAAGAAAAAGGGAAGTGCATTGGATAAATCCTTTAGACCAGTGGTTCTCAACCTTTCTAGTGCCGTGACCCCTTGATAAAATTTCCCAAGTTGTGGGGACCCCTAACAGTAAAATTATTTTCATAGCATGGGTTGTCAGCACCCAAGTAAAGACAAGTAATTTGCGCCCCTAACCCACAGACATTTAGTCCCGAGTTCGAGTCCCATCTACTCGTACAGTAAAACCCCTTATGGTACATTTTAGGATGTACCACACTTTTTCTTTGTTCTCCTTTATTTCCCTTTTATCTCTCTCTATCCTAATTTCTTGTTTTGTTTTTTTTTCCTCATCCCACTCTCTAGTCGTCTTATTCTTTCTCTTATTCTTTCTCTCCCTTTTTCTTTGTTCCTCCCCCTCTCCCTTCCATGTATTCTCTATTTTTATTCCTTCTCTTACTCCTTGGTGGGGGGTGAGGGAATGGGATGAGTGGCAGTGCTGGGGGGAGTTCGGATCAACCAACTTAGGTGCTTTTGATCAAGGTCATCTGCTGATCTAAAAACTGTAGTGGGGGACCTTTAATGGCAACTCTAATCACAGTTAGTGTTACTCAATGTGTCTCCAGCTGCACTGTGCCCTGTACACACGATAGAATTTTCCGATGGAAAATGTGTGATAGGACATTGTTGTCAGAAATTCCGACCATGTGTGGGCAGATTTATTAAAAAAGAAAAACTGAAATATCACATGGTCCTGTCAATATGGGGTGCTGTGTGTACATTAATGAGGAAAAAAATGAACTTAAATGATTTTAGCAAATGGCTGCAATATAACAAAGAGTGAAAAATTGAAGGGGGTCTGAATATTTTCCGTCCCCACTGTATCTATAGATATATAGATATAGATATATATGTAACAAAGTAGAAAATATGTCTTTTTTCATTTATATAGCAAAAAATAAAAAAACCCAGTGGTGATCAAATATTACCAAAAAGCTCTATTTGTGTGAAAAAAAATTATATAAATTTAATTTGCGAAGTGTTGCATGGCTGCGCAATTGCCAGTTAAAGTAGCACAGTGTTAAATAGCAAAAAATGGTCTGATCAAGAAGGGGATAAAACCTTCCGGAGGTCAAGTAGTTAACAAACATTCACCGTATCTGCAACAATTACATGTCTGCAAAACAATGCTCAAACACCATAACCTGCAGAGCACAGGATAGACCTTTTTAACCACTTCAAAACCAGCCTCGTTTTGGATTTTAGGTGTTTAAGAGTTTAAAACAGGTTTTTTTGCTAGAAAATTACTTAGAACCCCCAAACATTATATATTGTTTTTTTTCTAACACCCTAGAGAATAAAATAGCGGTCATTGCAATACTTTTTTTTGCCCCGTATTTGCGCAGCGGTCTTCTAAGCGCACTTTTTTTGGAAAAAATTCACTTTTTTGAAAAAAAAAATAAGACAACACTAAAGTTAGCCCAATTTTTTTTTATATTGTGAAATATAATGTTACGCCAAGTAAATTGATACCCATCATGTCACGCTTTAAAATTGCGCCCGCTCGTGGAATGACGTCAAACTTTTACCCTTAAAAATCTCCATAGGCGACGTTTAAAAAATTCTACAGATTGCATGTTTTGCGTTACAGAGGAGGTCTAGGGCTAGAATTATTGCTCTCACTCTACCGGTCGCGGCGATACCTCACATGTGTGGTTTGACCACCGTTTTCATATGTGGGCGCTACTCACGTATGCGTTCGCTTCTGCGCGCGAGCTCGTCGGGACAGGGCGCTTTAAAAAATTTTTTTTTTTTTTTAATTTATTTTACTTTATTTTATTTATTTTTTCACTGTTTTTTAAAAAAAAAAAATTTGGATCACTTTTATTCCTATTACAAGGAATGTAAACATCCCTTGTAATAGAAAAAAGCATGACAGGTCCTCTTAAATATGAGATCTGGGGTCAAAAAGTCCTCAGATCCCATATTTAGACTAAAATGCAAAAAAAAAAAAATAAATAAAATAAAGTCGTTTAAAAAAATGACACAAAAAAATGGTGCCTTTAAGAGAAGTGGGCGGAGCCGTCGTAATGACGTCGCTCCGGCCGTCACATGGTATAGAGACGGGTGGGGGCCATCTTGGCCTCACTCGTCTCCATACCTAGGAAGTGAGAGGACCCGATCGCCTCCGCCGCTACCGACGGCTCCGGTAAGCGGCGGAAGGTGCGGGAGAGCGGCGGGAGGGGGGGTGGCACCTCTCCCGCCGCCGATAACGGTGATCTCGCGGTGAACCCGCCGCAGAGACCACCATTATCGTGTGCAGAATCGCCGGCCCTAAAGATGGATACCTCGGTTGTGGCAGCAGCTGCTGCCGTTACCGAGATATCCATCTTTAAAAAACAGGACGTCAATATACAGTGGGCGGTCGGGAGGTGGTAAATTCACAGCATTTGCAACTGTGAAACAGCTGCTAAAATTTGGGGGGTGCCACAATAAAATTGCTGTTACAAAGAAACAGCAGATATATAGAGACTGGACATGGCAATGGTGGCAGCATGTAAGATATTTTTGTGGCCTGCAATGGTGAAAGGGGCCGCTTTGGGTACACAGAAAAAAAATGGAGGGTGGTAGGATCCCCAAAATATTTAATCAGCAGCATCTACAGCAGGGACTTTGTAGCTGCTGCTGATCCAAGACTGGTTCATTTTCACAAATGTTAGCTGGTCAACAGTGATTGTGGCACTCTTTTGTCTGTCACAAATCCCCCTGCAGCACCAAATGCATGTTCAGTAAGCACACTGGCTGCAGCGTAGACCAGCAGCTTATACTGGGCAAGCTTTATCCTAGTTGTCCACCATCATGACCCAGTAGTCAAAGGGGGGCGGTCATCCATTCTCTACATCTACTCTTGCCTCCACATAATCGATCACCATGTGATGCAGTCGCTGCTGATAGGTGCTGACAGCGGACAGCACTGGGCAATGAGGATTGAAAAACATTTTTTTAAGTCATCACTCGGACATCTCTACTGCCACTTCTTATTTCACCAATAGGATTTTCAGAGACACTTTGTTCATGAAACATTATCTTGCTAGCCTGTGGAAATAAAGGACACAGGTTCCTCTGTAGCACATCTTCCAGATATTTAAAAATTTATAAAAAAAAAATACACCCTCAACCACCCCCATGCTAACACTGGGGTAGCAAAACTTGCTATAACAATGCTAGCTTAATGATACAGCTTGTGGGGTGGAGTTGGCAGAATCAGATCAAGGTTGTATCCTTCACTTTCCCCTACTCTGCCTGACCCCATGACAGCCGTACTGCTGGAGGCTGCCAACAGGGAATTGCTTACTGCACAACTGAGCTGTCCTCTGAACCCATGATGAAAAAAGCCCACACAGGTAAGCACTGGGGAGAGGACCGGGGGACAACAGTGCCCTGCACCTGTGGAGCTCTTCTGTCTGGTGGAACAGGGTGGCCTCTCCCGTCTCTGTGAGCATGGATGATATCCTGCCTCACTGTGATTGTGCCTCTCCCTCACTTTCCTCTATCCCCCCGGGCAGTCGGAGACCTCAAAATCCCCTCCCTCCTCATTGTTGGAGCCAACCTGGCTTCAGCTGTGGAAACATCACTACTAATTGGTTCTCCCTGTCTGGTGTCCCTTCCCTCTAGGCTTCTATTACTCTCCTCTTCAACCTCAGAGCCCATTAATTGCTTGAGTGACTTGCCATCTGATTAATTAATTCAGTAGAATCCTCTGTGACACTTGGTGCAGCATTGGCAGGAGTAGCTGTAGATGAGGAGACAGAATAGGATGCTTTGGTAGCTGCGGTGGAATGTGTGACGGGAGTCACTGTGGGTGGGGGGGGCTTGTGGAACCCAGCTTACCTTGGAGAGCTCTGGAAACTCTGTGTTCAGCTCCCCCAGCCCCTCCTCGTATATATTGTGTGTTGTCTCATGCTGTTGTGGAATTGTTGCTGGGATCGTTTGGGGTGTGGTTGTATCCCATTGTTCTATTGTGTCTGTCTGCCTTGGGAGAAAAGTATATTATGGGATGTATGTCTATGTGGAGGGGGGTAATTCCTCCAGCAGCTCCTCCCTGCTAAGACTGTTTACTGATGAGAAGTTTGAATACACCTGACCTGTGTGTCTATTGTTATTGGACAGTTTACCCCGCCCGGAATGCAAAAGGAGAGGGAGGAGTTGTCCCTGAGTGTTACCTCTCTGTACATGTGTTTGAATAAACAGTTTGATGTTTTTCACCCTACATTGAGTTACGGCTAATGACTGGGTGCTGGGAGGGATTTTGGATTGTGCTGGTTCCAGACAAAGGAAGCATTTACGGCGGACATAGTCCTGTTGAGCACGGGTCCATCACAATTGGTTGGCAGCGGTGGGATCATGCTTCCTGGCTGTGAACATGTCCAAACCACCACCAGGATCTAAGGTCTGGATAGCAGGACAAGAGAGGTATAGATACCAGCCACCATGGAAGAGGAATTCCAAAGGAGGTTGAGAGAGATGCGGATACAGCACAGGGGACCAGTATCAATGCAAGTCCTGCTGGGATGGTATGATTCTGTCTGCCTACATCTCAAGTGTGCCCTTGGACAGCGGATGACAACCCCACGGAAGGCTTTGACTACGGTGGACTGGGACTGTAGTACTGGAGGCTGTCCAAGGACCCTGACTTTGGGAGGGATCTGGAGTGGTGTTTTGGAGTTTCTGGCCATTCAGGAATGGGAGCTGGAGATCGCCTACAGACAGCTGCTAGACCCTGCTCAGCAGCAGGGTGGGGCTCCCTTTGCCTGGAACTATCCAGAAGTACCAGCCGACAGCTCTGAAATCCTGGCTGAAGAGTCGGCAATGTGGCATAGTAACAGTGTGCTTTGCCCACCTACCCCCGCAGCTATGGACGCGGAGGTCTTATGGTGGATGCAGCAAGTGCTGACTAACTTTGACAAACGTGTTTCTGCACAAGACAAGGTTGGATAGAGGAATATGCCTGTCCAGCAGCATGCCATAGAAGCGACAGTGGAAACTCCGGAGATTGCCATCCCCAAAGCTGAAGTGCTACAACAGGGCAGAGCTCTGCTAACCTCTGCCCAGCACTGATAGCATCTTTTGGGTTCCACGGACAGGAGATGGTGAACCTCTATCCCCAGACACCAGTTATAGAGATTGGGGATTTGATAGACTGTCCTGCTGAGGAAGAACAACCTGGTGAGCCTCCAGCAGAAGAGCTGATATCAGGGCCAAACTTCACTGAGCTCTGCCAAGCATCTGTGGGGTTACAAGAGACTCCTCCAGCTGAAGCGCTTGTGGCAGTTCCAGGGGGCCGTGGTGAGAAGGTGACGGTCACTCCCCAACAGTTAGCCGGATCGGATGATGTGGTGTCCTCAGCTGAAGTGCTAACCAGGCACAATGCTACTGGCCTCTGCACACAACTGCAGCTTGAGCTGATATCAGTGGATGGGACTGCGGTCTCAACTCACAGCATCCCAGCAGAAGGGCTGGCAACAGGGCAGAGCGTTGCTAGCCTCTGCCCTCAACTGGTTCCGGACAAAGGAAGCATTTGCGTGGACATAGTCCTGTTGAGTACGGGGGTCCATCACAGAATGTGAGCTAGTTTGCACTTGGGTGACAGAGGACAATTAAAGCTTGGTTATCCACTCCACCACCTCTTCTGCATGCTCTGGCTGTATAGCATTCCTAGCACCCAAAAGCAACAGCAAATGTGTCCTGCCTTCAAATGGTGCACCACCGCTTTGGCCTCTGGACACAGGCTACTTGCCCTCTATTAGCTGCATGGGAACTTTTGTCTCTTCTTGTAGGCATGTGAGTCTTATTCCCTATTTTGATGAAATAATATGGAGCATGCCATGATGAAGATAATGTGGGGCTTATTCCCTGTTTCTTTTGCAGCTATTGGAAGTGATGTCTGGGTGCACTGTGAACTGTGGTCCTTTGGTGGATTAAACTGCACCCCGGTACTGTGCAATGCTCCGCTGCAAACAGAGGGTACCTATTTTGGTGACACCAAGAGATTCATGCTGATGTTGCTGTGATTCATGCTGATGTTGCTGCTGCTGCCGACCCTGTTAAAATAAACCAATAAATAAAAGGCCCTAACAAAATAAAATAAAGCTCAAACACAAAAGAACATAAAAAATAAATCTAACCACAAAACACACACTTGAAAATGCTAAAAAGCAAAATAAAAGTTTTTTATTTTTTATTTCAATCTTTTTTTTTTTGCAAACAATACAAACCAAATGCTCCATAAATTGAACTTAAAGGGATTGTAAGGGTTCTTTTTTTTTTTTTTAAATAACAAACATATCATACTTACCTCCATTGTGCAGCTCGTTTTGCACAGAGTGGCCCCGAATCTATTCTCCTGGGGTCCCCCGGCTGCTCTCGCGGCTCCTCCCTGCATCAGATAACCCACTAGAGAAGGTGCTTCCCCCAGGGGGTTACCTTGCGGGCATGCTCCCGAGTCCAGCATTCGGTGTCCATAACCGCCGAATGTATGACTCAGCCCCGGGCAGAGAGACAGCGCGTCCCTGGTGGGTCAAGTTCCAGGGCTCAGGTAAGTAAAATGGGGGGGGGGGCTGGGGGGCCAGTCACTGCCAGGTGTTTTTTCACCTTAATGCATAGGATGCATTAAGGTGAAAAAACACGAAGGTTTACAACCCCTTTAAGTTAGGGAAGGGTAGTTATCAGTGGAAATTTTATCCCTATGAGCAGGTCAAACATCAACAAACAATAATAAGAGCACCCATCATATATCATGTGCAAGGTATGAACTGGAACATATCAAGGCCATACTTATGATATTAAAGGTATAGGAGCCCCATCCCCAAAAAAGGCACCAATGAAAAATCAATGTCCACTAGGATAGAATCAGATCAAATCCAACAGAAAAAAGAAGGAAAGGTACAGGTGAGTTTATCATTCACCATAATCCATTTCAATGTATGTTAATCTAAGTACACCACAGCTATTTTAACACAAAGCGCTTTTTGCTGCCAAAATCATGAGCGGGTTAGACAATTTCGGGATATTGGAGTCGAATTACTGAAACAAGGCTGTTTCTTGGGCCCTAGCAAGATTGATGTCTGTGACCGAACGTATGAGGTTAAAAATTCTTATCCAAAACCCGGGAAACCTTGGGGCCTTACCACCACACATGAAACATCGTTCCCGGCTGTTCGCGTTGATGAAAACAATTCAGAGGCAGATAGGTGCATCTTGGCTATCCCAGTTGGTGCTAAATACCAGCATAAAAGGGTTTAATAATTTGATTCTATCAAGACAGTATTGGTCAAAATCTTAGACAAGTCGTTTGCTATGTCCTGCCAATCCAAGTACCAGGAAATGTGTAGATCTCTCTCCCGTAAAGATCCCAGGAGATCTAAAGATACATTAAGAAAAAGATCTAAAACACTCTTTTATTACTTTTTTATTTTTCCTTAACCACTTCAGCCCCGGAAGATTTGGCTGCTTAGTGACTAGGCCATTTTTTGCAATACGGCACTGCGTTGCTTTATATGACAATTGCAACGCTGTACCCAAACAAAATTGATGTCCTTTTTTCCCACAAATAGAGCTTTCTTTTGATGGTATTTGATCACCTCTGCAGTTTTTATTTTTTGCGCTCTAAACAAAAGAAGAAAATTTTGAAAAAAACACAATATCTTTTACTTTTTGCTATAATAAATATCAAATATCCCACATTTTTTTTCAAAAAAACACATTTTTTTCCTCAGTTTAGGCCGATATGTATTCTACATATTTATGGTAAAAAGAATCGCAATAAGCGTATATTGATTGGTTTGCGCAAAAGTTATAGCGTATACAAAATAGGGGATAGATTTATGGCATTTTTATTTATTTATTTATTTATTTTTTTACTAGTAATGGCTGGCGATCTGTGATTTTTATCGAGACTGCAATATTGCGGCGGACAAATTGGACACTTTTGACACATTTTTGGGACCATTGACAATTATACAGCGATCAGTGCTATAAAAATGCACTGATTACTGTGTAAATGTCTGTCACTGGCAGGGAAGGGGTTAACACTAGAGGACGATCAAGGAGTTAACTGTGTTCCCTAGGTGTGCTCTAACTGTAGGGGGGATGGGAATGTCTAGGAGGAGAGAGAGATCGGTGTTCATACTTAGTATGAACACATGATCTGTCTCTACTCCCCTGAAAGAACCGGGATTTGTGTCTATACACACACAGATCCCGGTTCTCGCTCTGTCACGAGTGATCGTGGGTGCCCGGCGGTCATTGCGCCCGCCGGGCACTCGCGTCGGCTCCGGGCACATGTGGGCGAGCGCACATGCCCCTAGTGGCCAAAAGGAAAAGCGACGCAAGGTAACGTCGATTTGTTCAGCCGAGCAAACCTGCCGCAGTAAAGCTGTGGCAGCTGGTCCGGAAGTGGTTAAAGAAAACAAATATAAGAAAACTTGTAGAATGCAAAGAAAACTTCTTCTGTCCTGTAGGTTCTTCGTGGCTTTTAGGATTACCACACGCTTTCTGGGGTGCCAAATGTAAAACGTGCTCTATTTGGGGTGTCTGGATTTTTAGTTATAGACAGTAAGGCTGAAAAAAGACACCAGTCCATCCACTTCAACCTGTGGTGTGTGAATGTGCTTGTGTTTATGTCAATAGTACATTGTATATCCCTGTATGTTGTGAAGGATGACTAATTCTTAAAAAAAGGGTTGGATTTATTGGCAGTGGGGATATAAATACATTATAATTACAGATAAGGAAAAGGGTTAAAACAATGGAGAGGGGGATGGACAGGGAAAGGGGAGGTCTGTCTTCTATCGTACACACATCCTTAGTCACAGACTCTTCCACACAAACCAAGGCCTCTCATCAATTCTTGACCCACCCTCAAAAATGTGTCTCAGCAAAACATGTACAGGTTCTTTGTGAAAGATATATGGAACCAAAAGGTCACAAAAGTTGAATCCTCTCCCAGGATTTTCTTTGAGTTTCTTTTAAATATAATGAGCAACACAGGATGTCCATCAATCCATCATCCTTCAGGCCTCATGCCAATTTTGTTTGTGTGTGTGTGGGGGGGGGGGGGGGTAGTTGAATAGCCTCAGGAGTCCTACTGGTCAGATGATAATGACCTCATGCATTCATCTAGCCCTGTTTACTGCAGACGCTGTGAAAATTGTCATCTGTCGCAAATCAAAGTCCTTTCAAGGACAAATTGTTGAAGCCATATTATTCTCATGTCCCATCATCAGCATTAATATAAATGTATAATTGTTTCCAATATTAGAAGACTTCTAATAAATAATTGCAAAGAAACACCCGAAATGACAAAAAAGGAAGTGTCTCTGTGTGGTTGGGGGGGTGTGGTAGCAGCAACACAGCAGCAAAGCCTGTGTGAACACACAAAAAAAAAACAGCCCTAAAAAAGCACTGTTGGGTTTTAGGAAATCACAGTGAATGCAGGTGGGCTTACACTACCCTCTCCCTAACCACATAAACTGCAATTCACTGAAAAGTTTCAGTAGTAAACATACTGCACTGTATACAGTACTAAGTGCTGTAAACAGTACTATAGTAAGGGCAAAGCAGTAGTAGCACACTATACTAACCAAATCTCTCAAACAATGCCAGCTGTCCCTCATCAAACTCTAGGGAAAGCAGCCTTTTATAGTGTGTGGGCTGCAACTTGGGTAAAAATCATCATTAGGTAATGTCTTGCACCTGGCCGGTGATGGCTTTAACAGTGTATTATGAGATGTTCACCAGAACAATTCCCGCTGAACGTCCAAAATGTTCGAGAAATGGTCAAATGCACGAACAGCAAATGTTCAGACTGAACACTCGGCTCCTCAAACACAGGATAATACAGTAAAGCCTTAAAAGAATGCTTGGGCTTCTACTCTGCTGTAAGATGAAGTACTCCAACTTAAGAGTTTCTAGGAGAGCTTGAATAAGGCTAGAAACTGTCTCCTGTTGGTTCGAAGAAGCTGTTGACTGTTTCTCCTTGCTAGACAAGTGTAAAGATTCTTCTTCAAATGTGTAAGCTGTAGAGGATGCATCATTCAGCCCAGGAGAGACCAGGGCACCAAAATCAAAGTCAGAAAGGGAATTGGGAGAATTAGAGCCTTAAAAAAGTATTCCTACCCCTTGAAATGTTCCACATTTTGTCATGTTACAACCAAAAACGTAAATGTATTTTAGTGGAATTTTATGTGATAGACCAACACAAAGTGGCACATAATTGTGAAGTGAATGGAAAAGGATAAATGGTTTTCAAAAATGTTTACAAAGAAATATCTAAAAAGTGTGGCGTGCATTTGTATTCAGCCCCCTTTACTCTGATACCCCTAACTAAAATCTAGTGGAACCAATTGCCTTCAGAATCACCTAATTAATAAATACAGTCCACCTGTGTATAATTTGATCTCAGTAAAAAAAATCCAGCTGTTCTGTGAAGCCCTCAGAGGTTTGTTAGAGAACCTTAGTGAGCAAACAGCATCAGGCCAAGGAACATACCAGAAAGGTCAGGGATAAAGTGTTGGAGAAGTTTAAAGCAGGGTTAAGTTATAAAAACAATATCCCAAACTTTGAACATCTCACAGAGCACTAGTCAATCCATCATCCAAAACTCTCAACTCTCACTCTCTCATACTGGTCACTGGAAGTTCAACATGGCACCTTATGGCAAAGAACTCTCTGAGGATCTGAAAAAAAGAATTGCTGCTCTACATAAAGATGGCCTAGGCTATAAGAAGATTGGCAAGACCCTGAAACTGAGCTGCAGCATGGTGGCCAAGACCATACAGTGGTTAGACAGGACAGGTTACACTCAGAACAGGCCTTGCCATGGTCCACCAAAGAAGTTAAGTGCATGTGCTCAGCGTCATGTCCAGAGGTTGTCTTTGGGAAATAGATGTATGAGTGCTGCCAGCATTGCCGCAGGGATTGAAGAGGTGGGGGGGTCTGCCTGTCAGTACTCAGACCATATGCTGCACACTGCATCAAATTGGTCTGCATGGCTGTCATCACAGAATGAAGCCTCTTCTAAAGATGATGCACAAGAAAGCCCGCAAACAGTTTGCTGAATACAAGCAAGGACATGGATTACTGGAACCATGTCCTGTGGTCTGATGAGAACAAGATAAACTTATTTGATTCAGATTGCGTCATGCAACCAGGTGAGGAGTACAAAGACAAGTGTGTCTTGCCTACAGTCAAGCATGGTGGTGGGAGTGTCATGGTCTGGGGCTGCATGAGTACTTCTGGCACTGGGGAGCTACAGTTCATTGATGGAACCATGAATTCCAACATGTACTGTGACATACAGAAGCAGAGCATGATCCCCTTCCTTCGGAGACTGGGCCGCAGGGCAGTATTCCAACATAACGACCCCAAACACACCTCGAAGACAACCACTCCTTGCTAAAGAAGCTGAGGGTAGAGATAATGGACTGGCCAAGCATGTCTCCAGACCTAAACCCTAATGAGCATCTGCGGGGCATCCTCAAATGGAAAGTGGAGGAGCGCAAGGTCTCTAACATCCACCAGCTCAGTGATGTTGTCATGGAGGAGTGGAAGACATCTCTAGTGGGTTAAGGCAGTGCTGGAAAATAATGGTGGCCACACAAAATATTGAAACTTTGGGCCCAATTTGGACATATTCACTTAGGGGTGTACTCACTTTTGTTGCCAGCGGTTTAGACATTAATGGCTGTGTGTTGAGTTATTTTGAGGGGACAGCAAATTTACACTGTTATACAAGCTGTACACTCACTACTTTACATTGTAGCAAAGTGTAATTTCTTCAAGGTTGTCACATGAAAAGATATAATATAATATTTACAAAAATGTGAGGGGTGTACTCACTTTTGTGAGATACTGTAGGTTGAAAAAAGATCATCTACTTCAACCAGCAGACAAAAAAATGTACATCCTATCTCCTCAGGCACCAAGCTAAATTGGGCTCAGTAAGAGGGGAAATAGCCACTAAAGGGAAATTGCTTTCATTTTTAGAACTTTGTTTCCAAAACCTCTTGTAGGGGACCGCACTACTCATCTAATTTATGCTGTGTTCCTTAATGAACTAGAGAGGTAATATATTAAGGGAAGGCATTGTAACCTAATGCTACCCTGTGAAAACGCGACTATACTAACATCCATTGCTTGATATCTCAAAAAAGTTGTGTATTTAACCTTTAGCAACTATTTTAGCCTAAATATACAGTAATCACTGTTTTGTTTTGCTTGAAGGCTTTTGAGCTGGCAACAGGAGATTACTTGTTTGAACCTCATTCAGGTGAAGATTACACACGTGATGAAGGTATGTCAGTAGAAGTAAAAGATTGGTTTTACTTTAAATCTGCTCTAAGCTGTGACTTCCTAAAAAACACAAGGCCTGGGTAGTTTTGAGTTATCTGTTTTGTTTACAGCAAGGCGTACATCTTTTCTATCACAGCTAAAATTTCAGTAGAGATCTTATTTACCCAAATGCATTTGATCCTCATGTCACTTTCCACATATATTTGTAGTAAAATTAGTACAGTACTGTGTTTTTTTTCCCTGTCCTCTGATGGCTCCTGTGGTCATTTCTAACTTTCACAGCATCCATACTCTAGCAGGCTATTGTATAGTTCAGATTGCCATTGCTAGGGTTTGGGTCTATGTGATCCTGGTTTCCCATTATTCTCTTCTTTTTTTCTTTTTTTTTTGTTGCCTTCATCCTGTCCTCCTAGTTTCTCTATTATTGCCAAGTTCCTGTATTCTTGGCTTTTTCTCCTAGTCTTTTTTACTTTTAACTCCTGTTTGTTCGTAGTCTGCCCTGCTGCTACCTGCATGGCACCTCTGATCCCACTTACAGCTACTGGTACCCTTTTGAATTGCCTGGATCTGATTGCTTGCTTTGCCTGACCTTACTAGTACTCTGCCGGCCTTGAACCTTAGCTCTGTTACATCCCTGCTCATTTAGATGCGTAGCTCTTATGATCTCTGGCTGTTCACTCTGGCTAATCCACCCTGCTGTTAATCTGGTGCTTATTATGTTCCTGGGGGCACCCAATCACCAGCGTACACATAATAAAGTGATTGGTATTTTTATAGAAAAAAAAATGAGACTTTGCAAACATGTTATACTTACCTGCTCTGTTGCAGTGGATTTGCAGCTCCCTGTGTCCATTCAGACATGGAGCAGCGGTTTAGCCCGCCCCCTCTCTCTCTCCTGATTGCCTAACTGACTTTGACAGAAGCGGAAGCCAATCAGAAGGGAGAGTCCCTCCATGCATGTTTTTTATCTTAATGCATAGAATGCATTAAGGTAAAAAACCTTCTGACTTTACAACCACTTTAAGCATCCGAGAAAGGTAGCAGCCAAAGGTGATGTACTGGTCTTAACAGAGACTAGACTTGAAGAATATGTGAACTCTTACCTTGTAAAACAACCCATTCAGTTTAAAATATATGTTTAGGGCAAAATGTGTGTGTGTGTGTGTATATATGTATATATATAAATATATATAAATATATATAAATATATATGTATATGTATATATATATATATATATATATATATATATATATATATATATATATATATATATATTTATAATCAGTATCTCACAAAAGTGAGTACACCCCTCATATATTTGTGAATATTTTATTATATCTTTTAATGTGACAACACTGAAGAAATGACACTTTACTACAATGTAAAGTAGTGAGCGTAAAGCTTGTATAACAGTGTAAATTTGCTGTCCCCTCAAAAAAGTGAGTACGTCCCTGTGACGAGAGTCACTTTGGGTGGGGGGCTTGTGCAACTCAGCTTACCTTGTAGAGCTCTGAAAACTCCGTGTCCAGCTTCCCCAGGCCCTCTTATGTGTAAATCACCCTGTGTCAATTAGGGTGGCTGAGAACCCCACTATGATCTGTACTAATCGGACTCACTGTACAGCCCACACTGGAATGTTGTGTGTGTGTGTGTGTGTGTGTGTATATATATATATATATCGTATATTGTCTCATTCTGTTGTGGACTCTTTGCTGTGATCATTTGGGGTGTGACTGTATTCTATTGTTCTATTGTGGCTGTCTGCCTCGAATATTATGGGATGTGTAAGTGTGTTTGCTGTGAGGAAAGTGGGAGGGGGATTCCTCCAACAGCTCTCCCTGCTAATAAGACTGTTTACTGATGAGTAGTTTGAATACACCTGACCTGTGTGTCTATTGTTATTGGACAGTTTACCCTGCCCTGAATCCAAAGGTGGGGGGGAGTGTTTCTGAGTTGTATAACTGTTTTAACATGTGCTTGAATAAGCAGTGACCAGTATGAGAGAGTGAGAGCACCAAATTTACCATACCTGCTCCCCATTCACACCTGAGACCTTGTAACACTAATGAGTCACATGACACCAGGAAGGGAAAATGGCTAATTGGGCCCAATTTGGACATTTTCACTTAGGGGTGTACTCACTTTTGTTGCCAGTGGTTTAGACAGTAATGGCTGTGTGTTATTTTTTAAGGGGACGACAAATTTTCCTGGTTATACAAGCTGTACACTCACTACTTTACATTGTAGCAAAGTGTAATTTCTTCAGTGTTATCACATGAAAAGATATAATAAAATATTTACAAATATATGAGGGGTGTACTCACTTTTGTGAGATACTGGGTGCGTGTGTATGTGTATATATAGATATATATATAGATATATCTATATATACACTATATTGTCAAAAATATTGGGATGCCTGCCTGTACACGCACATGAACTTTAATGGCATCCCAGTATTAGTCCGTAGGGTTCAATACTAAATTGGCTCACCCTTTGCAGCTATAACAGCTTCAAATCTTCGGGGAAGACTGTCCACAAGGTTTAGGAGTGTGTCTATGGGAATGTTTGACCATTCTTCCAGAAGCGCATTTTTTGTGGTCAAGCACTGATGTTGGATGAGAAGGCCTGGCTTGCAGTTTCTGCTCTAATTAATCCCAAAGGTGTTCTATCAGGTTGAGGTCAGGGCTCTGTGCAGACCAGTTAAGATCCTCCACCTCAAACTCACTCATCCATTTCCTTCACTGAAACTAAGGGGCCAAGCCCAACCCCTGAAAAACAACCCCACACTACAATCCCCCCTCCACCAAATGATTTGGACCAGTGTACAAAACAAGGTCCATAAAGACATGCATGAGCCAGTTTGAAGTGGAGGAACTTGACTGGCCTGCACAGAGTCCTGGCCTCAACCCGTTAGAATGCCTTTGGGATGAATTAGAGCGGAGACTGTGAGTCAGGCTTTCTTGTCCAACATCAGTGACTGACCTCACAAATGCGCTTCTGGAAGAATGGTCAAACACTCCCATAGACACACTCCTAAACCTTGTCGACAGCCTGCTGTTACAGCTGGGCCAACTCAATATTGAACCCTACGCACTAAGACTGGAATGACATTAAAGTTCATGTGCGTGTAAAGGCAGGCATCCCAATATTTTTGACAATATAGTGTGTGTGTGTGTGTGTATATATATATATATATATATATATATATATATATATATATATATATATATATATATATATATATATATATAAAAATTATTTTTTTTTCATGTGACCACATGACCTCAGTTCTCAGCTTCATAGGGGGTTTAGAGTGCTTCTGATGTTCCCAGTGATTAGCTGTGCAGGGGGACATGTCAGCACACGTTTGACCATTGGACTACAGATAGTCTGTGCTCCCAAGTAGAATGCTAACAAGTAAACTGACCACACTGGGAAGGATGTTCTTCCATGCCTAGCATGATCAGTTCAAAATAGAAAAGCACGGGGACTGATGGCATTACCAGGAATTTCATGTTTTACATGTTTTCTTATCGTCCCTGTAACTTGCATATAAATATATTCATTAGGTCAAATTTTACTATTGCATAAACCTTATATATTTCAGATCATATTGCACACATCATTGAGCTTCTTGGAGATATCCCTCCGTACTTTGCACTGTTAGGCCGTTACTCCCGAGAGTATTTTACACGTAGAGGTAAGTCTGTGGAGAAACTAGGCATTCCTCCAGATCTAAAATGTATTACTTTACTTACTAGTCATCACTCAGCATCCTTGGCAAACACTAGTTTCCAAAGTTTTCATGTAGTGGATATGTAACAGGGACCTCTGGCACAAGGGCTGCTTGAAAAAAATCTGGCTGAGGGTAGAAGGTTCTCATCTAAGATTATACAATACATGGCCCCATCCATTGGCCCCTCAGTGCTGCAAAGTTGGTCTGTACCTTTAGCAGAGAAACAGCCTCAAAGCATGTTTCCACCTCCGTGCTTGACTGTAGGGTGTTCTTAGGGTCATAGTCAGCATTTTTCTTCCTCCAAACACGGCAGATCCCCCTCCTCAAGAAGGCACATGTACAGTCATGCCAAAATGCTGACTATGACCCTAAGAACACCCTCCCTTGACTAAGCACGGAGGTGGAAACATTATGCTTTGGGGCTGTTTCTCTGCTAAAGGTACAGGCTAACTTTGCCACATATATATATATATATATTATTTATGAGCTTGGGGTAGACTGCCCCTTTGATATTTTAGGTATACTATTTTTGTTTGACTAAAAAACAAATAAAAAAATCTCTTTGGTTATAATCACCCTAAATATTGTTTTGGAAATGACTCAAACCTCCCCACCTCGCAAACCTACCTATTTGTCAAGGGGGGTGCTCATCGTTAAGAAATTTGGGAAGTTTAAGAGGCCAGAGGGTGGCCAGGCCAAGCTTGAATGTTACAGGAAACACTGAGACTTCCTATAACATAACAAATATATCCGGATCTGTTGATATTTTGATGTACAGTTTTCATATTGTTCTTATCTTATAAGTATTGCAAGTTATGAAATAAAATATGATGTAACTGTATCCTCTTATTTTCCACAGGAGAGCTTCGGCATATACACAATCTCAAGCACTGGGGCCTGTTTGATGTCTTGGTGGAAAAATATGAGTGGTCATTGGAAGAAGCCACTCAGTTTTCAGACTTTCTGTTGCCTATGTTAGAGTTTATTCCAGAAAAAAGGGCCACAGCCGCTCAGTGCCTACAGCACCCCTGGCTTAACTGCTAGCCAAGTATTTACTCTCTGGGAGGCTGTGTCAAGGGGAGCCGACATCTGCAAACATCAATCTCATATAGAGAAGAACTGCTTTTACAGATGGTAGCTTGTTTGAATGTTTTTTTTATGACTCAGAATTAGTATGAGTCAGAAATATCAAACATAAGAAGCTACCTTTGGTTCATCATTCTTCACATCAACAGTATAATTGGCTGAATGGTATCGTAAGTGATTTGAAATGTGAGGGCCTTAGAATGTGTGTATGAAATGGTCTTTAATTTTCCACATTTATGAGACTCCGCTTCTAAAAGGAACAACAGTTCAGATTTTGAAACAATGGGACCTATTTTACAGATTTATTTACAAGGATTCTGAAGAATTGTGCAGTGGTTATGTGCAACTTGCAGTAACCAGTGGCAACCCAATTTCATCTTTCTAATATGACTATAGTAAATTGAAATTTGATTGGTCGCTGTGTTTTTTTTCACTGTATTCATAATCAATACATTTTACCTTACCTTTGCCTTACTAAACAGATTAAAGAATAATTCCAGGTTGATGAGGTGGGGAGGGTAAAGGTGCAAGACTGATGATCCCATTAAGCCACTGTTCATTTAATAGTCCCCTGCTGAGCACTTTTCTCCAAGTCCTGTATGTGCTGATGCCAGTGTTTTGCCCTAGATTACACTTCTTTGGAGTCATCTCACCAATACCCATGCTGAGGTTGTGGTAGCTATGACACCTGTAGTTGGGAATGCATATCATAAGACCTTAGCTTAATGGGGCGTACACACGGTCGGACTTTTCAGCTACAAAAGTCCGACAGCCTGTCCGACAGACTTTCGACTGACTTTTGGTGGACTTTCGACGGACTTGCAGCGGACTTTCTAACGAACAGACTTGCCTACACACGATCACACAAAAGTCAGTCGAATTCTTACGTGATGACGTACACCGGACTAAAATAAGGAAGTTCATAGCCAGTAGCCAATAGCTGCCCTAGCGTGGGTGTTTGTCCGTCGGACTAGCATACAGACGAGCGGATTTTTCGACCGGACTCGAGTCCGTCGGAAAGATTTGAAGCATGTTTCAAATCTAAAGTCCGTCGGATTTGAGGCTAAAAAAGTCAGTTGAAAGTCCGGAGAAGCCCACACACGATCGGATTACCAGCCAGCTTTAGTCCGTCAGCGTCCGTTGGACTTTTGTAGCTGAAAAGTCCGACTGTGTGTACGCCCCATAAGTCCCTGTAATTGGGACACTGAGGTAAATCAGAATTGTACCTTTGCCCTTGTTCCAAATATTTTCCTCCCACATTATTCACCAAGTTTCTCATTCTCTTTAAAATTACATTTTCACTCAGTTCAGGCTGATGTAATCAACACTCAGCCTCATACCCCTATTTTAGCCCCATTTGGCTTATTTCAGTGCTGTCAGAATAATGTGTGGTATCAGTCTGCCTGAACCTTGCTCTGATTCTAGGTCTCCAACTGTAGCTCAGAGAAGAACTTTAACCCACGTTGAGAGTTATCTACATGTTACATTCTCTCCCTCATTCATGAGAATAGAGTTCATGGAAAGCGTTTCTATAGAGCAATAAACCCTAAAGCACGTGCCCACTCAATATATTTACCTCCTATTTAAATATTAGGCTACAAATTGGTTTCCAGAACAAAATGGATATAAAAGCCAGACACCCTATTAAAGATTTATTTAGGTGTATGAATTGCAACAAACTGTGGTATGATGCTGCTTTTCCGTAAGCGAAGTATCTTTGCAGTGGCTTACAAAAATATCCATGTACAGTAGGAACCCTTAATATGACTGACCCTGTGGTTAGTTGAGATCTGCTCATGAAGTTATATACCTTTTGACATCTTATGTTTTGGAGGAAAGCGGGTTGCTTGTAGTCTTCCACTCCCAAAGTGGTAGAATTTTTGGTGGAGCTCTTATTGAATACAGTCTATAACAGATGCTCTATTTTTATGTTGTGTTTTTTTTTTGTGATTTTGATTAAAAACATACAAACGTTTAGCAACCACTATAGGTGCACTTGTGGAGCGTTTTCCATACCTGTCCTTAAACCTAACTAACAGTATTTGTATCTAGTTTTCTTCACAAGATCACAAGTGAAATAATAAATAGGCTTTGTTTAAATAATACACTTGTGTTTCTTATCAGGCATTCTAGAATAAAAATGACATGTTTGGACAAATAAAGGTGGCACTGGATGCAGATGTCCATAAAACACACCCAGCAGCATTATCTCCTATAATTGTTGTACCCTCAAGTGGGAGGAGGAGCTTCCTAAAATTTGAAGAGAGAGAAGAGCTATGGTGGTGATGTGTTTTTTTTTCCATTTCAAAGCTTGAGAGCTAAACATACAACAAATTAGGCTACCTCCAAGAACCTTGATGTACAGAGTTTCTTTCACTTTGATTTTTATTAAGAAGAAAAAGAGCAATATGTTGACAAGGTAGAACAAGTTGAACATGGAGGTGTAATAGGAAACAAGATTATACATCCCAAAAAAATAGACATGTTGCATAGAACCACATAGGTGTGGGCAGTCTATTAAATTATGGTGTGCATCCAAAGCTCAAACCCAAAAGAGAATGCTTGGTGTGGCTAAATTGTGTCTACAGTTGGAGGGATGTGGTTAAAGAAAACAAAGCTTTCCTGTACCCAAAAAATATGGTTTTGGCCTTACCCCGTTAGGCCACTTTCACACGCTCTTCACACAATTTTCCCACACCATGAGTGCAGCGCAGTGTACCCACGTATCTCGTGTGGGTTAGCTGCGCTTTGTTATGACTATGGACTTCTATTATGTCTGGCGGTTTTGGTGCACTTTCTGAAACCAAAAACTGAAAGTGAGGTTTTGGTGCACTTTCAAAAAGCGCATCAAAACCATGGGACATAATTGAAGTCTATGGTTAAACACAGCTAACCCATACAAAAATTGTGGGTACACTGCGCTGTACCCATGGTGCGGGAAAACCACTACATTAGTCTAAAAGGCAAACTGTTTATTACTACTGATCCCTTGCACTCTTCATTAATTACTATTGATCCCAAAACTCTTCGTTAATTACTACTGACCCCTGAACTTTGCCTCGCTTACTACTGACCTCTGAGTCACTTCTGAGCTCTGTGTCACTTACTACAATGTTCAGAGGTCAGTACTTAGTGAGGCAGAGTTTAGGTAGTGATGCAGAGTGTAGTAGTAAGTGACTATCTGTCTCACCTCTGCACTGCTTACTTCTGTTCTCCTCCATGGACTCTGCATATTACTCAGGGTACTTCAGCTCTTCGGAGGGAAAAAGAAAAAAGGGGCGCACCAACCTTGTGCATTATCCTCAAATATATTTTATTTAAAAGTAAATCATAAAAAACTACTCACAAACAAATGCTCACTACTCACGATACAAATAGCATCCAGATAGTAACAGAGGAGTTTTCAGGGGCCACTGCCAGTTGACGCGTTTCAAAGGATTACCTTCTTCCTCAGAGCCCAGCAGTGTTATCTCCTTCAGCTACATATATATATATATATATATATATATATATATATATATATATATATATATATATATATATATATATATATATATATATATATATACACATACACACACATGCCAAAAAGTAACCCCCACTAGAGAATGGTATTAAGACCCACATGGATGAAGCAATTGATTGATGTTGAATACAGGGGGCAGCATATCTGGCAAGGAACAACGGGCTAGCAACCATCAATATTGATGAACTGGCATAAACAAAAAGGCAATTTTATATATATATATATATATATATATATATATATATATATATATATATCTCACGCCCAATCTAGATGTAGCGTGGAAAGTAGGGGGCCAGATGATCACAGTGCCCCCCTAAACTAATGTTACTACATGAGGCTCACCCAGTCGTTGCAGCACTGGCACATATCACCACCAGGGGAGACTAGACTCACCAATCCATAGCCAAAATAGGTCGCCAGCTCCATATGGAAGATCTCTCCTCCGTAGCGCCATTAAAATGCTGTCCATCGCGGCCCATTCGTATGTCTGTACATATGTTATTACTTTTTATATATCATCTCTCTAGCTAATACCTATTTAATGAGGATATCGTTATTAATATTATCTTCGATATTGATCTTTTATGCGTTTAATTGATTTTTAGACCATTTGATTTACTTGATATTTGATATTTTATCAACTTATGTATCTCTTTTGTCTCGTTCTGCACATGCCCCCTGTTGTGGATTCATGAAAAAATACATTTTATATTTACTGGCAGAAATGTAAGATTCGCTTAGGCCTCAATAGAAAGCAGATGAACCATGATTATTGCAATTATTGGACTGTTGCCCTTTTGGAGACCTTTAGAACAAAATAGATGTTCTCATGTTTTTCCAAGTTTTTCTACTACATATTGATACTATACTAAATATTGAAGACTTTTACAAGCATGTATTGTGAGAGAAACTCGATGGAACAATAGTGTATCTCGTCACAAAACAAGGAAATATTTACATGTTTTTAGTGGATAAACAAAAACTACACATACAGCCATAGGAAAAAAAGGTTATACAGACTGTTATCACCTAGAATACACTTGTGTCCAACAAAACCTATTGTGTTTGAGTGAGGAACTGTTTAAATAGCTAAAACCTGGGCGAACACAACTCATTGTGTAGATTTTAGGAATTGTGAACACAGCTAAACGAAGTCCATCCTAACACATGGTGTTAGGAAGATGTGAATGGTTGTGCCAATCAAAAATATTTTAAAAGTACCTATATGGTTATTATAAGTCATTCAAATTATGTAGGTCACAGATATGATTATAATTTTAGTATCTGCGGACCCAACAACTTTGGTATAAAGAAAATATATATGAAAGTGTGATTTTATAAGTAGAAGTGTGTTTAAAGAAACTATTTAGTATTATGAAAAACATATAATTATGAGGATAACTATATAAGACTGTAGCCTATGTTTAGATAAACAAATATTCAGTGGATATACCAGAATTATACATGTATCCATATAGATAATCATTTTATGTAATATTGATTAATATATATATAACAACATGTGTCTTTCATAGACCAGTTTTTTATAGATATACATTTATAGATATACATATATATAGCCATTTTTATGTAATAGTGATTAATCAAAATTATACTGAGTGTATTTTATATTAGAGCGATTACCAGAATATTTAAAGGCATATATTCTTCTCACTATTATACATATTATGAAAATTGAACATTTCATTTAAAATAGAGTTCAGAACACATTTTCTGCTCTTAGACACGCCTAGTGGTTGAAGGTGATATTACCTAAAACTCACCAATAGAAAATAAGCCATACCTTTTGGGGCAGAGCTTATTATAATTTTATGATCTCTTTGTCTGAGATGGTATTTTAGAAGCAAGTAAGATGCCATGAGGAGGAAGCTCAGGGACCCACCCTGACACACACTCAGGGACACAACCTGAGGGGGGACCCTTGGAGATACACACACACTCCCAGGCAGACTGACACTCTCAGATACTGAGATATACATGCACCATGCATCAATACATATCTTTATATTCATGAAGATTCCTCAACACCTGATACTTGGAACTCGGAGGTCGCAAGAAGTAATTCCTCTTTAAGAGTATCCATTTTGAAAGCCACGGCAGCCATCTTAACTCTGGTAACCAGCAATCCAGACTAGTAGCCATCTTGGAATGGGTAATTATGTCATGTTGATTTTATCTTGTGTGTTCTCTCAAATATTGATGTATTGAATATTATACTATTGATAATCGTTCTCCCGAATCAATAACCGCCTTGTAGATTTTTCCTCTAAAGATTACATTTTTCATTATATTTTTCTTTTTGCTTAGTTGCCACTTTTATTGACAAAACAAACGTCTAATTTATTTCACATTGTTAACCACTTACTTACCTGCAATATAGTAACAGTTGGACGTGTGAAATACAGACATTCTGTTTTACTGTCATTTTCACAAGGTTATTGATTCTACCAAGAAGTTATCATGGTGGTTTTATGTCAAAGGGACTGTACGCCCATTTTGCAAGTGTTTTTATTGATTTTCAAGACATTCATGTAACGCAATTGGTATCTTAATTTCATGTGAATATTTGTTTTTTGTCAACCAATAAATGTAACTATTTCGTATGATCACATGTCTCCGTGAATAAGTTTCATATGCATAGACTGTGTCATATAGATTGATTTTGTATCTTAAAAATATCCTTGTTAAAAATTACTCAATAATAATTACTGTGCAGAAAACCTGTCCTTAAAAAGCACAACATATTATAACTGGAGTCACTGCTGAGATTACGTTGATATTTTGTACAAGATCAATCATAGTTATGGTGGTGACATACATAATATTTTGCATGAAATTATTAATTAATAATTTTTGGGAAAAAAAATTTTGTTTGCAAAAAAAAAAAAAAAATGTCTGGTTAAAGTGAATTTTATGTTGATGGCGATTATCAAGAGACAGCCCTTAGTGGTAGTGTGAGTACTCAAAGAAAATTGGTACAGGTACAGGAAATGTTGGAAATCATTTCTAAAATGGAAATGGCGGATCACGTCAGAAAAAGTTTGTCTAATGAGCCTGATCTAGAAGAAGACATTAAAGACCTTAAAAACCACGCCAGTCATTTAGTAAAAGACATGTGGATCATGGAAGGTCAAATCGATGAACTCACAGACAGCTTCTCTGAGACAAAGGGAATAAAAAGGCTTGATCACATTCTTTTGGAAGGATGCATTACCCTGATGTATCTTCATAGAGAGTTTAAACGTCAAAATACCCAACAGTAGAGTGATATCTTTGAATCCCAGCCCAGTTTAATAATAGAAGTGCAAGATAAAATAGAACAGTTGAGAAAAAACACTAAAATAATTTTGGATGAATGTCACCAAATAAATAAAGAGTGGGAAGAATTAATAGAGGAGAGGGAGAGTTTTCTGCAGGAAAACGAGTCTCCTGACGGAAGTTGCCGAGTAATAGGCAGTGGAAATTTAGAAAGTTGCCGAGTAATAGGCAGTGGAAATTTAGAAAGTTGCCGAGTAATATACAGTGGAAATCTAAAAGAAGAAACAAATCAGCTTAGGTCAGGACAGGAATCCCTAATTAAGCAATCAGAAGAATTAAAAGAACAAGTGAAGTTTGTGCCTCAGGGTAATGCTCAGATGCTTAACCCTGAAAGTGAAGAGTCTGACAATACTCCAGAATCTGACTCTCTATCTGAAGTTTGGGAGTTATGCCGCGTACACACGGTCGGACTTTTCGTCTACAAAAGTCCAATGCCGCGTACACACGGTCGGACTTTTCGTCTACAAAAGTCCAACGGACGCTGACGGACTAAAGCTGGCTGGTAATCCGATCGTGTGTGGGCTTCTCCGGACTTTCAACGTACTTTTTTAGCCTCAAATCCGACGTACTTTAGATTTGAAACATGCTTCAAATCTTTACGTCGTAACTACGACGGACCCCGAAATCCGCTCGTCTGTGTGCTAGTCCGACGGATAAAAAGCCACGCTAGGGCACCTATTGGCTACTGGCTATGAACTTCCTTATTTTAGTCCGGTGTACGTCATCACGTACGAATCCGTCGGACTTTTGTGTGGTCGTGTGTAGGCAAGTCCGTTCGTTAGAAAGTATGCCGCAAGTCCGCCGCAAGTCCGCCGAAAGTCTGCCGGAAGTCTGTCGGACAGGCTGTCTGACTTTTGTAGACGAAAAGTCCGACCGTGTGTACGCGGCACAACGGACGCTGACGGACTAAAGCTGGCTGGTAATCCGATCGTGTGTGGGCTTCTCCGGACTTTCAACGTACTTTTTTAGCCTCAAATCCGACGTACTTTAGATTTGAAACATGCTTCAAATCTTTACGTCGTAACTACGACGGACCCCGAAATCCGCTCGTCTGTGTGCTAGTCCGACGGACAAAAAGCCACGCTAGGGCACCTATTGGCTACTGGCTATGAACTTCCTTATTTTAGTCCGGTGTACGTCATCACGTACGAATCCGTCGGACTTTTGTGTGGTCGTGTGTAGGCAAGTCCGTTCGTTAGAAAGTATGCCGCAAGTCCGCCGCAAGTCCGCCGAAAGTCTGCCGGAAGTCTGTCGGACAGGCTGTCTGACTTTTGTAGACGAAAAGTCCGACCGTGTGTACGCGGCATTAGACAATGGAGAGGGATCAGAAAAAGAATCCATATCCTACCCCGAGCCATCTGTAGAGCAAAGGGGGGGTAAAAATTGAACCACCACATGAAAGTAGGTCTAATCAGTTTTCTTTGGGATCAGAGAAAGAGACATGCACCCCTAAACAAGACACCTCAGAAATAATAAAATTTGTAAATGATGCTGTCCCAGTCTTTAAATAAGAGGGATCCATGTGCGTTATTGACCACATCGAGACCTATGAAAATACTTTATCAGCTTTAGGCCTAAATGATGACCAATCTAAGATTCATTTCTTGCCGTGGGCATTTGAAACCAAACACCGTAGATTCTGCGAATCTTTAAAAGGGCTGTATGGTACTTTATGGCAAGAAACTAAACACCACTGTTATCTAAAATTTGGCTCGTACAAAAATGTTACCGCGGCCAGAGCATCTATACACAATCTCAGATGTACCAGTAATCAAAGCCCCACCGAATTTCTGGCTGTGCTCAAAAGTGCTTACCACCTAGCAGAAAAGGAGCCAGATTACAATAACCCTGAGTTTAAATCGATGTTGTTCGAAGCACTACCTAACTACATAAAAGTGAGTTTAGCAAAAGACTACAAAGGGGGGTATTCACTGGAGTCTTTGGTAAAAGAGGGTAACAATTTGTACTCTATCCAACAGACTGGTGAAAACAAAGGGAGACCTGAACCCTTAACTAAATTTATGGATGAAACTCATGTATCTCCTCAATCATTACATGTTAAACCCAGAAAAAGACATACGCTGAAATAGTCAGAGGAGATATGCCAATAAGTTTCCCCAGCGGGAGACCAGATACCCCACCAAACAGAAGGGGGGAGCAGAGACCACCCTTTAGAGTGGGAGTACAAAGACCACCCAAGGGATCCAGACCCAAGGTTTGTAAGAAACTTTAGGGTGCATCTCGCACGGGTCAGATTTAAACCTAAGGGTAGACACCCTCACCAGTGTAATTGGCCCCAGGGGGCCTACACAGGTAAATAGGGAGCAACCACAGGGTAGGACACCCCAAAATCACCAGAAAAATAGGGAGAAACTAAGGCCCAGACAACTGTCCCAGAATCAAGACAGTGGTTCTGATGGGGATATGTCTGATCAAAATGAGCCAGTAGTCCCTAGAAATTTCAGAAACCAGGTCCCAGGACCCAATTCTGATAAACCTGTAAGCAATATGGAAACCAAAATAGATCAAATTATGGATATGTTACATGGTTTCATTGCTGTACGGAATGTGAATAACCCTCCTTCAAGGGGCAAATTCCGTGGCCAGCCAAGGGCCACAGAGCCTTTGAAGCGCCTATGTTAAAAGAAATCAGAGGAATGCACTGGCTAAAGGTATAGGAGACAGAGGTTCTAACACCAAGTTTTTCCCCAGGTCACAGTAATGAGGATCCTGAAATCCCTACCGGGGGAGGGTGGTTGTTAGATATTAATTATTCTCCTATTTTTCAGTGGTCACTTCATTCCTCTGACATACACAGGTCGCTCCAATCAGCCTAATTTCAAGAAGTCGCCGAAGACGGTAATTCCAGAGGAAGACCGAATCCTAAAGACATTAATATCAGGAGGCCTAAATGGTTTGATATGTTGGTAAAAGATGAGGAGTCACCCGCATAAGGTAGTTTGATTGCCTCAAATGAGTTGTATTGACACCCCAAAGGGGGGAGATTTTATTTGTTTTATTCCTCACAAGTAGAAGGTTGACTATAATGTCAAATATTTTATTACTGACAGTAAGTGTCACATGTCAAACTGAAATGTTTTTAATTGTTATTATTCCAGAACCGCTACTATTAAGATAAAAAGAAAAAATGGTTCTGAAGAATGTCAGACAGTCATTAATGTCTGGTATCCACAGCTATAAATGAATGTCCTCATGTTAGTGAGCCCTGGAGGCAAAAGTTTCATACATTGTCCTGCTATCCAGAGTGTTTAGTTAAAGGACTGATGACACAATGGGAAAAAGGGGGGCTCTGAGGAAGCCCAGGATACCAGCTTAACACTGAGATCTCAAACGTAGATCATGTAAAAAAAAAAAAAAAGGGGAATGTAGATGTCTTTTCTCACGGAATCCATTTTCCCTTACAGGACTAAGATGTCCATGAGCCGGTCAACAGAACCCAGAGTCCAACATATGTGAAACATCCAGAGAAGGAACCGTATGGGGGATCCAGGGATACTACTGATGGCCAGTCTACACGGACAAAACCCACCAGGGCGGCCAAGACCCAAAGGTGCCCGGAGTGATCCATTTCCCGCCAACCAACAGATGACGGCCCTGAGATGCACACATTAATCGCCAACCCATTTTTTTTTTCCTCAAAGAATTAGACCCATATGCATGGGCGGGACTGTAAGCGGCGCCGAGAAAAGCCGAGGACTCTCGGGTATGTGTATCTCGGCTCCGACGAGTCCCTGCAGTCTCGGCGCCATATTTGAATTTACACACGGCTGTGTATGTCGGCGGCGATCGCGGCAATCACACAAAATTGGGGGGGATCGGCCTATAACACGCACCCACGATTTTCCCCTGATTTTCAGGGGAAAAAAGTGTGTGTTATTTGCCGATAAATACGGTACCTATATGGTTATTATAAGTCATTCAAATTATGTAGGTCACAGACATGATTATAATTTTAGTATCTGCGGACCCAACAACTTTGGTATAAGAGCCCTTGCACACTGGGGCGGGGGGCGGCGTCGACGGTAAAACGGCGCTATTATTAGCGGCGTTTTACCGTCGGTATGCGGCCGCTAGCGGGGCGGTTTTACCCCCCCGCTAGCGGCCGAGAAAGGGTTAAATACCACTGCAAAGCGCCTCTGCAGAGACGCTTTGCCGGCGGTATAGCCGCTCCGTCCCATTGATTTCAATGGGCAGGAGCGGTAAAGGAGCGGTATACACACCGCTCCTTCACCGCTCCGAAGATGCTGCTGGCAGGACTTTTTTTACCGTCCTGCCAGCGCATCGCTCCAGTGTGCAAGCCCTCGGGGCTTGCACACTGGAATGCAAGGAGCGGCACTTTCGGGTCGGTTTGCAGGCGCTATTATTAGCGCAATAGCGTCTGCAAACCGCCCCAGTGTGCAAGGGCTCTAAAGAAAATATATATGAAAGTGTGATTTTATAAGTAGAAGTGTTTTAAGAAACTATTTAGTATTATGAAAAACATAATTATGATGATAACAAATATTCAGTGGATATACCAGAATTATACATGTATCCATATAGATAATCATTTTATGAGATATTGATTAATATATATAACAACATGTCTTTCATACATAGACCAGTTTTAATAGATATACATTTATAGATATACATATATATAACCATTTTTATGTAATAGTGATTAATCAAAATTATACCGAGTGTATTTTATATTAGACCGATTACCAGAATATTTAACCGCTAGCCTACCGCCTACCGTCATATGACGGCGGGACGGTAAGCCTATTGTTCTGGGCGGACGTCATATGACGTGAGCCCGTTTAAACAGGGCATGCGCGCGATCGTGAGCGCGCAGCCCTGTACTGTCAGTGGCGGCGTGTCACCAAGACCGCTCGTCACCGACAGGGGTGAACAGCCACTGGGCATGGCTGTTTACCACGTGATCGGCCGTGATGAAGTCACGGCCGATCACTAATGGTACATCCCGCATTGCACGGCGCATGCGTGCGATCGTGAGCACGCTGCGCGTGCACGTCGGTGGCGGCGTGTTCCCCGTCATCTACGATAGTTTACAGCCATTGGCCAGTTCTGTGTACCATGTGATCGGCTGTGATCCATTCACAGCCGATCACTAACTGTAAACAAAGAGCTGTCACTAGCTGCCTGTTACTAGCCCTTCTCTCCTCACACACCGTTTCCAGTGTGAGGAGAGAAGAGCCAGGAGCAGTGAGTTACAGATCTTTGTATTGTAGTGTCTGCACCAACACCACTTCTGTCCCATCGCCCCCCCCAATTGTCATCTGTCACCCAACAGTCACCCCATAAAAAGTGCACCTGTCACATAGAGACTGCCATTAGGTGACCATCAGCGGTGCAACCGTCACCCATCAGTGACCGTGCCCTGTCACCCACCAGTGACCGTGCCCTGTCACCCGTCACCCATCAGTGACCTGCCCTGTCACCCGTCACCCACCAGTGACCGTGCCCTGTCACCCGTCACCCACCAGTGACCATCAGCGGTGCACCCGTCACCCATCAGTGACCGTCGCCTGTCAGTGACCGCCGCCTGTCAACAATCTGTGACTATCACCTGTCACCGTCCGTGGCCTGTCACCCATCAGTGACCGTGCCCTCTCACCCGTCACCCATCAGTGACTGTGCTCTGTCACCCATCAGTGACCATCAGCGGTACACCTGTCACCCATCAGTGACCGTCGCCTGTCAACTATCTGTGACCATCGCCCATCACACCATCACCTCTCAGTGAACGTCACCTGCCACCCATCGCACAGCCCATCAGTGACCGTCACCTGCCACCTATCTGTCACCCGTCGCACTGCTACCCGCCACACAGCCATGTCCAAAAGAGGATATACTAGTGAGGAGGCGTTCCAGATCCTCTCTATGACTGATGAGAGCACCGGGGAGCTCTCATCAGAGTCCCATTCTGATTCCGAATCAAATTCGGCATTTGATCCGATCGAGAGCAGCAATGATTCGGATGAAGAATGGGTCCCTCCTAAAAGGGCATGACACTCTGCAAACCAGGAAGCCGCCAGCAACCAGGATTATATTCCCAGGCCCAGTACCAGCTCTGCCGCCAGAAATAGGCCCCAGGAAGAAAGGCCCAGTACCAGTGCTGCCGCCAGCAATAGGCCCCAGGAACAAAGGCCCAGTACCAGTGCTGCCACCAGAGATAGGCCCCGCGCACAAATGCCCAGTACCAGTGCTGCCACCAGAGATAGGCCCCGCGCACAAATGCCCAGTACCAGTGCTGCCACATCACACCTGAGTTCCAGCACAGGAAATTCAACTCCCCCAACTACTGGAGTGTCACGTCCAACAAGAGCCAGGGCCGCTACCTATATGCCAGATGGTCTTGCCAACCCAACATGGCTGCCTTCCAACTCGGGATCACCAAATATTCCCCCTTTCACAGCACAGCCAGGTGTGCAGGCCAACTTTTACAGAGATCAATTTTTTTCACCTGTTTTTGCCCGACACTTTGCTGCAGTTCATTGTGGACCAGACAAATTTGTATGCCCAGCAGTATATTGCCAGCAACCCCCAATCATCTTATGCCCGTCCGTTTGAGTGGAGAGATTTGAATTTGGAGGAGTTCAAATTGTTTTTGGGCCTCACCCTAAATATGGGGCTTACAAAAAAAAAATCAAGGACATACCTATTGGTCCACCCACCCCATCCACCATATGCCCATGTATTCTACCGCTATGTCCAGGTCCCGATATGAGATGATTATGAGATTCTTTCATTTTAACGACAACACCCAGTGCCCTCCCCGCAATCATCCAAATTCCGATAAGCTATACAAGATTCGCCCACTAATAAATTTATTTTCCCAACGATTTGCAGAACTTTATGTCCCCGAGAAGAATATATGTGTGGATGAGTCCCTGGTACCATTTTCAGGCCGGCTAGGAATAAAACAGTATATTCCTAGCAAAAAGGCAAAATATGGAGTCAAGTTTTACAAGCTGTGTGAGAGAGCCACGGGATATCTATATGCATTCCGCATATATGAGGGAAAAGATTCCCAGCTCCAGCCCCCTGAGTGCCCGGCCTACATGGGCACAACTGGAAAAATCGTATGGGACCTGGTTACCCACTTCTAAAAAAAGGCTATCATATATACCTGGATAACTTTTATACCAGCCTGCCCCTTTTCAGACACCTATATATTGAAAAAACCCTGGCCTGCGGAACTTCAAGAAAAAATAGGAAGGGCTTCCCACAATCCATAGTGAACAAAAGGCTGAAAAGGGGGGGAAGAGCAACACTGAGATGTAATGAAGTGCTGGCCTTGAGGTGGAAGGATAACAGGAACGTGCATATGATGTCCACCATTCATGATGACACTACGGTTGTAGTTCAGCGAAGACGAGGTCCCATTGAAAAACCGACATGTGTCCAAGACTATAATCTCTACATGGGGGGGGTGGATTTCGATGACCAAATGATTCAGCCCTATATGTCAATAAGGAGGTCCCGATTCTGGTACAAGAAGGTAGCAGTATATCTAATCCATTTGGCCATTTACAATTCCTACATAATCTACACAAAATCCACAGAAAGCCCTCTTCCTAAAATTCATAGAAGTAGTAGTCACGTCCCTCATCTATCAACAAAGACCCCTCCCAGAAGTACTTCGTTCTGATGCTGTTAGCCGACGTCATGAACGCCACTTCCCATACAACATTCCACCATCGGAAGCAGGCCGAAGACGGCAAAAAAGATGTTGTGTGTGCAGCAGAAGAGGTTTTCGAAAAGATACAAGCTTCCATTGTCCCCAGTGTCCCTCCCAACCTGGCCTTTGCATTGGTGAATGCTTCGAACTGTATCATACATCCCCAAGTTATTAGCCCATATTTTCCCCATTTTCGCTGATCATTTTCCATGCTTCCCCAAATAACCATGCCACTGCCTTCAATGTGAACTGACCCTGGCCTGCTTTTTGACTATGCCTCTGCCTACCGTTTGGACTGCTTGCACATGAACTGACCCTGGCCTGTTTTGACTATGCCTCTGCCCACCGTTTGGACTGCTTGCTCGTGAACTGACCCTGGCCTGTTTTGTGACTACGCTTCTGCCTACCGCTTGGACTGCTTGCACGTTAACTGACCCTGGCCTGTTTTATGGACTATGCTTTTGCCTACCGCTTGGACTGATCTGTTGCCCTGCTACTATAGTACACAGGGGTCTCACATATGTGAGGGGCTCCAGAATAGTTTTTCCGGATGGAGATAACAATTTTTTTTTGTTTTCTCCCGGTTTTGTAATTTCCGGATTAGGGTCCGGAGTCCGGAGGCTTCATAGAGATTTGGGTGGGTCGAAGCCTCTACCCCTGTGCACAGGTCTTACCCGATTGCGGCCCTCAGCCTTCTGCTGACTTACTGCCATCATGCCTTTGCCTGCCGCATGAATGGACCACACCTCTGCCTGCTACCTGGACTATGCAAATAATTTGCTGTAGCAAGAGGCAGTATGTTTATGAAGGGCTGGAGAGCGGTGAGTGTCTGCAGGTAACAGTGTACCAGGACCAATATTATGGCTGTGCTGGCTGTCTCTGCCTGAACAATTCCTATGGACTGTGCTGTGCCGACTATAGACAATATTCCTGCCTGCTGCCTGGATAGTTATTATTGCTGTCGCTAAGCACATCCCTGACTGCTGCCTGGACCAGTGCTCTCTTCTGTGGACACTACTAAAAGCACAGGTAATACTTTTTTTTATCCTTTCCGCAATAGAATTTATTTTGGATTGTAATTCTTGGTATGTACATGCTATGTGTTAGAAATATGAAGGGCCTTCAAAAATGATAGGTTGCCAGGAAATTATCTATGTAATGTATGCTCCTAGAACGCCTGATGGTGCTACTTGGATGTTGGGCCTCTGTATGTGGCCAAGCTGTGTAAAAGTCTCAAACATGTGGTATCCCCATACTCAGGGGGAGTAGCAGAATGTATTTTGGGGTGTCATTTTTGCTATGTGTTGGAAATATCTTATAAATGGACAACTTTGTTTAAAAAAAAATGCGTTTTTATTTTTTTCCACATTTTCCAAAAACTTCTGGAAAAAAATAACCGTTCAAAAGACTCATTATGCCTCATAGATTATACGTTGGGGTGTTTGCTTTCCAAAATGGGGTCATTTTGTGGGAAATTCCTTTGTCCTGGTGCTCCAGGGCCTTCAAAAGTGTAATAGGTGGTTGAGAAATGAGATGTGCAATTTATGCTCGTAGATCGCCTGATGGTGCTACTTCAAGGCTGTGTAAAAGTCCCACACATGTGGTATCACCATACTCAGAAGGAGTAGCAGAATGTATTTTGGGGTGTCATTTTTGCTATGTATTTGCTATGTGTTGGAAATATCTTATAAATGGACAACTTTGTGTAAAAAAAATGCGTTTTCATTTTTTTTCCACATTTTCCAAAAACATCTGGAAAAAAAATACCGTTCAAAAGACTCATTATGCCTCATAGATTATACATTGGGGTGTTTGCTTTCCAAAATGGGGTCATTTTGTGGGCAATTCCTTTGTCCTGGTGCTCCAGGGCCTTCAAAAGTGTAATAGGTGGTTGAGAAATGAGATGTGCAATTTATGCTCGTAGATCGCCTGATGGTGCGACTTCAATGTTGGGCCTTTGTATGTGGCCAGGCTGTGTAAAAGTCCCACACATGTGGTATCGCCATACTCAGGGGGAGTAGCAGAATGTATTTTGGGGTGTCATTTTTGCTATGTATTTGCTATGTGTTGGAAATATCTTATAAATGGAAAACTTTGTGTAAAAAAAATGCGTTTTCATTTTTTTTCCACATTTTCCAAAAACATCTGGAAAAAAAATAACCGTTCACAAGACTCATTATGCCTCATAGATTATACATTGGGGTGTTTGCTTTCCAAAATGGGGTCATTTTGTGGTCAATTCCTTTGTCCTGGTGCTCCAGGGCCTTCAAAACTGTAATAGGTGGTTGAGAAATGAGATGTGCAATTTATGCTCGTAGATCGCCTGATGGTGCGACTTCAATGTTGGGCCCTTGTATGTGGCCAGGCTGTGTAAAAGTCCCACACATGTGGTATCCCCATACTCAGTAAGAGTAGCAGAATGTATTTTGGGGTGTAATTTGTTGTATGCATATTCTTTTGCAAAGAATTGTGAGAAAAAATTACAACTTAAAAAAACTCACCATGCTACTTACTTAATACCTTGGAATGTCTACTTTCTAAAAAGGGGTCATTTGGGGGGTATTTGTACTTTTCTGACTTGTTAGTACCTCAAGAAATGAGATTCACCTGATGTACTGAAGGCCTGAACAGATGTTTTCAATTTTCAGTGATTGGCACCATAGTTTGTAGACTCTTTAACTTTCACAAAGACCAAATAATATACACTAATTTGGGTTATTTTTACCAAAGATATATAGCAGTATAAATTTTGGCCAAAATTTATGAAGAAAAATTACTAATTTGCTAAATTTTATGACAAAAACAAAGAAAAAGGCAATTTTTCACAAAATTTACGGTCTTTTTTTATTTATAGCACAAAAAATTAAAAACCCATTAGTGATTAAATACCACCAAAAGAAAGCTCTATTTGTGTGAAAAAAAGGACACAAATTTCATTTGGGTACAGTGTTGCATGACTAAGTAATGGTCATTCAAAGTGTGAGAGCACCGAAAGCTGAAAATTGGTCTGGGCAGGAAGGGGGTTTAAGTGCCCTGTATTGAGGTGGTTAAAGGCATATTATGAAAATTAGGGTTGTCCCGATACCACTTTTTTAGGACCGAGTACAAGTACCGATACTTTTTTTCAAGTTGTCACGTACCTGGCGGTAGAGCCTGATGTACAGGGAACGGCCTCTCTTGCTCCTCTGATTCTGGCCCCCTGATAGAGTAGACAGGAGGAGCAGAAGTGCAGAGTCGCACAAGTGCCAAACAGTTCGTCTTCACTGTAATGTGGAACAGCGGCAGGTGGCACGGTGCTGGAGCAGGGTTCTCCAATGAGCGGAAGATGCAGGTCGGGAAAGCCGGGTCAAACACTGGCAGGAACGTCAGGAACAGAAGCGGAGGCAGGTGCGTAGTCTGGATGCAGGCAGGGTCGGCCACGGGCTGGCAGCGTGGTAGTAGAAGGAGCAGGCAGATGCGGAGTCAGAACAAGCCGGGTCAGATGCAGGCAGCAGGTAGCAGAGTCAGAGGTAAGCCGGGTCGGTAAACAGGTGCAGGTCTCACGGGTAAAGCAGGCAGGAACACACGGGAACGCTGTAGAACGGACCGCACTGGATGCAAGCACAGACCAGGTTTAAATAGCCCCTTGGTAATGTGCACACAGGTGAACCGAAGGTGTTCTGACAGAGGCTGAGGTCACAGGTCGACTTCTCCGTCGGCCATCTTGAGTACTGGCTAGTCTTCCCTGACAGGCTGAGGTCACAGGTCGACTTCTCCTTCGGCCATTTTGATTACTGGCTGGTCTTCCCTGACATTGCCCCCCCCTAACGGGCAGCCTCCGGATGCCCAATCTGGCTACTTTGTCAGGATAGGTCCTCTTAAAGGTTCGGATCAGTTCTTGGGCATGAATGTTGGTTTCAGGTTCCCACGAATTGTCTTCAGGACCGTAACCCCTCCACTTAATAAGATATTGAACTTGACCTCTCCTTCTCCTGCAATCTAAAATCGCCTCTATTTCAAATTCCTCTTCGCCATCTACCACCACAGGTTCGGGTGGCTCTGTATTCCGATCCGGAAACGAGTTGGGGATGGCAGGCTTCAGTAAGGTTATATGAAACACCGGGTGGATCCTGAAGGTCTCCGGTAACTCCAGCTCATAGGCAACATCGTTAATTCGTCTCTTTACAGGAAACGGTCCCACGAATCTGGGGCCTAATTTCCTTGAAGGACAGGTTAGTCTCAGATTTGTTGTGGCTAACCAGACTTGGTCCCCCGGGTTCAGGATCAGGTCCCCTCTTCTTTTCTTATCGAAGATCTGTTTGTTATAAGCCTGAGTCTTGGCCATTGTCTCTTGTAGCAGCTTGTTGTTGGATCTAAAGAAATCCAATGTTTCAAGTACAGCGGGTACCGGGCATTCAGGAATGTTATTAAACAGAAAGGACGGGTGAAAACCGTAGTTTGCGAAGAAGGGAGATTGTTTCGTGGCTGAATGAGAAGAATTATTGTAGGCAAACTCGGCTAAGGGAAGTAAGGACACCCAATCGTCTTGTGAAAAGGAGGAGAAACAACGCAGATATTGTTCCAGTGTCTGGTTGGTCCTTTCTGTCTGACCATTAGTCTGCGGATGATAGGCTGAAGAGAATGAAAGTTCAATACCCAAGGATTCACACAAGGATCTCCAGAATCTGGAGGTGAACTGGACCCCTCTGTCTGAGACGATGTTAGCTGGAACCCCATGGAGTCTTATAACCTCTCTGATGAAGATCCGTGCCGTCTCTTGTGCAGAAGGGGTGCCCTTCATAGGAATGAAGTGGGCCATCTTGGACAATCGATCAACGATTACAAAGATAGTACTGTATCCCTCGGATGGGGGCAGTTCCACAATGAAGTCAATTGAAATCATTCTCCATGGTCTGTTCGGGATAGGTAATGGCTTCAACAGACCCCAGGCCCTGGATTTGCTGTTCTTATTACGGATGCAGGTGGTGCACGATTCCACATATCTCCTACAGTCTCTTGCCACCCCCGGCCACCAGAAGGTTCGCTGCACCAATTCAGCAGTCTTGCTGACCCCAAAGTGTCCTGCCAGCATGTGATCGTGGCACATGCTCAACGTGGTAGTTCGGAGATCCTCTGGCACGAAGACCTTATCATTATACCAGAGTAGCCCTTCCTGTGTCCGTAAAGTGATCCCAGATGGTGTAGAACTCCTCACAGAGGCTTGTTTAATCTGCGTCATTAAGTCCCCTTGTAGGAGAAGGAAATTTCCCGAGGACAGGATCGTATCCGGGGGTGAGATGTCTTGGGATTTACTGAACATGCGTGATAGCGCATCTGGCTTTATGTTCTTGGATCCAGGTCTGTATGTCAGGTGGAAGGTAAATCTCGAAAAGAAAAGTGCCCACCTGGCCTGGCGAGGTCTCAATCTCTTTGCTGTTCTTAGATATTCGAGATTCTTGTGATCTGTGTAGATTAAGATTGGATGTGCTGCTCCCTCGAGAAGGTATCTCCATTCTTCTAATGCTGCCTTAATTGCTAAAAGTTCACGATCCCCAACGTCGTAATTCTTCTCCGCGCTAGACAGTTTACGCGAGAAGAACGCAACTGGGTGCAACAGGGCCTTGGGGCCCTGTCTTTGGGACAAGATAGCTCCCACCGCAGTTTCCGAGGCATCCACTTCTAAGACATACGGTAAGGCCGAGTCTGGGTGCTTCAAGACGGGTGCGGATGTGAAAAACCTCTTCAGCGTTTCAAAGGCCGACTGAGCCTCTGGAGACCAGCGGAATCGGGACCCCTGTTTGGTAAGCTGTGTAATGGGGGCAATGATTGCTGAGAACCCCCGAATAAATTTTCGATAAAAGTTTGCAAAGCCTATGAAACGTTGAATACCTTTCTTGTCACATGGAGTAGGCCAGTCCAGGATAGCCGTTACCTTCTGGGGATCCATCCGGATACCTTCGGTGGAAATGATCAGCCCCAGAAATTGGATACTCTGGCGTTCAAACTCGCACTTCTCGGGTTTGGCATATAATCCGTGTTGTCGAAGGCGGGTTAATACACTTCTCACGTGTCTGCGGTGGTGTTCTAGGGAGGAAGAAAAAATTAGCATATCATCAAGGTATACAATGACAAATAAGTCCAGGAAGTCTCTGAGAACATCATTAATGAAATGCTGGAAGGTAGCCGGAGAGTTGCAGAGCCCGAAGGGCATCACGAGATACTCGTAATGCCCAAATCGTGTGCGGAAAGCAGTCTTCCACTCGTCTCCCTCCCGAATGCGCACTAAATTATAGGCGCCCCGAAGATCCAATTTTGTAAATATGGTAGCGGAACCAAGTCTTTGAAAAAGTTCAGGAACTAATGGAAGTGGGTAACGGTTCTTCACCGTCACCTTGTTAAGTTCACGGTAGTCCACACAGGGCCTTAACGACTGATCCTTCTTCTGGACAAAGAAAATCCCTGCCCCAGCTGGAGACGTGGAAGGGCGGATGAAGCCTTTCCTGAGATTGTCATTGATATAGTCCTTCAGTGCCACCAGCTCGCTTTCAGACAGAGGGAAAATCCTCCCAAAGGGAACTTCGGCTCCGGGGAGTAGCTCTATAGGGCAGTCATAGGGCCGATGAGGTGGGAGGATCTCTGCCCCCTTCTTGCTAAACACATCTAGGAAGCTGTGGTAGGCTGGAGGCACAAGCTGACTGGTTTCAGAGTCCCTATCTAGACACAGCAGAGCGGGAACATCACAGGAGGTCTGTAGGCAGTGCTGGGTGCAGTAAGAGGAGACAAAGTTAATGCTTCCTTTAGACCAGTCGATATGGGGATCGTGAGCCTTCAACCAAGGTATACCGAGGATAACTGGGAACAGAGGGGAAGAAATGGCGTCTAGTCGTAGCAGTTCTCGGTGGTCCTGGGACATGATGGTCAGCAGAGGAATGGTTTCGTGAGTGACTGCTCCGGACTTAATGGTGGAACCATCGGCCAAGTGAACCGAGAGCTTCTGTGCTTTAGGCTGCAGGGGGATATGATGTTCAGCAGCAAAGGACAAGTCCACAAAGCAGCTGCAGGCTCCGGAATCAATTATGGCGGTAGTCTGAAGAGTCCTTCCTGGCAGCTGTAGAGAAATGGGAATAGTAAAGTGAGCGGAGTTGCTAAGCGAGCTTGGGGTTAGCGAGGCAGAAGTAGTGAAGAGAGACTTATGAGGTTTCACTGGGCAGGACCTCACGTAATGTCCGGATCCCCCGCAGTATAAGCATAAGTTCTGTTGGCGGCGGCGTTGTCGTTCTTCAACAGTAAGAGAGGGCCGCAGCAGGCCGAGTTGCATAGGTTCCGGGGCGTCAGGAGCTGGAGTGGCTGGAGCAGGTGGAGCGGGATAGGACGAGCTGGGTACCCGAGGTAACATCCACACTGGACGGGATGGAGTGGACGCTCTCTCTAGTCTTCGTTCTCTCAGCCGGCGATCGATCTGGATGGATAGATCAATCAGAGTTTCTAAGGTAGGGGGTACCCCTACCCGCGCTAACTCATCTTTGAGTGGTTCAGAGAGGCCCATACGAAATTGGTATCGTAGGGCGGCGTCGTTCCAGTTTGTGTCAAATGCCCATCGTCGAAATTCAGAGACGTAGTCTTCCACCGCCCTACGACCCTGTTGAAGTGCATGAAGGGTCGCTTCGGCTGAAGCTGTCTGCTGAGGATCTTCGTACAGCTGGGCCATGGCACTGAAGAAAGAGGTTAAGTCGGATAAGCATTCGGCCTTCTGTTCCAGAAGGCGGTGGGCCCAGGACTGTGGCTCCCCTTGTAGCAGGGAGATTACAAAGCCGACCTTGGTAGCTTCTAAGGAGAATGTGCGGGGTTGAAGGGCAAAATACAGTTCACATGCGTTCCGAAACGCTCTAAACTTGCTGCGTTCACCCAGGAATCGGTCTGGGGTAGGTACCCTGGGCTCAGGTGGGAGCATGACCACGGCAGGAGCAGGAGAAGATCCCTGAGAGGAGGCTGATGCTGAAGGTGGACCCTGTGAAGTTGCAGCGCCTGTCAGGGTCTGTAGGCGTCCCTCTAGCTGAGTGTAGCCCTGCTGTAGACCTTTGACGGCCTGTGCCAAGCCGGCCAGGTGCTGGCAAAGTTCATCCATAGGAGAGGGTCCCTGCGCAGGCTCAGACATGGCTGTCCGTTACTGTCACGTACCTGGCGGTAGAGCCTGATGTGCAGGGAACGGCCTCTCTTGCTCCTCTGATTCTGGCCCCCTGATAGAGTAGACAGGAGGAGCAGAAGTGCAGAGTCGCACAAGTGCCAAACAGTTCGTCTTCACTGTAATGTGGAACAGCGGCAGGTGGCACGGTGCTGGAGCAGGGTTCTCCAATGAGCGGAAGATGCAGGTCGGGAAAGCCGGGTCAAACACTGGCAGGAACGTCAGGAACAGAAGCGGAGGCAGGTGCGTAGTCTGGATGCAGGCAGGGTCGGCCACGGGCTGGCAGCGTGGTAGTAGAAGGAGCAGGCAGATGCGGAGTCAGAACAAGCCGGGTCAGATGCAGGCAGCAGGTAGCAGAGTCAGAGGTAAGCCGGGTCGGTAAACAGGTGCAGGTCTCACGGGTAAAGCAGGCAGGAACACACGGGAACGCTGTAGAACGGACAGCACTGGATGCAAGCACAGACCAGGTTTAAATAGCCCCTTGGTAATGTGCACACAGGTGAACCGAAGGTGTTCTGACAGAGGCTGAGGTCACAGGTCGACTTCTCCGTCGGCCATCTTGAGTACTGGCTAGTCTTCCCTGACAGGCTGAGGTCACAGGTCGACTTCTCCTTCGGCCATTTTGATTACTGGCTGGTCTTCCCTGACACAAGTACTCGCCGATACCGATTACCGATACTTTTTTTTTAATGTCACGTGACAGTGTTTTTTTTTTTTCATTTTTTTTCTTTTTTTTTTAACAGTGCTTGCTTTTTTTTGGGGGGGGGGGGGGGGGAGGGGGTGAACGTTGTATGTGTGTGTTATTATTTTTTTTTTTACAATTTTTATTTTTTACAATAATATTTCTTTTATTCTTTATTGTTTTTTTTTTTTTTTTTAATCAGCCCTTTTGGGGGGCTTTGGTGAGATATCAGGGGTCTTAACAGGCCTCTGATATCTCCCCCTTGAGACAGAGAAAGAGACAGAGGATAGAGATTCCCCAGTCCCTTTCTCTGCAGCGTCAGCTGCACTGACAATGAATGGAGAGAAGACCGCAGCTTCTCTCCATTCATAAACTGACACATCGTAATCACAGGAGATTACAATGTTTCAGTTATGTGAATGGACAGAGTCAGCTGACTCTATCCATACACAAAGGAAGGAGGAGGGGGAGGACGGAGGAACTGAGGGGGAGAACGGAGGGGACAGATAAGAGCAGAACGAGGGGACAGCTGAGAGGGACAGATAAGAGCAGAACGGAGGGGACAGCTGAGAGGGACAGAGGAAAGGAGGGGGCATGGAGGAGGATGCAGTGACAGTCAGCTGTGAGCAATCACCGCTGTATGTCACTAAAGCAGCTGAAAGCCGGCGGGGGGTGAATCTTGTAACTCCCCCACGCGCCGATCACAGCTGACAGTCAAGGTATCGGGGGAGGCATCGGGAGCATTTGCCCGAGTACAAGTACTTGGGCAAATGCTCGGTATCGGTGCCGATACCTATACTAGTATCGGTATCGGGACAACCCTAATGAAAATTGAACATTTCATTTAAATGAGAGTTCAGAACACATTTTCTGCTCTTATGCAGCATACACAAGGTCGGACTTTTCGACCGGACTTGTCCGACGGACCAAATCCGCCGGACAATCCGATCGTTTGTGGGCTTCACTGGACCTTCAGCGGACTTTTCCAGTCGCAAATCTGACGGACTTTAGATTTGGAACATGCTTCAAATCTTTACGTCGTAACTCCGCCGGACCCAGAAATCCGCTCTTCTGTATGCTAGTCCGACGGACAAAAACCGACACTAGGGCAGCTATTGGCTACTGGCTATCAACTTTCTTATTTTAGTCCAGTGCAGGGATCCTCAAACTACGGCCCTCCAGCTGTTGCAGAACTACACATCCCATGAGGCATTGTAAAACTCTGACATTCACAGACATGAGTAGGCATGATGGGAATTGTAGTTCCTGAACACCTGGAGGGCCGCAGTTTGAAGACCGCTGGTCCAGTGTATGTCATCACGTACGAATCCGTCGGACTTTGGTGTGATTGTGTGTAGGCAAGTCCGTTCGTTAAAAAGTCAGTCGGAAGTCCATCAAAAGTCCGCTGGAAAGTCTGTTTGACCAGTCCGGTCGAAAAGTCCGCCCGTGTGTACGCAGCCTAAGACACGCCTAGTGGTTGAAGGTGATATTATCTAAAACTGACGGAACTCCCTGGGAAGTAAAAGATTAAGTTTTGTTAACCAATAAAAAATAAGCCATGCCTTTTGGGGCAGGGCTTATTATAATTTTATGATCTCTTTGTCTGAGATGGTATTTTAGAAGCAAGTAAGATGCCATGAGGAGGAAGCTCAGGGACCCACCCTGACACACACTCAGGGACACACCCTGAGGGGGGACCCTTGGAGATACACACACTCCCAGACAGACTGACACTCTCAGATACTGAGATATACATGCACCATGCATCAATACATATCCTTACATTCATGAAGATTCCTCAACACCTGATACTTGGAACTCGGAGGTCGCAAGAAGTAATTCCTCTTTAAGAGTATCCATTTTGAAAGCCACGGCAGCCATCTTAACTCTGGTAACCAGCAATCCAGACTAGTAGCCATCTTGGAATGGGTAATTATGTCATGTTGATTTTATCTTGTATGTTCTCTCAAATATTGATGTATTGAATATTATACTATTGATAATCGTTCTCCCGAATCAATAACCGCCTTGTGGATTTTTCTCTAAAGATTCAATTTTTCATTATATTTTTCTTTTTGCATAGTTGCCACTTTTATTCACAAAACAAACGTCTAATTTATTTCACATTGTTAACCACTTACTTACCTGCAGTATAGTAACAGTTGGACATGTGAAATACAGACATTCTGTTTCACTGTCATTTTCACAAGGTCATTGATTCTACCGAGAAGTTATCATGGTGGTTTTATGTCAAAGGGACTGTACGGCCATTTTGCAAGTGTTTTTATTGATTTTCAAGACGTTCATGTAACGCAATCGGTATCTTAATTTCATGTGATTATTTGTTTTTTGTTAACCAATAAATGTAACTATTTCGTATGATCACATGTCTCTGTGAATAAGTTTCATATGCATAGACTGTGTCATATAGATTGATTTTGTATCTTAAAAATATCCTCGTTAAAAATTACTCAATAATAATTACTGTGTGGGAAACCTGTCCTTAAAAAGCACAACACCCCTATAGGTGCACACACATATCTTATATACATTAATTTTTTATAGGTTGGTTTAACCTGTGTATTTATATGGTGCAGAACTAGCTTTGCTCCTTAAGATGATGTCTTCGGTACGTGCATATTTAGTTTGTGCGTACATTATATGTGCGTTCATGCCCCCCTGGTTTAGATCATAGAGTGAGCTTTGAGCAATTTCCAAATGACAGGAGAATTTCCAAGGAGCACAGAGACCCCCTTTCCTTTTGATTGATTGTCTTATTGGGGACAGTATCTGTTCTGACAAGGAGAACGGCGTGTGTCTTCCTCTACCTCACCTATCATGATTTATAGTGGTAGAGGTATTTGACATTACTGTCTATGTGTTTTTCTTCAATAAAATGGCAGCGGCCAACTGCTGCCACTGATGTCAGCTGTGCGTGACGGCAGACGCACAGGAAGTGACGTCTGGCCCGCACTTGCGCTTCTTTGGAATGCAACAATACGGCGTGCGTTCCAGACATAGGAACAGGCCACGATGGACAGCATTTGAATGGCGCTACGGAGGAGAGATCCTCCATATGGAGCTGGCGACCTATTTTGGTTATGGATTGTGAGTCTGGTCTCCCCTGGTGGTGATATGTGCCAGTGCTGCAACGACTGTGTGAGCCTCGTGTAGTTTAGGGGGGCAATGTGATCATCTGGCCTCCTACTTTCCACACTACACCTAGATTGGGCGTTTATGCCAGTTCATCGATATTGATGACTGCTAGCCCATTGTTCCTTGCCAGATATGCTGCCCCCTGTATTCGACATCAATCAATTGCTTCATCCATGTGGGTCTTACTACCATCCTCTAGTGGGCGTTACTTTTTGCCCGTGGGCCACTCACAGAGGTGGGCTGTGTCTCTGGGCCCCTCTGGGAGGTTCCTGTTTGGGTGCATATGTGTGTGTATATATGGGTATCTGAAGGAGATAACACTGCCGGGCTCTGAGGAAGAAGGTAATCCTTCTAAACGTGTCAACCGGCAGCAGACCCTGAAACCTCCTCTGTTACCATCTGGAGTCTGTCATTTTTAGACCAATTGCTGTCATCTGGAGACTATTTGTATCGCAAGTTTTCTCCCATTTGTTTGTGAGTAGTTTTATGATTTACCTTAAAATAAAATATATCCGAGGATAATGAACAAGGTTGGTGCTCCCTTTTTTCTATTTCCCTCTGATTGCTAGGATACCCCTATCCCTGAGGGCAGCAAGGCCCGAGGCATTATCCACTACGAAACTTAGTCCACCTGGTGATCCACTTGGGCGCAGGAGTACAGGTATTTGTTTTCTGCTATCAAAATACTTCAGCTCTTCACCCCCTTCTCCTATTCCCTAATCTAGTAGGTCGAGCTAAATTAAAGCTAATCATGGTCCACCTACTGGACCAGGGAATAGGAGAAGGGGGAGAAGAGCTGGAGCTGCAATACATTGAGTACTGTGAAGAGTCCCAGCCAGGGAGAAGAACATAACTATATCAATTCTCTTTCAGTGTCTCTCTTGCAGCTGCACTTGTTACAGGCAGCTACAGAGGAAACTGCCTGCCCCCTCATCAGCAATGTTTATGCCAATGAGGGGGCAGGTACTAAAGGATGGCATGGGGAGGAGGGGGTGGGCTATGATTGACTATGATTGGTGTTCCAGTACAGGACTCTGGGATTCAGCCTAGATTGGCGGGACACTGGGATTTAATGAAAATCTCAATTCTACCCAGTCTAGGGAAGTTGGGAGGTACATGCGCAGTGTGATTAGGGTGTGCTCAGGCACACCCAGCACACGCCTATGCATAGAACAGGTTATGGCAATTGGCGAGCAGGACCATCAAGTGACATATATGGGCATAGGTTTTTGCAGGGTTTGTTATTGGAATCAGCTGCATGAGACATTGTCACAGAAGTCTAAGCCAGTGGACTTTATTAATCTAGATCAATGGTGTCTTCAGAAGCGGAGAATGAGGCTATAAAGCAGTACTGTTTAGAAAGGGATAGGCAAAGATAAGTCAGAGATGGGGAGGGCAATGTAGATAGAGGATAAGTGGAGAAGAAGGATGGAAAGAAAAGAGAAGAGGAATAGAAGCAAGAAGGAGGCATGGGTTGAGAGTGGAGTAGGTGGGAGGAGGGTTAAGGAGAAAATACCCCAGAGGCCAACGTATTGAGGGGGCTAGTTTTGGGCAGTCTATTTTGCAAGTGCAATGAGCATGTAGTTGGATGCAGAATATTGCAAATGGGCTTCTTTACAAGGACTTCCCATGGATCTTTATGTTTATGAAAGTTGACTTAGAGGACTGTATTGACCATGGTGTATACCCAAATCCATAATTGTTTGACTTTGGGACATGTCCACCAAATGTGCTTTGTGTCTCCCAGATCAAAGCACCCCCAAAAGAATGTTAATGGGTAAAAAGGTAAACGCTGGGCTGTTCTGGCAGGAGTATAATACCATTGTGACAATACTTTATAAGAATTTTCCAAGGTGAGCACATTGCACAAGCATTTGAAAAAGAACAACCGTATTTTATTCAAGTCCTCAGGAGGAGAGAGTGGTGTTAAAATTCAGTTCCCACTGTGGGCAGTATAATGGAGATCGATTGTATGAGTTATTCAAGAGTATAGAGTAAAGAGACTAGTCCCTAAGTTGTTGAGCAAGATTTACATTTTGATTCAAATGGTTGGGGACTAATCATATTTTTTAAGCAATGAGTCCACTAGGTGACAGATTTGAAGATAATAGAATAGTTCAGTGTTGTGAATGGAGTGGGAGTCTTTAAGCTGTGGAACGGTGCGAACCCCAATGCCCCGTACACACGATAGGATTTTCCGACGGAAAATGTTCGATTTGAGCTTGTTGTCGGAAATTCCGACCGTGTGTAGGCTCCATCGAACATTTTCCATCGGAATTTCCAACACACAAAACTTGAGATCTGGATCTCACATCTTCCGACAACAAAATGCATTCTTGTAAATTCCGATCGTGTGTACACAATTCCGAAGCACAAAGTTCCACGCATGCTCGGAATCAAGCAGAAGAGCCACACTGGCTATTGAACTTCATTTTTCTCAGCTCGTCATATGTGTTGTACGTCACCGCGTTCTTGACATTCGGAATTTCCAACAAGATTTGTGTGACCGTGTGTATGCAAGACAAGTTTGAGCCAACATCTGTCAGAAAAAAAAACATGGATTTTGTTGTCGGAAAATCCTATCGTGTGTACAGGGCATGTGTGTATCTAATAGAGAATGATCATAGTGCAGCCTCACATGTACCACCATTGATAGCTCTGGGGGTTTTCCAGCCCAGGGGGGGGAACGGGGGGGGGGCAATTAAAAATATGTAAGAGTGAAAGGTGGGGAGATTTCAAGCATGCCAAATATTTAATAGTCCCAGATCTAAAGAGTTTGGGCTAGGATTGGGTCAAGGGGCTGGGAGCGTAGTGAAAGAGTTAATCCAGAGGAGAGGGCACAGGGTCGATATAGACCACATCTATCAAAGTCCACAAGGTGAAAGTGAACTGGGATTTAGGCAGGTGTATAATAGTAGAAGATATGGGAACAGTTATTGGGATATTGGGAAATAGTTTTCAATAAACAAGGGCGCTGATGAGTGCTCTGGTAGTCAACTGATTCTTCCTGTGCATCAAATTCTCTTACAACATCAGGTAAAAAATAATTGCATAGCTGCATGTTGTTTTTAAAAAGTAATCAGATCATTAACAATTTTACAACACAACAGAACAGCTACTGGTACATAGGTCAGCCTAGTAGATAGTGTTTGGGGCCTCTATGTTCAAATCTCGCTTCACATACCCTAAACTAGCCTTCATTAAATGGCGGACAGTCAGGACCTAGGCTGAGTACGCTCCTGTCCAGACCGTCAACCCACCAGTCTGCAGTGCTAGATCCCCGCTGCATTACTGTCATTGGCTGCAAGGACCACTGGCATAGTAGCAACCAATTATGTCACTTGTGCACCCCACCCCCTTCAGCAAGTTTCTCAGGCGAGCTCCTGCCCCCTGCAGCACGCTTCTTTTTCAAGCTCCTGCTCCTGCCCCCTGCCTCCCTGGCTACAGCGACTGATCCATCAACTATACTGTTCTACCAATATACAGGATGCACTGTGGGGGTTCACAACTGAAATTTAACAATGGGGACACCTGATGTAAGTAGTAAAGCAGGAGCTTGGCACGGCAGTGAGAGAGGATGTGCGATGTAAGAGGACATGCAGGATAGAGCTCCTCTGCTGATCTTCCCTTTTACCCTGTAACCAGACATTGATGGTACACTGAGCCGCGCCAGCGCCGCGTAAGTTCCGGTCTGTCTGACGGCTTCCTGTCCTCGTATGTCGGCTTGTCCCTGGCTTGCTCTCGGCTACACCTGCCACCTGTCGACTTGCTCCTGGCTTCCTTCCCAGCTCCAGTTGGCTCATTTACTTCCAGTTGGCTCAGTTACCTCCCACTGTTCTCCCCCCTACTATAACATCACCATCCGTGTTTGGGGTGTCCATAGAACGAGGGAACGGAGGTAAAGAGTGGACCCGTGCAAGCCAGCCAGGATGACACGGTGGAATAAGAAAGACACACGAGCTTCTGATAACTCTATTACTGAGCGTCCTCCACAGAGCAGTGCAGATAAGAAACCTCAGAGCTCTGTGAAGTACAGGCCTGAAGACATCACCACTCGGCTTGAGAAATTTGCCCATATACCTACTATGGCTAAAGGTGAACCTCTGACCACAGTTTACAACTTAATGCAAGGATTAGCCATAGAGGGAGCTTCTGTTGGACCAGCTACAATCCAGGGTATGGATCAACCGGTTGACACAGTGAGTAATGCTGCTTCAGAGAATGACCTACATAATACCTCTCTTAAATACTCAAATACATTAAATACCTCAAATAATTCAAATGTAGAGCTTGTAACTACGCTGGCAGATATAATGAAGGCTATTAATACATGTAATAGCTCTGTGACTATTCTTTTTCGCAATCTTGAGGGAAGACTTAACTTTAATTAGACAAGATTTGCATACCTTTAAAGAGAAAATATCAGCAGCGGCGGAAAGAATAAGTACACTTGAAGATTCTTTACAAACAGTTATGAATTCTAATAAAAAGAGCACACAAAATTTTTCCAAAATGACTCTCGTTTGGAGGACTTGGAGAATTGTCTCCGACGGAATAATGTTAGGATAATAGGTCTTCCTAAACGGGTAGAAGCAAATACACCAGTCAAATTCATAGAGAATTGGCTCACATCCACTTTAGGAGCATAACATTTCACTCCTCTTTTTTCTGTAGAGCGGGCACACAGAGTCCCAGCCAGACCCTTGCCCTCTGGAGGGCACCAAGAACCAAATGATGAATTATAAAGACAGAGACATCATTTTGCAGAGAGCCAGACAACTTCCAGACATACAGTTGGATACGTTTTTTTCAGCAGTGAAGCGTCAGAGCAGGATTTATGATGATGATGAGGTGAAGCGGTGACTGTGGCAGATGGAACTGTCCTACTCTATACTGTTTCCTGCAAGACTAGGAGTAGTGGCGCAGGAGACTACATATATATATTTTTTGCAAAAACCCCGGAATTAGTGGTTGGACAATTATAGGCGGCCTAATTAATTCCCCAAATCAATTTGTTTTTTTGCGGGGAGGATTGATTTGATATTCTGGGAAGAAAAGGAGAAAAAAGGGCAGAGAGAGTGCTATCTTTGAGGCCCTCTTGATCATATAGCCCTTATGTGTATGTGTGTGTTCATGTTTTGTTATGTCAATTATGTCCTTGTTTGTCTGTGTTTGTCTTGTATGTTGGTTTGTGTGCACCTCTTGGTAGATATTTATCTTTTTTCCTTTCCTTGCTCTCTCTCTCTCTCTCTCTCTCTCTCTCTCTCTCTCTCCTTGATCTCTCCCTCATCTCCCCCTACTGGGGTTTTGTGGGGACGGACGCTGTGGAGGTTGGATGGGGGGGGGAGGGGAAGGGGTGAAGGAGGCATGGATTGGATTGACAAGCTTAAAAGATATTGATATTTGTTGCATTTGTTTTTTTTTCCTTGATTGATATGGATGTTACTAGTTTTATATGGTCCCTCTGAGTGAAGTGCTAATCTCATGGTATATTAGAGGTCTCAGTAGCCCCTTTAAGCGTCAAGCGGTGTTTACCTCATTAAAGAGATTCTCTCCTTCAATAATCTGTCTTCAGGAAACTCATTTACACTGATACTCTGCATTACCTAAAGAGGAATCAGTTTAATACTCAACATCACTCTACATATACATCATACTCTAGAGGAGTTTCTTAACTTATATCTAATAGAGTGGATTTTTTATGTAGACGGGTTAAGAAGGACAGTAAAGGCCGTTTTATTTTTCTGTATTGTACATTATTTGGGCAACCGTATGTGATTGCGAATATTTTATAGGAATATAGGAATAAACCAGAATTTTTTCAATGAAAAAACATGAACTTTGAAGAACGGTGTTACACCCTCTGCCGTATTGGATCAGGCAACTAGGCTAAAAAGATTTATATAGTGGTGTTACTCTTCCTGGAGAGTATGGTGAACTTTGGATTTCAAGCCACCTTTGAAATTAAAAAAAATTTTTGGTCTAAAATGTGTTACACCCCCGGCCTTTCATACAATACGTGAAATGTGTGCACATGGTGCAATTTAATATTCTTGGTAATATAAAATATATGTAATAAACTAATTAAATTATTGGCAGAAAAACGAATAGGTGTGTTACACCCTCTGGTGGGTGTCAGAGAGGTGAAACTGTAAAAAACTACAATCATGCAGTAAAAATTGTGGAAACAAGAAATAAGAAATAAACTAGGAGTGTTACACCCTCTGGGAATAGACGATGTTTAGAGAAAAACTTTTTGCAAGCAAAATAATAAGTGTGTTTGATCCTCTGCATCAGAATTCAAAACATATAACCACAAATATAAATAGTGAACATTCCATAATAAACCATTAAATATTGAATAAAAATGGTGAAAAATAGTGAAAAAATAGTCCAATTGTTTTAGAAAATATACAGTATAATTAATTAAAGTGACTTAGTGCTTCAAACTGTGTTCAGTGACTCTTCGGATTTAGTGCTGATTATTTTCTCTCAGGTGACAATAGTGCCAAGTGACTTTTCCGTGCTGATAATACGTTGCACTCACCAGATAGCATTTCCCTCCAGGGGTATTAGACCTTCACAGTTTTAGCCACTGTGTAGCTCTCTGGGGCGTGCTGGATGGTCTGTACATCAAAAGCTGGCTTTCCCCCAAGTTGTCACATGCAGGAGAGAGGAATGCCCATAGCGTGATATTGTTTTAAAAAAGCTTTATTTATAATAAAAATATGTCCAAGTATACTTACATTGAGTCAGAATTATACATGTAGCAGTGAGATAGAGAAAAAATGGAGCCGCACTGTATACAATCGCCGCTCTGACCGGAAGTGATGCAAAGACGTACGGTGGGGTGTCCAGATGACGTCTTGATGACAAAACGTGTAGGGGGTACCGTACGTCTTTGCATCACTTCCGGTCAGAGCAAAGATTGTATACAGCGCCGGCTCCATTTTTTGGAAGGTGAACCCAAATTAGCTTTCACTTTTTCCTTCACCAGAAGGAATCAAGACAGACTTAACTACCTATCAGATTATTAACAGATGCTCAGTCTCACTCTTAATATATTGGGATGCACTGAAAGCTTATCTTCGATGTCAAAAATTAAGAAACAATCTAGTCAGTGGGAAAAGACTCTAGCTGATAATATGATGCAGGCCGAACTTTCATATATTAGCTAATCCAAACAAGATACTCAAACAGAATGGCTTCAAAGTCAACAACAATATGCAGTGGTGGCTATGAAGAAGGCAGAAAATAAAAGATTTTTTTTACAACAACTATATTTTGAAGATTGAGAGAGGACAGGATATTTACTGGCCACTATTGGCCCAGCAGCCTGCATCATATATAACAGAAATACAATCCTCTACATATAATAGGGCGTACACACGGTCGGACATTAATCGGACATTCCGACAACAAAATCCTAGGATTTTTTCCGACGGATGTTGGCTCAAACTTGTCTTGCATACACACGGTCACACAAAGTTGTCGGAAAATTCGATCATTCTGAACGCGGTGACGTAAAACACGTACGTCGGGACTATAAACGGGGCAGTAGCCAATAGCTTTCATCTCTTTATTTATTCTGAGCATGCGTGGCACTTTGTGCGTCGAATTTGTCTACACACTATCGGAAATTCCGACAACGGATTTTGTTGTCGGAAAATTTTATAGCCTGCTCTCAAACTTTGTGTGTCGGAAAATCCGATAGAAAATGTGTGATGGAGCCAACACACGGTCGGAATTTCCGACAACAAGGTCCTATCACACATTTTCTATCGGAAAATCCGACCGTGTGTATGGGGCATAAGAGGGTTAATACTACTCCAGGGATACTGGAGGTGTTTCGGGAATTCTACCAGGCCCTATATAAAAGTAGGGCATCCTACTTAGAAAAGGACCTGAATAAATTCTTTGAAACTATTGATCTACCAACTATATCAGATGATGAGAGGGAGGTACTGGAGGGACCACTGACGTTAGAGGAGCTAAGACTTGCAGTAGCTATGTCTCCCAGGGGAAATATATAAAAAATATATTGTTGGTGGGCTTTTTTTTTTAATCAGATTCTTTTTATTGATAAAACAAAGAAAAAGAAAACACTCTTCCATTGAACAAAAAACATACATCATATAGCATTACAGAGGACATAGGATTATCTAGACGTACAGCCTGTCAGCTTTACTACTTATACATTAGCACATTATATGAAGTTAAAGTCCGTATAAAAATAAAAAGACAAATCTTTAAAAGTATATATCTGTGTCTGTCATTTTGTAGTTCACCTTTTATTAGGCGTGTCCTCTTAGTTTTCTGTTCCTCTACTCCACTCCCGGTACTATAATGAGCTATCGGTCGGGGGAAGGGGTACCTCCCTCCCCTAAACAGTGGGGGGGGGGGGGATTCCCAGTTTCCATTTATTAACTATCATATAAAATGAAATCACATGACTTGTCACTACAGAGCAAGATATCACCTCATCAGAAAAATAATTTTTACGTTGGATCCACATTCAGAGTCCCCATGCCTCCATCCAATCATTCATCCACCTTGTGTAATCAGTCACCAGCCCCCTGAGAGGGAACGGATGACTATATCCTGCCACCAAGTACTCTATTTTGGACCAGTTGTAAGGGAGCCAAGTCAGGTACTTCCAACCAGGGATCCCAGATATTTTCAAACTTTGTTGGGCTACCTCTGTGTTGGTGTGTCAACTTCTCCCTCAGAAGGGAGAATTATCATTGTCATTTATGGCATTCTGTGTGTGTAGGTGGTAATACTGAGAGCCATTTTCTAGCAATAAGTTTTCTGGCGATAAACAGAACTCTGAGAATGGCTGTGAAGGTGTAGGGTGTGTTCAATTCCTCGTCTAGCCACCCAAGCAGACACAGCTTAGGGTCAACTGCAATTTTAAGGTTCCATATTTTATCACTTCAGACCAGTACCTTTGCAGTTTTGGGCACTTCCGGAGCATGTGAATAATGGTACCGCTGTCCACCCCACAACGAGGGCAAAATGGATAGTCTCTTCTGTGCCATTTGTGTAGTTTGTATGGGGTACGGTAAGTTCGGTGAACAATGAATATTTGTGTGAGTTTTTGGGAAGAGGAGAGTGATACCTTTTAATTTATATAATTCGGGAAAGTTGCTATTATTCCAGATACGTGACCACACGCGTCATAAGTACCATAGTGTAATAGTCGGGTATTTTTCAGAAGTCTCCTGCTTCTATGCACTCCACAAGGCCACCACTCGAAAGTAGTGTGCATACAATGTTTCTTGTGGGGTCAGAGGACTTGGGTGCTGCCACCCCGTTAGGTGCTGCAACTGAGCCATTATGAAATAGTAATATGGGTTCGGAACTGCCAGTCCACCCAAGTCCTTCGCCTCCTGTAATGTTTCCAGCTTGATACGAGGCACCTGTTTCCTCTTTATCAAGGAGCGGAGTATGGTGTTACAATTTTTGAACACACGAATAGGAATACAGATGGGTGCATTGTGGAGAGCATACAAGAGTTGTGGACCCCAGATCTTTTTTATCAAGTTACGCCGACCTACTACCGTAAGGGGTAATTTAATCCAGCTAACTATTTTTTCCTGAAATTTATGAATCGGTGGGTTTATATTAAGTTTAACATAAAGGTCTAGGTTGGGGTGAATAACAATGACAACAATAACAATGCCTAGATACCGAAATGTATCTACCAACCTAATCTGTTCCGCTGCTGGGGAAAGAAGGCGACATAAGAGGATCAAGTGGTAGCAGTGTGGATTTGTCCCAATGTCAGATGGTGGAGTACTCACTGAGGCTGAGATGCAGAGAGCGGTTCACTCTTATGACTGAGTGCACTCCACCCCCTGGAGATGATACAGAGGGTGAATGGCACAAAGAGGCACAAGCTACCAGCAGGCTGGGCAGGACTTGCGTGAAGATCAGCGTGGAACTTGGTAGCTGTGCAGGAACAGGTAACTGGAGCTGGAGAGCAGTGAAGTCAGAACAGGCCGAGGGTCAAACACCAGGAGACAGTCCGTAGGAAGGCTGGAAGCTAAGGTAAATCCGGGATCACAGGCAGAGGGTCGAAGCACAGGAGACTGAAGGCAATCCAGGACACAAGCAAAGGGTCAAGGCACAGGAGACTGAAGGTAATCCAGGTCACAGGCCAAGGGTCAAACACCAGAGAAGTAAGCGAAGTCCATTAAACAAGCGAGAGGTCAGGTCCAGGAGAAGATCAAGGTAGGTCTAGGTCAATCTGGGTCACAACAGGTAATCAGCAAAACAGGAAGCAGGAAAAGGTACACAGGAAGCTTAAGACAAACCAGCGATTTGCCTGAGGGAGGAGGCAGCTTTTATAGGCAGCAAGGAGGTCACGTTATGCGTGTACTAGTGCGCATGTGCGTGCGCCGTTCATTGGGGCAATGAACGTGTGTACGCTGAAACGATGTTTCACCACGTACACGCGTGCGCCGAAGCTTCGTTCCGCCACACAAACGTGCAGGAAAACGAAGGGACTGGCAGGATGGGTTCTGAATCCTTCTCTGACACCCAATTTATTTTGAACCCCGAAATGGTCCCAAACCTACAGATTAATTCCATAAGAGAGAGGCAGATGTATCACCCAAAAAAAGGAGCGCGTCATCTGCATATAGGGCTATTTTATCTTCTAAGTCTCCCCGTTTAAAACCACATGTAGCCAGGTTCCACCTATTGGCAGCGGCCAGAGGCTCTATGGCCAGAGCAAAGAGCAATGGGGATAGCGGGCAGCCCTGTCTCGTTCCCCGGTGGAGATTAAAAAAGGAGGATAATGTGTTATTGATCCTAATGCAAGCTTTCGGTGCCCTGTTTAATAGTTTGATCCAGGAAATAAAGGTCTCACCTAAGTTGAATTTTTCCAGAACCCTCCACAGGTAATTCTATGCTTCACTATTGAAGAAAAAAGGGGATCAAACTGCGCTAACAGAAACCCAAACTGTAAACCAATAAACAAGTGAATAAGTAAACAAGATCATAGACAGCAGTAATTCTGAATAACATAAGTCCAGTGCAGAGTATAAGGAAAACAATAGAATCGCGCTAATTAAATGATCAAATGTGAATTGAAAAATTGAACTATGAGATTAATATATGAACAAACATATAGTAAATACAGTGATATAATCTAAAACGACCCACTCACTCATGTGTATTATCACAGTGCTGTGCCATAAAAGTGCAAAATGTGAGAAACTGCTTAAATACAATAAACAGTATTAGAAAAACCAAGGGGTTTGGTTCCCGTGAATAAAAAAGTCCCTTTAGATAAAAGTGATTTGTGCCAATTAGGTTTAGAGAAGAAGAAATCCGCCACCGGTGAAGAAGGGGTGACTGCTTACCGGAGCCCCATGATCCCCCACTACAGAGGATCAGGGGAAGTTGGTATGTAAAAACTCCTGCAGAGTATGACCAACGAGACAACTGCTGGGCTAATTTAGAGATGATAGCTGTTTCTAGACCTCCTCTGTAAGGCTCCTGATGTTCCCAGCTCTCCTCATAGAAAGGTGGACTCAACCATAGATGTACATAGTAAGAGAGAACACAAGCGCTTCCATAGTGTAAAATCTCTTGGTTTATTAAAGGATAAAGTAAAATGAACACTTACATCAATTAAAATATAGCAAGCCTTGTTCGTCTGGTGCGCCGGCCGTAGCACACAGACTAACCCGTCCTGCTGAACGATCAGTGGAAGACACGTGGTGACGTCAGCATGTCCTACGCGGCGTTTCGTGATAGGTCACGTCGTCGTTGGTCATACTCTGCAGGAGTTTTAATACAATACTGTGATAATACACATGAGTGAGTGGGTCATTTTAGATTATATCACTGTTTTTACTATATGTTTGTTCATATATTAATCTCATAGTTCGATTTTTCAATTCACATTTGATCATTTAATTAGCGCGATTCTATTCAACACTATTAAATGCCTCAGCGGCGTCTAGTGAGAGAATAGCTCTTTGACCTTGGTTATTTGTTGGAATCTGCATATTTAGGTATAGTCTGCAAAGATTATGTGCTGTGAACCTATTGGGTATGAATCCCGATTGGTCTGGGTGCACTATTTTTGTCACCACCTTGGATAATCTCATAGCGAGGACTTTAGTAATCAACTTTAAATCGTTATTCAGAAGTGATATGGGCCTGTATGACTCAGGTTGGTCCGGACCCTTCCCAGGCTTTACCAGGACCACCACCACCGCCTCATACATGGAACCTGGTAAGGAGTTGTGAGCATGCGCCTCCATAATTGTGCGGAGCAACTCCGGTAGGAGTATACTTTCAACTTACTTGTAAATTTCAATGGGGAGGCCATCATTTCCTAGGGCCTTAGAGTTAGGGAATGTTGCTAAGGCATGTTGCAACTCCTCAAGGGATAGAGGTGCATTTAATAGTTTTTTGTCCTCCCCCTGTATTTTCGGGAGTGGAATTTCATTTAAGAATTGAGTTAAGATGGTTTTGGGGTAGGTTACCTTTGAGGAGTATACATCCTGAAAAAAGGCACATAATCCCTTCATGATTGAGGGGGTATCCGTAACCACGTTGCGATTTGGCTATTACAGATAACATATGGCCAGTTTTTCCCCCCTCTTCAAAGTATGTTTGGGAGGTAAAGAAATGTTTGTTTTCTGCTTGTTGGTTATGTATGGTGCTGTATAGTTTTTGTGCATCCTTTCATTATCAGGTGTGGGAGCTTTTAAAAATTCTTCCTCAGCTTTGTCTACTGCTATGCTGGCATCTTTAGCCCATTGTCTGCTGTTGGTTTTAATTGTGGCTATCTCTTTGATACACATACCCCTGATGAAAGCTTTTAGAGTATCCCATACCACACCAGGTGGGGCAGAGTGCCTATTATATAGTAAAAAGTGCTGAATTTGTACTTGCATATGTTTAGTGTCCTTAAACAGCGGGTTCCAAAAGGGATTTATCTTCCAATGGAGAGGGAGTTTAATAATAGGGAAGGTTAGGCTGAGCTTTACCGGGGAATGGTCAGAAAGACCATTTCTGTAATATAGGAGACCTTAGGGTCATAGTAGTGTGTTAGTGTGTTGCCCAATGCTAAGTCTATGCGTGACAGGGTAGCATGCGTCAATGAATGACAGGAAAACTGCACCTTAAGAGAAAACTTACATCCCCATAGATCAAAAAGCCCTAGTTCTGTTATATATTTGGCGAGAGCTGTATATGACCTGGGAACAGTACTTCCTGTTTATCCCTAAAAACAGAAATACAGTTATGTAATACATATAGCATTTGGGGCATCCACACCATTTTCACCAGATTCATTCTCCCTATCATGGTCAACGGGGGTTTGCTCCAAGTTTTGTTCAGTTGTCTAAATTTGAGAATAAGAGGAAGTATGTTCTTGTTTATATATTCAGTAACATTCAGTGAAATTATCACTCCCAAATATTTAAATGATGTAACCAGGTCCATCTGATGAGCCTGATGTGGAAGTTCCAAGTGTGTAGGATCAAGAGGTAATATTACTGATTTATCGCAGTTAATATTAAATCCTGAGAATGTTCCAAAGATATCAATTAAAGACATAACTGCAGACAAAGAGGTAAGCGTATCCCCTAGATATACATTTAGTGCTATTTTTTCTTCGCCTGTAGATCTCCGGAACCCCACAATGTCTGTGGAGCTATGGATAGCCTCCACCAGTGATTCTACGGTCAGTGCAAAAAGGAGCGGAGACAGGGGACAGCTCTGTCTAGTTCCTCTGTTCAATAAAAAGGGGACCGATATATATACGTTTATCTGTACCCTTGCGCTCGGGGAGTTGTATAAAAGTTGTATCCATTTTAAATATCTGGGACCAAACCCATAGCGTTTTAGACAGTTCCACTCTATACTGTCAAATGCTTTAGACAAGAGAAAATATGGCTCTATTTCCTTTATTATAATCAAGGTATAGGGGATGGCGCTGTGTAAAACAGAGGGTGTGAGAGTGAGTGTTTTTAAAGTTACAAGTGCTTTTGTGCATGATACAATCCTGTATAGGTTATAAAAATAAATTATAAGTGAAAAAGTAAATTATATTAAAGGAAGTGAATGGACCAGAAACTAATCCTTATTCTAAAGTGATAAATCCTTATTGAAATTGCAGATGATTGTATATTACAGTTTTTCTCCATTGTTTTGGCTCATTTCTTGAAACAGAAATGACATTCTCAAAACTCTAAGTTCATTTGGCAAAACAGTCTTACAGTTCAGCACAACTCTATAACTCACGTGCAAAAGCTCATATCTCTCCCAAAACTGTTCACTCATGCTTCAAAACCATATTCCTTTCCCATATAAAGAGTCAGTGCTACCAAAATGGCAAAGATTCTTCTCAATTGCTTTGGCTCATTTCTTGAAACAGACCGGACGTTCTCAACTCTCTTGGTGCTTTTGCCAAAATAACCTGGATGGTTCAGCACAACACCATGGTTCACCTTCAAAAGCTCATATCTTTCCCAAAACAGTTCACTCATGTGTCAAAAATAAATTTCTTTCTCATTCAAATAGTCAGTGCCCCCAAAATGCTTTGTCCCTTTGGCATTGTGTAAGCACTGCAAGTCAAAATGTTTAGATGTTTTGTCTCTAAGGCAGAGGACCATTGAAATATCCCTCATGTCCACCTTTCAGTCTTAGCCCAGTCCTTCATTGACAATGGTTACTCTACAGTTTTTGTCTAGCTAGCTGAACTGTGTATAAAACTGAAAAAAAAGAAAAGATTTTAGGGTAAGAGTAGCCTCCAAGGTTTGGCATCACACATTGCACTCATACTGCCAAGGAAAAATTACTTTACAGTATTGTAACCATTATCCTTCACACACAAAGTAACTTCCATAAATCAGAGTAAAAAGAAATCGTATACAGCATAATACACGGAAATTTAAACACACAAACAAAAAAACAAGGAAAATTACATTTAGCCTACAATGCTGTAAATGCTGGAGTTTCACAACTACTGTAACATCTCTTCACTGGCCACCGTCCTCACCCTCCTGCCCATCCACACGCTGCTGTCTGTCTGGCCACAGATTCTCATCAACATTACAGCGTATATCCTCCCCTGAAATGCAACGAGGGAAGAAATGGTGTGCATGTCTCAACCATCCCCTGCACTAATCTCCTGTAATATCCTCACAGGCAGCATCCATTGCATGGAGCAGGGACCTCTGATTTTGAGCCCGATGCTCATACACTCTCCACCTCCAAGCGGAGAAAAACTCCTCAATAGGGTTGAGGAAAGGAGAGTAAGGTGGTAGGAACACCATATCCATCTTTGGATGAGCAGTGAACCAGGCCCTGATAAGCAGGCCACAGTGGAAATTCACATTGTCCCATACAATTATATATTGTGGTAAGTGAGGCCCTATTAGACCTCTCTTATTTTCAGGGATCAAATCCAAATGAAGGCGGTCCAAGAAGATGAGGAGCTTCTGTGTATTGTATGGGCCAAGACTGGGGATGTGAGTGGCCACACCATTCTCAGAAATGGCAGCACACATAGTTATATTACCCCCTCGCTGGCCTGGGACATCCACCGTGGCACGGTGGCCAATAAAATTTCGGCCACGTCTTCGGCCCTTGGCCAGGTTGAAGCCAGCCTCATCCACATACACGAGTATGTGAGAAGTCTCGTTTCCTTCCAATGCCATTATTCTCTACAATAGAGTAAAAAAAGAAAACATCAAATCAGTCATACAGAAGAGTCATACACTACAGTTACAGACAGTTACATAGGAATGTTCTAAACAAGTTCAATATATTACTGGCCAGTATTCCAGTGGTTCCAAACCTGGGGTACATGTACCCTATGCAGAGGTACTACAGGGGGTATTTGACAGAAAGGGGAGGGGAAAAATTATCAACGAGTAGACTTACTGAAATGTTACAGTAAAACCCACAGTATTAGATAGATTTACATGGGAGGCACTACTGTAATTGCAGCTCTTTGACCCTTTTTCTTACTGTATTGTATGTTATATTCTTCAAAATAAGGATTATAATGATAATTGCATCATACAGTAAGCTGCAGTTTTTAGACAAAATGTTTATAAATCAGATACGTAAATCAAATACTTTCATACCTGGATTACCTGGATTCAGAAATCAGGTAAAGTGGGTACTGAAACCAATACATTTTGGGAACCACTGCTTACGGTAATTGTAAAAAGGTTATCTTGATGGGCAACCAGTGACTGACTTACATGTACATACTGGTACCACAGCTCTTTCACTCTGTCAGAGTTCCTCTCAAATGGTACCCTGTAAATTTGCTTCATTGTCATCTGATGCTTCTTCAATATGCGGGCAATTGTGGAGATGCTTATAGAGTGACATTTTGGAATATGGCTTTGTCTTGTAGGATTGCAGTGCAGATCTGTCTCAATGTGATGGCATTATTTGCCAACACCATGTTACAGATCTCTTGTTCTTGTTGTTTATTGAGAAGTTTTCCTCGGCCACCCATGCCAAGTTGTCGTCCAATCCTAGACATAGAATTCAAAGGACAACACTCCATTTATAATTTATACCTTATGTATTCCGTACAGAATGAGTTACCAATGTAATCGTATTGTTGTTTTACTTACAGTAACTTTACCACAATTCCAATGCATCACTGCACAGTGACTGGAATACTACTGTAAACTGTATCATCAATATTGTAGAAAATAAACTATTCCATACTATTCCATAGTTTATTTTCTACAATATTTTTCTTGTTATTGTTAGTATCATACGTAACATCCCACTGAGGTAAGATACTGTAATACTGTAGGCCTATCACACACACACACACACTAAATGAATACGTAAATGAGTAAATAGACATATTTGTTGCTCTATGCACAGTGTCCTGTCCTATACATTATATAATTCCATCATTGACTGACTACATACCTGTTTTCCCTGCGAAAGGTTTGGATGATAGAGAAGACTGTAGAGCGAGGCACATTAGGCTGCACTCGGCAACCTTCCTCCGCCATTGTGAGGCCATGGTTGATGACATGATCTATAATTGTGGCCCGAATTTCATCAGGGACAGCATGGTGTCTTTGTGCTCCTCTGCCTCTTCCCCCTATTCCACCACCACTCACCCTTACTCCTCTTCCTCTTCTTCTTCCTCTTCCTCTAGCAGGCAGTTTCCCTTGTTCATTTACGTGGCCAGGTGCCTCCATGTTCAGAAATTGTACTGGTCCTGCATGGTCAAGCTCTATATATACATGTTTGGCAGCATTTACAATCATGGACAGCACCTGTCAGGTAACTAAACATACTGTTTGATTGGTCATCTGAGACCAACTCTGACTCCTCCTTTGTTAGGCTCCTTTTACACTGGGGCGGGGGCGTTGTCGGCGGTAAAGCGCCGCTATTGTAAGCTGCGATTTACCGTCGGTATGCGGCCGCTAGTGGGGCGGTTTCACCCCCCTGCTAGCGGCCGAGAAAGGGTTAAAACCACCGCAAAGCACCTCTGCAGAGGCGCTTTGCCGGCGGTATAGCCGCGCCGTCCCATTGATTTCAATGGGCAGGAGCGGTAAAGGAGCGGTATACACACTGCTCCTTCACCGCTCCGAAGATGCTGCTGGCAGGACTTTTTTTACCGTCCTGCCAGCACATCGCTCCAGTGTGAAAGCCCTCGGGGCTTTCACACTGGAATGAAAGCAGCGGCACTTTCGGGTCGGTTTGCAGGCGCTATTATTAGCGCAATAGCGCCTGCAAACCGCCCCAGTGTGAAAGGACCCTTAGTCAAGTTCTAGTTGCACCTGACTGTCAATTGCTGTAATCATTTTATCAAATGTTCCAAGAGATTCATATATGGTATTCATGGTATTATGTTCCTGAATAATTTTGACAATTGAACAGACTATTGTGCATGTGATGACTTAAACAATGAAATGACGCTGATACGTTTTGGAGAGAACAACCATTAGACTGAGAATTGACAATCAGTTTAGATCAACAAGATCTATTCACTTGGAAATTGTGCTAAATGTAGGCTACTTGTACTTAATCATTTGAAAAATGTACTGAGACATTGAGACATGTACTGAGACATTTGCAATTTTGATGAAATGAGTGAGAAATTCAATTCAGTTGTGAACAATTGCCAAGTGGTTTGGAGATTTGTCCATGTTGTTTTGAGAATGTCATTTCTGTTTCAAGAAATGAGCCAAAACAATGGAGAAAAACTGTAGCCCAGTCCTTCATTGACAATGGTTACTGTACAGTTTTTGTCTAGCTAGCTGAACTGTGTATAAAACTGAAAAAAAAGAAAAGATTTTAGGGTAAGAGTAGCCTCCAAGGTTTGGCATCACACATTGCACTCATACTGCCAAGGAAAAATTACTTTACAGTATTGTAACCATTATCCTTCACACACAAAGTAACTTCCATAAATCAGAGTAAAAAGAAATTGTATACAGCATAATACACGGAAATTTAAACACACAAACAAAAAAACAAGGAAAATTACATTTAGCCTACAATGCTGTAAATAAAGCTGGAGTTTCACAACTACTGTACCATCTCTTCACTGGCCACCGTCCTCACCCTCCTGCACATCCACACGCTGCTGTCTGTAAGGCCACAGATTCTCATCAACATTACAGCGTATATCCTCCCCTGAAATGCAACGAGGG